>CM030362.1:216369274-217569274 GCA_017893485.1 Hemerocallis citrina
GTGAATGTTTACTACTTATCGTGACTAATCACCACGACCCAAGCGTGGATATATAACTAGTATGAACATGCAACATTCCAAGGCATGGTAGGTCTTCTAACATTAATCCTACAACATTCTAAGCATGCATTTAAACTTTAGCATGGTATGCCTCATTCCTAGACATGGTATGCTACTTGATCATTGACATATGGCATGGTGTACATTTTAGTAACATTCTAGTCACGTATACTAGTTAAGTATCAACCTACAACATAGCATGAGTTTCTACGACAATTCTAGCATGGATAGGACATAATATAAAAATCGCTACAACTAACCATGGATAGTTACCTCAATTTAAGCATGAATATCATTAGCATGGATACCATTAACTTAACATAAACAATCATTAGCATGGTCATCTACTAACTTAATATAGACAATAATTAGCGTGACATCTACTAACTTAGCATGAATAATGATTAAGCATGATCATCTACTAACATAGCATGAATAATGATTACGCATGATCATCTACTAACATAGCATGAACATATACTTATCTAAGCATGGATATCATCTAAGCATGAATATTTATTTGATCTAGCATGGTATATAACTTTCCTATAAGCATGTAAGCATGGATAAATTTATATATCATGATATCCACTTTCCTACAACTATCTAAGCCTACATAAATGAAACTAGCATGGTATACTACTTTCTTACAATCATCTAAGCATAGACAAATTTAGCTAGCATGGTATACTACTTTCGTACTATCATCTAAGCATAGATAGATTTAGATAGCATAGTATTTACTTAGTAATTAACCTACAACATTTCTAGCATGGTAGATTAATTAAGCATCAATCCTACAATAAGTATAACATTCCTAAACAAGATAGGTAATTTTAGAATGAATCCTACAACATTCTAAGCATAAATAATACTTCTAAACATGGTAGATAATTTTAGAATGAATCCTACAACATTCTAAGCATAAATAATACTTCTAAACAAGGTAGATAATTTTAGAATGAATCCTACAACATTCTAAGCATAAATAATACTTCTAAACATGGTAGATAATTTTAGAATGAATCCTACAACATTCTAAGCATAAATAAATTAATCTAAACATGGTAGATAATTTTAGAATGAATCCTACAACATTCTAAGCATAAATAACACTTCTAAGCATGGTAGATAATTTTAGAATGAATCCTACAACATTCTAAGCATAAATAAATTAATCTAAACATGGTAGATAATTTTAGAATGAATCCTACAACATTCAAAGCATAAATAACACTTCTAAGCATGGTAGATAATTTTAGAATGAATCCTACAATATTCTAAGTATGAGTGTCTACTAACCAAGCATGAACAACAATCTAACATGGTGCATGATTTTTCCTACAACTATCTAGGCATGATACTTACTAACTTAGCATGAAGCATGGACATCTACCATCTTTATTGAAACATAACATCTACTACAATTTTATTTTAACCAAGAACATAACAATAAGCATCTACAACTATCTACTACTACTACTACTTTATGATATGAATATAACATAAACATCTACAACTATCTACTACTACTACTACTACTTTGTTTTAACATGAAGATACATAAACATCTACAACTATCTACTACTACTACTACTTTATTTAATCAAGAACATAACATACAACTATCTACTACTACTTCTTTTAACACTTACTACTACTTCTTTATTTTAACAACATACCACTACTACTTTATTTTAACAACATGCTACTACTACTTTATTTTAACAACATGCTACTACTACTTTATTTCTACTACTTAAATATCTACTAATCTTTATTAGCATCTTTATATTACTAGTGATCAAAAAAGATCTTTTTATTCATTCTACCACTAGTGATTTAAATTAGTTTCTTTTCCCTCAATTAAACTAACATCTAATTTAGGTTCTAAGATTATTAAAGAAAATAACAATAATAAAATAAAGTAAGAACCTTTATTTGGTTCAACCAACCATATGCTTATCTTTATAGTCCAAGATTAATACAAGTCCTACAACCAAAAATGGTTGTATAAAATGTTCATATGCTTTATGTACAAGTCCATATTCAAGTCCTACAACCCCAAAATGGTTGTATGTTCAAGTCCATATGTATGTGTCATTTTAGTCCACAAAACAACCACTACTACTACAAAGATTCGATCTTTATGTGTATTAGCACTACCATTTGTTCTTTTCTTTTCATGTGGTTATTACTCTTAATATTTACAAACATACAACACTATCACCACAATCCAATCCAAAAGAACCAAAGAAAATAAAACAAGGAAGGTAAGGAGAAGAAGAAACATCAAACAACCATTTAAATAAACAAACAAACAAACAAACAAACAATGGAGAAACCCCCACCTTGTTTCTTTTCTTTGATGGAAGAACTAGATTACTCCCCTCCTTAGCTCCTAGAACTCCTACTAACCCTACAAATAAAAACTCTCAAGTTAGCATGGTGATCTCTCTTTCTTTTCCTTTCTTTCTTTCTTTCTTTTTGATATTTCTAAAATGAGACTAAGGTAAAGGAAGGGGGTATTTATAGGTGGAGAGAAGAGTGGAAAGTGCAAAATGGTACTCAACAATATGCACAAAACCCCTTCCCCAATTTGGGGGCCGGCCATACCCTAGGGAAAGTAGGGGTGAGGTGGAGGGAGGTGTTATGTGGTGGAGGTGTGGTGTGGGAGAGATAGTTTCTAGTAATCTCCCTTAATCCCTTATGTCTTTGTAACCCTAGGATTAACCACTTATAAACCCTAACACTCTACTAGGTTTTGTCATAACAAAACAAGTGTTGTCCAAAAATACACAACACACAATTTGTATAATGTACTAATCGACGTACTACTCGTACGTGCGCATATATGTCTGTATACCGAAAATCTTTGCATAATCCGTATAAAAATAATTTAATATCGGAAATAATAATAAAATAAATTTTATTATTAGTTCGGAAGATCACAATATCAATTTGATACAATACGGATGTATACTGACCGATATCTGGATATAGATAATGTCTATGAACAAACCCGGTGAAAATCACCAAAATATTCTAATTTTGGAATTAAAACAAAATAATAATAAAATAATAATAAAATAATGATTTATATACGGTAATATCCGTCCGGGATATTACAGCGCGCTTGGGACAACCGTCGGTCATGGTTCAAGAACGAGTTGGAAGCGGCCTCTCCCCTAGTCCGGCTGGCCTGCTGATCTGAGATGACGCAGCATAAATCAGTCGCATTCGACGATCTGGCCGTGCCGTTTACCCGAGGTTGGTTGGAACCCTGAGCATCTACACGACTGGGATGGGAGGGTCTGGATGTCTTGCCGAGGTGATGGCCCTTCTGGCTTTGGGAGCCATGGAGGAGCTCGGACGCGAGGTGACGTCCCTGACCAGGCTCAGTCTAGCGACAGTACTAAGAGAAAGTTATCCACAAACGGTGCCAACCTGGTGCTATTTGTTTTTGGGGTGTGGGGGCAACAGGCGTGAGTTCTTGTAATTTGTGAAATGGAAACCATTAGTACTGGCATCGGTCTGACTCCGGGGAGCGGGAGCAGCTCGGAAGTAGGAACGGAGAGGTAGAGCCGGGTGCTTGGCTCGGATCCAGCAGCTCGGTTGGGTCTAGCAGCTCGGCTCAGCTCAATCTTCTATACCTGCACACTACCTAGAAACACCGAGAGAAGTCCCGACAACAGAGCCTTCGACGATCTAGTTAGTCACTGAGAAAGATTCTGGGCAGCTAGGATTCAAGTAGAGAGAGGGAGATTACCTTCTGCAGTAAGGAGGGGCTCTGGGACCTTAGCGGGCCAGGTCGGACCCGTTTGCTTGTGGGCCTGAGGCAGTAGAGGCCCGTTGAACTTCTGTTGACCTGATTATCAGGAAAGAGCGGGTTTTGAGGAGATCTGACGACTCAGGTGGGGCCACGTCATCTAACCCATATCATGTACATAAAAAAATTCACATTGTTTGTAGCTCCATTCACGTAATGACATTTAGTATACAACCAAAACCACCGTACAATAGTTATTGACAATCGCAGGTTTAAACTGCATGGTTTAGATCTTATAATTAGATGTTGAAGTTAAACAGACTATAATGAAAGAAAATCCTTGAAGGACTAAAGTTTGTTTTGAGATGAGATATATTAAACTAAGTCTTATAGTTCATAATATTTGTTGTTTTAAATACTTTCAACATCGTCCTTCTGCTGCTTATCTCTGTTTTTCGGGGCGAACGACATACAATGAAGCGTATAAACTACAGTTATATATACATAAACATATAAGTTTTTTGTTATTTTTACTGTTTAAATTTAACCTGATGTTGTCTATTTGGACAAGATGATATTGAAACATAAACGCAATATTCATTAGTTCTCTATAGATCTTGGGTTTGTTGATGGATTAAGCAACTGTCGGTATCAATTAATTGATTGAGTGCTACAAACCAGGTTGAAGATCAAGTTAGTCATGACATTTTCTTCACTTTTCTTTTCAAGTTAGTCAAGATTATCTCCCACATGATGTTGTATTTCCTCTTATGAGTAATGTCATGCATTCATGTGTAACAATTAAAACCCAACTGTACCTACAAAATGACTCAAATTGTTTATAGCTCCCTTCAGGTGATGACATTTAGTAGACAACCCAACCCACAATACAACAGTTATTGACAATCGCAGGTTTGAACTGCATGGTTTAGATCTTATAATTTGATGTTGAAGTTGAACATATTATCTTGAAAGAAAATCTGGAAGGTCTGAAGTTTGTTTTTGTTTTGAGATGAGATATATTAAACTGACTCTTATAGTTCATAGTATTTGTTGTTTTAAATACTTTCAACATCATCCTTCTGGTGCTTATCTCTGTTTTTCGGGGTGAACGACATACAATGAAGCGTCGTATAAACTCTAGAACAATAATAGCTATAAGCTTCTTTTAAAGTTCTTGCCATTTAACAGTCAAGCGGCTGCCTAAATTCAAGGATAGTGAGAAAGATTTTTTTTGTTGTATTCTTAAAATTTGTTATCCAGTACAGATTAAAATTATCGGAAATCATGAGGTGATTTTGTATTTCATACACTGATAAGTATATGTCACTTTATGCTTTGATCTTGGAAATAGTTCTAAAGGGTTTTCCATGTCTAAAACAAAGTTATATATATATATATATATATATATATATATATATATATATATATATATATATATATATATGCTAATATGAGATGGTGAGATGGGTGAGATGAATATTTTTTTTGAGAGATGAGTGATTTGAGTCATCTAAATCTCGAGCACACCGTTCACATCACTCTACATGTCATCTCGATGGTGTGTACAAAATTTTAAGTGATTTGGAGACCTCTAGCCTATGCATCAAAACGTTCAACACGTCATGAAGATGGTACGAAATACAAATATATGTATTTATGTAATATCCCGATCGACTATTAATAATATATTTTATTAGCGTTCGACTACTCGATTATTTTATTTTTCTTTCACCATTGTGTTATCTTTTAGCCATGACAATCTAATGGATAATTAGGAATTGTTGTGTAGTTAAACCTAGGGTTACAAAGACATAAGGGATTAAGAACTCTTCTAGAACACTCTCCCTTCCACATCACCCTCCACCTCACCAAAAGAACCATACCCTCACCATACCTCCACATCACCCTCCCCTCCACTAGTTAAAACCGGCCCCAAAAAGGGGAAGGGCTTATGTGCAAATGTGTGAGTGCACATTTGCAATTTCCACCACTCTCTCCTCTTATAAATACCCCCTTCCTTCTCCTTAGTCTCATTTTAGAAAGATCAAAAAGAAAGAAAGAAAGAAAGGAAAAGAAAGAGAGATCACCATGCTAACTTGAGAGTTTTTTTTGTAGGGCTAGTAGGAGTTCTAGGAGCTAAGAAGGAGAGTAATCTAGTTCTTCCATCAAAGAAAAGAAACAAGGTGGGGGTTTCTCCTAGGTTTGTTTGTTTGTTTGTTTGTTTGTTTGTTTATTTGAATGGTATTTTGATGTTCTTCTTCTTCTTACCCTCCTTGTTTATTTTTCTTTTTGGTATGGTTGTTTTGAAGTAGTATGGTTGTAGAAGTTTCTTATTTTGAATGTTGTTAGTAAAAGAACTAACTACTTGGACAAAAGTGACACATGCATATGAACTTTTACATACAACCACTTAAGGTTGTAGGACTTGAATGTGAACTAATGCATAAGGCGTATGAACTTGTATACAACCATTTTGATTGTAGAACCTACATTGAACCTTGGACTAAAAGAGAGCATATGTTGGTTGAACCCAAAAATGAAGGGTTCTTACTTATTGTATTATTGTTTAGTTCCTTTTATAATCTTAAAGTATGAAAAAGAAACTAGCTAACTAACTAGTGTAAAAAGATTTAAAAAATCTCTTTTATGTCCACTAGTAATAATAAGAAACATATGCTAATAAAGATTTTTAGTAAGTAATTTAGTTGTAGATATTTATGTTATATTTAAGTAGAAACTCATGATAGTAGTAGTAGATGTTAAAGTAATTTAGTTGTAGATATTTATGTTATATTTTAGTAGAAACTCATGATAGTAGTAGTAGACGTAAAGTAATTTAGTTGTAGATATTTATGTTATATTAGAAACTCATGATAGTAGTAGTAGATGTTAAAATAATTTAGTGGTAGATGTTTATGTTATACTTTAGTAGAAACTCATGGTAGTAGTAGTAGATATGTATGTTCCAATAAAGTAGTAGTAGTAGATGTTAAAATAAAATAGTTGTAGATATTTATGTTATGGGAAATCTTAGTAGATGATTATTAATGGATGTTATGTTAAAGTAGATACCATGCTAAGATTGGATTAGATTAACTTATTTGTGCTTAGAATGTTGTAGGATTCATTCTAAAAATACCTACCATGTTTAGATTAATTTATTTGTGCTAAGAATGTTGTAAGTTGATGGTTATGTCATATGTACCATGATTAACTATTGTAGATTGATGCTTGCAATTGCATACCATGATTGAATTGCCATAGGCTAAGTAATAAGAAAGAGCCATGTTGAAATTGTAGTTGTAACTACCTTGTTGTAGTTGATATTAGTAAGGAACCATACATGCTTGGACGGTATAGTATAGCATCCTAGTTGCAGGAGGATATGTACCAATGTTTATGTGGGTTAGGAAGAGAACCCATGGACTCTAGTCGAGTAGGTTCTAATTTAAAATGGAACCATAACATATGAGCACCCTTCATTCATAGTAATAAGGGTTGAGAAGTTCTAATAGTTGTAGCTTGATAAAAAGCTAGTTAGGGTCTTCAAGTACCCTAGGGGTCGTCGACCATCAAGACCGCATCCTACCCCCTTAGAATAAATGGATAGATCTCACCTCGGGCATCGACGGATCTTAACCGATATAGGTTGACCGTGGGCCGAGAGTGTTGGTAGAATCCAAGTTAGGGGTAGGGATGAGTGAGAGAGATCTCATTACTAGAGTCTTGGATCGATGGACCACGAGTTGGACCATGATAATCTAAGTTAGAAACTATGTAAGATTGCATAGGAGTAGTAATGTCATTAGAATAGTGACTTAGGAAATCATTACTTAACCTTTTTTCCAGAAAGAAGGGGAGTTGGTAGTAGGGTGCACCGTACGACCAACCCTTTCTTTGGGGCCGAGCATAGGGGGTGTTATTGGGTTGTACCTTCCTGTCAAAAGGGATACGTACGATGCCTTCTCACTAGTTGGGGACATGGGTTGCGTATCCTGATTGTTAATTCCTGAAGTGCCATGATAAGGCGGGCGGAGCTAGGGGGATGGACCCCCGGAACTCCGTCAGGTCCTATGCCAAGAGGGTGAACAGGCCATGGACTATGGTCCGACCAGGGGGCGGCAGGGGGCTCCCCTGTTAGCAGTATCCCCGACGGTTCATCAGGTTTTTGAGTGAGGTCCTGTAGCCGGATAGTAGTGGCAACATAGACACCACTGGCAAACTGCATTAGTGGGACTTGACCACGTCTGCAACCTCATCAGTCACGTTGTATCTGTCAGGAACAGGTTGTGTACAATTAGAATTCATAACGCGGGTTTAAATCCCTATATATGGAGAAAACGGCTTGAGATGGGGCGCATGTAGTATGGGATGCATGTTGCCTTCAGAGACTTGCTGACATTAGAATATGAGCATCCTAGCTTAGTTGACAGTGCATTAGTATTCTAGTTTAGTTGACAGTGCATTAGTATTCTAGTTTAGTTGATTGATATTCCAGTTTGAGTGACACTTATTAGATTCTAATCACTGCACTCACGAACACTTAAACTACACCGACATACTTCACCCTATTTGTATATATTGTATTGGAGATTCGCTGCTATATGATCAGCCTTTAAACGTCAGTGAATACTGACGTCCCCACTTCCATAGGTGCTGGATCGCAAAAAATACAGGTGCGAGATTCAGGAGGACTCAAGGCAAGGAAAGTGAGGAGTCAATGTCATGTTTTAATTTCCGCTGTACTAACTATTTCATGTATACTCTGATGTAATCTATTGTATTAATGGGAACATTAGGCCTGTAATATTGAGTTAATAAAAAGTTTTAAATTTTCCTGTTTTCTGTATATTGTGACTAATTGAAGGAAATGTCTTGGCTCGTGTCACGGTTTTCCAGTATTGGAAATCGGGGCGCTACAATTTATTTCAACGTCTTGATGCATAGGCTACAGGTCTCTGAATTACTTGAAATTTGATACACATCATCTTGATGACATGTAGAGTGATGTGAACGGTGTGATCGAGATTTACATGACTCAAATCGCTTATCTCTCAAAAAATATTTTCATCTCACACATCTCACCATCTCATAATAGCATTACTATATATATATATATATATGTATGTATGTATGTATGTATGTATGTATGTATGTGTGTGTGTTTTCCCACTTTCCCATTGCCAAACATGATTTGCAAGTGATTCTGAAAAACTTGGGAAAAACCTATCATTGTGCTGAGTCCTTAGAAGTCATAAATTCTTGCAGAATTTGGGTTGGTGGGGGGGTATTTCTCACCAAAATTATTATAAAAATAATAATAATTAGCAATTGATGTACTTAGCAGTCATATTACTTGGTATATCTCCTCAGTAGTCATGTTTTACACTGTTTATGTTTAATTTATGTACTCACTTTAAGCTTTTTGAAGAGGTTCCCTGTATATCATGTAACAGGTCATGTTAACTCTGTATATCATATAACAGGTCATGTTATACATAAAGTGACTATCACATGTTATTTTCTTTTTTTTCTTTGAAGTTTTATGAGTTATTTTTTTTATCTATCTATTATTGTCGTTAGTAACGAGAAAGTCTCCTATTTATTATTGTGCATGTATTATTTTGTCCGTAGAAAGTTGGTAAACAAGGGATAGGATAAGATTTACAATCAATTCAAACTATTCAGTTAATTAAAGTAATATTGCTCATTAAAGTTAATTTATGTCTGCCTATGATTTTTCCACTTTAATAATAGAGCTAACTTTTATATTTACATTGTTTTCATCAAGGAAAATTTATAGATTATATCCAACAAATAATCTACATGGTAGTGACATGCAAATAGTAGACGAAAAAGTATTACAATATCAAATTGAAACAACAATTGAAATACCTCAACAATTAGAAACTCAAAAACTTTCTCAACGTAGGGAAAGACGTAGACATCATCACAGAATTAGAAGAGCTAATATGACTATAATACAACTGGAAGAGTTTAGACAAAGACAACGCCAAAATGTAAGAAATCGACAAATGCTAATGTCTGAAGCTCAACTAGCTGAACAAAGAGTGAGACGTAGACAGTATCAAAGAAATCAACGCTCTAATATGAATGCGCAATAATTGACTGATCAAAGAGCAAGAAATCAACAAAATAGGCGGAATCGACTATCAAGAATGTTTGAAAATCAACTACATGAACACATGGAGAGCCTTAAGCAATATCAAGGAAGTCGACTAGCTAATGTTACTGGAAATTCTATTTAAATGAAGGTATGAATTATTTAAACATTTTTTATATTCAGCTTTATCTTCTTACAACATGTTTTATTAATAACATTTATGCTTTTTATTATGAAGGGAACAAATGATCATAATCAAGTGGTAGAAGTAGTATGAACGGTTGCCATAATGATTCAGATACTACTGCGATGCAAGTACAAATACAACCATCAATGAAGAAAATTTGGTTACGAATGATGGTAGGAATTAACCACCGCACTTTAATTTTCTTACCACCACTTTTTTTTTCCATCAATTTAATTTTGTGATCTTTCTTAAACTTAACTAATTCTTAAAAGAACAAATGATCATAATCGAGTGGTAGAAGTGGAACGAATTGTTGCTAATAATGATCTAGATAGCGTCACGTTGCAAGTAACTAATACATACAACAGTGAAGAAAATTATGTTATAAATAAAGGTATGTTTTAACACTGCACTTTTATTTTCCTTTTCGCTACTATTTTTTTCTTCTTCTTAATTATGTGATCTTTCTTACAATTAACATAGAAAGATCTGAAAATTGAAGAGATAATACGACTGCAATACAATTGAAATTTCTTAGACAAATAAAACATCAAAATGCAAGAAATCGACAATTGTTGATGTCAGAAGATTAACTGGCTGAACAAAGAGAGAGACGCAGGCAGTATCAAAGAAATCGACGCTCTAATATGAACGGGCAGAATCGAATGTCAATAATGTCTGAAGTTCAACTAGTTGAACACAGGGAGAGACTTAGGAAATATCAAAGAAGTCAACGAGATAACGATACTGAAAATTATATGTTAAATGAAGGTAAGAATTATCGAATCATTTTAAATATTTCACTTAATAATCTAAAAACATGTCTTTATTGATAACATTTATATTTTTAATTTATTGAAGAAACATATGATCATAATCGAGTGGTAGAAGTAATGCGAAAGGTAGCTAATAATGATCAAGATAGTGCTCCATTGCAAATAGCTAATACAAATAACAATGAAGGAAATTCCGTTATGAATGAAGATATGATTTTGTTCCACACTTTATTTTCTACTGTTTTTAATTTTTTCTTAATTATGTGATCTTTCTTAAAGTTAACATATAAACAAGTGAAATTAATCGAATGTCAAGATGTGTTTCAGCTATTGTGAGGTGCCATAATTCTGCAAGAAACAATGTGGACACATCTAACTGTCAACAATTTTATCTACCACATACAAGAAGGTCCTCACACTGTACGGGGAAATTATTTTTTTTTGAATATGATAATTTGTGTTGTCAAAAAGGCAAAGTGTAGTTGCCGAGAATATCAGTTCTCCTTGAATTGATGAGCCTTTATCTTGATCAATCTGAAGAAGCAAAAAATTTTAGACAACATATACCTACTTACAACTATATATTTGCATTTACTTCCATCGGGGTGAAGCTTGATGTCAGATTTTCTAATAGTAGAATGGGTGTTCACACTTTTCATGCTCAAGTTACCATATACCATAAGATTGGAAGTCTTATTCCACATAATAATTCTAGGCCGCGATATATGCAGCTGTATATATATGATACCGAACATGAACTCGATAATAGGTTGATGGAAATTGATTTGGTGAGTAGGCCAGTTATGGAAATGCTTCAACGTATTCTCCATTAATCCATATATCCATAAATTGTGATGCCTTTCAACCTATTCTGATCTAGACAATTGCAAGTTAGTACTTAAGGAAAGACTGAATTATGGAGGACAATATCATTTGCCAACTTCTTCACAAGTACCTGCAGTGTGGGTTCCAGGGGATAATCCACATGATTTCAATGAATGAGAAATTGTTGTGGAAACTTACTCCAAGAACATCACAATGTTCTAGATATTGCTGGGTATTATGATCCTCTCCAATATGCTCTTTTATTACCTTATCAGAGTTACGGTTGGGATATCTACATTCATAATAACGGAAGAAAAGTGTCATGTAGAGAATATTATGCATTTCGACTTCAGGTATTGAGTGTAGTTGGTTACCTTCATTTTATATTTTGTTTCTAATCACTAATAAATCCATCTATTAATTTATGCTATGATTTATTTTTTTCTATAGATTCATGAAGATAACCAATCCGTTTTTTTTCTTGGTGAGCGGTTACTACAACAATACTTAGTAAACGACTATGTTAAAATTGCCACACAAAGGTTGCATTGGGTTCGCGATCATCAACGTGAAATACATGCTGAACTGTACCAAGGGTTATAAGATGCACAAGATGCAGGTGAAACAATTGCTGGTAAATTCTATCATTTGTATATAAATCAAATTATTTGTCTAATATTTTTTAATCAAAATAATAGTATAATTTGTTGCACTCTCTGTTATTTTGTAGGAAATGTTGGTCGGAGAACCGTGCAACCTGCATCTTATGTCGGAAGTCCCCGAGATATGTATCACAGATATCAAAATGCAATAGATTTAGTACAAAAATATGGCAAATCCAACTTATTCATTACTATGACTTGCAATCCGATGTGGAATGAAATTGTAACACCCTGCAAAATTGAGTTATGACAATTTTGCCCACGAGTGTTACGCACATGTAATTTGTACTGTTATGAGTAATATCCGTAACGTATTTAAATATAAATATCCTACATATTTCTGTATTTCAATTATTCATACATTTTTTATCTTCTAAAAATCACTTTCATCCTATTCTGAGCCAACTTAAACATTTATTTTAATCTTTGTGTTTTTACATGCATTGCACGTGCTTTTAATACACGTGTCGATTACGTATACCCTACCATTACGTGTAATATTATAAAATTTTGTACGTATTCAATTATTTATTTTATAACTTGTTCAAATTCGTTTCATAAATTGAAATTCATTTTTCTCCTATTTTGACTCAGATATATTTTCACGTGTGGTGCATGTATTTTCTATGCACACATTGATTATATTGTTGTATACATCTATAGAATTAATGAAACGTATTTTACATTTAGACTGTTTTAGAAAATTTTTATTTTCTCGAATTTATCTTATATACGAAAATTTATTAGCACGTGTTGTACACGTGTTTCTTTTTATGCACGTGCAAAATGTACTATTTTATTACAAAGTTGTGCTCTAAAAATTTCACTAGGCTAATTATACTAAATTTAATATGAGTATTTATTAAAAATATGAATTTAAAATAGAATAAAATAATAAAAGTAAAAAAAAATGAGAAACTGTACAAAACACGTGCACACGTGCAATGCGCACTCTTTCAAAAATGCCTGCATATAGGAGAGAATAAGGGTGAGTGGTTTGTGAGTGGTCTGAGTGAGTGGGTGTGTGGGTGTCTGAGTGGGTTAGTGGGTGGTTAGTTGCTGAAACTACTCCCAAATTTCCATATAAATACCCCCTATCCTAACCCCAAATGAACACAAAAATTAATCAAACAAAAGAGAGACTCAAGAGAGGGGAACTTGTTGTTTTTTGGGTTTTGGGGTTAGCATAGAGGCTTGCAGGTTGTGTTTGTGGAGTCTCTTAATGTTTTTGCTAGGGGGTTCAACTACTTGGAGTGTTTTTTAAGGTGGATGTTTCTCCAACTTTCTAATATAATTTTCTTAGTAGAATGCTAAATTGTAGAATATATATATATGTGAACTGTTAGATACATGATAACTTATATAGATTGAGTATTCATATTTAGATTGTGTGTTTTTAATTAAAGGTGTGAAATTATGATATGATTGATTTGGGGGCATTTTCATAAGTTTCTGTTTTAAGCTTTAGTTGCACTTCAGAAAATCATATCTATTAAACTAGAAGGAATTTAAGGCTAAAATTTTTATAGGAGCATCTTGTATATGTCAAGAACGTCTCCTTAAAATTTCATAATATTTGGATTTTTTTACTATTTTAATAAAATCCAAACTTAGGACAGGTCAGCAATTTGGCTAGTTACTGGAATTTTGTACACATTTCGAATTTTGATCATTTCGGCATCTTAAATGCAGTATTTTGAGAAAGGTCAAAACTATGAAGTTGAATTAGACTCTTTAATCTTACTTTAGAGACTAAGAATCAATTTTTCACGAATAATAGAATTTATAATGAATTTTACAAGATTGAACATTGGCAGTCTGTATAACATTTCAATCTGACTGTGGAGTTCGAAGGATTCAGGGTTATAGACACAATATTTTGGAGAAACTTATAACTGCAAAGTTATAGTAGACTTTTATACCTTTAATTTTATCTAAAAAACATAAAGTTTCATGAAGCATAGAATTTTTTTTTATTTTTACAAGTAGCATGAGCTGCAGTTTTCGGATTTTAAACCTACTGTTTTGCAAATGAATTTAGACGAAGTAATTGAGGATGAATTTAGATGATCTTAACTACAAAGTTTTAGTAGACTCATTTTTGTTTTCAATGAACCTATGAAATCTATTTTTGGAGTTGTATTGAAATTTATATGATTTTTACAATACCATTGGGTTGTTGTCACTAGTTAAACATTCAAATAGTGGATTATATATATATGTTGTAACATTGAATCGAAGTTAATAAAGAAATAGACTTCGATTATTAGTTAGTGCATGTGGCTTAGGATCTTTGGATTACAGGTTTGAGTCTTGGTGAGCTCGAATTTCGTAGTATTTACTGTTTTTGTGTATATTAGAAATATAAATTAATTTTCTGGGGAAATATTTTGATGGTAAATTATACAAAAAATTTTGGGTTAATTGCTCCCAATTAGATAAAGAATTGAACACATATTTAGTGATTGGATTTGAAGGATTTGTATAGAGGTGATTTTAAAGGATATTACTATATTAGGGAATTAAGATTTGATGGAAATTTGTACAAATATTTTGTATTAAATTTTACTTTGAATTAACAATTTTTGTACATATTTGATAATTAGATTTGAGATATTAGAACAGAGATGATGTTCATTGAATTGGGGATTCTGAAGTCCTATTGTAATAGTTTGGAAGATTTTATC
This sequence comes from Hemerocallis citrina, assembly GCA_017893485.1. Classification (NCBI taxonomy): domain Eukaryota; kingdom Viridiplantae; phylum Streptophyta; class Magnoliopsida; order Asparagales; family Asphodelaceae; genus Hemerocallis; species Hemerocallis citrina. The sequence goes on from CM030362.1 coordinate 216,384,368, forward strand.
TAGTTATTTGAGGATGACTAATTGAATGGAATGAATAAGAGATGAATTGAGTATATGAATGAATGAAATTTGTAATTGATTATAAAAGAGGTTATGGATAACCTAGAAATATTGTGAATATTTTGGAATGTGTGGATTTTAGAGACTGAGTGAGACCCAAGGTACCGGCAAATTTATAATTATGAAAGTTTGAGAAATTGTCAGTGTGGGCTAATGTTCTCGTGTGTTGATTTAAGCCCGATGGGAGGGTAAGCTAGATCTAGGTGTTATTATTTTATGTTTGACAGGAACTAGAAAGGAAAATGCGATAAAACCTAGGCAAACGTAAGTGAGGCATTTCTATATAGTCGGGTGGTGGATTCTGGGACTATAGACCCAGTCCGGCGGTGGATTCCGGACTGTGGTTGCTTGCGTAGCGAAACAAGACTTAATTAAATATGGGATTATGATTGATCGGGCAGTGGATTCCGGGATCATGAATAGCTGGGCGGATAGGAAGCAGATCTCCAACATATTCCAGGGCTAGAGCGGCACTTGCGGGACGAGGATTCTGTATAGTCGGGCGGTGGATTCCGGTACAGAAATCCGTACTCGTGGAATGTCTAAATCTTGCTTTTGTTATTGTAGTAGGATTTTCATGACGAGGAATTGAACCCTATAATGAGGAGTTCGATATGGGCTTGCCCTCGGATCTATGTAGTATGGGATGCACATAATCTAAACAAGTATGCACTAGTGTCGTCGTAGTGTGAATGTCTGCATTAGGCATTGAGGCATATCATACACTGACTTAATTAGGATAGTCACTTTTCTACGTTTTTTGAATTCAAGTTTGTGTTTGCTAAATTAGAAGAATCGTTGTATTATAGCATTGCGTCAGTTGTATACAAAGGACTAGTTGCAGGATTGGACTTGGCATGGACTTGAAGTCACTCTGATGGGTTGTCATTGCAACACCCCGTGATAAAATATATAATAATATATAAAATATATGAAGGAATTGAAGTTGGCCCCATAGGATTTCCTATGGGGGGGTGTATGTGGAATTAATGAGTAATTGGGGGCCCACGAGAAGAGAAAAGGTAGCATTACCTTGATTGCTACTTTCTCCACTTGTTGACGTGGAGGGTGAGCAGGTGGGAGCCTGCCACTTTGTGAGAGGCAGCAAGAGTTGCTCTGTCCGCTGACGTGGGTATGAGGCCCACTCGGGGCTGTTGTTCTCACGGAAGAGGAGAGGGAGAGAGAGTATTAGATTGTCCCACGTCGGGAAATGCACAAAAATATATAACTATAAATAATATAGCCTATGATCAAGCACCAATCCGGTTAACTACCTTTTCAGAGGCAGCCTGTGGTGGGCAGTTGTACTATACTATAAATAATTTGTTTGATAAATTATATATGAGTTTGGAGCAGGGGCGTTACAAATGGTATCAGAGCCGACTTTCAACACCAAGTGTGGGGCATATCTATATAGTTGGGCGGTGGATTCCGGGACTGTGGTGAGCCCTCAATTAAATCTGGAACTGTGATTGATAGGGCGGTGGATTCCAGGATCATGATTAGTCGGGCGGATAGGAGGGCAGCTCAATTAAATCTGGGACTATGATTAATCGGGTGGTGGATTCCAGGATCATGATTAGTCGGGCGAATAGGAGAGCAAATGCTTCACATCGGCTAGAAAGTAGATCCTGCACTAGATTGTGCATGCCCCGTGCTCAGCGAGGACGCTGATTTCTGATGGGGGGTGTCTGTAACACCCCGTGTTAAAATATATAATAATATATAAAATATATAAGGTAATTGGAGTTGGCCCCATCGGATTTTCTATGGGGGGTGTATGTGGAATTAATGAGTAATGGGTAGCCCATGAGAAGAGAAAAGGCAGCATTGCCTTGATTTCTACTTTCTCCACTTGTTGACGTAGAGGGTGAGTTGGTGGGGGCCCGCCACTTTGTGAGAGGCAGTAAGAGCTGCTCTGTCCTCTGACGTGGGTATAAGGCCCACTTGGGGTTGTTGTTCTCATGGAATAGGAGAGAGAGAGTATTAGATAGTCCATGTAACCCCTGTTTCCCCAATTCCGTATTTTCTATGTATTTTTGGTATTTTAAATTTTTGTAAATTATTTTCCCACTTTCAAATTCTTTTCTTAAAATGTATTGTCGGACCTCCTATTAAAGTTTATTTTTTTAATCAATAATTTTATTTGTAACTATTCACTATGATTCTCATATTGTAATACAAACCATATTTATGTTGTTATTATTATTATTGTTATCGGTATTCTTATTATTACTTTTATTCTTATTTTATTATTATTATTATAATTATTATTGTTGTTATTGTTATTATTATTATTACTTTTGATTGATAAAGTAAAAATCTGTTTTGTTAATTGTATTTGTAGTATTTCAAATAAATTCTACATTGTAATGCAAATTACATTTTATTATTATTATATTTTATTGGTTACTATATTTTTCCCCTAATGAATTTTAACCCAATTACCCTATTCGATCCCCTTTTCGTTTGCACCCCCAACCCGTTAACCAATAATCCAAAACCCAAAACCCTACACTATTTAAACTCCTAACCCTATTAACCATAACCCTATCACCCTAATACTTTTCTATCCCCTTACTGTAGCAGCCAACTCCTATTGTCCTGTTCATCTTCTTCTTAAAACATCTGCTTTCCTTCACCCTCCACCTTCCTGCTCTTCCGTTCTCTCTCCTGACTACCCAACCGCCAGCAGACCCTCTATCGCGACTCCCCTGGTTGCGCCGCCCCCTCCCTGTGCTGCGCCTCCACCTGCGTCGCCCTCTCCCGAAGCTGCAACAACAGCCACCTGCCCTCCTGCAACGACGCCAGTGCAGACCCCTGTATGCCTCCTTCTTGCACCGCGACGCAACCAGCGCTCCTCTCGACGCTCTGCAGTTCAGTGCCACCTGCGACCGACCTCGATGTGCTCTGCCTCTCGCTGCACCTCCCCCCCCCCCCCCCCCCGTGCACCATCGCTCTCCTGAGAGCACCCTTGTGCTGCCCCCGACCATTCTCGGTGTCGCCTCCTCCAGTAGCGACAACACCCACGACAGCAACCTCTCGTTGTTGTCCCCTGGCCACCAGTCACCCACGCCCTGCACTTGTCGACCAGCCACCTCGGCAGCCCCCCCTGTCTTCAACATCTTCACCATCAATGGATTTAGAGCCGTCGATCTCCGTGATCATTTTTATAAACATGATCTCGTCCCATTGGTTGATTGAATCTCAGCCATCTAATCTCTCCGTGATTCAGATCTCCATCTTGATCAGATCTGATCTCAGCCCTCCATCTTGATCAAATCTGATCTCGACCGTCCAATCACCATTGTGATTGGGATCTGTGGTTACTGTTGGATCTTGTTGTTGTTTGCTATTTTGCGTGCTACGTGCTTCGCATACGCTTTGCCGCTCTATCGATCAACGCCCTCATCCAATCAAGGCAAGTATCTTCTTGTACATTTCGTTTTCTAGTACAAGCTTTTCCTTGAAAATACTGCTAGATTGTAAATGTGACTCCTCTTTGTTTATCGTTGATGATCTCATATTTCACTTTATCTATTACATGATCTATGAGTCACAACCTTTCGTTGATACACTTGTTCACAACTAGTATAATTTTGATACATTTCATGCAAAAAGTGTCTTATTTGGTTTCTGTCCTGTCTTGGCTTGCTTTTTCGACCCCGATAACACCAGAATCTGGACTTAAGTCCTAAATATGAAACTTGGCCCCCGACATCTAGTTTACCACCCTTTAGACGGAATTGAATTCCGAGTTAGGTTTTAGGAGATATCACAATTTTACTGCTGCTGTGTCTGAAATCGCAGATTCATCAAAACTGCTGCATCACTTTGTTTTACAATTAATTTAACTATGCTACCAGTAAGATAATGAATTGAAATTTTCCATGCTGATACTGGACACCCTATAGAACATTCTCTAATTTTTTTGGTATTAATTAATCAAGTTTTAATCCTGTTTCACATGTATAAACTCAGTTTTACAAATTCTAGCTGAACACAAATACTCTATAGTTTGCTATTTTGACATTAATTTCTATAATTTTTATTTACCTTAATTATATGCATTGGAACCGGGCAGGAGTCTAGTTTCTAGACCTTCTGACGGATCCACATTTTCTATCTTGTAGCAACGGGAATCGCAGTTTTGGTGCAACAACGTCATACTGTCCAGAATTGGAATTCTCGTAGTTCTTGATAATTTTAAATTGTGTTAACCCTCGAATATGCTTTCTAATTATCTTAAACTTGTTCCATGTTATTGATCATATTTACTTGCCCTGTTTCGCACACTTTCATGCTTGTTTGATGATAATAATAAATAAAAGCCAGGGTTTAAGGGAAAGACCATAGTAGTGGACAATATAGGTAAGTGTACTCGGAAGGGGGCCGTGTTTTCCAGTACTTGGTTCATGAACTTATTGTATCTTGAGTGTACTCATGATCCCACTACTTAACTCATGAAATTGTTGTATCGTCAGAGCATTCATGAACCCACAGTTGGTTCTTGAACTTGTTAGTGCATTCACGAACTTGATTCGTGAATTTGTTACATTATTTTTGTATTCATGAACCATGCTTGCTTGATATTTGATACCTGAGTACACCGCCCTATAAAATCCACCACTAGGCCTAAACGTAACGGTTTGTAAGTAGCAACCATGTGGTAAAAGTATGGACGCATGAAGTGCTACCCAGATAGAATTAAACATTAGACTTAAGATTAACTTGTCACTTGTACACACTTGATACCCTACTTGATACTTGTTACTTGACACTTGTACGTGATACTTGTTACTTGATACTTGATACAATTAAATATTCACTTGTCACTTGTTCCACTACTAGCACTTATTACCTAATCTTATTACTTGAGTTGTCTTACTTGCTAGCTAGTCTTTAGAACTCCACTACTTGTTGTGTCCCTATTATATCTTGTTATACATTCTTGATTCCAGATCTTGTTTCATATTTTCTTGCATTTATTTTCATACCCTTTCTTGTACTACTTGCGGCCCTAACTTGCACTAAGGGCAGTTGTCTTTGTTTTACCTATTTTCCTTTTATATTTATATATACAGACTTTGGATACGAGTTGCCTACTGGAATTGGGGAGAAAACCTTCTAGGATTCTCTTAGGGAAAAGACTTGCTTTAATAACTTTGTATTTGAGTTTACTAAATTTGTTGCTACTTAAAATTGGTAACGGTCTTGTAGTCCCGAAATTTTCTTTCTTTTGATCTAGATCTTGAAATTATTAGGATATTTGTATTTGTTTCAAATGCTTTTCTGTTGAGTAATAAATTATTCATGCATGCATGGTTGAATATATTCTTTTTATGTTCTTGTTATGATGTTGAGTCGATCCTACAGCTTATGAATGATGAAAATTATTCACTGGGCTTCGTCACGCACTCGTATTCCGTATTCCTTTGGGAAGCGGGGCGTGACAAGGTTTTTAGTGGTATCAGAGCTCAGGTTTGGCTAATGTGTTAGTTTGGCTAATACATTAGACAGGCTTGACTCAGTCAGGATTAACTCAACATTAAACAGGCCATGCAGTCACATGAACAATTTGATAATCAACTCGATCTGGACACTAGTCTTATCCATTCATTTTGATCCCTTCATATTCAATTCTTTGATTCTTTATTTCCTTCCATCTCTTACAGTCGTCCTGATTTGTTGATTCCAAATTGGGTATAAATTTATTTTCCCGTACCCATATTTTTTTTATCCCAGTGCAGGCAATCTCTTACTTTTGCTTGCCTCGTTGATTTCTTCTTATTTCAGCTCGTGTTTCATTCATTACTTTCCGTGCCTTGCATTCATCTTCGTTTGTTGATTCATATTGTGTATCATACTAGTTGTTTCTCCCCTATCTTGTTCTCCTTAAATTCCGGTGCTATCCATTCTTTTCTTCCCGCTTGCAGATGTATAGTCCTTGAACATCTTGTTCTCCTTAAGCAAATTGAGTGCATTATGTGAAGTACGATTGCTGAAAGAGCTCAACAGTCTCTTAAATTAGTATGGCAAGAGCATTGGTGATTATGACTTACCTACAATCAATGTTAATGAAGATGTTGATATCCCAAAACTGATAGAAGATGAGAATTTGATACCCATTTCTGATGGAGATTTATCTTCAATTTAAAAGCTTAATGCGAATCATAAGTATGCATTCAATCTTATCACAGAAGCAGTCGTTAATGGGAAGAAAAAATTCTTTTTTGTTGATGGACCTGGAGGTACTGGAAAGACATTTCTTTATCGCTGTATGTTATCTTTTTTGTGGCATAGAGGCCACATTGTATTAGTAACAGCATCCTCAGGAATAGCTTCTATAATGATGCCTGGAGGTCGTACAGCACACTCAAGATTCAAGAATCCTATAAAGTTGTGTTCTGCTTCGTCATGTATGATCTCTATCCCATCTGATGAGGCCAAACTTTTACATCTCTCGAGTGCTATCATTTGGGATGAAGCAACAATGACCCATCGTCATGCTTTTAAGGCTTTAAATAAGACAATGAAAGATATTTTTGAAAATGAATTGGAGGAAAAGTTGTGGTTTTGGGAGGCGATTTTCGGCAAATTTTTCCAGTTGTGCAATATGGTACAAAAGCACAAACTATTGATGCATGTATATTCAACTCTGCAATTTGGAATGATGTAATTGTCGTTTGGCTGACGGAAAATATGCAAGCCAAGGAGGATTCTGATTTTTCCAACTTTCTCCTGCGCATTGGAGATGGAAGTGAACCATCTGTTGAGAGTGAAATAATTAGAGTGCCGGCTGATATGGTTGTTCCATGGGAAGGTGAAAACTCATTGAACAATTTTATCGACATAATTTTTTCTTCTTTGAGCTCTAATGCACATGACTGGAAGTATATTAGTGATAGGACTTTGCTTACTCTAATTAATCAATCTGTTGACCAAATTAATGATAGTATAATAAGTTTATTTCCTAGAGATGAACAAGTATATTTTACGTTTGTGACAGTTGAGAATGATACACATAATTTATATCAGCAAGAATATCTAAATTCTATTGCGCCTGGAGGACTTCCACCACATAAGTAGACATTAAAAATAAGTGCTTCAATCATGCTTTTGAGAAAAAATGATCCAAAAATGGACTTTGCAATGGGACGAGATTAATTTGTAAGAATTCACTCCAAACTTAATCGATGCAGAAGTAGTGACTGGTCACTACTATGATACAAGAGCATTTATTCATTGGATCCCTCTTAAGTCTTCTGAAAATGTAAGGATGCCCTTTACACTCTTAAAGAAACAATTCTCAGTACGGCTTAGTTTCACCTTGACAATCAACAAGTCCCAAGGACAAACAATTTCATGTGTTGGTGTGTATCTTCCAGATCATGTATTCAGCCATGGACAATTATATGTTACTCTTTCTAGGGGAGTTTCAAGATCTAATACAAAACTTTTAATCAAGAATTGACATCTAGCAAGTTGGCCAGGCATCAATACAAAAAATGTTGCGTATAAGGATATACAAGGATATATTGATGAAATGTTATGGAACTTCAAATTAAATGCTAAGTTGGTATTTATGTTTACATGGTTTTTTCGGTTTTACACCTTTATAAACATATTGTTTGTGCATAAATGTGAGAAAAATCAGAATAAGATTATCAACATACATTATATATTACATTTTATATGATATGAGATATATACTTATGCTTGTAATTATTCTATGCAGGAAAACTTATTTCTAACGAGAAAGTCAAGAGAACGCATTTGTTTTGTAGTTGGTTGGTTGTTATTCTTCTATTAATTTAGTATATGGATTGGATTAATGTAAGTATGTTTTTAGCCTTTTTTTTTAAAAAAAAAATCTTTGTTGCAAACAGATTTGCTTATAGAAAATTTTATTTGTTCTCAAAATTTGATATTTCTTAATACTTTACTATATCTTTTTTTATGGGCAATTTATTTATTTTAATGACTTTAATTTTTGTAGGCGTGCATCGAACATGCAGATTACTAGTAAGTTTAAAAGCGAATGTGAATGTGAAAATAAATACGTAATGTAATAGGTTGACAAAATAAACATATATTATAAAATATATAGTAACTTAGTAATTGATAAGTGTAAAATAATATATATAGTAGGTATGTTGGAATATATGGTATATGTAGTACCAAGAATGTACAGATAATAAAAATTGAAACAAAGTAGAAATATAAGTAGTGAGTGTATATAGTATATTAGAGAAATATAAAGCAACAAAATTAATAAGTAGCTATTAATAGTGAAAGTAAATATAACAAAAAGTAGTAAATAATAAGAAATAACAATAGCATTGAATATAAGTTATAAAAAAAATAGTAATAAAAGAAAATCTTAATGTATAGAAGTATATTATATTTATATAAGTAAAAATATTACAATCATGCTAAAATATACTGAAATAAATAAGACAATTCAAAATAATAGGAAAATATAGTTTCATAAAATCGAAGCATATATAAAATGAATGTAATATGCAAAAATAAAAAATTATAATTATAATAGAAATAATAACGAAAGAAAATAATATCACAATAATAATTTAATAAGTAGTAATTTAAAACTTAATAAAATACGTAAAAGTAACAACAAAAATAAATGAGTAATGTAAAAGCGCATAAAAGTAAGAAGGACAAAACATTCAGAAGGAAAAATGAGTAAGACAAACTTAAAAGATTAAGACTAAGAAATGTAGATAAAATAATAAATATCGAAGTGAATTAATTGGAAAAGAAAACAATTCTTTGAAAAAATATGAAGCATTAAAGATGAAAAGCACTACGAGAAAAATGCACGAAGAAAGTGAAAGAGAAAGGTTAGTCTACTTAAAGGTACCATAAATGTAGGTTCAAACCAACTATAGCACACATGATACAAAAGAAAATATGCTCGCATACAATATCACATTAATGTATACGATGAGAGCAAGTCCAATAACTACATCATTCATTACTCAAAAGTGATACTCACACATCTAATGCCCATCCTAATTTTGTTTCCTTATCATTTTTGTACTACTTGTTGAAGTCGGCTCTGATACCATTCTGTAACGCCCCGAATTTCACACAGGTAATTCATAGCACAAACTGGATCTTTACTTTAATTTCGTACAAAAATACGAGGAATTTATAAATTTTCATTACAATATTATTATTTACAATACACAGCGGAAGTTTATAAGAAAGAAGTACAATTTATAAAATTCAAAATATTGCAGCATCCATCATCATCAACTCATCTCCACGTCTCTCGCTAATCCAAGTCCTGCACTTAAAAATGCGGGCATATCAGTTGCATACAACTGACGCAACGTTATAATACAGCGATTCCACTATCTGAATAATCACAAACTTGAATGCAGAAATAGAAAATGTGGTTATCCTAAAGATGTCAGTGGATGATATGAATCTAATGACTAATGCAGATATTTAATGCTTATGATGCAAGATATGCACTTATTCGGATTATACGCATCCTGTACTACACAGGTCTGAGGACAAGCCCTTAACGTACTTCTCATTATAGGGTTCAATCCCTCATCATGAAATTCTACTATGATGACTAATGTAAGGTTTAGATAACCTGTGAGTATCTGGTCCCGCCGTGATAATTCTTGAGAATCATTCTCCCACTGTAAGTGATTTTGGTCATCATGCCTCACACCTCGATAATTTTGGAAACAAAACCCACATCGTAAGCCAATGGTATCTCATCACACAAATATCTCATGAGCGTCGTCTTGATCCCAATAATTCTGGAGATAAATTTCACACCGCAAATGATTTTAGATATCTCCCCCACACCCCGATAATTCTTGAGATAAATCATACACCGCAAGTGATTTAGGATATCTTCTCACACCCCGATAATTCTTGAGAAAAACCCCACCTCGCAAGTCATTTTGGGCATCATCCATACACCCCAATAATTCTTGAGATAACCGCAAATCATATGAGGCACTCATACTCATGTTTGCCCATACTTCATCACATCTCTCTCTAGTGCTTGTCCCTAGGTTTAATTATAATTATTGCGACTAGAGCAAGCTTACCCAACCAGACTTAAAATATCTCACCGAGAACGTTGGCCCACACTAGTCACTTCTCAAAATTTTATTTATCACAATTTGCCGGTCACTACGAGTGTCGCTTAGCCTCTAAAATCCAACCATCTCAACACAGAGATCTTCTAGGTTATTTCTAATCTCTTCATAAAAATTCTCATTCATTATACATCATTTAATTTATTTTATCCATTCTCTTTACATTTAATCGATCTCAAAGTAAATAAACAACTTCTTATCTCTTTATAACAACATTTCAATAATATTTTAATTGATAAAATCATTATAAATATCACACATTTAATATTCCAAAATTCATCCGTTAATTATCTCTTAATTCACCATATATACACTTTACATAAATTCAAAATTTTAAATCCATTTTTATGCGATGTAAAATTTTTTGAGTAAAACTAGATTAAAAAAATATCATGTTCTAATCTCTTAACCACGCTTAATTTTAAAGCGAAAATAGCTCCCAAATTTCATTTTAAAGTAACTTGATTTACAACTTAATTTATCCCCAAAATAATCTTGGAATTAACATATAAATTTTTTTGTCAAATATTTCCTAAGACTCTACATTAAAACTGAACTAAACTTTTCAAAGAAAAGAATTAAAAATATAAAATAACCAAAAAAAGTAAATTAACGCTGGCCCTATTCAGAATTAAACCAGCCCACAGGTAGGCAGAACCCCAACTTCGCACCCAACAACCGGTATTCCAGCAGAACCCCAACTTTGCACCCAACAACCGGTATTCCAACACACTTTTAGTGTTGGAAGGATTCACAGAATAGTCATAATTATCCTCTACAGTAAATAGTTAAATTAAAATCTCAAAAACAGAAACAGAGCCTCACAGGGCTCAAACTGCAACCCGTGATTCACATAATAGTTATAATCTCAAAAACACATCAACCCCAAACCCAACTACAAGACCAGGCTATCAAGCCTCCAATTCTGATTATACTACTATCACAATTCTTTTAAAATGCAACTCTCTGTTTCATACTACAGAAGAAATTTTTTAATGTGACTTTAAAGATCGATCTTACAATTTCTACACAGTATTTTACAATTCCTGGTGAATTCTCAGCGAAGGATTGTCATCAAAATTTGTGTATTTGCCCGAAATTATACATATAACAATCTACTCTTGAAAAATGTGAAATTTATCATATAAATTGCATATATTACTCGTAATTCTATAAATTGAATCATATGAACAGTTATTCATTAAATGACTAGATTTAGAGGAGCAATTAATAATTTGTATATAAGAAATCAATATCATGAATTTATTATACGAAATTTCCACTAAATTACTTCAGAAAACATTCTAGGAAGGCTCCTACATATTCACATACCAATTCAATTATCATCTACATATTTTATGGCTAAGTATGCACAAATAAAATTCTAGAAAAACTCCGACACATACACATGCCAATTTAATTATCATCTACATATTAGTAGTGAAAACACAAACTTTTTAAATACTCATAGTAATCGAAACTCTTAGCAAATGAACTCCAAAACCTCCACTCCAAAATTTGAACTCCCACAAAGCACCACAACAAGCTACGGAATGCACAAGTGAATTTTTTTTTTTTTTTTTGTTACTCTTTGTTGTTCAGAATGCTTGGGGGGGGGGGGGGGGGGGGGTAAATATGAAAATGAAAATGTGGGGAGTTGTAAAAACTACCCACTTGCCAAATAATTCCCCACTTCACTTTTCAAAAATTTTGTTTTCTTCCCAAACTATTAATCGGCCAAATCAAAGGTGGGCAAAATCCGGGGTTTGAAAGTTTATTTGTGTGCATGTGCAATGCACAAAAAATATTTTGGGATTTTAATTAATAAAATTTTCCATATGTTACTCAAATAATATAAATCTAATAGAACTAGTTTAAATTAATCATAATAAAAATATTTCATGCACAAATAAAATTAAACATACATACTTCATTAAATTTTATTTTGAAAAATGATACAATAAATATGTGTACTGCAAACACGTGCGTTGCACGTATCAATACAAAATAAATTCAAGGGAACGAAAAATATTCATAAACAGTCCAAATACAAAATACGTAGAATATTTATATTAATAATGTTATGAATATTACACGTAATGGTAAAATATATGTAAATAACACGTGCATTGAAAGCATGTGCAATATACATAAAAACAGAAATATTAGATTTATATTTGAGTTGGCTCAAAATAGGATAAAATGAATTTGGAGAGGAAGGAAAAATATATAAATAATAATCGAAGTAAAAAAATGTGTATGATATTTATATTAAAATACTTTACGAATATTACCCGTAACGGTACAAAATACATATGCGTAACATACGTGGAGCAAAATTGTCATAACTGAATTTTGTGGGGTGTTACACTAGTAGTTCTCTACGCCGTAGCTTTGGTCTTTCACATGAAGATTAAGTTCCCCATGCCAGCTATGGTAGAAGAAATTAAAGGAAGTCAAGAAGTAGCCCGAACATGCTACATTACTACAATAGGGAGTTCTGTCTTCCTGCTTAAAGCATTAGAGCATGCACCGGGAGATTCGGTCCACTCATTTAAATCCTTAGAACTCCCTAAAGAGAGGAATCCGATTGTGTCTGAACCCATTGATGAACTAGAGAAAATCCCCTTTTCCCATGAAAACTTATCCAAGTGTTTTTGACTTAGCCAAGCCCTCGCCCACCAAGTCAAATAGCAACTTGTCAGTTGCATCAGAAATAATCAATGCTTGTTCTCTTGGACCGCTACTAACATGCCTGACATATCAGAAAACCTGATCATGTACCGCCTAAGTGTGAACCAAGATGTCAAGCCGGTCCAACAGAAGTGCTGCAAGTTTGCTCCCGAGAGACAACAAGAGGTCAAAGAAAAAAGTCCCTAAGACATCCTTCATCACCAACCAAGGCCTCTACTATTATCACATCATTTCTTTCGGTTTAAAGAATGTAGGAGCTACTTATCAACTTTTGGTGAATAAAGTCTTCAAAAAACAGATTGGCCGAAACATGGAAGTCTATGTGGATGACATACTTGTAAAAAAATCCTTGAGAAGGATGGCCATATAGTTGAGCTCCAAGAAGCCTTCAGTGTTCTATGGAAGCACAGCATAAGGCTAAACCCCTCGAAGTGCGCCTTTGGGGTCTCCTCGGAGATGTTTTTGGGATTCTTACTTAGCCATAGGGGGTTTGAGGCAAATCCATAGAAAATTCAAGCCATATGCATGTCCCTCCTATCCAACATTAAATAGATCCAGAAACTCACAAGGCACCTTGCTGCAATCGATCGTTTCCTCTCAAAGTTCAGAGAGAAGTGCCACCCTTCTTTAAAGCACTTGAATGTTCTCTGTGTGTGTGTTGGGGGAGGGGGTGCTGCAATAAGCCTTCGAATAGACCAAAGCTTATTTAACCAATCTGCCACTCCTAAGTAAGCCAAAACTGGAGGAAGTACTATACCTCTGTCTGTTCACTTCGGACCAAACTCTTAGCATCGTCTAGGTAAGGGAGAAAGACAAGAACCAAAAGCCAATCCACTATGTTAGCAAGGTACATTATGATGTTGAACTCCATTATTCCAAAATTGAGAAGAGGGCCAACGCCCTCATAACACCCGTTAGGAAGCTCCGCCCTTATTTCCAGATGCACACGGTCTCGATACTCACTGACCAAATACGCATGCAAGTACTTCACAAGCCGGAGAACTCTTGACAATTCATGAAGTGGTCCAATGAATTGAGCCAACACGACATTAACTATCAGCTGAGGATGAATATCAAGGCCTAAGCCTTAACTGAACTCATTGTTAATAGCACTATCACATATCCCCCCCCCCCCCAAGGTGGAGAACATTTAGTCTGGAGACTCTATATCGACGGCTCCTTTTGAATCGAAGGGAGCAGGGCTAGTGTCATCTTGCTCGGCCCAGATGAGTTTACTCTCCAGTACTCACTTTGTCTCAATTTTTTAGCCTCCAGCAATGAGGCTAAATAAGAGGCGACTTCCTTTTAGCTGGAAAAGCAGGGGCCTGAAAGGTCAAAGTTTTCAGCGACTACAAGTTTGACGTGTATCCAATCCGAGGAGAATATGAGACCAGGGATGACCACATGATCAAGTACATAGCTTATGTCAAGAAACTCTTGGCTACATTCTGAGAGGAAGAGGTCACTCGCATCCCTGTTAGGAAAACGGGCAAGAAGACACCCTCACAAAGTTAGCCTCTTCTTCTTTTGAAGGACTTAACCACACAGTGCATATTGAGATCCTACTCAAGTCAAGCATTAAAGAAGGAGCTATAGATCTCATGCTCGTCACTCCACACACATCAAGATTCAATTGGATGAAATCCTTGTTAAATTTCCACCAAAAGGGAATCCTCCTAATAGATCCTAAAGTAGAATAAATGTCTGAGCAATGGTTAAGCTAATAACGCTAGCAGACAGATTCTTAATGATCTTCAGAAGAGGCTAAACAAAGCTCCAAAGGGACTATGGGCCAAAGAACTCTCAAGCATACTTTGCTCGTACAAGATCACGAAAAGGACCCTAATCGAAGAGTCTTTGTTCAACATCACCTTTGGGTATGAAGCTCTAATCTCCATAGAGGTCGGACTACCTTCTCTGCATGTCCTATCCTTCAACGATGACAAAATTCAAATTATCTTCGAGGCAACCTCAATCTCGTTGATGAAGTTCGCGAAAATTCTGCCATGCAAAGACAAATTTATCAGCAAAGGGTGGAAAAGTTCTACAACAAAAACATCCGGCCAAAAAATTTGAAAGAAGGAGAACACGTCTTGCGAATGCTTAAAATCTCTAAGCCACACAACAAGGGAAAGCTTGCTCCTAATTGGGAAGGACCCTACAAGGTCTCCAAAGTTTTCTACCCAAGAGCTTACCAACTTGAAGATTTAGGGAGAAATGAGATATCAAGAACTTGGAACATGGAGCATTTGATGAAGTTCAACGAGGGTACTTAACGTGTAGAACCCCGTATTTTCAAATATTATTTGAAAATGAATTTAAATGATTTTTTGGAGTTAATGAATATTTTCTAAAAGATTTATATTTTTACACGTGCAGAACACGTGTAAATACTTTCTTGAGGAGTTTAAAAGTCAAGTTTTCTTCATGAAAAATTATTATTTAATATTTGGAATTTATTTATTATTTTTCCAAATTTTTCTGAAATTAATTGGACCTATTTGCAATTTTTGAGAAAAGAAGGACCTTTTTGCAAATTTGACATTTCAAGGATTAAAATGCAAAATATATTTTCTGGACATTTTGAACAGTACCGGTTGGAATTTAGGATCATATTTTATTTTTAAATCCTAATTTTAATGAATTTTAGATGAATTTCCAAGAATAGGACTATATATGTAAAGCTATGTTTTGGAAGGACCATTTTGCAAATGCATTTCTAAACCCTAAAAACAGTATTTCCGGCCTATATAAAGAGAATTGCAGCCGTCATTCGCTGCATAACTCAGGTTTCATTATATTATTATTTTCTTGGTGATTGAAGAGGAAGATTTGGATCTCGCAAAAGGAAGACTCTTTCGTTGGATCTTTTCAATCCAAAGGTGAGTGATATGAACTTTGTTTTGTTGATTGATTTATGTGAATGATTGTGTGTTGTTTTGTTTTGACATCTTTGTTTATTTAGTGTATCTTGTATGTGAACGATGCAATAGTGATTATTTGTATTATGTATGTGAAATCTATGAACGTTTAGTAGATCTTGATTAATGAATTCTTTATTGCTTGAAAGCATGTTAAGATTTGAGTATGATTATGACAATAAGGGATAGGATGGATGAACATCTGGATCTCTCGATTACGAATCAGATTTTGGTTTTGAGTTGTAAAGAAATTCAGTATCGAGAAACCCTAATGAAAGAATTAGGAATTTAAAACATGAGAATTGAGTTTGAGATATTGTATGATTGAGTAATGTGTCCATAATGAAGAATATTTGAGATATTGTCATTTTGCCTGAATACGAACTATTTTTATAAACAAGGAATCTTTAGAAAAACTTCAGTTTTGATTATTGTATTCAGATTTAAATTATGAAAACTGTCGGCCGACAGTCGACTGGTCTACTATTCAGTCGACTGGTACGACCCAGCTGCTGTATCTTTAGTTTTTCTCGAAAATCCGTTCTGGTAAGTCGACTTATGACCTTTAAGTCGAATTATATTGTATTTTAAGTCAATTAATGACTTTGCAAGTCGACTTATAACACTTAGAGTATTTTCTTAAAGATTTCTGGAATTTCTCTCTGGTAAGTCGACTTATGTTTTTATAAGTCGACTTATGTTCTTATAAGTCGACTTATGTCTCATTTAAGTCGACTTATGTTTTCTATAAGTCTACTTATGATCTGGTAAGTCATCTTATGATTTTTATAAGTCATCTTATATTGTTGGTAAGTCAACTTATGATTTTTATAAGTCATCTTATATTGTTGGTAAGTCAACTTATGACTCTTATAAGTCAACTTATAATGCTTAACTTATTTTCTTAAAATTACTGAATTTCCCTCTGGACAGTCGACTGGTGACCTTTTGCAGTCGACTAGTACTGATACTTTTCTAAGGTGTTTTGATGTTCTTTAAACGACTATTTCTCTAAACGTTTTTGATCTATAACCTACCCTTATAAATATTATTCTTCTATAGAACATATGTTTTCAATATATTTTATTGATTTGGATTATGGAATATATTAAAGACTTGGGATTGTTGAGTGGAGAGATTTCTCCTTTGACCGTTTAACGATGGATTAGTGAATTATGGACATATTGAGATTTATTGATAGACGGGTATATTCTGCAGTGTGAGAGTCGTTGATCTCTGGGGTTTGGTATACTCTGCGGTGTTAAGAATCACTGTTAGTGATTGATAACCGGGTGTCCAATCTGCAGTGTTGAGAATGACTGATAACCGAGTATCCGATCTGTAATATTGAGATTTATTGATAGACGGGTATATTCTGCGGTGTGAGAGTCGTTGATCTCTGGGGTTGGGTATACTCTGCGGTGTTGAGAATCACTGTTAGTGATTGATAACCGGGTGTCCAATATGCAGTGTTGAGAATGACTGATAACCGTGTATCCGATCTGTAATATTGAGATTTATTGATAGATGGGTATATTCTGCGGTGTGAGAGTCGTTGATCTCTGGGGTTGGGTATACTGTGCGGTGTTGAGAATCACTGTTAGTGATTGATAACCGGGTGTCCAATCTGCAGTGTTGAGAATGACTGATAACCGGGTATCCGATCTGTGGTATTGAAATGACCGATAACCGAATATTGGCCGCGATCAGTCGACTGGTCCTTTAAGCAGTCGACTGTACTGCACAGTTGAACTGTAATTGTTTGAGAAGGATTCTTCTGACACTTAGTTAAGCTATACCTGATGTTTTCTTGTTTTCCTGTCATTTCTTACTTCATAATACATGTTTAGTATATGTTTCCCTCGTTCAGTACATGTTGTTTAAGAAACCATGTTTATTGTTTAATTATGTTGTTTGTTTGCTTATATCACTCACACCATTTATGGCTGACCCCTTTAGTTTTGGGAGTTAGGGATCATCTCTAGCCTCATGTGTTGCAGGTTGTTGCTTAGAGTTTGGGGGTTTGCACGCTTGGGTTAGCCTTGGAGATTATAAGTAATGAAATAGAGCCTTGTGTAATTTTTGTAAAGAGAGGTGTTGTAAAAAGAATGTTTTAATTCAAGGTGTTTGTATTTCTGCTGCATTTGAAAAAGAATGTTGTAATAAAAGAAAATTTATTTGTGTTTTGAGCTATGTGTACTATTACATTGAAGTTGATGCTGGGATTGTGCCACGTATTTTCTAAGTTATCATATTAGAAATTCGGAGCGCTACATAACGCCCTCCCATATATTCCTCCACTAGGTTTGTAATAAGATCAATCATTTTAATGGTCAGTGCACGCAATAAAAGCTAGCCACCAAGGTAGCTACTTAGATTGATTTTCAATAAAAAAATTAGTATTTCTTTCATAAATTCTTGTACTATTCTCCATATGCAAACAATGAGTTTGGTGCACATATTGTTCCCCAAGCTAAACCAACAGCTCGTTAACCCAACACAACGAGTTCGGTGCTCAGCTCATCGCCCGAGCTACAACAATAACTTGTTAACTCAAAATAATGAGTTTGTTTCTCAGCTCGTCGCCCGAGCTACACCAACACTTATTAACTCCAAACAATGACTTCGGTGTTCAGGCCATCGTCCTAGATACACCAACAACTTGTTAACTCAAAAACAATGACTTCGATGCTCAGCTCGTTGCCCAAGCTACTCCGACAACTCATTAACACCAAACAATGAGTTTAGTGTTCACCTCTTCACTCGAGCTACACCAACAACTCGTTAACTCAACAATCTTGACCAAGCTACCATGACAACTCGTTGACTCCAAATAATTAGTTTGGTGCACAGCTCATCGCTCGTGCTGCTCCAATAACTCGTTAATTCCAAAAGCAGGCAACAATTTTGGAGCCCTCGGCCGAACTACATCAATAACTCATTGACACCAAACAATGAGTTCGGTGCTTTACTCGTTGCTCGAGCAGCTCCAATAACTCGCCCGTGGGTCGTTTAGGGCCTTTTGCTTAACCCCTCGCCTTTCTCCTCGCCCTCCTCCTTTCTCTCTCCCTCGGACTCCTCCTCGGCTGGCTCCTCCCCGGGCAGAAGGCTGAGGATGTACCCCTTCTTGGCAAAGCCAAGGACGTGCTTGACCACATCCCTTATTACCTTGGTGTACGCCTTCTCCATCACATCCAAGAGATGGGCTTTTTCCTTTGGCCTCTAACTTGACAACCGCAGTCACCCTCTCCTTCACCACCTCCCGGCCTTTCACCACTTCGAGCTCCTTGATGGTCTTCTTCATCTCCTTCCAGGCCAGAGTGGCCTTGTTCTTCTATTTGGCATTCTCATCATACTTGATCTACTCAACCAAGTTTTCGGCGCAGCAAGTAATCTGAGAAGAGGAAGACTTCAAGACCTAGAGATACAGGAAAGAATACAAAAACCATATTACAAGGAGGAAAATATACCGATACACTGACTCGGGTGATCTCAAGGAGGGAGGAGTCGATCGTCTCATTGGTCATAGTCTCTCGGTAATGCGGAGGGGGATATTCTTAGCCACATACAGGAAGTTCCCTAAGTCTCCAAGAATGATGTCGCGTCGCTTGATCTCCAGTCCTGTAACCCTCATTCCAGCAAATACATATTCCTGAGTATTTTCTGTATTTTGATTATTTATAAATTCATTATGGATCTTTTATCAAAGCCTTTTCTAATCAACTATTTATATTTTAGCCCAAATCAAATATATTATTACTATTTGGATTTTAATAAATTGTTAAACTCAAACCCTATTGTGATTATCATTTTTGTAATTATTTCTTGATTGTTTATTAAAATTTATATGTTGTTATTTAATTAATTTGTGAAAGCCTATAGATCTTGATCCGTCTATTATTATTATTTATTATTTTAAAGTCCAAACAAAGTATATTATTAATTTATGATTATTCTAATTAATTGTGAAATGTTAAATCTTAATCCAATTGTATTCTTTCAATTAATTTTATTTTTGTTGAACCCTGAAATTTTTGTACAACCTATTTAAATTTTGTAAGTTGAATACTCTAATTTATCTAAAATATTTCTACTTATTTTCCTATTGATTTTTAAACCCAAAACCGTATAATTTTCCATGTTGAATCCAAACCATTCAACCCATCTCCTTAGTGGATGTAAACCGTTAACCCGCTACCTAATAACCCACCTAATACCCTATATATAATCCTTTTTACCCCTAACCCTAATCTCTCATTAACCCTAATTACCTCTAATCGCAGCCGCCTCCTGTTCACCTCCTTCCTCCTTTTTCTCCGTGCTCCACCTCTGAAGCCGCCACATCGAAGCCCCATCCTACTCGCTATTCATCGCCCATCTCCACCATCCCGTCTACCTCGTCTTCCTCCCCCTCGACTCACTACCTTCATCACCTCTGCGACCCATCATCCCTCAAGAGCGCCACCCTCCTCCACCGACGCTCCTCACCTTCCTCGTCAAGCACCTCGCCATTACCCTGACCTTCCACTAGACCCCGCAGCACCGCCATCTCCATCCCCCGCTGCCGTGATCGCTACCTCCACCACAGCACCTTCTCCCTGCCATTTCTGCATCCCACTCAGCTCCTCCTCACCATCAACCTCAAAGATCCACTTCGATCGAACCCAACGACTGTTCTCCTCACCCTCGCGACCCTCTCGTCATCGCCTGCACCCACCGTCGAATCCCTCCACTGCCTGGACCTCTGCTGTCGAGCACCTCGCAATGCCCCACCTCTGAAGTCTCTCTTCCTCCTGGCCTCCCGCCATGGCCGCTCCCCTCATCCTCTGTTTCTTCCAAAAACAAAGCACTCCTCGCAGTCAACTCAATACACCGCCCCCTGTACCTCGATCGCCGACGATCCACCACTGAGCTCCGCCGCTAGCTACCACCAACTCGACCCCCATTGAAGCTCCTGAGCTCCTTCAACTGCTCCTCCACCATCCCGACGATCATCCCCTTCATGGTATTCGAACATGTTCGAACACCACCCATAACATGCTCTAATGAGTACTCAATATATCTTTTTTTTAGCTATGTTAGATGAATTTTAAAATGTTTCCTATTTATTAGTAAACTAATATGGCAGCAAATTTTCAATTTCAAATGTATGAATGAGATTTAATTGGGATGATTATTTCTTTTATAGGTCTTATTTGTTTCTTATTTTACTTTTAGGTTTATCTGAAACTTATTATTTCTTGATTGGTTATTTGTTTTAGAGGGTAATTGGTAATTGTAGGGCTAGTGAGCTGCAACAATCCTTTTTTGTTTAGTTATATTATATATTCAAAAACAAAAAAAAAAGAATGGATAGGAATCTTTAAAATGCAGGCCAATCTGGACACAAAACCTTGCCATTATAGATTGGCATATGTTGCTGTTAGTTTTGGTGTGGGAGCAATCAGATTATGAGTTCCTTTATTGAGAAGAAAGAACTGATCTGGACCACTGGTTAGGATCACGATTTGAATGACTGGCAACGCTAGGATCTTGATCAAGATAGGTGGAATTGCCTGGATCTTGATCTAGATGGGTGGAATTCCTTGAATCTTGTTATAGACAACTGGGATCTTCTGAGAATCTTGCAAAAAAGTCTCACAACGGAAGTGGCTCCGGCGTAAGACCCTCCAACGCTTAAGTCAGCAACCCGGAATAAAGATTATGGTATTTTTGTGAAGGAAATATTGATTACCTATGACTTGATGGGGGGGGGGGGGGAGGTGAGGGGGGAGCATATTTATAGGTTAGGAATCAGTTATGAAAGATAGAACTGAAAAAAGATCTTTTAAGATTCGGGTGGAGATTCTCATAGTGAAGGAATAGAATTATCAACTAATGCCACATTCGGGGGGATTTGACTATCAGATGAAACTGGATAAAAATTCTATTCTTCTTAAGTGCAGATAAGTCTTAATTGTGGATCTGATTGAGCTGATGGGTAGGAAGATAGCCCATGTTCTTCTAGTAGACCTATTGTCGCTTTGAAATTACTATACTTTATGTGCGTTGAGATTGTGTGGCTCTGATTTTTACCCATATCATAAGCCGCCCACTCTTGAAGGTTGGTTATCGCAGCCTTTGCGGAGTAGTTCGTTCTGTTTCGAACAATTAGGAGAGCATGTATGACCCTCGGGTATGCCTGGAGTTGTTCGGAGCGTTGAAGGGTAACAACTATTTTTTGGAATCTTTAATTATTTTTTCTGAACTTGTTGTTATTTTTTAGAACTATAAATTTTTTTTCCCAAATTTTAATTATTTTCAAAATTTTTATTTAATTTTTTCGAATTTACAATTATTTCTTGAATTATTTTTTTCTAATTTATAATTGTTTTTCATAATTTTTAATTAAATTTTGGAATTTTTTGTTAAAATTTTTAATTTTATAATTAATTTTTAGAAATTTTAATCAAAATCAGAAGGGGCGCAAATCTAGGAGCAATCAGAAGGTTAGATTTGGCTGAAAGCGTCGACCTCCTTAGTCAAAAAAATTGGCACCTAGGAGTTTGGGACACGAATCTTGAGTAGAATCGGACGGTCGGATTTGGACGAAAGTGTCAACCTTTTGAGATAACAAAAATGGTACTAAGGAGCGTATGGCACGAACATGAGGTGGATTAGATGGTCGGATCTGGGCAAACGTGTTGACCTTCTTGAATGAAAAAAATGACACTGAGGATCTTAGGGTGCGAACATTAAGGAAAATTAGACAATTGGATCTGGCCAAAAGCGTCAACCTCCTCGGACGAAAAAATGGCACCGAGGAGCTTGGGGAGCGAATCTTGAGGTGAATCGGACGGTTGGATTTTCCCGAAAGCATTGAGCTTCTCGAATGACAAAAATGGCACTGGACCTCACTGAGATCAGAGTTGCCTTTGGAATTCCTTCCGAGTACGAGTTTCTTCTGCTAGGCCCTAGGGTTAGGACGTTCTCAGTAATGTCCAACGAATTTTGCGTCTTCCCCTGTGACACCTTCCATGCCTGGTTGCATCTATCCATACATCCATTCATGAAGGAGGTTCTCAGTTGGTACAAGTTTAGTCTGGTACAATACATGCCGAATGTGTGGAGATACCTGACTGGCTTCATCTTATAGTGCCAAGTGGTTGGCAATAAGCCAAGTTTGAAGGTCTGGAGGAGGCCCTCCGACTCCATCGGAAAAAGCAACCGACAACTAGTATTGTTTTTCCCTTCGTCTGGAGAGAGGAATAATTGAAAATGCTAACTCGATCAAGCATCGAAAGAGCAAGTGCTTCATCATTTGGAGTTCCCAGCCATGAGGATTTCCCACAAAGTTCATCAGGGATGTGCCTAAGATGGTGAAGGCTTACCCAGATGTGAGTGAGGAGGAGAAGAAGTTAAGTGAAGCTCTCCTCGAGTGTGGGGAGCTGAAGAAGAGAAGAAGATCTACGTACAGGACTTGTCACGTCCCGCTTTCCATAATACGGGAACACAGGCATGTAATTGAGACCCAACGAATGATATAAGTATGTCAACTCATATCATCCATACGCCGTACAATACCATTCAACTCAACAATACAATAATAATCACATAAACGAGAGTATAATACATTAACCAATATCTGAAATACAAGAACTTACCAAAAAATCAGAGAATATGCAATGCAATAACAGCTCAAAGAGTTCTTTAAGCAACCCGTCGTCTGTACCTATAAGGAAAAGTATAAAATTCAATTTGATATTCCACATGGCACAAATCTAAAAATTCGGGTAACTATTTACTAATAAAATAGGAAATAAATTAAACTTCGTCCCAAAGTAAAATACCTAAGTCCAGTCAGATTTTTCACATGCTGCAAATCCAAAATTCATGAATTTTTATAAACAACTTTTTCATGAGTTGTAGATAATTAAGAAAATCACGTGGATTATTGCACGCAAGTTGAAATAGTAAAGAACTATATGAAAGTTCTCAAAGGAAAGTGTAAAAACTCATTTTGATATTCCACATGCTGCAAATCTAAAAATTTAGGTAATTGTTTACTAATAAAATAGCAAATAAATTAAACTCCATCCCCCCTCCCAAAATATATATATATATATATATATATATATATATATATATATATAGAGAGAGAGAGAGAGAGAGAGAGAGAGAGAGAGAGAGAGAAACCTTCCATTGCTCACCAGCCCTGTGAGCACCCTGGTGAGCACTTGCCCTCAACCGTAGGATCTACATTTACATCATGATCGAGATCTAACGACCAATATAACTTCCGCTCATCTCAGCAACAATCGGGGGCATTCTCGTCATTTCCCTACCCCAATTGAAATCCCCCCAAACTGACCAAATCTCATCGTTCTCAACTCTCCTTCTCCTTCTCCTTCTCATCGCACCCCAAACTGATTTGACTCTCTCTCACGCTCTCAACCCCCGTCAATTCTCCCCGTCAACTCCACAAATTCGGGCGCTCGACGAAACCGCTGCTTGCTCCATCGCTTCCCCTTCACCGCTGCTTGCTCCATCGATTCATATAATTAGGATTTTAGGGTTTGGGGTGTTGGATGTTGGATTCGTTTGGTGTTTTGTTGCTGTTAGGGTTTGGGTCTGTTTGTGTAAAGGATGGTTTAAATCTTAGAATGGAAATGGCCTTTTCTTTTATGCGAATTCTCAAATGTTTTAGGGTTTATTTGTGTTTGATTTGAAGAAAAAAAAATAGGGTGAAATTGATGCTGAATTTGGTCAGTATATTGGTTATTTTATCTTTTTTGTTGCTGATTATTGGATTTGAGAATCTGGAACTGGAACTGAATGGCATGTTCATTTTGTAGGCGTATTCGTAGAGCAAGAGAGAGTATGACCGAAGATGGTAACTGGAACTGGTATGTGTTGCATCAAATTGATTTATAGTGCGTTATGTTGTTGGTAGATCTTGGGTCTTTTAAGTGCTTGCAATCTGGTGGTGGTGGTGGTGGTGGTGGTGGAGGCGGCTGTGAGGATGTTCTTGCTTTCATCATGTTGTTGATGAAGTTGTATGTATCTATTGTAGTGGGTTTCAGACTTTGTGGTACCTGATTTATGTTTCCATGATCATGTTGTATGTTTCTGTGATCATTTTGTACTGAGAAAATGCATCAGAAGGGTTTCAACTGGGGTTTCTGAGTAATTTAACCTATGCTTGTAGTAAGGAGTTGTAGTAAGGAGTTTGTAAAATCTTTCATAATGAACTTCAAGGTTAATCTATTTGTAATATCATATTATGGACAAGGTTTTTGCCCGAAATTTTTGTTGCTTCTATGTAATGCTCAAGTATAAGTGAATTTGTGCCATTCCAATACTGAATAATTTGATATGTGTTTATGTTGTTCCTTTGTGCTACTTCGAGTAAGTGATAAATGTGATAATACCCTCTTCAAGTATGGTTTCCTGAAGCATAGAGACCTGAAGCTTGTACAAGTTCTTCCCAATATGTAGGTTTACAAATGAAGTGAAGTCAGTGATGCAAAAATATGGGAACAATGGGAGATTTATGAGTCAAGAAGTCAGCATTTACCGTAACAAAAGTAAAAAAAGCCTTCAACTAATAAAAAAAACATTTGCAATGGAGACAGAACTGCCTATGACTTCCATTTTCACTGTTTTTAGGGATTCAATTATATTTCAAGACTTAAGTTGTTTCATTCTTCATCATCCAATCAGTTATTTCAAGACTTAAGTTGTTTCAAGACTTTAAGTTGTTACACTTCACATGCTCGGAAACTGCATAATATTACAATATATATTAAAACCTTCAACCAGTGTATCTCATAAAGCAGAGAGTAGTATGGTTAGAAATAGCATAAAGAGATCTCAATAACCCTGGAAACATTGCGTAACATAGCTCAATTTACAAGTAGACAACAAAAACAAAGCTCAATAGCATCAGTTTTCAATAACAAAACAAAAACAGAGCTCAATAACAAAAATAGAACTCAATTGCATAACATAGCTCAATAGCTCAATATTCATTTACCCTCATCATACTTGAGATTCAAGCTTACAACAGAGCTCAATAGCATCAGTTTTCAATAACAAAAACAGAGCTCAATTACAAAACCAGAGCTCAATTGCATGACATAGCTCAATAGCTCAATATTCATTTACCCTCATCATACTCAAGATTCAAGCTTACAACAGAGCTCAATAGAATCAGTTTTCAATAACAAAAACAGAGCTCAATAACAAAAATAGAGCTCAATTGCCTGGAGCTGCTGTTCTGTAGCCTGGAGCTGTTGTTGCTACCCGGAGCTGTTGTTGCTTCATTCTCCTCTTCTGTGTTCAAATAAGGAAAATATGCAAACATGACCTGCCAAATTAATTAACTCAACTTGAGTTTGAACAAGTGAATGGAAAATATATAACAAATAACAATAAAGAGTAAATTCACACGAACCAAAGCATTGCAACTCATGGAAAGAAGAGAACTAACAGCTAGAAAGAAGAGATCAACTCATGGAAATGAATAAATCTACACACTGAATAATAACGCTGCTAACTCAATAAAATCATGAATTGTAGGACTTGTAGACTTGTGGGCTCATAACACACTTCTATATAGAACATACTCTATTTAAGGATTTATCAAATTTGCCTAATAATCAAAAAAACAAAGTATCAACTTAGCAAGTCCTCACAGATATCTCAGAATGTCATAAAGTAGGCTAAAATCTTTGTAATGGGTATGATAGGATTTAAATGATAATCCATACATATATTTGAAAAATCAATATACTGTTAAACAATAAATATGCATCATGATTGGAATTGCATTGAAAACTGGGGTAATGGAACTCTTATTTTCTAACGTACGCCAAATATACTTTGGAATCAATATCTAATGAGGATTAAATCTGTACAACATTATCCTATGTCTCGCAAAAAACAAAATTGTAAACATACCAAACTCATAGTAACAACTGAATAACATTCCCCTTTTCCCTAACAAAAAAAAATATCGAGTGATCGGATAGATGGGTAATAGGAGTTCAATATTATTGAGGTGAATTAAAGACCAGTAATTCCGTCTCTACAACTTGTAGTGTATGATAAATTCGATGATGGTTTAAAGCCTTCAAAGAGTTAAATCTTCAGTAACTAAATCTACATTGAAACATGTAGGTAGACTAAGGCAAATACATTTACTTAAGTAGATTGCAAGTTGAAAATCTACCAATATTACAGGTTGCATTATGAAATACATTACCCCCCTTTGATTGATGAACTCACCATTATAATTTAGACAACGGATCTCATTGTCAAAGAGTGCCCACATTAATCAATCACACAAATTGCAAGCACTTAAAAGACCCAAGATCTACCAACAACATAACACAATATAAATCAATTTGATGCAACACATACCAGTTCCAGTTACCATCTTCGGTCATACTCTCTCTTGCTCTACGAATACGCCTACAAAATGAACATGCCATTCAGTTCCAGTTCCAGATTCCCAAATCCAATAATCAGCAACAAAAAAGATAAAATAACCAATATACTGACCAAATTCAGCATCAATTTCACCCTATTTTTTTTTCTTCAAATCAAACACAAATAAACCCTAAAACATTTGAGAATTCGCATAAAAGAAAAGGCCATTTCCATTCTAAGATTCAAACCATCCTTTACACAAACAGACCCAAACCCTAACAACAACAAAACACCAAACGAATCCAACATCCAACATCCCAAACCCTAAAATCCTAATTATATGAATCGATGGAGCAAGCAGCGGTTTCGTCGAGCGCCCGAATTTGTGGAGTTGACGGGGAGAATTGACGGGGGTTGAGAGCGTGAGAGAGAGTCGAATCAGTTTGGGGTGCGATGAGAAGGAGAAGGAGAAGGAGAGTTGAGAACGATGAGATTTGGTCAGTTTGGGGGGATTTCAATTGGGGTAGGGAAATGACGAGAATGCCCCCGATTGTTGCTGAGATGAGCGGAAGTTATATTGGTCGTTAGATCTCGATCATGATGTAAATGTAGATCCTACGGTTGAGGGCGAGTGCTCACAGGGCTGGTGAGCAATGGAAGGTTTCTCTATATATATATATATATATAGAGTCCCTTTCGGTTGCACACTACTTTTGGTGAGCACTCCGTGAGCACTCCCGAACTAGAGACCCTATGAAAAATCCGAACCGCCCATATTGTTCTATATGCCTTAGATAGCCTAACAATAAAAAATCAAGTAATTTGAAGTTCATTTGCCCATCCATCATGCTGTTAGAATTTTCAGCCATACAATTTTGTGATGATGTAAATCATGGGTAAATGAACTTCAAATTACTTGATTTTTTATTGTTAGGCTATCTAAGGCATATAGAACAATATGAGCGGTTCAGATTTTTCATAGGATCTCTAGTTCGGGAGTGCTCACGGAGTGCTCACCAAAAATAGTGTGCAACCGAAGATTTCTCTCTCTCTCTATATATATATATTCCAGTCTGATTTTTCACCTACTGCAAATCAAAAATTTCATGAATTGTTATATATAATTGTTTCATGACTTGTAGATAATTAAGAAAATTGGGTGCATTATTTCATGCTAGTTAAACTAGTAAAGAACTATATGATAGTCCGGTTTCGAATTCAATACCTCCCTTAATCCTTCTCTACTCCCTTTGTGGTCTTTCCTTTTCTACTTGTTGCCTTGTTGCTTTGCTTTTATTTACTCTTCTATGATGTGTGGGATTTATCTATTTATTTTTTGTAGCTTTTCTTGTACCTTTATCTCACGGTTCATTAACCTCACTTGTTTCATTATTTTCTCTTATAAAAATTACAAACTCTATTTTTTCTTAAAAAGAAAAAAAAGTCTTTGTCCGGTTAGGTACAATTAAACCACCGGTTAGAGCATCCACTATTATTTTCTATGTCCATTGCTAAATATAGAATATAAAAATAGCAATAGAAGGACTACACTTCAGTCGTCCAATTCTAAAAACAAAAGCGACGGAAGATCATCTTCCGTCTTTGTAATTTTTTTTTTTTTTTTTTTTGGGTATTCGGTAAACAAAAAAAAAATCAGAAAAAGTCAAAAAAGCAACAAACGGATGAACATCATCCGTTTGATACTTTTTTGACTTTTTTTAATATTTGTTTTGTATTTCACATTGGCAGAAATGACCAAGTTACCCCTCCCTTCATATAACAAGATTATCACCTTAGGGGTAAAAGGGTCATGCAGAAGTGAGGGACGGATGATGTTCATCCGTCTCTCACTTTCATAATTTTTTTTATTTATAAACTTTACATATTTAATATATATTATTTATATTTAAAGTATTAAATCCACCAAGAGACGGAGGATCTTCAAGCGTTTCTTATTATTATTATTTTTTAATTCAACCGGACGGCATATCTTCATCCGTCCGTTTCATCGAACGGATGAACATCGTCTGTCTCCTATATTTAACAATTGTCTAAAAGCGCTGCTAAGTTTAGCAACTTACTGTTCATTTCTATCCTAAATTTTGAGTTTTTAGCAAACTGCGAGGCATTTTTCTAAATCTATTTCTAATTTTTGAGTTTTGACAGTGGATGCTCTTATCGAAGCCATTCACATAGGTTCTTTCCTATTATATATATTTTTACCGCATAAATTTTAATGAAGTAAAATTGATATATAAATAAGTTGAATATCAAAAACTTAATTATGAACTTTCTAGTAATTTGCAGTGCGATGCATGCCTTCTTCTTTTAAGTTTCCACTCTTTACAATTTACTCCTAGGACTCAACAACTATTTTGTATTAATGACATTTTCGTAGATAATTATGTCATAATAAATTCGAAGCATGACTAATATAACTCTCATTTAAAAACGTGCAGTTGAGATTAAATTAATTAAATTGATTTATCTCCAAATTACACAAGTCTAACTTTTGAGTCTAACTTTTGAGTTATAGTGGTAGATAAATATTAATCAATTTTGTAACTTAAATTTTATTACTGATATCTACCCGTATACCTTGTGATTAAAATTTTATAGTGGGTAATCTTAAAAATCTCTAATATTATAATGGGAGAAGGCCTTGTCTAAATTTTTATTTTAAAAAAACTATATTTATTAAAACGTACATCGCACGTGTAAAATTGAGTTTTAAAGTGGGGAGTATCGAAACAATTCTGCCTTCAAAATATCAGACCCTTGGCTTTCACAGTAAAACTGTACCGTTGTATCCTGCTACTCATTGATCATCCCCTCTTTTTGTAACCGCAGTTGAAAAATATTTCTTCTTCTAACTTTCCAAGTCTTTAACCATTCAATCGATGCCTGATCTAATCCCACTTCCATCTTTCCTTCACTAGTCAACCCTACTCTCCCTATAAATTCAATCAACGATTTAGGGACAAAACGCTTCCCTCTCTCCCTCTCTCTCTCCCTCTTTCTCTCTCTCCGCCACTTCAACAAGGGTTCCTGATATCAATATATATCCGATATCTCGTTATTTTCTTTTTCAGATTTTAGACTATCCAAGATCAGTCCAGATAATCACAGAATGCTGATCGTCGATTTTTTTCTTTTAATTCACTCTTCTCTCATTATCTTTCTTTCTATCTTCTAACAACCTTTCTCAATGGCTGATCAAAACAACCGATCAACAGCCCTAGAGACGGTGGCATGGGCAGCAAAGATTCTCTTCCTCTCAATCGGAATCTTCTCCTCTCTTTCCATTATTACGGCCTACTTCCTCACTCTCCTTTCCTCTATTTCGTTCACTCAACTATACAACTCCGCCCTCTCCTGCCTCATCCCTCCTTATCTCTTCATCATCGTCAATTTCATCATCATCGTCATCTGGAAACTCCACAACCAACACCCAGCTGTCGAACCCAAAGATATCACCTCTCTTGACGATTCCACTGAAATTACACCATCATCTCGTGCAATCCAAACTATCACTTCATTAGATTCAGTAGAAATCAAGAAATGCATCGATGACGAAACTAGAGACGACGATCTGGATTCAACATGGAGGGCCATAAAGAATTCCAGATCATCATCACCATCTTCATCTTCATCATCATCATCATCATCATCATCAGATGTTGTCGCGATCAAGAAATGTGTCGATCACCACCGTCCATGGCCGCCCCCGCTAGAGACACAAGAGACTATAGAGAAGGATCTTGATGAAACATGGACGGCCATAATGAATGGAAAATCATCTCCGGCCAAGAACCAGCCGATCAAGAAGAGCGGCACGTGGGAGAAAACGAATCCCAAGCCAGTTCTTTCGAGGGCGGAGGTCCCACCAGTGGTCAGTCGAGAGTTTGTGAAGTCGGATACATTTAGGGATAGGAGTGAAGATACTGAGGAGGAGGGGGTTAAGAAGAAGGAGACGAGGAAGTCAAAGACGTTTAGGGAGACAATAAGAGATCGTCCTAGTGTTGGGTGGAGAGGGAGGGACGTGCTGGTGGTGAGTCAAGATGAGTTGTTTAAAAAGGTGGAGGCGTTTATAAAGATGAATTACGATCAGATGAAGCTTCAGAGGAAGGAATCGGAGCAGCGGAGGAGTTGCGTGGAGATGATGAATGCTACTGCATATTAACTAATTAATCCATGTTCGACTATTCGATGTAGTACTAGTAGTGCTAGTATATCGTATCTTATGGAGCTGGATCGTGGTAATTGTGGGTTTTAGATGTAAATACCACGTTCTTCGCCTTTTAATTCACTTTTAGGTTCTTCGTTCTTTCTTGTTCGGATGCCGTAGGAAGGAGACTGAGCAACCCAATTCACAGGTAATTCATTTAAACTTTCTTTTCATTATCTCAGTAGCATTTTTGTTAATACTTCTCATCTCCAACCCTACCATCACTTTGATATAACATTTACATTAAAATTATGTAAAACAGTAATTTTATTTTTAACCCATAACATCATTTCTAACACCAAAAAGTAATAGTCCCTGCATATTTTTCTCTATATACTTTTTATATAACCTTTTACTAATCTCTCTATTTGTTATCTATTATTCACCAACGCCATATTTTACAAAAATGACACTGGATTTGGTGCTCAGTTAGAGCGCCTCCAGCGCCACTATAATCCCAACGCTAAAATGACGTTTGGTTGGAGAAGCTCTAAGCCCCGATCTTCGGAGCACACTTCTCAAAGCATGCATCTCTGTAAGCTTTGAATTGCGTGCTTTAGATCATTCATCAGTACCACAGATGAAATTAGGCGTCATTTTGCTGTCTTTTTTGTCATTTAGTTAATTTTGTATTTAATTATTCCAATTTTTGTTGGGATATAGGGATGGCAAACGGGCCAGAAATTAAGCGGCCTTTTGCTGTCTTTTTTTGTCATTTAGTTAATTTTGGATCAAATTATTCCAATTTGGATGTTTAGAGATGGCAAACGGGCCAGGCGGGCGGGTCCCTTCACTGCTTGACTGGCCGACACTGTACCAGGCCGGTCCGGTTCGGTTCATTTTAAAAACTGGTCTGGGTTGGTTCGGTTCCAATAGGGAAGGAGGCACGCCTGGCTAATTTTTGTGTTTTTTTAAAATGTTTTTTTTTTCCATTCTCTTTGCAAAGAAAATAAATAAATAAAGAAATATTGCAAAAATACATCAGTAATTATTATTATTATTTTAAAAAGTTACAATTATTAGATATTTCGTGCTAATACATATTACGAAATGCGATAGTTGAAAGAATTGTTTGAAAGTTTGGTGCGAACAAATTATTTTGAAGACTTCTCTATTTATAGAATTTCATTTTTTTTCTTCTAATTTACCCCTAAAAACTAATCGTTTATAATGATTGAGAAGGATATAAAAAGTAGTCCCTAAACCCTAACTAATAAAAAAAAGGAGGCTTCCTCTCAATTGTGGAGGGCTGGCTTAGCTGGCACCAACCCGTCTACCTTAATGAACTTTTTTATGTTTATGCCGGTGATGATAGGTGGATCTGGTAATTGGTCTGTTCCGATTCTGATAGGTGCACCTAACATGAAAAACAAGTCCAACGGTCATCCCGGCTTGGGCTCACCGGGCTGTTGGACTGCGCGGTGGCGTTCCGGGATGGGTTCGGTTCATCATCCAGTAGGTTCGGGTCCTTAGAGGTCTGGTTTAAACCGGGCCGCTGTCTCAAACATCCGGAACCGGACCGCTGCAGGAGCATTTCGGTTCGGTCCGAGCTACAAACTGGGCGGGTTTTGGACCGAACCGGCTCGGTTGCCATCTCTAGGAGCTGTGTTGTGTCCTTTTTTGAGAGTCCGTTATAACTATCAGCACGCTAGGGTACCAGTACTAGTAGTCTTTTCTGATATGAAATACTGATGTGTGTTTTGTTTGTTGTCTCTCTTTATGCAGACTTCTCTGTTTTTAATGTGAAAATGCTGGTGAAGGGTGAAAAACGTGTTAAAGACTGATGATGATGATATGAACTATTCTATCATGTATGATTTTCTCGAATCTGTTGTAATAATAAAATCTGAAGTTAGCTTATGCTAATTTTCTGTCGGTTGTTAGATATATATTCGTTATTTGTAGTTATTATGTATATTGCTATATCAGTAATGCATATATAAATAGTGTTTTAAGTTATTGATTGGATGTCTGCATGTGAGTTTTGGTTCATTGGTTGGTTCTTAATTTTGTTTAACTTGGTTGGTGCACACTGTGTAATAAGTTATTTTGTTTGTTTGGGCTTGGATTGTTTTGTTTTCAATGAATATGTATATCTTTGATGGAGAAAAGTAGATGTGATCCTGCTATATATCTATTTTCTCTCTTTAATTTGTTTTAGCAGATTTGTGGAATCTGCAGCACTTTCCACAGTGTGCAAAAGTTTAGTTATGGATTTACAAATTATATTCATATGCTGTTACATTATTATCGAGGAAATAAATTATAACCAATGGCAAATAGTAGATTTGGTAAACAAATTACAAATCAAACAATATTACCAGATCACCTACATTGTCGTCTATCTCTTCATCGGATGTGATGTTTGTTTGTCATGTCAGTTGCTTCCGCATATTATTCTTACACTGTAAACAATTGATGTATCCTTCCATTGCAACTGACCTTTTTTTTCCTTTTTCTTTTTCTTTTTTTTGTTTGTTTAGAGTAGATATAGAAACTGACTTTATAATGTGAATTAGAGAGAGAAAAAAAAATTCAACTTGATAATGTGGCATACAACAAAGTAGTAACTTATGCAAAGTTACATGGCCAAGCCTTGAGGAAATCTCTGAATCCATTGAACCTTTCCTGATACTTGTTGAGTTTCAATCCTGAGAGAGTCCCAGCTGCAACATCAAATTTTGTGGCTACTATAAAACAATTATAGTAGAATTGAACGACTAGCTTGATTACTCCTCGGCAGCTCCATACGAAATGATCATCAGTTGGTGAGTAACTACTGGAATCTGCCTCGTCCTCCGTGTTTGTCCACAACCAGGACCTTTTGCACAAGCCAAATTGCCTTAATCCACCTCTTTATACTTTCATCCCTAACCGGTTGCATGATCGACTTGAGTGATCCCTGCCCATTTGCACCATAATTACCACCCACACCGCATATTGGCCATCTTGCTTAAAATTGAGGTAGCATGTTCATGAAAAAATCATTACACTTAGGAAGAAAGAGTACATAATACTTAAAAGGGAAAATGATCAAATAACACCCAAAGTTTACCCTATTTCTCAAATAGCACCCAAACTTTTAATAATACTCAAATAGCACCCAAACTTTTTAAATATGAACGAAAAAACATCTGTCGTTATATTTTCCTTTAAGTTAATGAAATATTCTTCGAATACTTTAAACCCGTTGAGAAGAATGTAAAATGTCGAAATTGCTCTCCACAATCTCAACCATCTTAACGGGTTCAAACCCATCACCACCACCGACCACAATCTCCACTGCCGACTACCCTCCAAACACCACCATCTCCAACATCTCCATCAACCACCACCACCATCATCTCCAACCAACCATCACCACCACCGACCACCACCGACCACCATCTCCACCACCATCTCCATCAACCATCATTTCCAACCACCATCATCTCAACCACCATCTCCAACCACCACCGAAACCCATCACCATCACCCCCGAAACTCATCTCCACCGACCACTACCGACCACCATCTCTACCGCCTCCGAAACACCTCACCATCACCTTCATATCCATCAAAATTTAAAAAAAACCAAAACCAGAAAAATTGAAAAATGGAAGAAGAAGCAGAACTGAAAATAGCCGAAGAGAGGTCGGGGATATTTTTGTAATTTAACATTAATTCTGCTAAAAAATTAACGGAAGAAGTTTTTCGTCCTATTTTAAAAACTATGGGTACTGATATGGCTAAAAATAGGACTAAATCGGGACTGTACAAATCGGGTGTAACGCCCCGATTTCCTGTAACTGAGAAACCGTGACATAAGCCAGAATCTTTTCTTCAATTAGCCACAATACACAGAAAAACAGGAAAATTTAAAACATTTTCTTAATCAACACAAATGTATTACAAATCCGAATGTTACAAAATTACAATACATTACAACAGTGTTACAATAATACCTTTATAATTCCAAGTGTTACAACTTTCAATATATTACATCAGAGTACAGTGAATAAGGAACAACACTTGGTATTCCACTTGAATACTGATATGGCTAAAAATGGGGTTAAATCGGAACCGTCCAAATTGGGCACGAATCTTGAAGCCTAGGGGCAAAACGGTAATTTCGCCTACCAACGGGTCTGAAGCGGGTACTGGTTCTCTTTCCTGAGGACCCACTTGCCTGCGAACGGATCCACCTCAACTGGGTGCAGGGTTTCAACCGGCAGTAAACCCGGTCCAGAAGGGATAGAATTAGGGTTTCTGATTAAATCCTAATCAACGGCCCTGATTCATATCTATCCCTTCACTGGAGATTAGGGATTACATTCCTTATCTAACCACAGGAGGATTACATTCCTAATCTGATCCCAGCGGCGCCTATAAATACCCCTCATCCATCTCCATTGAGAGGTAATCAATCTTTCGCCAGTTTTTTGCGGTCTTTTATAATCTTCTCTGATTACTGATTTGAGCGTCAGAGGGTGCGTCGCCGGAATCAACCCCGATGTCTCGCACTTTTTGCAGGTGTACGGCAGGAGTCAGTGTCAAACTCTGACGGAACAGGTATACAGGTTTGCTATTCAGTTTTTCTAAGAATCCACAAATACTATCTGTTTGCCCCCACACTGAATTTAGCGGCAGCAGATTGACACCGTCTGTGGGAAACTAACGAATAGCAACCTCCCCTCTTCCCGTTGGACAGATCTTCTCTAGCCATGCCTCCTAGGAAAGTCAGATCCAGAGGGTCCAACCGAGGACCCAACCCCGATCAGCAACAAGAAGTTTTCCCTCAACCCGCTTAACAGCAGGGGCAACTTCTTCCTCAAGCGGAGGACCCACTCCAACAGGGCTCGCCTACTCCTCAGAACCAACAACCTCCTAAGGGTCCCAATCCGCAGAAGCAGCCTATCCATCCGGACCACGTCTCCATCCACAAAGCCTCTTCGGACTCTATGGCCTCTCATCATCCCCGAGCTTCCGATCTCCACAACACCGTCCTCAATCGGCAGAAGGATGAGGATCTTTGCCGCCATCTGGATGAAAAGCAGGCCCAAGTGGGAATCTCCCGCCAACACCGTCTGGATGAGCGATCTCCTCACTGCCGAGAATACAGAAGGTCCCCTACCCAAAGGAGACGGAGAGAGTCCCCCGAGCATCACAGAAGAAGACCACACTCTCCCGCAGGTCGGCAACGGCCTAGGAACGATGAGGCACCCATCACCCGTGCCGAGTTCCAGCAGTTCCAAGCGACCGTCCTACATGCTCTCAATCTCCGTCCTAACACCAATGCACCAAAGATTCCCTCTCCTCCTCCGGTCCGAAGTCCTCGCCGACGGTCCCCAACTCCTCCTCTAGCTCCTAGCAACTCCCGACATATGCCAAGTCCTCGCCGCTCCAGGAGCTACCGTCGTCGTAGCCCCCACTCTCCCTCGTACGAAGACGAGTCTAGAGGCTCGGCTGATTACCATCGACGATGCTGTATACCGCCGTCTCCATGAGATGGAGAGGTGCTTGGGTCAGTTAGACCGAGAAGAAGAACTTAGAGGAAGGACTCTTCGTCCTAGCAGACCTCCTTTTTCCCGAACCATAATGGATGCACCTGTACCAATCGGCTTCAAGCCTCCTCAATTTGAGACCTGCTTCGGGGAGACTGATCCCGTCGATCACATCGAGAGCTTTAAGACCCTAATGCTCATCCATCAAGCTTCCGATGCTCTGCTCTGTAAAACCTTCCCTGCAACTCTCAAGGGTCCAGCTCGAGAATGATACTCTCGCCTCGCCCCGTCCTTAATTTTTTCCTTCGAGCAATTCGAGATCCTCTTTGTCACCCATTTTGTATGTAGCCGTAGAACCGAGAAGACCAGCATCTCGCTACTGTACCTCCACCAGAAGAAGGGTGAGAAGTTGAGAGACTATGTGAAGAGGTTCACAGCTGAAGCCAGGTCCATAGCATCCCTCGACCAGTCGGTCGCTGCAGCAGCATTTCAATCCAATGTCCTCAATTCCAACCTCCGCTCCTCCCTTGCCAAGAAGCCCCCACAGAACTTCTCTGATCTCCTCCTCCGAAGTGAAAAGTATATTCGGGCCGAAGAAGCCGAGCATCGCCCCAACTTGGAGGGGTCTTCCTCTGGGTTTAAGAGAAAGGGAACAGAAGAGGAAGGAGCCAAGAAGCTCCAGAAGGATAATGCCGGCCAGCGCCGACCTCCACCCAGATTCGAGAAATTTACTCCTCTAACCACCAATGTCTCTACCATTCTGATGGAAGTTGAGAAGGAAGGGATCATACCTCCTGCTCCGAGGATGAACACCCCTGCCAAGAAAAGGGATAAAGAGAAGTGGTGCCGTTATCACCGGGACCATGGCCACGACACCAATGATTGTCAGGCCTTGAAGAATGAGATAGAAGCCCTCATCCAGAGGGGGCAGCTGACCAAATTAGTGAGAAAGGACTGAGCCGACCTTCCTCCCCCGTCTCGGGGGGCTAATAAGCGTTCGGAACGCGATGAAACGCCCGACTTCGAAGAGGAGCGTGTCCTGCACCTCATTCATGGAGGCACAATGGGGGGCTCCTCAAACTCCTCTCGAAAGGCATTCATAAGAGAAGTCAATTCGGTCCGCGCCACCCCTCCTCCCAAAGGCCTCGGAGTGCCCGTCACATTCTCAGACGAAGATCTTGAAGGTGTCCGCACCCCCCACTGTGACGCACTCGTTATCAACCTCCACATGGCGAACTTCAAAGTGGAGAGGATCCTAGTGGACAATGACAGCTCCGTTAACATCCTCTTCCTCACCGCTTTTAAATGCCTCAAACTCTCCCGAGACAGACTCAAGCCAGCCGGCTACACGCTCTATGGGTTCACGGGAGTGCCAGTAACTATTGAAGGGGTGATCACCCTCGACGTAACCGCTGGCAAAACTCCTACTATCCGAACGGAGGCGATGGATTTTATGGTTGTTGATGCCCCTACAGCTTACAATGTCATCCTAGGCCGACCTGGCCTAGCAGTTCTAGAAGCCGTTCCTTCGGCGTACCATCTCAAGATGAAATTCCCCACCCGGGCCGGAGTAGGGGAAGTAAGGGGCAATCAGGAAACGGCCCGTAAGTGATACATGACCTCTACCCTCGGTCCAGTCCTCTCCCTAGAAACTCTGGAAATCCCCCAAGATGCTGCCCGACTGACGTCCGAGCCGGTGGACGAATTGGAGGAAGTGCTCTTCTCAGAGCAGGATCCAACTCGAAAGTTCTTTGTTAGCAAGACCCTCCCGTGCGCCTTATGCTCGGACATTATACAGTGCATCCGAAGGAACCGTGACCTCTTTGCTTGGTCAGCTGCAGACATGCCCGGAATTTCCGAAGAACTCTTGGTCCACCACCTCAGCGTTGTTCCGGGGTCCAAGCCGGTTCAACAGAAGAGGCGCAAGTTCGCCCTCGAGCGCCAGATAGCTATAAAAGAGGAGGTGGACAAGCTCTTGAAGGCCCGGTTCATACAAGAGGTGAACTATCCCGAGTGGTTGTCGAATGTAGTAATGGTGAAGAAGTCTAACGGGACTTGGAGGATTTGTATCGATTTTACCGATCTCAATAAGGCTTGCCCCAAAGATCCCTTCCCTCTTCCGAGTATTGACACTTTGATTGATGCCACCTCGGGACATGAACTCCTCAGCTTCATGGATGCCTTCTCAGACTACAACCAGATCCGGATGTTCCCCCCAGATATCCCGAAGACATCATTTATGATCGATCAGGGCCTATATTGCTACAGAGTTATGCCCTTCGATCTGAAGAATGCAGGAACCACATACCAACGCCTCGTCAACAAGGTTTTCCAAGCTCAAATCGGCCGTAATATGGAAGTATATGTTGACGACATGCTTGTAAAAAGCGTCCGAGGTCCCGATCATGTAACCGATCTCCAAGAGGCGTTTGATGTTCTGAGAAAGCACAACATGAGACTCAATCCGAACTAGTGTGCGTTCGGTGTCTCATCAGGAAAGTTCCTCTGCTTTATGGTCTGCCAACGAGGAATTGAAGCTAACCCTGAGAAAATTAAGGCCATACTAGACATAGCACCTCCCAAGAATGTTAAGGAAGTTCAGAGGTTAACGGGCCGCCTAGCCGCCATAAGGAGCTTTCTCTCGAAGTCTGGGGAGAAATGCCTCCCTTTCTTCAAGGCCCTCAGGGGGGCTAAAGGTTTCGAATGGGGTCAACAGCAACAGGAGTCGTTCGACCAGCTCAAGGCTTACCTCGTCAATCTCCCCTCCTTAGCAAACTAATTCCTGGCGAACCCCTCTACCTCTACCTGGCAGCCTCCGAGCAGACCCTCAGTGCTGTTTTAGTAAGGGAAGAAGACCGGGCTCAAAAGCCCATCTACTATGTGAGCAAGGTACTTCGGAATGCCGAGCTCCGTTATCCGAGAATAGAAAAGATGGCTTATGCCCTGGTGATGGCCGCGAGAAAGCTTCGTCCGTATTTTCAGTCCCATTCGGTGGTCGTTCTGACCGACCAACCGCTGAAGCAAGTGCTCCACAAGCCGGAGACCTCCGGTCGTCTTATGAAGTAGTCTATCGAGCTGAGCCAGCACGATATAACTTATCAGCCTCGGATCGCGATCAAGGCTCAGGCCTTAGCAGAATTCATAGTTGAAAGTACCATCCCCGAGTTTAGCCAAGCAATGAAGGGGCCACCTGTCTGGTCAGTCTATGTGGACGGATCCTCCTGTAACGAGGGAAGCGGAGCCGGGATCATTCTGGCAGGCCCAGATGACTTCATCCTCCAATACTCCATCCGTATCAACTTCAAGGCCTCGAACAACGAAGTAGAATACGAGGCACTCATAGCCGGCCTTGAAATGGCTCGAAATGCAGGGGCGCAATGCCTCCGGATCTTTAGCGACTCTCAGCTAGTCGTAAATCAGGTCCTCGGCGAGTATGAAGCACGTGATGACAGGATGGTCAAATACTTAGCCAAGGTCAGGAGCCTCATGGCACTGTTTGAAGAAGCCCTCATCCAATGAATACCACAAGAAGAAAATGCTCAGGCCAACGCCCTCTCCAAACTAGCCTCTTCCTCCCTTCAAGGCCTCGAGCAGACCGTCTTGATAGAGGTTCTTCTGAAGCCAAGTATAGAGGATGAAACTTCCGACTCTATAGAGTCGCTCCCTGTCCTTCTTGAAGATAACTGGATGAAACCCCTCATCGAATTCTTAAGGGACGGACTCCTCCCCGAGGATCCCAAGGAAGCTCGAAGAGTGAGAACCCGAGCCGAGCGTTACACACTGATCGGAGGCATCCTATATAAACGCTCTTTCACACAGGTAGACGGCAGGCCGTACCTGAGATGCCTCTCCCCCGGACAAGCCGACTATGCCCTGCAAGAACTTCATGAGGGCATCGGCGGGGCACATTCGGGGTCCAGAGCTCTAGCCCTCAAAATGTTGAATTACGGATATTTCTGGCCCACTCTCCTACGAGACGCCGAACGACACGTTCGGCAATGCAGCTCCTGCCAGAAGTACTCCGACATCCAATGCCTCCCACAAGCTCCACTCACTTCCCTATCAAGTCCAGTCCCCTTTGCAATGTGGGGGATGGATTTACTAGGGCCGTTTCCACTAACTCCCGGCCAGTTCAAATTCCTAGTCGTGGCAATCGACCCTTTATCAAAATGGATAGAGGCCGAGCCCTTGGTCATGATCACCGAGAACAAGGTTGTTCAGTTCTTTTGGAAGAGCGTGATCTGCCAATTCGGCGTCCCTCGGGTCCTGATAACAGACAACGGAACCCAGTTCACCGGGGCTGCCTTCCGAGCTCTATGCAAAGACCTTGCCATCCAACACAGGTTCTCCTCCGTTTCTCATCCCCAATCGAATGGCCAAGCCAAAAATGCTAACCGACAGATCCTCTCCGGCATTAAGAAGAGGTTGGATAAATGTTCCAAAGGCTTATAGGTCGATCAGCTTTCCAACGTGCTGTGGAACTACCGCACCACAAAATGGACCCCCACAGGAGAGAGCCCATTTAATCTCACCTATGGGTCCGAGTCCATCATCTCTCTAGAAGTCGGAATACCCTCTCCCCGTCTAATAGCATATGAAGAAGAGCAAAATGCCAGAGAGCTCCGAGCAAATCTAGACCTGATAGATGAGATCCGAGAAAGAGCTACCATTCGTCAACAAAGCTACCGAAAAAGAATCGAGTTGGCATACAACAAGAGAGTCCGCCCCACGGACCCCAAGGAAGGGGACCTGGTCCTCAGAAAGTTAGCCATCTCTTTCCCCGGTCAGAAGAACAAACTGGATCGAAATTGGGAGGGACCTTATAAGATCATCAAAGAAGTTCGGCCCAGCACATACAGATTAGAAGACCTCGAAGGCAGGGAGATCCCTAGGACATGGAATGCGACCATCTCTTAAAATACCAAGAGAGAGCACCAACGCCTCTCTAAGTATTTTGAGATGTCGAACCGTTCCTCTCCTATTACTTGTAATATTTTTCTTTTATTTCACTCTTGTAATAACGGCTCGCAACTTTAGAAGCAGCCGGCCATTATTCATCAATAAAGATTTTTTTTCATATTTTACTTGTAAAAATTGCTTACATCTCTCTGCCTTTACTCTTCACTCTACCAATGGTTCGGAGTCCAACACTTGACTCGATTCTACTTCCCAAGTTCGCTCCTAGGCGAGCTAGAAGTAGGTCGCCATTTGGAACTGCTCCCACAACCGTTGAACTACTCTACCGATGGTTCGGAGTCCAACACTTGGCTCGATTCTACTTCGCAAGCTCGCTCCTAGGCGAGCTAGAAGTAGGTCGCCATTCGGAACTGCTCTCATAACCGTTGAACTACTCTACCGATGGTTCGGAGTCCAACACTTGGCTCGAGTCCACTTCGCAAGCTCGCTCTTAAGCGAGCTAGAAGTAGGTCGCCATTCGTAACTGCTCCCACAACCGTTGAACTATTCTACCGATGGTTTGGAGTCCAACACTTGGCTCGAGTCCACTTCGCAAGCTCGCTCTTAAGCGAACTAGAAGAAGGTCGCCATTCGGAACTGCTCCTACGACCGTCAAGCATCTCTAACGGTGGTTTGGAGTCCGGCGTTCGGCTCGACTATGTTCACTCAATACCCCGAGCCGAGCGGACGAGAAACCGACCCCCACATATAGAGAAAAATTCCGCCGAACCGGTTTCACTGTTAGATCACCTCAAAGTCTGTGCTAGGACTTGATCAGCGAATCAGATCGTGCCACGTGTCCGCAAAACGACAAGATAGTATTTTCTTGGAACTCGTGCCTCCCACCTCGTGATACGTACCACGATCATGATCGACCGTCTAGATTGTGCCACGTGGACTGAGTCTGAAGTCCGAGCTATTGCACCTCGGAAGCGCAAAGTTGCCTCGGTATACCCCGAGCAATAAAACTCAAGTTCCACAGCTAAAACACTCGAAGAAGATAACTAGGGGTCCTTATTGTTCGAGTAAGGCAACTACGGCACAACAATGAGCAGAGCAACAACGATTTTTTTGAAACAACGTGATAAATTTACAAGGCAAAGAGTTACAGCGAAAAAATGACTTGACAAATTTACAAGCTATGAAAACGATGGAAGTCTGAAGCTCGACTCCACTCGTTCAGTGCCTCCTCGGAACAGGGATGTTTCGATTTAGAGATAATCGGGGTTTTCGTCTTTTCACCTCCGAGCTTGTCTCTAGGCCGACGAACTGGGATGCCGCCTCACTGCTGAGCCTAACGGTGGCTCCGGCCGAGGCTCCGCTCGAGCTAACA
This sequence comes from Hemerocallis citrina, assembly GCA_017893485.1. Taxonomy (NCBI): domain Eukaryota; kingdom Viridiplantae; phylum Streptophyta; class Magnoliopsida; order Asparagales; family Asphodelaceae; genus Hemerocallis; species Hemerocallis citrina. Next base: position 216,427,606 of record CM030362.1, read on the forward strand.
GCTACTCCGCTTTGTGTGTCGGCCACTGTCCTACCAATAACTTGAGGATGAGTCGCGAGCTCGTAGAAGGTGATCCCTCGCTCTCTCTCCTCGCAAGTGCACGAGGTGCTGTGGACATTAGCCCTCATGGACTGAGGCTTCAGACGAGCCACCTCCTCCTCAAGCTCAACGATCCTGTCTTTCAGAGTGTCATCCTTAACCATTATCTTGAATCGAGGGAGTTTTGCTGAACCGGGACAGTCAGCGCTATCGGATATGATACGACGTAAGTTAGTCACCTCGATGCTCTTGTCGATCGTGACCCTCTGTTGTGCAATCTAGATGATCTAAATAAATAGATAAACTAGACACAAATTAAAACCTCACAAGTGTACGAATCATTTATAAAAGCGTAGTGACAAGCAAGGGTCGATCCCACAGAGATTGTAGAAATTAACTTACTAACCAATAAAACAAAAATAAGAATCTTAAAGTGTTGTTCTAAAAGAAATGACTAGATCAAGTAGTTCTGAATCACAAATGTCTATTAAGTAGTTGGGCTTTGATCTCCACCTATAGTCAATAATGCTAAGTCACCTTCTACACTACTCTAATTACTCATGTTCGTTCCCTTAAGGGCAAGGTATCTACTCCTTAAAGTTATTGTTTCCCTAAGCCAAGAATTAGGCATGGTATCTACTCTAATTCGTTTATTTCCTTAAGTATTTAGCATGGTATCTACTAAGTTGCACTTAAAGAAAACATAGGAACGATGGAAACGAACAAACATTCGAAGTTCTAGAAATTGATATCAGATCTAGATCCTTCAAGTTGATTAAATCAGGGATCCCTAAAGATCCCTATGTTACAAGTTATGAGCACGAGATACGGATCGTCTCTATGATCATATAACAGATTCAGATTTATAATATGCAAACTTGATAAACTCAGGTTCTGTATGGCAGTCGACTTGCTGTCACTCTCAGTCAACTGCTCTTAGAACTTCTGAACAAGTTTGATTATTATAAATCTAAAACAATTCAATCAGGTTTAATCAATAAGTAATAGAGTAACATTCAGAAGAATATAGCATTACATGACTACGGTTTCAATCTACCAAACTATGAAATTAGTTCCACATAATAAAACTTTTATTGACTAACAGTTTCGAATACATGATTAAAATAAAAACTAGAAAGAGAAGAAAGAAACTGATGATGCTCGGCCAGATAAGTCGACTGTCTGTCACTTAGTCGACTGGCTCGTCCCCTTCAGTTTACTTGATCTCCTTCTTTCTGATGGAACTGAGATGATTCCCAGGACTACGGATTGGTGTGCGTATCGATCATAAAAGATTAACAGATTAAATACGTGATCTAACCCTATATAGTGGAATCTAGGGTTCACGAATTATACCTGCGATGAGAAGAAGGCGACATCGACCCCAAGATCTTCTGCACGTATTCCTTCCTCGGGTTGGACGTCGTGTGGGCGACGATCTCCCAACCTTTCTTCTCCTTGGCTGACCTCTCTTTCTCTCCTTACGTGAATCACGAATTTAGAGAAAAAATCTTATATTTCAGATGATCAATGACGACCAGAGAAATAGAGGATATATAAGGCTACGGCAGGGACCATGAGGAGAAATTAGGGTTAGGTCTCCTAACGAATCTGGGTATCCCATGTTCAGCCCGAACACACAACCCAGGCCCATTAACAATAGCTCGGTCCACTAAGGAGCTATTGTTGCACTACCTTCCTAATCCCAAATTATATTTATGGGCTCCTTTTATTATATGCTCGTTGAGCTCCCCATGTTAAGATATCGAATGTCCGTCGATCAAATTAAGTTACTGAAAACCATATTGATCAACATCTTTTATCCTTAAGTAGTACCACTCAACTTTATTTGTCATGTCGGATGTAATCCACCTGCAGGGTTTACATGACAATCCTTATGAGCTCCTTAAGGGGACATCATCAACCCGGCGTATCGGGACATAGATTCCTTTTACAATCAACAGCCCATCATACATACAATGCTATTACCCAATTCATAGAGGTTGTTGATCCATAATGAATCTCACTCTTTTATGAGTCAAAGTAATGCGCACTGCATATACATGTCTGTTATTATATCTGGATTAAGAGCGTAAGCATCCATAATAACAGAGGTATTTGTTCTCTTTTATAGTCAGTACAAAAAGAACAACCTCAAGTGGTCCTGTTCAATACACACAAAGTGTACTAGTGTAAACCTATAGTCAAGATAGACTAATACCAGATTACACTACAACCTTTCCAATGGATTATCCAAGTCCTTCTAGGTTGTGAACTATTTATATATTCCATAGGAAACTGATAATATGATCTTCTGTGTGTCACCTCACACCAGATTATCAACCTTATAGAATATCAGATACTTGCATTAATATTATAATAAACACAATATGCAAACATATGCCCATATGATTCTCATTCAAAAAAAATAAGGAAATAAAGTTAATACAAAAGTGATGCTTTCAGTATATAACCCTAACACTTTCTTCGATGCTGAGAGAACAATGCCTGGGGTTGATGATTGATGATTCAGAGATTAAGTGATACCCTCAACTTCTTATTCCCAGCCTTCTTATACTTCTTTTGCCCACGTCTGCAGATTGCAATCCTATCTTTTTACACCTGGGTTTGGATAATTTAATCTTGCTTCGAATTTGGATGAGGATGCATCTTCATCTGTTCTTATCTTCTGACTTGGCTGAATACCAGTCGACTGGTTTGGGAGTAAGTCGACTGTGTCGAGACATCTGTAGATTCATGATCACCAGTCACCCGACTGTCTCTGGAGTAAGTCGACTGTGCCGAGCATCGTCAGCCTCTCTGTCCAGTCGCCTGTTGGAAACACCAGTCGACTTATGCCCTGCAGTTTTTTTGTACCATCCTCAAAATCCTGAATCTGCTTCGTTTTGCTGCTTTAGGCTGTTTCCTACGGAAAAGAGAAATTAAGAGTAAAATACCACATATAGAGCATTTAAATGTCCAATTGCAGTAAGATTATTGCTCCTAAATGTGAATAATATTGGATTCATCAAATACCCCCAAACTTAGCTTTTGCTTGTCTTCAAGCAAAATTAAACTACAAGCATCTCTTGAACATCTTGACCCTTCCAACATTTTCCTCAGAGAACTTGCTACATTAAGTGTCAAGGTTAGAATAAGCATTAAGATAGGTCTAAACAAGTTTTGATTAAAATGTTAATCACTTATTCACACGAATACTTAACTTGAATATCAAATAATAGTATGGCCAATACCTCTGCAACATAATCATGATTAAGGTTAGCAAGCTCAACTTTATTTCAACTCCACATTCTCACCATGGCATACACTCACAAAGAAATATAGCTCTCATTGACATGGGACATTCAAATTAGATCTCGTGACAACTTTCATTACTTGGATGAAACCATATGCTTGATCTTGCTACTACATCTTCACACCATTGATTTGCATGTTACTTGGATCAAAAGGTCTTTTATAGGTTGTAATGGGGCCATGGGTGAGGGTTTAATCAATTGAAGGGAAAAGGAATACAAAATTCTAAAGAATTAGTAGAGCAACTTTTTTTATTATTTTTTTTATTTTTTATTTTTTTATTTTTTAGACAAACACCTTTCCCCCATCCATAACTCAGCAATTTACAACTTTTCATCTTTTTCTTATGACAAATCCTCCAACTCTTCTTTATATTTTCATCCCCTTCATCTTGACATACCACATCACTTTTACAATTCTTGCTCTACTAACTCAATAGATATAGGTAAGGTGACCTATTCATCTAGTCTTTGGTTAAGGATGATGTGTCTTACAAAAAGAAAGCTTTTATAGGCTTCAAAGGGGTAACTAGTGGATAATTGATGTTGGGTAGGCTATTTGTCTTTGGTGATAGAATTTTAGGTGCCTTAATCATTTCCAAGTTTTTATGCAAAAGCCAACTAAGTTTCGAAAAGTAGCAAAAACAAGTTCTAGATCATCTCAAGAATGCAGTCAACTGAGATCTTCAAGTGTGTGGCTCTCTCAAAAGAAATAAATAAGGCTCAAAAACTCACAATTTGTGTAGTTAAGTTTACTCACAGTTGAACTTGCTATTCTCTTTCACAATTCATTAAATTGACATAGCCAAATAAATGAAAGTTCCAAGTATGATCCATATGATAAGTTATTAACATTTTTAAAGATAAAGACCACACTTAATACTAGTTCTCCACTCTCTACCTATAGTAACTGAGCTCATTTCTCATCATTGTAGTTAGAAAAGACTCAACATCAAGAGACTCCAAATGTGACGAACTACCCCCAAACTTAGATGGAACATTGTCCTCAATGTTTGAAATAAAAATTTAAAATGGGCATATGTTACCATCTAATTTGAAGGAAAGAAACTGAAAATAAAAGATGAATAAAGAAATAAAAAGAAATAAAGAGAAAGTGTAATTACTCCCCTGAAAATTGGGTTGCCTCCCAATAAGCGCTGTGTTTCCTGTCTTCAGCTAGACTTGATGAGTTCATGCAATGTATTGAATGGTTTGAAGATTCACATCTTCCTTTTGCGGTTCAAGACTCATCTCAATATACGGCTTTGCCCTATGCCCGTTCACCTTGAATGTTTGATTTTTCTCTTTGCTATGAACCTCCAACGCTCCATGTGGAAAGACTTTTGTAACAATGTATGGGCCATACCATCGTGACATAAGCTTGCCTGGAAAGAGTCTTAATCTTGAGTTGTATATTAATACCTTCTGTCCTTCATAAAATTCCTTCCTTGCTAGCTGCTTATCATGGTACATCTTAGTCCTTTCTTTGTACAACCTTGCATTTTCATATGCGTCGTGCCTCAATTCTTCAAGCTCGTTCAGTTGCAATCTTCTTTTGTCACCTGCTTGTTTCATATCAAAACTGAACCTTTTAATGGCCCAATAAGTTTTGTGTTCCAACTCCACTGGCAGATGACAGGCTTTTCCAAAAACCAGACGATATGGTGACATGCCAATGGGTGTCTTGTATGCGGTTCTGTAGGCCCATAATGCATCATTCAAGCGTAGTGACCAATCCCTTCTACTTGTATTTACTGTCTTTTCCAGAATGCTCTTGATCTCTCTGTTGCTAATCTCCACTTGCCCACTGGTTTGAGGGTGATATGGAGTACCCACACTATGTGTAATCCCATATTTCTTCATCAAAGAAGCAAATGGAAAATTGTTGAAGTGGCTACCTCCATCACTAATTATTGCTCGTGGTGTACCGAACCTGGTGAAGATGTTTTCCTGCAAAAACTTAACAACAACTTTGTGATCATTAGTTTTTGAGGGGACAGCCTCGACCCATTTAGACACATAATCCACACCCACAAGAATATATAAATAACCAAATGAGTTAGGAAAGGGACCCATGAAGTCGATTCCCCAAACATCAAAGAGCTCGATTACTTGGATGTTTTGCAGTGGCAGTTGATTTCTAGAAGAGATGTTTCCTGTCCTTTGGCATTTGTCACAAGTCCTGCAAAAAGAAAAAGCATCTTTGAATACATTAGGCCAATAAAAACCAGATTGTAATACCTTAAGTGCTGTTCTTTTTGGTCCAAAGTGTCCTCTACATGCATATTGGTGGCAATGTTGTAGAATACTCATTTGTTCTTCTTCCGCCACACATCTTCTTATAATTTGATCAGGGTAGAATTTGAACAAATAAGGATCATCCCAATAATAGTGCTTGCACATAGCCACCAGTCTCTTTCTTTCTTGACTTGTCATACCTGGAGGGAAAACATAAGCAGTAAGATAATTTACAATATCTGCAAACCATGGAAGTTGTACATTTATTTCAAATAGATTTTCATCTGGGAAATTTTCATTCAGTGGGGGCACAATTGTTTCTTCCTCATGCAGTAATCTGGACAGGTGATCTGCCACAACATTGTCACTTCCTTTCTTGTCTCTAATCTCAAGGTCGAATTCTTGAAGCAACAGCACCCATCTGATCAACCTAGGCTTAGCATCCTTTTTAGCAAACAAATATCTCAAAGCAGCATGGTCAGTGAAAACAATGACTTTAGATCCAATCAAATATGATCTAAACTTCTCTACAGCAAAAATGACAGTTAACAATTCTTTTTCAGTAGTGGAATAATTAAGCTGTGCATCATTTAAAGTTCGAGAAGCATAGTAAATAGCATGGGGTACCTTATTTATTCTCTGATCCAAAACAGATCCCAAAGCATAATCACTTGCATCACACATAAGCTCGAAGGGATGGTTCCAATCTGGTGCCATGATGATAGGTGTAGAAATGAGAAGATTTTTCAATGTAATGAAAGCATTTGTGCACTCTTCTGTCCATGCAAACTCAACATCCTTAGCCAACAATTCACAAAGGGGTCTGGAGATTTTGGAGAAATCTTTTATAAATCTTCTATAGAATCCTGCATGTCTAAGAAAACTCCTAACACCCTTAACTGTAGTAGGAGGGGGTAGCTTTGATATGATGTCAATTTTTGCCTTGTCCACCTCTATGCCCCTTTTTGACACCACATGTCCCAAGACAATACCTTGTTGTACCATAAAATGGCACTTTTCCCAATTCAGCACTAAATTGCATTCTTCACATCTCTTAAGTACAAGCTGCAAATGGTTAAAGCATTCATCAAAACAAGACCCAAAAATACTGAAATCATCCATAAATACCTCGATGAACCTTTCCACCATGTCTGAAAATATACTCATCATGCATCTCTGAAATGTAGCTGGTGCGTTGCATAATCCAAAAGGCATCCTCCTGTATGCAAAAGTACCAAAAGGGCATGTAAAAGTGGTTTTTTCTTGATCTTCTGGAGCAATAGCAATTTGATTATAGCCACTATAACCATCTAAAAAACAATAATGACTATATCCTGCTAATCTTTCTAACATTTGATCAATAAAAGGAAGAGGGAAGTGATCTTTCCTGGTTTCGTTATTCAGCTTCCTGTAGTCAATGCATACCCTCCATCCTGTGGTCACTCTCGTAGGGATAAGCTCATTCTCTTCATTCTTCACTATTGTGACTCCACTTTTCTTAGGCACTACATGTATAGGACTCACCCATTTGCTATCTGAGATAGGGTAAATGATGCCAACATCTAGTAGCTTCAAGACCTCTGTTCTTACCACTTCCTTCATGTGTGGATTAAGCCTTCTCTGTGCTTCCCTGCTAGGTTTTGCATTGTCTTCAAGAAGTATTTTATGCATGCATTTGGATAGACTTATTCCCTTGATGTCTGCAATGGTCCATCCTATTGCACCCTTGTGTTCTCGCAGTACCCTCAGCAACTTATCTTCTTCTTGTGCACTCAAGTTTGCAGCCACTATCACAGGTAGCGTCTGGTTCTCACCCAAATATGCATGCTTCAAATGTTCAGGCAGCGGCTTAAGCTCCACGTCTGGTGTCCTGGTAGCAGTCGACTGGTCACAAGACCAGTCGACTGGTATGGAGGAAACAGAAGTGTTATCAGACACAAGATTTTCAAATGCAGGTGCAAGCTTACCTGAATATGATTTTGGAGTTTCAAGGTAATGTACTATTTCTGCAATCCTCCAGTCATCGTATTCCTGTTCAACATAAGACAATATTAGAGATTGTGTAATTGCGGCTTGTAGTGGTTCAATGCTATGTACCTGAAATGTTTGATCAACAATCTCCTGTACCACATCAATATTATAACATTCATGATCATCATGTGGTAATTTCAGTGCATCAAACATTTTAAATTCAACCTTTTCTCCATTTATTTTCATACTTATAGTACCCTTTTTAACACAAATTTTTATATCAGCCGTACTCATAAAGGGCCTACCTAAAATGATCGGTAAAGAAGATGGCATTGAAGAGTCCTCCATATCCAACACAACAAAATCTGCAGGCAAAATGAAATCATTTACCTGGACTAGGACATCTTCCAAAATACCTCTAGGTCTTCTGATGCTGCGATCAGCCAACTACAGAGTGATGGATGTTGGTTTGAGTTCCCCCAATCCTAGCTTTTCGTAAACAGAGTAAGGAAGAAGATTGATGCTTGCCCCCAAGTCTAGCAGTGCCTTTTCAAAGAAGTGCTCACCAACCCTGCAAGGAATGGTAAAACTACCTGGGTCCTTTAGTTTAGGAGGTAATTTTCTTAACAAAATGGTGCTCACTTCCTCTGTCAAAGCCACATCCTCCCTAACCTGAAACGTTCTTTTGTGAGTACAACATTCTTTCAAAAATTTGGCATGAGAGGGAATTTGTTTAATAGCATCAAGTAGGGGGATATTAATTTCTACCTTTCTGAGAGTTTCAAATATATCAAATAAATGTTGTTCTTTCTTTTGCTTGACTAACCTTTGAGGGAATGGTGGCAAAACTGTCATTTCTTTTTCATTTACCTTGTTGGAACCCAAAGCTTTTGATGGTTGTGTATCTGATTCGTCTGCGTGTGTTCCAACCTTGCTGTCAATTGTCTTACCACTTCTCAGAGTTATTACTGATTTGAGCTGTTCTTGGCCTCTAGGGTTTGGTATAGTTTGTGATGGAAGTTCTCCTGCCTTTCTTTCACTCAACTCCTTCGCGATTTGACCAATTTGGGTTTCCAATTTCAGAATTGCCTGCCCTTGTTGGTTACTTGTTTGATGTTGCTGTTGGAGCAATTGAAGAACGGTGGATTTGAAATCCAACTTCTTCTGTTCTTGTACTGGCCGATCAAACCCACTTCCCATCTGGAAGTTCCGTGCATGTCCTTGCGAAGATTGAGTGCCTTGATTGTTGCTCCATGAGAAATTTGGATGGTTCCTCCACCCTGGGTTGTATGTGTTCGAGAAGGGGTTGTTCTTTGGTGGAAACACTCCTTGTCCCACATAGTTTGCATACTCCTGATCTGTGAAAGAAGACATGGGACACGTATCAGTCGTATGATCAAAATGAAAACAAATTGCACAAATTTCTTTTGTTTGATTTTTTACACTGCCCATTGTTGTCATTGCATTAACAAGCATGTCAATTTTTTTGTTCATGTTTACCATTTCTAATTGTATGTTATTACTACCAGAAATTTCGTATACTCCCTGTTTTTTAGAAATGCCTCTTCCCCTTGTTGAGAATTGCTGTGAGTTCTCGCTGAGTTCTTCAAATAATTCGATGGCCTCCTCACCACTTTTCCTCATCAAGATCCCGTTGCAAGCTGAATCCACAATTGCCTTGTTAGTATCATTTAAACTTCATAAAATGCTTGTACATGATCATCCTTAGGCATGTTGTGCGTAGGACACTTGAGAAGCTTGTTCTTGAAATCCTTCCATGCTTCGAAGAATAAATCTCCATCTTTTTGCTGGAAGAGTTGAATCTCCCTTTTTAGTTGTTTGGTTTTCTGGGCTAGAAAGAATTCTTTCAAGAATTTTGTTGCCAATTGCTCCCATGAATTAATTGATCCTGATTCCAAAGAATTATACCACAATTTAGCATTAAGTTTTAAAGAGAATGGAAACAAGATTAACCTGATTTGTTCAGGGGTAAGCCCTTGGACACTTTGTGTTCTACAAAGATCAAAGAAGTCTTGCAGATGGAGGTGAGGCTCCTCGTCTGGTTTGCCACTAAAGTGGGTAACCATGCTAAGTAATTGGGGAGATAGATGCATATTTCCTGTGACATTAGGTTGATAAGCAATGCAGGAAGGTTGCTCAATATTCTTAGACATGAATTTATCCTGCATCGGTACTCGATTTGGTACTTCCTCAGCCATTGTTGCTCGTGAATTGGGTCTCTGTGCAGTCGACTTGTTCCGTGCACCAGTCGACTGGTTTGTTGCAGACAGCCGACATAGTCTATGCAATGTGCGTTCTGTTTCTGCGTCAATAGGTAGTAGCTCTGGACGAAGTGATCAACTCCCGTGCATTCACCAGATTCCTGTAACCTAAAAGAAAAATATTTATTAATAAAAGAAAAGAAAAATGAAAAAGATTTTACCGATTTGTAAGTTAAAATACTAAACAATCCCCGGCAACGGCGCCAAAAATTTGTTGTGCAATCTAGATGATCTAAATAAATAGATAAACTAGACACAAATTAAAACCTCGCAAGTGTACGAATCGTTTATAGAAGCGTAGTGACAAGCAAGGGTCGATCCCATAGAGATTGTAGAAATTAACTTACTAACCAATAAAACAAAAATAAGAATCTTAAAGTGTTGTTCTAAAAGAAATGACTAGATCAAGTAGTTCTGAATCACAAATGTCTATTAAGTAGTTGGGCTTTGATCTCCACCTATAGTCAATAATGCTAAGTCACCTTCTATACTACTCTAATTACTCATGTTCGTTCCCTTAAGGACATGGTATCTACTCCTTAAAGTTATTGTTTCCCTAAGCCAAGAATTAGGCATGGCATCTACTCTAATTCGTTTCTTTCCTTAAGTATTTAGCATGGTATCTACTAAGTTGCACTTAAAGAAAACATAGGAACGATGGAAACGAACAAACACTCGAAGTTCTAGAAATTGGTATCAGATCTAGATCCTTCAAGTTGATTAAACCAGAGATCCCTAAAGATGCCTGTGTTACAAGTTATGAGCACGAGATACGGATCGTCTCTATGCTCATATAACAGATTCTGATTTATAATACGCAAACTTGATAAACTCAGGTTCTGTATGGCAGTCGACTTGCTGTCACTCTCAGTCAACTGCTCTTAGAACTTCTGAACAAGTTTGATTATTATAAATCTATAGCAATTCAATCAGGTTTAATCAATAAGTAATAGAGTAGCATTCAGAAGAATATAGCATTACATGACTACGGTTTCAATCTACCCAACTATGAAATTAGTTCCACATAATAAAACTTTTATTGACTAACAGTTTCGAATACATGATTAAAATAAAAACTAGAAAGAGAAGAAATAAACTAATGATGTTCGGCTAGATAAGTCGACTGTCTGTCACTTAGTCGACTGGCTCGTCCCCTTCAGTTTACTTGATCTCCTTCTTTCTTCGATGCTGAGAGAACAATGCCTGGGGTTGATGATTGATGATTCAGAGATTAAGTGATAGCCTCAACTTCTTATTCCCAGCCTTCTTATACTTCTTTTGCCCACGTCTGCAGATTGCAATCCTATCTTTTTACACCTGGGTTTGGATAATTTAATCTTGCTTCGGATTTGGATGAGGATGCATCTTCATCTGTTCTTATCTTCTGACTCGGCTGAATACCAGTCGACTGGTTTGGGAGTAAGTCGACTGTGTCGAGACATCTGTAGATTCATGATCACCAGTCAGCCGACTGTCTCTGGAGTAAGTCGACTGTGCCGAGCATCGTCATCCTCTCTGTCCAGTCGCCTGTTGGAAACACCAGTCGACTTATGCCCTGCAGTTTTTGTGTACCATCCTCAAAATCCTGAATCTGCTTCGTTTTGCTGCTTTAGGCTGTTTCCTACGGAAAAGAGAAATTAAGAGTAAAATACCACATATAGAGCATTTAAATGTCCAATTGCAGTAAGATTATTGCTCCTAAATGTGAATAATATTGGATTCATCACCCTCTGCAGCTGTTCGACCTTCTTCGCGAGCTCATCTCGCTCGGCCAGCACCGAGGCTAGCTCCGCCTCCTTCGCCGAGAGCTCCTCCTCAACTATCCGGAGATGGTGTACCTCGGCCAGAAGCTCGCTGTTCTTCTTCTCCACGTTGAGCGACACCCTCCTGATCAGCTCGATTTCACCCTCGAGGCGAGCCTCGCGAGATTGCTTAAATAGCTCGGCACAATGCCGAGCTGTTACGGTATTTAGGTCATGTTCGAGGATCTGAAAAACAAGAATGTCACAATTGGAAAACTATACACCGACCCAAACACTTGGACAAATTTGAGATAAAATTTTCATTCATAAAAGAAGAAGCGGTGGCCAGTCCGCAAAAAGGCGTTACACTTTTGGAAAGAAAACAAAATTACAAAAAGACGAGAAGATCAGGGGTCCACCTGCGTCGTTGGTTCGACCACAGGCGCTTCGCCAGACGGCCCCTCATTTCTCGCCCCGACATGGGGGTTTGTCACCAAAACGTCGGCGACCACCTCCTCGTCGTCGTCGCCCTCTACCTCGTCACCTTCCCCCGGTTCACCTCCCTCCTCTTCGCCGTCTGATGCGGATCCGGGCCACAGCCTGTAGCCGACCTGCTCAAAGCCGGGGACGCGGTCCTGAACGTGGTCGAGCACCCTCTGATAAGACTTCTCCATGTTCGAGGCCATATCCTTCTTCGCCTCGGCCTCGACCTCGCCCTTGATCTTCATCGCCAAGGCGTCCTTCTCCGCCTTCACCTCCGCCAGGGCCTTCGCCGACGCTGCCAGCTCCTCGGCAGCCTTGGCGGCTTTGGTAGCCTCCTCAGCGAGCCGCCCTTTTACTCGCTCCAGGTCGGCCACAAGGTCGGCAATCTGGACTTCCAAGCCCTCGGCTCGCCTCTACTCTGCTTCGAGCTGCCGAACCGCCTTCACCTTGTCCGCCCTGTCCTTATCACTGGCGGCCTTCAACTCCTTCTCCTGTTCGGCGAACGCTTCGAGGAGATGGTTGAAGTGACAAGTGGCCTGCCAAAACAAAACGATGGTGAGAACAAGGCAAGAGCCGAACGGCAGACTTAAAGAAATTCTACAGAAAAGGTACACGTGACTTACCGATACAAGCGACCGGGCGACCTCTTAAGTGTCGTCGCCAATCGTCCCTGCCTTCAGCGCGGCTCGGTCCTTCGGGGTCGCTAGATGCTTGACAGCCTGCATGGACATCTGTGAATTCCCGAGGAAGCCGTCGTGATTCTTGACGCGCCAGTTCGGGATGAACAGCTGCTTATGCTGCTCGGTCAAGATCACCTCGGCCTCAGCGGTCAGCGGCGGGGCCTGAAGCGACAGTGCCGCAGAGACGTCGAAAGCCTCACCGGCCACGGAAGAAGCAGTGAGAGCCGAGGACTCAGCGACAACAACCACCGTGGGCGACGGGACCTCAGCGATGGGGGGAGGCAGAACAACTGCCGAAGCTACCTTGGGTGGCCGACCGACGAGGCGGTCGTGCTCGGCCTCTTCCTCTTCCTTCCATCGGCCACCTTACCCCTCTCGTTCATCATGGCCGTAAAGTCCATCTTCGGCGCTTTTGTGCCAAATAACAAACAAATTGAAAGTTAGTGAAACGAGCTAAAAGCTTAGAAAAAAAAATAATATATTACGAGATCTCAGGAGCGTACTCGGGTCGATCGGACTAAGGCCTGACCCGTGTAGCACCTCCTCAGTCATCTCCCTCCAACTCATCATCGGGAGGGCCATGATCTTCCCTACCACTTCCTCCTCGGCCGCAGTCAGTTCCGGGTCGACCCTCGCGAACTTTGGCACCTCTACTTTCCACCGACTCGAACTTGCAGCATCGATGGCTCCCTCAATATGAAGAACTTCTCCTTCCAGCCTTTGATAGAGTCCGGGTTTTCTATAATCCGAACGCCTTTCCTCGGCGCCAGGTAGTAGCGATGCTCGGTCTTGTGCATCCGGTTTATCCTATACATGCTTCGGAAGATCGTCAGGTCTGGTTCGACCTCGGCATTGCGACACTACAGCAGGAAGGCGTTCACATGGCGCCACGTGTTCGGCATAAATTGGGTCGGCGCCAGGCAGTACCATCCGAGGACCTGACGAATGAAAGGGTGCAGGGGAAAGCGCAGTCCGGTGTTCAGAGAGTCGTAGTCGAACATGCACATATCCGACGACGACTCGCATCCCAGGGCCGGGGAGAATGAGCTTGTACTCCGGAGGGATGGCGAACCCCTTTCTCATCCGGAGCAGGTCCCTCTCGGATAGCACCGATCCAATCTCGTCCGTCTCGGTGGCCAGAACCGGGTTGTTCTCTTCGTAAACTTCCGTCTGACCTATGATCGCCTTCTTCATAAGGTCGCCCTCGTATTGCCTAACCCCAGCATGCCCGGACAGTACACTAGGGTACCGGCCTATCTCAGGGGCTTGCCTCGGATTCTCCACAATCTCCTCGACTACAGGAGATTGGGCCACTACCCTCGTCTTCTTCTTCCTCGCCTCAGCCACGGACGGCTCGACCACCTGCTTCCCCTTCCTCCGGATCTCCATCTGCCTCCTCTCCTCGGCACCACTATCGCCCGAGGACGAGGCCTCACTCCCCGAGTCAACCCTTGACATCCCTAGAAAAAGGCTAAGGCAAGTAAACTGACCTTGAAATGACGTGCCCTTGAAGTGACGTTCACGGTCGGAATAAGTTCGCCGGAAATCGCCTGGCCCATACGACAGCTAACGCAACCGCCTTGGAGAAAAATCGCCGCTAACAGAGAACGCAGAGAGTAAAAGTGAGTTTGGAGTAAAAATGAGAAATGAGCTTGGGGGTGGGGGAGTGAAAACTTATAACCCCAGTACGACGTTTGGGCTTCCTTGGGAAACTAAAAAGCCCACTAAGAAGCCAAAGTGCCAAGCGGAAGAGTTGCGACGTTTCGAAAACAGAGAATCCTCAAATCACTAAGTCCACGACTCGGCCACCGGTGTGCCTACCCGAGCTATCGAACAGCTTGGCTGAGCAACCGAGCTACTGAGTCCCTTTAAAACGTCTAACTCCATACCTCGGCTAACAGCACCGAGCCTCCGAACCAAGGGGACGAGGAACCGACCCGCATATATGGAGAAAAATCCTTCCGAGGACAAATCACCGTCGGATCTCTCCAAAATTCGTGTCAATACTCGATGGACGGTTTAGATTGCGCCACGCCCACAAAATGACAAAATAATGTTTTCTCGTGATCTGAACCCAGTCCTCGAGATTCACGCAATGATGGACGCTCCAGATCTGACCACGTGTACCTTCCGAGCCCCCTGCCACCGGTTTGCCTAGCCGAGCTACTGAACAGCTTGGCTAAGCAGCCGAGCTACTGGGTCGGAGGGTGGCGACGCTTCAGAGCCAGGACCCTTCAAAACGTCTAACTCCATACCTCGGCTGACGGCACCGAGCTTCCGAACTGAGGGGACGAGGAACCGACCCTCATATATGGAGAAAAATCTTTTCGAGGACAAATCACCGTCGGATCTCTCCAAAATTCGTGTCAAAACTCGATGGACAGTTCAGATTGCGCCACGTCCACTAAACGACAAGATAGCATTTTTTGGGGATTCACGCTGAGATGGACGCTCAGGATCACGCCACGTAGTTCGGCTGATTCCGAACTAGGCATCGAGCTGCCGAGCTGAGGGGACGAGGAACCGACCCTCGTATATGGAGAAAAAATCCGCCGACCCTCCTTAGCCGTCGGATCTTGTCAAAAAATGCGCTCGTCATGATGGACGGCTCAGATCTTGCCACGTCCACTAAATGACAAGATAGCATTTTTTGGGGATTCACGCTGAGATGGACGCTCAGGATCACGCCACGTAGTTCGGCTGATTCCGAGCTAGGCACCGAGCGGCCGAGCCGAAGGGACGAGGAACCGACCCTCGTATATGGAGAAAAAATCCGCCGACCCTCCTCAGCCGTTGGATCTTGTCAAAGAACGCTCTCGTCGTGATGGACGGATCAGATCTTGCCACGTCCACTAAACGACAAGATAGCGTTTTTTGGGGATTCATGCTGAGATGGACGCTCAGGATCACGCCACGTAGTTCGGCTGATTCCGAGCTAGGCACCGAGCGGCTGAGCCGAGGGGACGAGGAACTGACCATCGTATATGGAGAAAAAATCCGCCGACCCTCCTCAGCCGTTGGATCTTGTCCAAGAATGTGCTCGTCGTGATGGACGGCCCAGATCTTGCCACGTTCGCTAAACGACAAGATAGCGCTTTTTGAGGATCCGCGCTGAGATGGACGCTCAGGATCATGCCACGTAGTTTGGCTGATTCCGAGCTAGGCGCCGAGCAGCCGAGCCGAGGGGACGAGGAACCGACCCTCGTATACGAAGAAGTCATCTACCGAGGAACGTGGATTGTCCGATCGCCCAGAGAATCGCGCTCGGCGCTGATGGAGGGCCCAGATCGCGCCACGCCATAAATAGGTATTAGAAATTAGTTTTTATTTATTTTAATCGTTTTATTTATTTAAAAATTGCAAAAAAATTACTAAAAATTATGAAAAATTAGCAAATTCTAGAAAATAATTGTAAATTTGGGAGAATATTTTTGAGCCCCTGAACGGACAATTGTTGCCTAGAATGTGTTGTTAAAACCCCCGAACGACTGGTTAACACATCACAAAACTAAATAAATAATCCGAAAAAATAGATAAAAACCGCCGGATACTAAAGAGCAGCTTGCAGCATCAAAAATCACCTCACTACCCCCTTCGAGATTCAAAACCCTCCATTTGGACTCCGATACAACTCCACTAGCCATTAAAACAGCTAAACTACTCCCCAAAGGCTGATCAAACTCAGTCTTTAGGAGTGGGGGGCTCGTGATATGGCTAAAAATGGGGTTAAATCGGAACCGTCCAAATTGGGCACGAATCTTGAAGCCTTGGGGCAAAACGGTAATTTTGCCTACCAACGGGTCTGAAGCGGGTACTGGTTCTCTTTCCCGAGGACCCACTTACCCGCGAACGGATCCACCTCAACTGGGTGCGGGTTTCCACCGGCTGCAAACCCGGTCCAGAAGGGATAGAATTAGGGTTTCTGATTAAATCCTAATCAATGGCCCTGATTCATATCTATCCCTTCACTGGGGATTAGGGATTACATTCCTTATCTAACCACAGGCGGATTACATTCCTAATCTGATCCCAGCGGCGCCTATAAATACCCCCCATCCATTTCCATTGAGAGGTAATCAATCTTTCGCCAATTTTTTGCGCTCTTTCATAATCTTCTCTGATTACTGACTTGAGCGTCGGAGGGTGCGTCGCCGGGATCAACCCCGGTGTCTCGCACTTTTTGCAGGTGTACGGCAGGAGTCAGTGTCAAACTCCGACGGAACAGGTATACAGGTTTGCTATTCAGTTTTCCTAGGAATCCACAAATACTATCTGTTTGCCCCCACACCGAATTTAGCGGCAACAGATACTTTCCAACAAATAAATAATCTACAACAATTATTACAAATGAAATTACAACACATTTGCAGCGGAAAAATTTAATGAAATCGACTCATTGCTCCCTCGCCTTGAGTCCTCCTGAATCCTGTACCTGCACCTGTACCTGTACTTCTGCAATCCAGTACCTATTGAAGTGGGGACATCAGTATTCACTGACACTTTAAGGCTGATAAGTAGCAACGAATCACAACTATAGCAAACAGATTGATGAAAAGAGAAACGTGTATATAAATTTGATATGTCAGTATATGCTATGACTCAGACTCTAATGCAAGATTAACCAACGCAATGATGCACTTATTCTAATGCAAGTAAAACTTTGGAACAGTATGCAGCCCATCCTACATACGCCCCATATCAAGCCATTTCTCCATATATAGGGATTTGAACTTACACCATGAATTCTACTTTTGTACCCATCCTGTTCCCGACATAATACTACATGACTGACGACTATTGCCCGGCGTACCGAACCTCACTCAAAAGCCAATACGAACTACAAGATACTTGTCAACCTTCTTCCGTGCCCTCAATTGGTCATGAGAAGGCATAGAACCTGTCGGGATCGTAGGGTCTATTTCCCTAGGAAACCCTCTCGTTCTTATCATGTCACATTCAGGAATTAACAATCAAGATACGGAACCCGTGCTCCCAACTTGTCATGAAAAAGTACCACCCGTATCCCTTT
Organism: Hemerocallis citrina; assembly: GCA_017893485.1. NCBI lineage: Eukaryota > Viridiplantae > Streptophyta > Magnoliopsida > Asparagales > Asphodelaceae > Hemerocallis > Hemerocallis citrina. The sequence continues at coordinate 216,445,384 of CM030362.1, forward strand.
GACAGGGGAATACATCCCGATAACACTACCTAGTGTCAGCCTATAGGAGAGATTGGATTATAGGGTATCACCCCTAACACCAACTTTCACCCATTAGCAATTTATAGATAAAAATGGTTAAGTAACTGTTACTTCCCTAACGATGTCACTAACCCTAACCAAACAAGCGAGACATGCTACTGTGCTTCCAACTTGACATGAAAAAGCACTGTACGTGTCCCTCTTCTAACCAAACAAGCGAGACATGCCCTGTGCTTCCAACTTGACATGAAAAAATACCGTACGTGTCCCTCTTCTAACTAAACAAGCGAGACATGCCCTGTGCTTCCAACTTGACATGAAAAAATACCGTACGTGTCCCTCTTCCAATTAAACAAGCGAGACATGTACTGTGCTTCCAACTTGACATGAAAAAGCATTGTACGTGTCCCTCTCCTAACTAAACAAGTGAGACATGTACTGTGCATCCAACTTGACATGAAAAAGCACCGTACGTGTCTCTATTCTAACCAAACAAGCGAGACATGCACTGTGCTTCCAACTTGACATGAAAAAGCACCGTATGTGTCCCTCTTCAAGAGAGTGTAACAATTTGTCGACACAATTAACCAAGTCTTAACCTAGACTTCACAAAATCTCCTCGGATCCACTCACAGCCTACCTATTCAAGACAATACCTATATACGAGCCCAATGAGCTTCGTACGAGACAATAACATACATACGTACCAAATAAGCTATGTATGAGACCAATAACCATATACGGGCCGGTCGATCCGCATATGAGACAACAACACACATACGAGCCAAATAAGCTACGTATGAGACCACGGCTACATACGGGCCAGTTGAGCCGCGTATGAGCAAAACCACACATAAAAATAACCATACAGGTAATCAACCTTGAAGCAACCGAACGTGCTTACTAGCAACTCTTGATTTTAGAAGCAACAGAAGAATCTACAAACAATTTAATACAAACATACTACCAAGGAAAAGCGCGAAAAGCGACATAACAACCTTCTGACAACCTAGAAACAACCAGTACTGCGCTTGTCGGAATTCGACAGAAATATACTTTTTAGAAAAGTAAGAACATCTGCCCCAACTCTCTAGTGGAACACTATTTCATATTCTGTAAGGAATCCAAAATCCGATCCATCGAACACACGCACACAGTTCACCCAAACTGTAGATTTTCAACAAAAAGCTGAAACTTTGCAAGCTGGTAATTTTGGCTCCACTCGTCGGAATCTAACGAAACTGGACAATTTGAAAACGTGGGAACATCTACTAAAACTTTCCAGTTGACCAGTTGCTCAGATTTCGTAAGGAAATCCAAATTCCTAACTCTCGAACATACGCAAACAGTTACCAAACTACCGATTTTCAACAAAAAGTTGAAACTTTCGTAGCTTGTAACTTTTGCTCCACTTATCGGAATCTAACAAAACTAGACAATTTGAAAAGGTGGGATGTCTACTAAAACTTCCCAGTTGACTAGTTACTCAGATTCCATAAGGAAATCCAAATTCCTAACCCTCGAACATACGCAAACAGCTACCAAACTACCGATTTTCAATAAAAAGTTGAAACTTCCGTAACTTGTAACTTTTGCTCCACTTATCGGAATCTAACAAAACTGGACAATTTGAAAAGGTGGGAACATCTACTAAAACTTCCCAGTTGACCAGTTGCTCAAATTCCGTAAGGAAATCCAAATTCCTACATGTCGAATATACGCAAATAGTTACAAAACTACCGATTTTCAACAAAAATTCGAAACTTCCGTAGCTTGTAACTTTTGCTCCCTTATCGGAATCTAATGAAACTAGACAATTTGAAAAGGTGGGAACATCTACTAAACTTTCCAGTTGACCAGTTGCTCAGATTCCGCAAGGAAATCCAAATTCCTACCCGCCGAACACATACAAATGATAACAAAAGCAGCAAACTTAATTAAGGAAAACTAAAACTTTCAAAGCCCATAACTTCTACTCCGCTTATCGGAATTAACCCAAGAGGCCAATTCGGAAAGTGAAAAATGTCTACTACAATTTCTCTAATGGGTCTCTACCTCCGATTCAACCATTAAGAGGCTCAAAAACTTCAAAGAGTCAAAACAGTAAGCACTCAGTCAGACAGCTTTTTGCTGTATTTTCAAAGGCCATAACTCCTACTCCGTTTATCAGAATTTAGCCTGAGAGGCCAATTCGGAAAGGGGAGACTGTCTACTACAATTTCTCTACTGGATCTCTACCTCATATTCGACCACTAAGAGGCTCAAAAATAGCAATCAACAAAAAAAGTGAGCAACTCAGTCAAGTTGCTGCCCTGTTTTTGTAATGACCATAACTTGTGCATCTTTTAACGGAATTTAACGCGAGAGGTCAATTCGGAAAGGGAAGTTTGTCCACTAAAACTTCCCTACATGGTCTCTACCTCTAATTCCGTAAGGAAACCCTAGTAAAATCCTCTTGAAGACTTGAACCAACTACGATACTTAACCCGAAAAAACACAGTTTTCAACTTTTGCTCTAAGCTCGCTATTTTGGGGAAACGGTTCGTTTCACCCATCAAACCAACTCCGAAAACCCCCTAAAAATTCTAGCATGATAATAACACCCCTAAGAACATCTCCAATGAATTTTGGGTCAAAATTCCACTGTTTACATAGTTAATTAAAATCAACTCCACAACCACAAAAATCAAATCATTTTCGTTCTATTTTGTGTTCTATCACTCCAACTTTACATACCCTTTTTTCTAGTCCACACACAACAATATGCACATAATTTTGGTTCAATACAATAACATACAACAATAAAAATCTCTAAAATAACTAGAACAAAGCATGATTTAAGAAACCCCCACTTTGAAGAAGTGTAGGAAGGACTTGCTACCTTGCCTTCTCCTCCTTGCTTGCTCCTTGTTCTTGCTCTTCAAGAACACCACCATGAAGAAAAGAACCCATGAAATCAACCCTTTTTCTCTTTTCTTTTGATTCAACATCTCTTTCTTTTTCTAAAACCAAAACAAGTAGAGTAGTAGTAGAAGAAGTAGATGAAAAAGAGATGAGATGAGAAGGGATTGAGATGGAGATTGGTAATGGAAACATCAAAAATGAATGGGAGGGGGGGGGGGGGGGGGGGAGGGCCGGCCACTTAAGGAAAAGGGGGAAGGGGTTTGGGTGCAGGTTTACTTGGTGAATGGTTCTTGTGGTGGAGGAGAGAACACATGTCCATTTTGCCATGGTTTAACAATTTGAGGTTTTATTTACAAATAAGTCTTACAATCAAGCCCCTAACCAATCCAAACCCTCCATCTCATGATGATGGATCAAAAAGAAATAAAATTTGTCAAATCACATACTATACGATTTGTTCAAACGCCCGAAATCGACATAGTTCGATTTTGTACGTATATCTGATTATACAGTTATTTTTCATTAGTGAAAATGAACAAATCTGTACAAAAATAATTTAATTCCGAGAAATAAAATAAAATAATTTTATTACTGGCTCAGAAGATTTCAGTATTAATTTGATAAAAAATAGTCATATACCGACCAGTATATATACATATATAATGTTTATTAACAAAATTGGGTGATGTCCACCAAAAATATTTCAATTCCGGAAATAATATTAAAATAATAATAAAATAATAATTTTTAGTACCGTCCTGGGATTTTCTAGACATTTTTCTCAAAAAAAAAGTTTTTCATGATTTTCCACAAGTGTACAAAACTGATACAATACCTGTATATACTTACCAGTATATATATCCAGGTAACTTTTTATTTGAAAAACCAAGTAATTTCTATTAAAAATATTTTAATTTAAAAATAATAATCATCCAAATATAATATCCGTCCAGGATATTACATCGGGCACGAATCTTAAAGATCATAGGGGCAAAACGGTAATTTCAACTACAAACGGGTCCGAAATGGGAACTGGATCTCTTTTTTAGGACCCCAACAACCCATAAACGGATCTGCCCTAACAAGCGAGTTCAGAAGGATAGGGAGAAATCCAGATTCGTCCTTATCCCTAAGGAGTGGTTTTAACCACTTCGATCCAGCAACACCAGGAAGTAGAGATTTGTTCTTATCTTGAAATGGATCTCAACGGCGACTATAAATACCACCCTATCCCCTACCGTTACAAGGTGATTACCCTTTGCCAACCTAAAGCTCTTTCATATTCTTTTCTGAGTAGTGACATGAGCGTCGGAGGGTTCATCGCCGGGATCAACCCCAGTGTTTCGAACTTTGTGCAGGTTAACGGCAGCAGCGAGAAGCCAACCAAACAATGATGGAAGTGTTCAAGTTTGACCCATTCGATTCTTGCGAATCCACAAATTCATCTATTTGCCCCCACACCGAAAACAATGGCTACAGATTAGCGCCATCAGTGGAAATCGAAGAGCAATCCGATCCTACTCTATCAGCAAAAGCACCTCCTAGTAATGCCTCCAAAGAAAGGGAAGTCCACGATCTCCAACCGTAGAACAACATCCATTCCTCCTCCGCCTCCAGAGGCTCTCCCTCCGCCCGTCCAGTCGGTCTAGTCAACGGGCCAACAGCTCGGGCAACCGATCCCTCAACCTATTCAACAACCTCTTCCTCAGCAGCCTCATCATCAACCGGCCCTACTAGGGCCTCAAGGGGCTGTTGGAGAACCCTCTCGCCGAAGTCGCCAAAAGCAACCCCTTCATCATCATTAACTAGCAGAACGAGATAGATCTGCGGACCCGCTTGGACGAGAGGCAGGACCCGAGATGGGAACCCCCGCTAGGAGCATCAAAGGGACTGATCCCCTCGTAGGGAAAACTCTCCCAGAAGATGGAGGGAGTCTCCCCAGCACCGCCAGAGGAGTCGATCCCCGATCGGCCGTCCAGCCCCAAGGGGCCCCCGAGATCAAGAGGCGCCAGTCACAAGGGCAAGGTTGCAGGACTTTCAAGAGGCAGTCCTACGGGCCCTTAATGTCACCCCCAATAATGACCGATGGGTAGCCAGTCCTCGGCCAGCTCCGAACTATCGCCGCCGCTCTCCTAGTCCCCGACTAGCTCCGAATCATTGCCGCCGCTCTCCCAGTCCTCGGTCGGCTCCGAGCCACTGTCATCGCTCTCCCTGTCCTCGACCAGCTCCGAGCCACTGCCGTAGCTCTCCTAGTCCTCGGCCGGCTCCGAGCCATCGCCGTCGCACCCCCAGTCCTCGACCTACTCCAAGCTACCACCGCCACAGCCGTAACCCTCTTCCACATGAAGACGAGTCCTGGGGCTCAGCAAGATATGAACGAAGGGAGGACTCAGTCTACCGCCGTCTCCACGAGATGGAGAGGTGCCTCGGCCAACTCGATAGAGATGAAGAACAATGGGCGAGGAGCCTCCGCCCGAGCAGACCCCCATTCTCCCATACCATTATGGAGGCCCCCATCCCAGAGAACTTCAAGCCTCTGCATTTTGAGTCATATATAGGGGAGTCGGACCCCGCTGATCACATTGAGAGTTTCAAAATTCTCATGGTGATCCACCATGCCTCTGATGCCCTTCTCTGCAAAACCTTCCCAGCCACACTTTAGGGGCCCACTCGGAAGAGGTATTCCAGACTTGCTCCAACCTCCATCTTCTTCTTCGACCAATTCGAAGGTCTCTTCCTCACCCACTTTGTGAGCAGCTGCCGCTTTGAGAAAACTAGGATCTCTTTGCTCTTCCTCAGTCAAAGGAAGGGTGAGCGGCTAAGGGACTACGTCAAGTGGTTCACTGCCGAGGCCAGATCTGTTGTCTCTCTGGATCAGTCCGTAACCTCGGCTGCTTTCCAGTCTAACGTCATCAATCCCGTTCTCAGGGCGTCCCTCGCCAAGAAGCCTCCTCGGGACTTCTCAGAACTCCTGCTCAGGAGTGAGAAATACATTCAAGCTGAAGAAGCTCTCAACCGCCTCACTCTTGAGGGATCATCTTCCGGTAGCAAGCGGAAGACTGCTGAGTATGAAGGAGCTAAGAAGCTCCAGAAAGATAACGATGGCCAGCGTTGCCCTCCTCCCCACTTCGAGAGGTTCACTCCTCTCAATGCTAGTGTCTCGGCTATTCTGATGGAGGTCGAGAAGGAGGGAATCCTCCCCCCTCCTCCAAAAATGAATACCCAAGGAAAGAAGAGAAACAGGGAGAAGTGGTGCCGCTACCACCGGGATCATGGTCACGACAAGGATGACCATCGGGCCCTCAAAGACGAGATAGAAGCTCTCATCCAGAAGGGGCAACTCTCCCGGTTCGTCAGGAAAGATAGGGCAGATCCACCTCCGCATCCCAGGGGGGCTAACAGGTGAACCGAACAACGGGAGGAGACCCCGGACGCCGAAGCCAAAGCCGTTCTGCACCTCATACATGAAGGCCGAATGGGGGGAGATTCCAACTCCTTCCGAAAAGCCTTCGTCCGAGAAGTGAATGCCGTACAAAGCCACACTCCCCCCAGGGGCCTTGGGGTTCCTGTTACATTTTTTGATAGGGACTTGGAGAGCGTCCGGATGCCTCATTGCGACGCACTTGTTATCAACCTCTAGATGGCCAATTTTGACGTACACCGAGTCCTGGTAGACAACGGTAGTTCGGTTAATATTCTCTTCTTGGAGGTGTTCCAAGGCCTTCAGCTATCGATAGACCGTCTCAAGCCAGCTGGTTACACTTTACACAGATTCACCGGGGTGCTAGTGGTGATCGAGGAGTTATAACCCTCGACGTGACCACTGGAAAAACCCCGGTCACCCGCACAGAGCCGATGGACTTCATGGTGGTAGACGTGAAAGCCGCCTACAATGTCATCCTAGGTCGACCAGGTCTGGCCGCTCTTTAGGCCATCCCATCGGCATATCATAAGAAAATGAAGTTCCCCACATCAACAGGAGTGGGAGAAGTAAGAGGGAGCCAGGAGGCAGCTCGTAAATGTTACATGACCTCGATGGGAGGGCCAGGTCCTCTGCCTTTAAACCCTTGAACTCACACAGGGAAGTAGCTAGACCATCTCCGAGCCAGTTGAAGAGTTGGAAGAAGTCGCCTTCTCAGAAGAAGAAGATGCTACCAAGACATTTCATATCAGCAAGGCCCTTCCTCCTACCATCAAAGCAGACATCTCCCAATGTATAAGGGAGAACCGCGATCTCTTCGCCTTGACCGCGGCTGATATGCCCAGAATTTCAGAAGAACTCCTGATGCATCACCTCAGCGTTGCCTCGGGAGTTAAACTCATCCAGCAGAAGCAACGTAAGTTCGCTCTTGAGCGCCAATAAGCTATCAGAGAAGAAGTCGAAAAGCTCTTGAACGCTCGGTTCATCCAGGAGGTAAATTACCCCGAATGGCTATCTAATGTGGTAATGGTTAAAAAGGCCAACGGGAGCTGGAAAATATGTATCGACTTCACCCACCTCAACAAAGCGTGTCCAAAGGAGTCATTCCCCCTCCCGAGCATTGATGCTCTAATCGATGTGACCCTCGGCCACGAACTCCTCATCTTCATGGATGCCTTCTCGAGGTATAACTGGATCCGGATGTTCTCTACTGACATTCTAAAGACTTCGTTCGTAACCGACCAAGGCCTGTACTGCTAGCGGGTCATGCTCTTCGGGCTGAAGAATGCAGGAGCTACATACCAGCGGCATGTTAACAAGGTCTTCCGAGACCAGATAGGCCTTAACATGGAAGTCTATGTGAATGACATGTTGGTCAAGAGCGTCAGCGGACAAGATCATGTCTTCGACCTCCAGGAAGCTTTCGGGGTGTTAAGAAGGCATAACATGAGATTAAATCCGAGCAAGTGCACCTTCGACGTCGCGTCCGGTAAATTTCTTGGGTTTATGATTAGCCAGAGGGGCATAGAGGCAAACCCTGAGAAGATCCAAGCCATACTCAATATGGCTCCCCGCTCCAATGTTAAAGAAGTGCAGAGGCTTACGGGATGCCTCACGGCCATAGGGCGATTCCTCTCCAAGTCAGGAGAGAAATGCCTTCCGTTCTTCAAAGTCTTGAGAGGTGTGAAGGGCTTTGAGTGGGGGCAACAACAGCAAGAGTCGTTCGAGCAGTTGAAGGCCTGCCTGGTAAACCCCCCACTCTTGAGCAAGTCAAAGCCCGGTGAAGTCCTCTTCATATACCTAACAACTTCAGAACAAACTCTTAGTGTCGTCCTGGTAAGAGAGGAGGGTAAGATGCAATGACCAATCTACTACGTGAGTAAGGTCCTTAGGACGCATAACTCCACTATTTGAAGGTAGAAAAAATGGCCTACGCATTGGTCATGGCAGCAAAGAAACTTCGCCCGTATTTTCAGTCCCACTCGGTGGTCGTTCTTTCCGACCAGCCACTGAAGCAAGTTCTCCACAAGCCCGAGAGATCGGGAAGTTTAATTAGTTGGTCCATAGAGCTGAGCCAGCATGATATTAGCTACCAACCCCGAACCGCTATCAAGGCGCAAGCCCTAGCAGAGTTCATTGTAAAGAGCACCATTCCCGACCCCTATAAGTCAGTTGATGAACCCCTGGTCTGGACCGTGTATGTTGAAAGGTCCTCATGCACTGATGGAAGTGGGGCTGGGGTTATCTTGACCAGCCCAGACGGTTTTGTTCTGCAATACTCCTTCCGTATAAACTTCTGTGCGTCAAACAACGAAGCTGAATACGAGGCCCTCATAGCGGCACTCTGTATGGCTCGCAAAGCTGGAGCCAAACGCATCAAGATTTTCAGTGATTCACAGGTAGTGATGAACCAAGTGTCTAGGGAGTACGAAGCGAGAGATGAGCACATGGCTAAGTACTTGGCAAAAGTTAAAGGGCTGCTGGCTCTATTTGAAGATGCTCAACTCTAGCGAGTCTCCCAAAAGGAAAACGCACAAGCAGATGCCCTCTCAAGGCATGCCTCCTCCCCCCTCCAGGGTTTGGAGCGAACCATATTGATAGAGGTCCTCCGGAGACCCAGTATTGAGGAAGACATCCTAGAGCCAATGGAGACTTTGCCCCTAACACTTAGGGAAAATTGGATGAAACCCCTACCATCGTACCTTAGAGACGGAGTTCTTCCAACGGACCAACGAGAGGCTAGGAGAGTCAAGACCAGAGCCGAGCAGTACACACTCATTGAAGGAGTCATGTACAAACGCTCCTATACTTAGATCGATGGCAGACCCTACCTAAAATGTCTATCCTCCGAAGAAGCACACTATGCCCAGAAGGAGGCCGATGACGGGATGTGTGGCGTGCACCTGGGAGCAAGTTCCCTCGCCCGTAAGATTTTAAACTACGGCTACTTCTGGCCCACACTTCTTAGCGACTCCAAACAGTACGTCCGCCAATGCGACTCCTGCCAAAGATTTTCTCCTATCCGTCGCTTACCACAAGCCCAGCTCTCCACCTTAGCAAGTCTGATCCCTTTCACAATGTGGGGGATGAACTTGCTTGGACCGTTCCCCCCAGTGCCAGGCCAACTGAAGTTCCTCATCGTGGCAATAGATTATTTCTCCAAGTGGATCGAGGCCGAGCCCCTTGCAACGATTATGGAGAACAAGATTCAGAAGTTCTTCTGGAATAACATTATTTTTCGGTTCGGTGTACCCCGTATCCTCGTAATTGACAACGGAACCCAATTGCAGGGGCAACTTTTCGCAACTTTTGCACCGACCTCAGCATCCAGCAGCGGTTCTCCTCAATATCCCACCCTCAATCCAACAGCTAAGCAGAGAATGCTAATCAACAAATACTCTCCGGCCTAAAGAAGAGGTTCAATAAATCCACCAAGGGATTATGGGTCGAACAACTTTCCAACGTGCTATGGAGTTATCACACCACGAAGAGAACCCCGACAGGAGAGTCCCCCTTCAATCTCACTTATGGCTCCGAAGCCATCATCCCCCTAGAAGTCGGTTTGCCTTCGCTCCATTTGATCACCTACAATGAAGAGCAGAACGCGAACCAGCGTCGCAACTGCTTGGACCTCATCGATGAGATCCGCGAAAGAGTATCCATTCGACAAGAGACCTACCAACGTAGGATAACCCAGTCTTACAATAAGAAAGTCCTTTCGGCTAATCTTAAAGTTCGAGATCTAGTGCTCTAGAAGTTGTCAATCTCTCTACCAAGCAAGAATGGCAAGCTAGCGCCCAACTGGGAAGGTCCATATAGTGTCTCTAGAGTTGTAATATCCCGATCAATTGTTAATAATATTTTTATTTTTATTATTTAATTATTTAATTATTTAATTATTTAATTATTTTATTTTATTTTTTAGATTTAAAATATTTTGGTGGATATTACTTAGTTAATTATAAATCATCATCTGTATGAATACCAGTCCATATGTATATGCGTTATACCGTTTTGGTACTGGAATTATAAAAAATAATAAAATTTATTTTTATTATTATTTTCGAAATTAATTTATTTTATACGTACAGTGCGGTTTAACAAACAAAAAATATCGGTATATAGATTAATATATAGGTATGCGTATTGTATCGATTTTGTACGTTTGTATAAATCGTGTAGTGTGTATTTTGGACAAAAATATCTCTTTTTTCATGATAAATCAAATTTGGATGGCTAGGTTTTGTTTGAAGGATTAACCTAGAATCTAAGATTAATTAAAGAAACATAAGAGTTTAGGATGTTTCTTCTAGAAGTCTCTCTCCTCCACCTCACCCCTCCACTTTACCTCCCCTCACCTAGGTATGGCCGGCCTCCCATTACCCCAAGGGGTTTTTTGTAAATCCCCTTGTGCTTTTGCACTCTCCCCCTTCTCTTTCATCCTATAAATACCCCCCCCTTCACCTCTTGTCTCATTTTACAAGAGAAAAAAGAGCGGAAAAGAAAGAGAGAACAAAACCCTAACTAGAGAGTTTCATTTGTAGGTCTTCTTCTAAGGAGCTAGGAGGAAGGAAAAGGTTCTAGCTAGTTATTCCTTCAAAGAAAATAAGGTGGGGGTTTCTCTATTCTCTTATTTGTATTGTTTTTGTCTTTTTATTGTTGTATGTGTTGTTGTATGTTCTAATAATAATTTGGACTCAATCTTAAGCATAACCATGGTTGTATGGGTCAAAAATGATTACATAAGAAAGATGGATGGCAGGACTTAACCAAAACAACATAAAGGTGTAATCTTTAAGCTTGTTATGGTTGTTTTAACAACTTGGACTAAGTCCTAAGCATATGATTGATGGTATGAATAAAAAATCATTACATAAGATAGGTGGATGGTGGAACTCAACCCAAACAACATAAATGTTGAATCTTGTCATGGTTATTTTGCTGAAAATATACAACTTGGACTAATTGATATAAGGATATGAAGATTTGTGTAGTAGAAATATTTACATACCCTTTTTGGATTGTAGAACTCAACAAATATTAAAAATAAGCCTTTTATTTGTTTATTGCTCTCTACTTTGCTAAATATCAAATCTTGCTAACTTTTAGTTCATAAAAAGGTAGACTTTGTTGTATGTAGGAACTAAGAGGTTAAAGAAAAGAAAGTTTGTAATATGTAGGATTTGTAAATTGAATAAAGTTAGACTTTGTAATATTTTAAGACTTTTAATTTAAAAAGAGAAGCAGTCTTTGTAATAGCTAATAAGGATTCATGCTTAAGTTGTAGTAAGGATTCATGCTTAAGTTATAGTAAAGATCCATGCTTGAATTATAATAAAGAATCCATCATGTTGTAGTTGTAGTGTTAGTAAAGAACCCATCATGTTCTAATTGTAGTATTCTAGTAAAGAACCTATCATGCTATAGTTGTAGTGTTTAGTAAAGAACCCATCATGTTCTAATTGTAGTAGTAAAGAACCTATCATGTTATAGTTGTAGTGTTAGTAAAGAACTCTCATGTTCTAATTGTAGTATTCTAGTAAAGAACCCATCATGTTGTAGTTTTAGTGTTTAGTAAAGAACCCATCATGTTCTAATTATGGTATTCTAGTAAAGAACCCATCATGTTGTAGTTGTAGTGTTAGTAAAGAACCCATCATGTTCTAATTGTAGTATTCTAGTAAAGAACCCATCATGTTGTAGTTGTAGTTTTTAGTAAAGAATCCATCATGTTCTAATTGTAGTATTTTAGTAAAGACCCATCATGTAGTAGTTGTAGTGTTAGTAAAGAACCCATCATGTTCTAATTGTAGTATTCTAGTAAAGAACCCGTCATGTTGTAGTTGTAGTGTTTAGTAAAGAACTTATCATGTTCTAATTGTAGTATTCTAGTAAAGAACCCATCATGTTCTAATTGTAGTATTCTAGTAATTCAAAAGAACCCATGCTTGAGTTGTAAATTTGTTCTGGTTAATCTTCTAGAAAGAACCCATGCTTGAGTTGCATAGTTGTTCTAGATTCAAAAGAGCCCAGACATGCTTGAATGGTAAATTGTAGCATTCTAGTTAAAGGAACCATGCTTGAATGGTATATGGTAGTATTGTAGTGAAAGATTAAAAAGAACCCATGAACCCATGCTTGAGCTATATGTTCTATTGAAATGAACCTATGTTCCATATTTATTCTAATCGACTTTAAAAAGAAACCCATGAAACTAGCACCATGGTAGTTCCTGCTCAATGGATAGAGAACCCATGCATTTAGTTTCTAGGTAATTCTAGCTCAAACTTGAGAAAGAACCTAAGAATCTAGTTGCATGTAGTTCTAGTTCAATTTGGGAAAAAGAACCCATGAATTCTGGTTGTATGAGGATCTTATTAAAATTGGACCATATCATGTGAACATACTTCATCTTCATGGGTAATAAGGGTTGGGAAAGTCACTAATAATTGTTACCTTTTTAAAAGCTAGTCTAGGGTCTTCTAATTACCTAAGGGTCATCGACCATCAAGACCCGCATCTTACCACCTTGGAGACTATGGATAAATCTCACCTCAGGCGCCGACGGATCTTAACCGGTTTGGGTTGATCGCGGACCGAGAGTGTTGACGAGATCCGAGTTAGGGGTAGTAATGAGTGAGGGAGATCCCATCACTAGTGTCTTGGATCGATGGACCATGAGTTGGACTATGATAATCTAAGTTGAAAATCTTGTAAGATTGATTAGGTTTAGTGACATCATTAGGGTAGTAACTTATAAAGATCTTTACTTAACCTTTTTGCCAAAAGAGAGGAGTTGGTATTAGGGGTGATACCTTATGACCCAACTCGTCCTTTAGGCCGACACTAGGTGATGTTATTGGGTTGTACCTTCCTGTCAAAGGGATACGCACAGTGTCTTCTCACGAGTTGGGGGCACGGGTTGCGTATCTCACACTGTTAATTCCTGAAGTACCATGATAAGAATGGGAAGTTCTCCTTCCGAAACTAGGGGATGGACCACGGAAGTTCCATCACGTTCTATGCCGGGGAAGCGAACGGGCCTTAGACCACAGTCTATGAGTTATGGGTGCCACAGGGGATGCTTCGAGCCAACTTGTGCTGCAGATACCCTGTATTCGTCTGGCTTTTGAGTGTGGTCCGGTGCGCCGGGTAGTAGTGGCAAACATAGACACCATGAGCATACTGCATTGGTGGGACTTGACCATGCTGCAACCTCATCAGTCACGTTGTATCTATCAGGAACAGGTTGTGTACAAAGTAGAAATTCATAACGCGGGTTCAAATTCTTAAACATGGAGAATGACTTGATATGGACGTATGTAGTTATGGGATGCATACGACTCCAGATTCTCGCTTGCATTAGAATAAGAGCATTCTAGCTTAGTTGACATTGCATTAGGTTTTAAGACATTGCAATCATGAACACTTAAACTACACCGACATATTAACCATGCTTAGTATGTTTGTTTTTGAGATTCGCTGCTAGTCATCAGCCTTTAAGCGTCAGTATATGTACTGACGTTCCCACTCTAATAGGTTGTGGATACAGGATCACCAGCTCAGGAGAACTCTAGTCAAGGCATGGCTTCCAAGTGAAGAGCCCGATGTTTATTGTTTCATTCTTGCATGCTCTAATGTAATCTATTGAAACAATGGGAACACTCAGCTCTAATATCGTATTAAGTAAAAAGTTTTAAATTTTCCAGTTTTTCTATGTATTGTGACTAATTGAATGTAAAGGTCATGGCTTATGTCTCGAATTTTCCATATAGGAAGTTCATGGCATTACAAGAGTTATCCGCCCAGGCACGTACCAACTTGAAGACCTGGGGGGCAAGAGGGTACCGAGGACTTGGAATGCTGACCACTTGATGAAGTACCAAGAGGGTGCCTAAATACCGCTCCAAGCAACTTCTCCAAGAATGTTCTCTTAAAACATGTTAAAGTTTGGTTTTTTCTTTTTCAAAGTGTAATGGCGGCTCGCAACTTAGAAGCAGCCACCCAAGTGTTTTAATAAAAGTGATCTACTCCTGCAAGTTCTCTATTCCGAGCATTCTAATTATACTACTTTTACGTTAAAAAAAACTCGTTAAAACAAAAAGTTCGGAGTTCAACATTTGGCTCGATGCGACTTCTGCTACTTGCGAGCAAGTGAGTACAAAGTAGCTCGCCATTCAGAATTGCTCCCACAACTGTTGATTTTCTCTAAACGACAAGCTCGGAGTCCAACACTTGGTTCGATTCCGCTCTAATTACTTACTTGTAAGCGAGTACGAAGCGGTTCACCATTCGAAATTGCTCCTACAGCTGTTGATATCCTCAAAACAACAAGTTCGGAGTCCAAGACCTGGCTTATGCGACTTATGCTACTTGCGAGCAAGCGAGTACGAAGTAGCTCGCCAATCAGAATTGCTCCCATAACTGTTGATATTCTCTAAATGACAAGCTCGGAGTCCAACACTTGGTTCGATTCCGCTTTAACTACTTGCTTGTAAGCGAGTACGAAGCAGTTCACCATTCGGAATTGCTCCCACAGTTGTTGATATCCTCAAAACGATAAGTTCGGAGTCCAACACTTGGTTCGATTCCGCATTAACTACTTGCATATAAGCGAGTACGAAGTGGTTCACCATTCAAAATTGCTCTCACAACTGTTGAACCACTCAAAAAATGACAAGTTCGGAGTCCAACACTTGGTGCGATGCAACTTTTGCTACTTGCGAATGAGCAAGTACAAAGTAGCCCACCATTTGGAATTGCTCCTACAACTGTTGCACTTACAAACATTAGTAAAACGCAAACTCTCACAAGAAGCTCGAAAAGTCTATTATTTCAAAATGTGTGGTACAAGTTTAACTATAGACCAAAAACTCATTATTACATAGAGATACAACTCATGAAACAAAAGACTACAAGATTACAAAAGTCCGCCCTAACCCCTCCTAGGGAGCGGGATACTTCTATTTAGCGACAAACAGGGTCGGCGAGAGCTGTGCTGCTGCCTCAGCTCCGTAGAAGTGTCCAACCCGGTGAGCAGAGTAGCATCTTCGGCACCTAAGAGCCTGAGAGTCGCCCCAACAGATGCTCTGCTGGACGAGCAGGCCACACCACTCTATGCATCCCCAGGGTGCTTCAAGACAGGCGGCGAGCATAACGCAAACTCGTGGAACGACCTGCCTTGTGCGTACTCACCTCGAGGGCAGGAAGTGCTCCTGACATTACTCCCCTCGGAAAGCCGTCGTAGTCGATGATTCTCTGCCTCTAGCTCTGTGACCCGTTCCTTCAGTGAGTCATCCGTCACTTTGATCTCCAGACGAGGCGTTCGGCTAGAGCTGCCCCACGAGAGGCCTTAGAAACAGCCCTCTGAAGATGCACCGCTTCCAAGCTCTTCTCGAGCACCACGTTCTTTAACCCCTCTCTCTCAGCCCGAGCATCGAATAGAGATTGACGAAGGTACTTGAGTCTTAAGCCTTGGCTGAAGGCCATTCAGGAACATGTCTACAACCCTTCACGGGACACTTCGCGAGCCTTCTCCTTTAAACATTTCAGCTCGGAGTCCCGACGGGCCAATGTTAGCTTAAGATATTTCAGCTCCGATTCGGCCTTGTACAACCTCTCTCGAGTTCGAGCGAGGCCCAACTTCGTGATCCCTAGGCCAGATCAGAGGCATGACAACACTTTGGCAACCTGAAAGTTAAGCAGAACATAAATTCCCAAAATTCAATGAAGCTACTACGGGACAACTCAGAAGCAAAGTGAACACACAAATCTCTTGGCTACAACACTTAGTCAAATTCTTTCATTTCATTAAAATTCAACAAATACAAGCGGTGGCCAGTCTACGATTAGGCGACATTTTTTGGGTACAAAACAGAGATGATCTATAACTAGTTCAGGGGCAGACCTCTTTGCCGTGATCCCGGGTCGCTGAGAGCCCCGACCCTTGCTCGGTGGCGACGATTGCCAGAGGTATGGTCTCTGCCCCTTGCCTCGTCGGCATCGATGTCGATGACCTCCATCTCCTCCTCTTCTTCGCCCTCTTCGGAGACGTCGTCGAACCCCGGCACGGGATCAGGGAATAGACGCCATCCGAAGCAGTCTACGTCGAGGTAGCTCTCCTTCACCTATGCAATCGCCCAGGCTTAAGGCTTTGCCATATTGTCGTCGAGGAACCCATGTGCCCTCTCCATAGACTCGGTCTCGGCCTCCTTGGCAGCGACGACCTTAGCAGCAGCGACGGCGTACTCCCTTTCTTTTGCTGCCGACTCCTTCTGTTTGAGCAGAGTGGCGATTTCAGCCTGGAGCTTTGCCATAAGACCATCGAGGTACTCCATCCTTGCCGTCTTCCCCTCGGCTTCGGCCTTCAGCTGCTCGAGCTCCCAGGCAATCCGAGCTTTCTCCGCCCGAACATTGTCCATCTTTTGCTTCAGTTCTTTCTCGAGTTCGGTCATCTTTTCCATTAGATGATCGAAGTGGCAAATTATCTGCAAAAGAAAACAAAGCCCCAGTAAGAACTCAGATAGAATACAAGTGTTCAACAAACGAATCCACAGTACTTACCGATACCGCTGCTGGAGCAATCTCGAGCACGTCATCTCCTACCCTGCTGGCGTCCGTGGCTGCCCTGTCCTTCGGCGTGGCAAGGTGCCGAACGGCTTGCATGCTGGATGTCGAGTCCCCTAAGAACCCGTTGACTTTCCGGACTTGCCAATCCGGGATGAAGATCTTTTTGTGCTCCTCAGTCAGGAACACCTCGGCCTCGACTGTCAAAGGCGTGCCCTCCATACCCAAAGCAGTTGCTAAGGGAAAGGCCCCCGCCTCTGCCGAGGCCGAGGTCGCTGTTGGGGTCGGTGGCTTCTGAACCACGACGGCCGGCACCGTCACCTGCTCTACAGTAGCGGCAACCGTCTTCGGCCTCAGCGAGGACACCTCGGAGACGACCATCTTCCTCTTCTTTGGGGCCTTACTACTCAGGACCCCGTGATGCACCAACATTGCATCGAAGTCCATAGTTTCTGCAACAACAAATGAAGAGAAGATCATGCACAAGTAAATCGAACTCAAAAAAAAAAAAAAGTAAACCGCATACTTGGGTTTATTCGGCTGAGCCCCCCCGTGAAGAGCACCTCCTCGGTCAAGTCCCTCCAATCGAACTTCGGCCAGTCGAGAAGTGTCCAAACCTTCTCTTCTTCATCAGGGTTGAGCACCGGACCCTCCTTCACCCGCTTCGACACCTCTTCGACCCAAGTCGTGGGATGCTCCACGGCTCTCGACTCTGGATGAGAAAGTACTTATCCCTCGAGTACTTTATCGAGTCGGGGCAACTGAAGAGCCTGACGCCATGCCTCGGGGTCAGGTAGAACCTGAACACCGACTTATGTTGCTGATGGAGACAGTATACAGTCCGGAGCACCCTCAGGTCTGATTCGAGCTCGGTCGCTTGACAGTGGAGGATGAACCCGTTGATCAGCCTCCATGCATTTAGCATAAGTTGAACCGGGCTGATTCGAAAACCACCGCAGCACCTCAACGACGAAAGGGTGAAGAGGCAGCCGCACCCTGGCTAAGAAAGCGTCGACCGGCCAGAAGCACATATTCACTAGCATTGGGGGATTTGCCCTCACTCTTGGTCTGGGCAACATCAGCTCGAACTCCTCGGGGATCTGAAAGCATTCTCGAACAGACGCCAGATCGGCCTCGTTGAGTATTGAAATCGTCTCATCGACTTTCGAAGTCTTTCTAGCGACATTCTCTTCGAAGCTCCACCCCATGTCGTAGATGATACGTTTGGCATGCTCCTCCGGTAGTTCTCAAACCCTCTGAAGTCTGGTCAGAACCCCGGGCATCCTGCCAAACTCCCCAATCCTCCGTTTCTCCTCAACTATAGTCTCCACCACAACCGACGAAGAAGGCCCTCCTACGGCTTTGCCTTTGTCGACTGGGGTGCTTGGCTCGAGGTCGGATCATGAGCAAGAGTGGGGGAGGTCTCTGGTTAAGTGTTAAATTACTTTGAAGTGACAGCGATGGTCGGAAAGATCACCAGAAATCAGTAAAATCTCACCTGAAGCTCCCGCTAGTGAAAATAAGTCGCCTGAGTAAAAACTAAAAAAATGAACAAGGAGTGGGGGTGAAGTTTTATAGAGGCGGCACACAGATCGATAGTAAAAGGCCTCAAAAACTTAAAAGCCCGACCCATTTACCACTAGACAATAAGAAAATGGAGAAACTTAACAGCCCTTTGACTGGTCAATGTCAAACGGTCAACACACCACGTGCCAATCTCCTGGAATTCGGCAACGTGTGCCGCGCACTCTTGCCACTGACGTCCAAATGCGAGAAAAATTACTCTCTTGGACTTCGGCAACATGTGCCGAGCACTCTTGCCACCGACGTCCAAATGCGAGAAAAATCAATCCCTGGACTTCGGCAACGCGTGCCGAGCACCCGTGCCACTAACGTCCAAATGTGAGAAAAGATCTCTCTTGGATTTCGGCAACACGTGCTGAGCACTCATGCCATCGATGTCCAAATGTGAGAAAAAATCACTCCTGGCCTTCGGCAATGTGTGCCGAGCACTCGTGCCACCGATGTCCAAACACGAGAAAATGCATTCGCCAAAGTAGCAAAAGGGGGTCTCTCGACTTCGGCAGCATTCACCGAACCCCCTCGACCTCGTCCTCCACCCAGAAACGTGTCAACCAACCGAAGTGGCAAAAGGGGGTCGGCGACTGGTACCGAGCGCTCTTGCCGCCGACCCCCAAATGAGGAGAAAATGCCTACACACCTGAGGAGCCGTCTGATTGTCCAGAAATCCATGCCGAAGGCTGATGGACGTCCCAGATCATGCGACGTCATAAATACCGTGATTAAATCCTTTTTCTTATTTATTAATTCGAGTTAAATATTTAAAAATTGCAAAAAAAAGATTAAAAATTTAGGAAAGTTTAAAATTTCTAAAAAATAATTATAAATTTGGGAAAATATTTTTGAGCCTTTGGATAAATAATTAATAATTAGAATGGTTAATTAGTGCTCTTTGAAAATAGATCATCTCTTTGTAAAATTAAGTAAATGATTCGAATAATAGTTAAAAAATTGGGAAAAATCACCAAAAGTACAGAAGAGCCTAAGAATGATTTTGGGTGCATTGCCAGCTCAGAAAACACCGTTACACCTTGAGCAAGATCCAAAACCCCTTTTTAGAGCTTCGATAAAGTCCTGTACGCCATTGAAATAGTAAAACTACTCCCCAAAAGCTGAAAAACACAGTCTTTAGGAGTGGGAGGCTCGTGATATGGCTAGAAATATAACTAAATTGGGACCGTACAAATCGGGCACGAATCATAAAGCTCATAGGGGCAAAACGGTAATTTCACCTACAAACCAGTCCAAAATGGGAACCAGATCTCTTCTTCAGGGCCCAACAACCCATAAACGGATCTGTCCTATTGGATACGAGTCCCAATCTATTACAAGCCAGTCTAGAATGATAGGGAGAAATCCATATTCGTTATTATCCCTAAGGAGTGGTTTTAACCACTTCTATCCAGCAACACCAGGAAGTAAAGATTTATTCTTATCTCGAAACGGATCCCAACAACGACTATAAATACCCCCTATCCCCTACCGTTATAAGGTGATCACTCTTTGCCAACCTAAAGCTCTTTCATATTCTTTTCTAAGTACTGACAAGAGCGTCAGAGGGTTCGTCACTGGGATCAATCCCGGTGTTTCAAACTTTGTGCAGGTCAACGGCAGCAGCGAGAAGCCAACCAAACCATGGTGGAAATGTTCAGGTTTGACCCATTCGATTCCTCACAAACCCATAAATTCATCTGTTTGCCCCTACACCAAAAACAGCGGCTACAGGTACTATTTGAATATTATAGAAACATTGGATGCTATTTGAAAATTAGAATAAACTTTAGGTGCTATTTCGTCTTTCCCTCTAGTTAGAAACGGTTCACTTCCTTCACAATAAATAGCTATGTTTCCTGATTAAAAGAGCTGGTCATTTCAACTGGATGCTTCTGTCCCAGCAATAGCGAGTTCGTATAATGACAAAGTGAGTTTTTCAAAGCGTTGGACCGTTAGAGATTCTATACGAAATAAAGTTATCGGACTAGTGGAAAATCATTGTTACACAACAAAATCTACAAGAAAGTTTCTTTGTGCATAAAGATAGTCTAGGGCTATAAATATTGGAGAAGAGGATGAGATATCTCTAATACTATAATGGGAGAAGGCCTTAGTGTCATTTGTAAATGTTTTGTCATTCGACCAACCCGTGCAATATACACACAATTAAAACCCTCAATATAAACTCTCCATCCCGTTAACAGCACGTACATCCAAAAAAAAACCCAAAAAACTCAACCGCGCGTCTGTTCCTCTCCCTCTCCTTCAAAATCAAAAACCTGCTGCCCACCTCCTCCATCCACCGTCGTTGCACCGCCATCTGCCGTCGCTTATCACCGTGCCGTCGATCCTCCACCCATCCCGCTTCCTCCAGTTGTTGCTCCGCCGCCTACAACCGCTCCATACCGTCGCCTTTCTCATTTCTAAACCAAGCAGAATCTAGACAGGATCTTGATTGACAGAAAAGTCCAAGCTTTTGTACGATTGCGATGAGGGCTAAGGTTAGATTCCTTGAATCTTTCTTAGTTGCTGATTCCTCTTTCATATTTAGATGCAAAGAGATACAAATATACAATCTTTGTTAAGCTTGATGCAAAAAAGATGCAATCTTTATTAGGATTTTCTTCTTTGTTGTAGTGAATAGTTGTTATTTATGCAACAACAAAAAAGATCCAATCTATGTTAGGATTTTAGCGTTTATTTTCATTTTGTAGGAATGATTGTATAACCAATGACCTAAATGATGAGTTCCTGTAGTCTTAATTTTTTTAATTTTTTTTTTAGCATTTGAAAGGTTAGAAATGATAAGTTCTTAGTCCTATGAACAGAACAATTTTTTTTTGTTGCATTTGTAAGTTTCTTTTCCTATGGTGTTGTTGAATTTGTCAATTACAATTTTTTATTTTATTTTCTGGATTATGGTGTTGTTGAATTTGTCAATTACAATTTTTTATTTTATTTTCTTGGTTATGGTTGATATGTGGAGATCAAATGATGAGGAAACACTGCAACAAAATGATGTTTTCGTACCCTAAATATACGTGATTTATAAGTATTTAAGTCTCTGATTATCTCCAACTTCATCGATAATGGCAGCAGCAGTGACAGTAGTAGTTGTTGTTGTTGCTGTTGTAAAACCTTTCGGTCCAAACCCTAACCCTAGATTTTGATCGGTTCTTGATTCTTGATTAATCATTGAATCGAACACGCAACCTTTGTATTAATCTTAATTGCATGTAGTAAAGTCCCTGATGATCTCTGCATTCAACTTATATTTGTTGTTTTTAGTATATACCTCATTAACATTTTTTTTTTGTTTAAATATATGAGGTGATGTGTTGAGATGAATAGATGATGATGAATTAGGTTAAGGTTTGATTTTTTTTTTGATGGGAAAAAAACATGTGCATGTGCTGTCATAAAAAGTCATATGATAAAAGATTTTCAAAAACTGTACTCTGTACAAGATTGCATGAATTTTTGTAGGGAGCACGGCCTTTGAAGAAGAATCAAAGGTGTAGATATCTTTTCTCTTGCATCAAAGGTGTAGATATCTTTTTAGATGAAAATGACTTCTGAAAGAAATATAAGTTATACTTATTTCTCTGAGTAATTCAAATTATTTGTCAATATTATTTTTTAATTACCTTTTGATATTTCCCAAATTTTCTTGGTTATTGATCATTATCTATTCCGGTTAACTTGCAAGTATGACGAAGTTGGTGTTTTGAAGGTAAATCACAAATTGCATTTATTTAGCCTAATGAAGCTAAATTGAGTTGGGGGACCAAGTAGCAAATACCCATATAAAGTCCAAGCTCCTTGATTTCTTGCATCTCCATAAAATTCTACCGATAAAATGTTTGTATTTCTCTGATAACAGAGTGGGAGATTAAGATTTTAATTAATTAATTAACTCTTTTATTGCTCCTTTAGATATATATTAATTAATTATCTACTTGCTTAGTCAAGCTTCAATTTTAGGGTTATTAATTTTTGTGATTTAATTGATGTTAAATGATCTTGGTTCTTGATTAGCGATGATATATGGATATACTATTTCATACAGAGCACATCTATTGCAGATCCATCTACTGCAGTTCCTCGAGTAACCAACTGTGGACTGCACTCCTCGATTCCTCCGATGGTATGATGCGGGTAATATCTCGGAAGAATCTGGAACTTGGACAGCACAATGGGGTTATATTGACTGCAGTTTCGACAACGTGGCTTCCATTCTCTCATCTTCAGGTGTTTGAACTTTTGACTGTTGAAGACCAGTGATCTCAGGTATTATCTGATGCTATTAAATGTTTATATTGATGTTTATTTAAATATTCTGAGTTTAGTGTTGCGTTCCTTTGTGATTGGTACTGTAGCCTGACCTTCTTTCCAATGGGAGCTCATTGAAGGAGGTATCTCACATTGCGAATGGCTCACATCAAGGGAGCTGCATTTCTCTTCTGCGGATAAATGTGAGTTTTATTGATATTCTACTTAGAGTTTAGAGTTTGTATGTATATATTTATTTTGGCCCCCTTACATTTGATCTTTAGAGTAACAGTTATCCTCTGGTCGTATCATGCTAGATAGTCATACATTTTAACATCCAACTATCTAAGTACTCAAAGTAGAAAGCAAGCAAAACATATTTTCATTTCCTTAATTATTTGATCCTTTTACAATGTTTAGTTGGTGCCTATGCAGTAAAGATAATTTAAACACCTAATTTAGAGGAAAAATTGAGAAGATTTGTATTTGTGCATTGCACGTGCTTTATACTGATTATGATTTATATCATCACCTCTAATTTCTATTAATAAAAGTTGTTGTTTAGTTTGAAGCTGTTTAAGAATTCAAGGACAAACATTAGGGTCTGTGTCTCTACATATTGTCTGCATGTTTGTACATGTCTGTATAGTTTATAAAATCTATCGCAAAATCTATCACTGCATGTTAGTGAGCCAAACTAGCTGTGACCGCGGAATGCATAGATGTAGGGTTTTATTTGAAATCCCAGTTTGGAACCGTTGAATGATATATAGGATTGCAAGCTTTGTCATGAATGTTTCAGAAATAGTTGGGTCTTATTCTGTTTGTTAAATAATCCTATTGGACTTTTAAGGTCAAAATGATGATGAGATTATTAAGGAATGTGTTTGATCTGGACCATAGTCACAAAACTAAGAAGGATGATTTACTATATCTTTTTTTATGAGCATTTTATTTAATTTAATGACTATTTTTTTGTATTCGTGCATCGCACGTGCATTATACTAGTAAATGAAACTAGAATTTAACCCATGCAACATACATGAAAAATTATAAAAAATATGAGTAGTTCATCTTTTAAAATATTTTTTTAATTCAATAAATTGTTATTTGATACTTAATTCTTTTTTTTAAGGAAATATTTGATACTTGTGTTGGTCAAACAAGTTTACTTAAAAAAAAAAAAAATTACCTAGAAAAGTTTGATGACAATATGACTTTAACCTCAATTACCCAACGCATAAACATGTTGTATATCTTAATATTTTTTAGGAAAATTATTTGTCCCTTCACAATATGACCTTTTCCAATTCACAATATTAGTTTACAAAAAAAATTTCTTTGTTAAAGGTACTTTCTACCATCTTTCATTTGTTTACTCCATAGTGGTGATAATAATAGTATCTCATAATTATCTTTACCATGGCTTGCCATTTAGAATGTCATGCAACATCTTTTGGTATAAATATTTGTGTCACGTGGCATAACCTCGTGCTAAGATTTTTGAAAGTAAATAATATATTAGATAGACTCCTCATTTAGTAAAGCTAATGAAACATTTGTGGTCCACTAGCCATCCATGGATTGGAGATGGAACTCCTTTATAGGTTTCTAGACTAGATAAGACTAGGGGAAAATCACTTTTAATCAAAGTTTATTTAGCATTAAAAATTTTTCTAAAATATACTCCTGTTGGTCACAATTTTTCATTCAATAAATAAACAAACATCACAGGTATACATGAGGACCCAGAAAATATTAAACCTAAAATGACACTACTAGTAGGTTAATCTTGCTTTGAGTTGACGAAATGTTGCAGAAGCGGTGTCGTTTGTAGCCGTTGAAACTCCTCCGATCAGCTTCTCATATGGTGGTGGATCCTACATAATGAGAAATTCCACGCACTGTTCACACATTCAAGACCTCGGATCCGAACTCAAGTAGTGCATGGTAGAGAACTTAAATGGAAACTCCTTTCTCTTTCAAGGGAAACTGCGAGGAAATTGTATAGGGATCAATATCTGATATGGCTAAAAATATGATTAAATCGAGACCGTTCAAACTGAGCACGAATCTTAAAGCTCCCAGGGGTAAAACAATATTTTCACCTACAAATGGGTCCGAATTAGGAACTGTGTCTCTCTACAATGCTTAGTAACCCAAAAACGAATCTGTCCTAGTGGGCGTGGGTGGCAACCCGTTTTAAACCAGCCTAGATATTTAAATAGTAATTCAAATTCGTGATTATCTCTAAAAGGCGGTTTAAACTGCCTCTCCTATCATGAAACGAGTTTAAACTCTACATTTTATCCAAAAACACCGGGACATTGAGATAAATGATTATCTCTAAACTGTCTCTTAAGGCGACTATAAATACCCCTCTCCCCCACCTTAACAAGGTAGTAAAATATTTTTTCACACAAACGCTCTTTCATAATATTCCTGATTGCTAACTTGAGCGTCGGAGGGTTCGTCGCAGGGATCCATCCCGATGTATCAAACTTTTTTGCAGGTTAATGGCAGCAGTGAGAAACAGTCAAACACTAACCAAAAGTCAATAGGTTTGCTTTATTTGTTTCCAAAAAAATTCACAAATTCATCTGTTTGCTCCCACACCAAAATCAGCAACAACAGATTGGCACCGTCTGTGGGATACGAAAAAGCAATCCAACCTTACTTCATCGGTGAAGTTAGTTTCCAAGCCTCCAAAGAAAGGAAAAGCAGCGGCCTCTAGCCGCAGAGCCACTCCTCTTCCTCCTCCACTCCATGATGTTCCTCTTCAACTCGACCAGCAAGTTCAGCAGTCGCAATCTGAACAGCCTCTTTCCCAACAGCCTCCTCCTTAGCAGGCCCCTCCTGGGTCTCGTGGGGCTCAGGAATTTCAAAGAGGACATCCTTCGGGCCCTCAATATCACCACTAGTCGTGAGCGCCGCTCACCTTGCCCGCGCCATGCTCCAAGTCATCACCAACACTGTAACACCCCGAATTTCAAAATACAACTAAATTCGAAGTTCCACAGGATCTTTACACTTTTTTCGTACAATTTTACAAGAAATTAAAAACTTTTTGTTACATTAGAGTTTGCAATTACATTACATATTTACAACGAAAGCAATTTACAACAATTTACATGAATTGAAATGTACAACTCTTGAATCAATCTTTAATCAGCATGCATTCTTTAGTCTTGTTAATCACTTTACCCTCTATAGAAACTGTGGGCGCGTCAGTTGCTTACAACCGACGAAATATTATACACGGCTATCCTCTCTATGCCGAAACAGCATAACGATTCTCAAATACTTAAACAATCACAAACTTGATCACAAACAGAAACTACAAGGGACTATCCTATAGATGTCGTGTTGTGCAGTGCACTTAATCTTTAATGCAGTTGTTTATATTAGATGGCACTAATGTGCACTTGTTCAGATTCTATGCATCCCATACTACATAGGTCTAAGGGCAAGCCCTTAACTGTTCTTCATCTTGTAGGGTTCAATTCCTCGTTATGACTTAAACTACTACTGTAACTGCGATAAGTATCCTAGATGTTCTATGAGTTACGAGCTCATGTCCAGACATCCTGGAGAGGAATCCCACCTCATGTCACGACGCATCGTGAAGAACCTATAGACAATTCAGCCACCATCATGGGACATGACACCACCCGCAGTCACCAAACACCCCACGAGCGTCGCCTGCGGTACGGACTCCTGGAGACATATCCACGTCATGTCACGACGCATTGTGAAGGCGGCCTGTGAATACTCTCACACCGTAGCTCCGAGGCCTTCATACTCGTATTTTTCACTTATTTTCATCACGTCTTCACTATGTATCTAATCCTTAGTTATTTGAATCATGAACAAAATCAATTCTCTAGAGTTAGCCCTTCCACTATACCGGTCCAAACCATTTATTCAACATGACCCAATTCTTGGTCTTTTTATCTCAAATTTCATTTCAACACATTTTTTTTAATGCCGGTATGAGGCTTAACTACACTCTAGTTCTCAATTTCAATTCATAATCACAAACTTGGGTCTTTCATACTCATCAGTTCTCTTTTCCACTTCATTTTCATGACATTTGTATATTCATGTTCTTTCATAATTCATTAAGTCATTCAATTTCAATTTCATACACAATCCCATGCAGAAACAATATAATTTCATTTTTCTTAGGTCAGTCGACTGTTAAGCATAGCCAGTCGGCTATTCTGCGAGGTTCTAAAGCTGAAAAAATAAATAATCAGAGTATTCGACTGTCAAACTATGGTCGGTCAACTGTTCCTTAAAAGATTTGAACTCGAAAACAAATAATCAGGACGGTCGACTGTTTCAATATAATCGGTCGACTGTGCTACTGGGTTTTCAAATTACCAAAATATTTTTAGTTCTTTTTCTTTTCCAAATTCATTCAAAAATTCCAGATTTTATTTTTCATCTTATTACATCATTTCAGTAAAATAAATTTTGATTTTTGATACAAAACAATATAATTTGCTCTCTACTTCATTTTATTCTTCAATTTCGAATTTAGGGGGAAATAAGCATAATCTTCTGATTAATTACACTGAAAATTCCCTATATTACTTATAATATTTTTATTAACATTGTACAATTATCTCAGTAATAAAATTCATTTTTCATGTCATTTAACAACACATTAATCAAAATCACATATATCCAAAGTTCTTCATTCAATTGTTCAACATACAAGCATGTATTTGTTTATCTAGCACATCACAACAAAATTGAGTATGGTAGCATGGTAATCATTTAACAAATCATAATTTTGCAATCAATTTGACACTCTTTTAGCATATAATCAAATTTATAGCAATTTGTCTCATTTTCATAATGCATGGCTATATTAGTTAGAGTTTCTCCTTAATTTGTCAACTACATCCTAACATGATGTCTAATTAGAAGTTTAAGAGAAACACCCACCTTAAAATGGAGAGAAACAAACAATTAGACTCCTAGAGAATCTCCTACAACGAATGAATGAAGCCTTCTCCTCCTAGATCAAGCCACCAAGTCGTGCCTCTCCTTATTGCAACCTTGAATCCCAGCCTCCCCTATGCAGTCCGGCCTCCTTCTCCTTGGGTTGAAGAACACACACAACACTCACTCTTTTCAACTCACAACTCCTCAATCTTTTGCCTTACTACTTGTATCTTTTCTCTCTTTCTATTCTTTCTTTAAAAAAATTTCCAAGTGTGAGAATGAAGAGTGTGGGAGGGGGTATTTATACAATTTTTTAGGGTGAATGGAGGGCCAAGATTAGATCAAATGCTTAGAGATGAAGGGCCAAGATGAAGTAGGGAGTTGAAATAACTTCCGATGATGAGAGTAACCAACTCTCCACCACTCCCATCTCCTAATCCCACCCGGCCAACTACAAAGTGTGCACATTGCACATGCTAGTGCATGCACGTGCCACTCTAGTGTCCCCTATTTACAAATTTGTTTATGTGACAAATTTAATTGTCCATGAAATGAGTCTACACTGCAAGTTAGACCATTTAAAAAGAGAATTAAAGTAAATGGGCTCACTAATGGGCCAAACTAACCATGAGCTTTAAAATAATTAATTTAATTAAAAAATAGAGTTGGCTTAAAGACAATTAGGCTTAGATTTTAATTAGGCTTTTAAAGAGAATATTTTTTTTTTGGAAAAATAATGAGAACAAATACTATATAAAAAATATTTTATAAAAGAAATTATACAAATGAAATCATACGTGAACAACACGTAAAATAAAAAAAATCTCATAAATGAAAACAAGTGTGTTACAACACTCCCTCCTTAGAAAAGTTCCATCCCCGGAACTACACTTAAAGAGTGAGAAAACAGGAATACAACAAAGAGATAAGAAAAGAAAAGAAAAGAAAAGAAGATACAAATCACTCAAAGAGCTCAGGATGATCTTTCATCATCCTCTCATCAGATTCCCAAGTAGCCTCTTCAACCAACTGGTTTCTCCAGACTACCTTGACCATCGATATCGTCTTGTTCCTCAAGACTTTCTCCCGATAATCGACAATCTCAACCGGAAGCTCAATGTAACTCAGATCCAACTGCAAACCCTCCCGTACTTCGGGCAAATGATGACTCGGATATGGAATGTAACCTCTCAGCATAGACACATGAAAGATATTGTGCACCTGAGACAACTCTTCTGATAACTCAAGCCGGTGAGCAGTTTTCTCGATCGTTTTCAATATCTTGTACGGGCCTATGAACCTCGGGGCTAACTTCCCACCTCTGCCAAATCGAATCACACCCTTGCTAGGTGAAACCTTTAGAAAGACAAAGTCACCAAATTCAAACTCAAGGTCCCTCCTCCGGTTGTCTGCATAACTCTTCTGCCTACTTTGCGCATCCACCAACCTCTTCCTGATCAGATCGACCTTTTCGGAGATCTGCTACACAATCTCACGCCCAAACATCTGCCGCTCCCCAACTTCGAACCAACAAACAGGTGTTCTGTATTTTCTGCCATACAGAGTTTCGTACGACGCCATCCCAATACTAGTCTGAAAACTGTTATTGTACGCAAACTCTACCAGAGCCAAGTGCCTTTCCCAACTACCTCCAAAGTCTAGTACACAACACCGAAGCATATCCTCAAGAATATGGTTGACTCATTCGGTCTGCCCATCGGTCTGCGGATGAAAAACAGTGCTAAAATCCGTCTTGGTACCCAAAGCTGTCTAAAGACTCCTCCAGAAATGCAAAGTAAACTGCGCATCTCGATCAGACACAATGGTTAACGGAATACCATGAAGCCTGACGATCTCACCAACATACAGCTCAACCAATCTGCCCATCGACGAAGTGAGTTTCATCACTAAGAAGTGAGCGGATTTGGTTAGTCGATCGACTATGACCTAAATTGCATCATTGCCCTTGGAACTCTTGGGCAAAACCGTGATGAAATCCATATGGATGTTATCCCACTTCCTTTCCGGAATAGGTAATGGTTGCAATAGACCTTCGGGTTTCTGATTCTCGACTTTAACCTGCTGACAGATCTCACACCTCGCCACGAACTCAGCCACATCCTGCTTCAAACCTGACCACCAGAAATGTTGCTTAATGTCCCTATACATCTTAGTAATCCAAGGATGTTTTGACAAAAGAGTAGTATGTGCCTCCTGAATAATACTTTCTTTCAATTCCGACTGATTTGGAACACATAGCCTCTCTCTAAACCACAGCACTTCATCCCTGATCTGGAACTCGGACAACGTGCCAGCACCGACCTGCTCCTTCATCTTCAGAATCTCTGCATCTTCCTTCTGACTTGCGATAATCCTTTCATTCAGCATTGGTTGAAGCCTCAACTGAGCTAAAGATGATCCCAAGCCTTGCAGAACAACTTCAATACCAGTCTGATCCAACTCCTCTGGAAGCTGCCTCTGAATTGTGATCAAACTAGCCAGACTGCTCTTGCGGCTAAGTGTATCGTCAACAACAATAGTCTTCCCAGGATGGTACTTAATTTCTGGATGAATGTCCTCAAGTACTTCCAGCCATCGCCTTTGCCTCAGATTCAGATCTTTCCGCTGATAGATGTACTTCAAGCTCTTGTGGTCCGTGTAGATGTTCAGCTTCTCACAATACACGTAGTGTCTCTATTGCTTTAAGGCAAAGATAATCGCAGCCAACTCCAGATAATGAGTTGGATAATTCATCTCATGCTGTCGTAGTTGCCTAGACCCATAAGCGATCACTTTTCCTTCTTGGATTAAGACACAACCAAGCCCACGATGTGAAGCATCGCTATAGACAACATACTCAATACCTGCTCTAGGCAAAGCCAAAATGGGTACAGTAGTCAGCCTCTCTTTCAACTCCTGAAAGCCTACCTCGCACTGCTCAGTCCACTTGAAGTTCACATTCTTCTTGGTCAGACCAGTGAGCCGTACGGCTACCTGGGCATAGCCATGGATAAATTTCCTGTAATATTTAGTTAGCCCAAGGAAACTCCTAATTTCCTTTACTGTAGTAGGCCTTGCCCATTCCTTCACCGCCTCTATCTTTTGCGGATCAGTTACCACTCTCTCCTTAGAAAGGATGTGACCTAGAAATGCTACTTCAGATTTCAGAAATCGCACTTGGACAATTTGGCATACAGCTCATGCTCCTGAAGCTTCTTCAAAACTGCCGCCAAATGCTCTATGTGCTCCTCTTCCGACTTGGAGTACATAAGGATATCGTCGATAAACACCACGACGAAAAAATTAATGAACGGCCTCAGAACTCTGTTCATCATATCCATGAAAATTGCAGGTGCATTCATCACTCCAAACGGCATAACTAAGAATTCGTAATGCTTGTGTCGAGTTCTGAACGCAGTCTTATGCACATCTTCAGTCTTCACTCGAACTTGATGGTAACCTGATTGAAGATCTATTTTGGAGAAAACAACTACTCCTTGTAGACGATCGAACAGGTCGTCAATTCATTGAATCAGATACTTATTCTGAATAGTGACCTTATTCAGCTCCTGGTAATCGATGCACATCCTCATCGAACCATCCTTCTTCTTTACCAAAAGCACCGGCGCTCCCCATGACGATGCACTCGGTTGAATAAAGCCTTTCTCCAACAGTTCCTCAATCTGCCGTTTGATCTCATCCTGCTCCACAGGCGCCATCCTATACGGTGCCTTGGAAATGGGTGCACTCCCTAGCTGAATTGTGATGTTGAACTCCACATCACGATGTAGGGGTAACCCAGGCAAATCCCGAACCACTAGAATTTGCTGCACCTTCGCAAGAACATCCCTCTTACAGATAGCTGCCCCCAGACCAGAACATCTCTTCCTCCCTTGGAAAGTGACTTCAGGGCCACCTGGAGCTTTCACTGTTACTTCCTTGGTCTTGCACTCGATGCTCGCACTGTACACCGACATCCAATCCATGCTAATGATAACAATGACTCCCAAGACATTCAGCTCGATCAGATCAATTCCGAAAATTTTGTCTCCAATCACGATCTCGCAATCCGCATAGTACCGATCAATGGTTAAAGTCTCCCCTGATGGAGTAGCTACTGCCATGACCTTGCCTGGAAAGACTTTCGGTTCGACTCCCAAAACATTAGCAAATTTAGGTAATATAAAAGTGTGAGAGGACCCTGTATAAAACAAAATAACAGCTTTCTTTCCATTCAAAATAAGTTCTCCTGCTACATAACACACACTCATTACATAACAGTTCACTATATCAGGCGGGAAAAGAAACAATAGCAAACACTTTAAACATCCTCCCTCGTACCAGTGATGACGTGATCCACCTCATCAGCATCATCTTCAGTCAAGGCAAATACTCGCCCCTACTGGTACGGCTTCTTCCCAACTTGCTACGTTGGTCCACTATGGGTGATATTCTGTGGCTTGGGGCATTGAGACTTGTAATGTCCCGTCTCACCACAGTTGAAGCAGGTCACCACAGGAGGTCTCACCCAATTGTTTCTGGGTTTCCCAGCTATGTTGACAGCATTCGCTCCCGCTGGTTTGAACCTTTGGGCCGGCGGCTGTCCCCTGAAGTTGCCAGAAACTGCGGGCCTCTTCCCAACATTCCAGTTGGTCCTCCGATTCTGAATAGCATGGAACTGCTCCATATCTGCCTCAGTGGCTGCAGCTCGTTTAACCAATTTGTCAAACCTCCTGATACCGAGGGGTATCATCCTGGATCTCAGACTTGGCCTCAACCCATGCTCGAACTTTCGAGCCATCTTTGCCTCATCCATCACCAGTTCGGGCACATACCTCGAGAGCTGAGTGAATCTTGTCTCATACTCCCTAACGACATGCCATCCTACTGCAGCGCCAGAAACTCCATGGCCTTCTTTTCCTAGACGTTTGAGGGAAAATGATGACTGCCGAATTCCTCCAAGAATTCATCCCAGCCAAGAACAACATCTCCCATCGTCCGCTTCATCGACTGTCACCACACAGCTACATCCTTCTTAAACTGCAGTGCAGGCAGCTTCACCTTGCTACCCTCCAGAGTCTCCAAGACTTCGAAAATAGTTTCCACCTGTCGGATCCAATTGTCAGCTGTGTTATGGTCTGACTTCCCCTCAAATACGGGTGGTTTCATGCGTTTGAATGATTCCACGAGTTTGATTGTTTCGGGTACTGGATTCGCAAGCACCCTTCCTTAATTATGATTCATGGCAACGACATTGAGTGTCTGATAGACCCTCGCTAGGTCCATTTCCAAGTCCAGACCTTCACCATTTGGATCTCCTCTTCTAGCCATATTCTGATGCAAAAGATCCATTAAATTCGAAGTATAAATATGAATTTTAAATATACTTTTCCATTTCATTGAATTTCAACTTTATACATTCAAATTTAAAATATTTCTGACATCAAAATGGAAACAATAGCAAGATACAACAGTCTAGTTCCTACGGTTCCTCTTAGATCCTCGAAGCTCTTCCTGTAGTTCCTCCACTTCTTCCTTCAATACATTGGTCATGTTTTTTTTCTTTTCGAGTTCCCAAACACGATGACTGAGAATTGCAATATCATCCTTGCGATTCGCCAACTGAGTCTCCAGTAGCCCGATTCTCTCCCATTGAGTCTCTACCTGCCTCTGAAGAGACACAATGAGATTACTCGGAACTGGTTCTTCCTCGTCAGAAGAATCATCGGATGAATCCGGTGGTGGAGTGATCTCTCGGAACTCAGGCCATTCCTCTTCAACTTCTTCGGGATCTTTCTCGTCTGAATCAGCTTTCCCGGGGTAGTAATCTTCCTCAACTATGTACCAATTATCGTCTCCAGCTGGGTCGAAGTGGTCTGCCATCTTAGAGGAAAGAGAAGAAAAGCATAAATCATAGAGCAATACAAATGTAAGTGACTTACATTTAAATCTCTAGACTCAATACACTCCCTAATGTCCACTTCTAGGGCATCGTTCCTTATAAATTTGTACTACTTGGAAACGTGGCTCTGATACCACTCTGATACACCTCGAATTCCAAAATACAACTGAATTCGAAGTTCCACAGGATCTTTACACTTCTTTCGTACAATTTTACAAGGAAATAAAAACTTTTTGTTACATCAGAGTTTGCAATTACATTACATATTTACAGTGGAAGCAATTTACAACAATTTACATGAATTGGAATGTACAACTCTTGAATCAATCTTTAATCAGCATGCATTCTTTAGTCTTGTTAATCACTTTACCCTGCATAGAAACTGTGGGTGCGTCAGTTGCTTACAACCGAAAAAATATTATACACGGCTATCCTCTCTATGCCGAAATAGTATAACGATTCTTAAATACTTAAACAATCACAAACTTGATCACAAACAGAAACTACAGGGGACTATCCTATAGATGTCGTGTTGTGCAGTGCGCTTAGTCCTTAATACAGTTGTTTATATTAGATGACACTAATGCACACTTGTTCAGATTCAATGCAT
The DNA here is from genome assembly GCA_017893485.1 of Hemerocallis citrina. Classification (NCBI taxonomy): domain Eukaryota; kingdom Viridiplantae; phylum Streptophyta; class Magnoliopsida; order Asparagales; family Asphodelaceae; genus Hemerocallis; species Hemerocallis citrina. The sequence goes on from CM030362.1 coordinate 216,479,611, forward strand.
CCAATACTACATAGGTCTAAGGCCAACCCCTTAATTGTTCTTCATCTTGTAGGGTTCAATCCCTTGTTATGACTTAAACTACTACTGTAACTATGATAAGTATCCTAGATGTTCTATGAGTTACGAGTTCATGTCCAGACAGCCTGGAGGGGAATCCCACGTCATGTCACGATGCATCGTGAAGAACCTATAGACAATTCAACTTCCGTCATGGGACTTGACACCACCCGCAGTCACCAAACACCCCACGAGCGTCGCCTGTGGTACGGACTCCTGGAGACATATCCACGTCATGTCACGATGCATTGTGAAAACAGCCTGTGAATACTCTCACACCGAAGCTCTGAGGCCCTCATACTCGTGTTTTTCTCTTATTTTCATCACGTCTTCACTATGTATTTAATTCTCAGTTATTTGAATCATGAACAAAATCAATTCTCTAGAGTTAGCCCTTCCACTATACCGGTCTTAACCATTTATTCAACACGACCCAATTCTTGGTCTTTTCAACTCAAATTTCATTTCAATACAATTTTTTTCAATACCGGTATGAGGCTTAACTACACTCTAGTTCTCAATTTCAATTCATAATCACAAACTTGAGTCTTTCATACTCATAAGTTCTTTTTTCCACTTCATTTTCATGACATTTGTATATTCATGTTCTCACATAATTCACCAAGTTATTCAATTTCAATTTCATGCACAATCCGATGTAGAAACAATATAATTTCATTTTTCTTAAGTCAGTCGACTGTTAAGCATGGCCAGTCGGTTGTTCTGCGAGGTTCTAAAGATCGAAAAGTAAATAATCAGAGTAGTCAACTGTCAAGTTATGGTCGGTCGACTGTTCCGTAAAAGATTTGAACTCAAAAACAAATAATTAGGACGGTCGACTGTGCTACTGGGTTTTCAAATTTCCAAAATGTTTTTAGTTCTTTTTCTTCTCCAAATTCATTCAAAAATTCCAGATTTTATTTTTCATCTTATTACATCATTTCAGTAAAATAAATTTTAATTTTTGATACAAAACAACATAATTTGCTCTCTACTTCATTTTATTCTTCAATTTCGAATTTAGGGGAAAATCAGTATAATCTCCTTATAAATTACACTTAAAATTCCCTATATTACTTATAATATTTTTATTAACATTGTACAATTATCTCAGTAATAAAATTCATTTTTTATGTCATTTAACAACACATTAATCAAAATCACCTATATCCAAAGTTCTTTATTCAATTGTTCAACATACAAGCATGTATTTGTTTATCTAGCACATCACAACAAAATTGAGCATGGTAGCATGGTAATCATTTAAAAAATCAGAATTTGGCAATCAATTTGACACTCTTTTAGCATATAATCAAACTAATAGCAATTTGTCTCATTTTCATAATGCCTGGCTATATTAGTTAGAGTTTCTCCTTAATTTGTCAACCACATCCTAACATGATGTCTAATTAGAAGTTTAAGAGAAACACCCACCTTAAAATGGAGAGAAACAAACAAATAGACTCCTAGAGAATCTTCTACCACGAATGAATGAAGCCTTCTCCTCCTAGATCAAGCCACCAAGTTGTGCCTCTCCTTGTTGCAACTTTGAATCTGAGCCTCCCCTATGCAGTCCGGCCTCCTTCTCCCTGGGTTGAAGAACACACACAACACTCACTCTTTTCAACTCACAACTCCTCAATCTTTTGCCTTACTACTTGTATCTTTTCTCTCTTTCTATTCTTTCTTTAAAAAAAAATTCCAAGTGTGAGAATGAAGAGTGTGGGAGGGGGTATTTATATAATTTTTTAGGGTGAATGGAGGGCCAAGATTAGATCAAATGGTTAGAGATTAAGGGCCAAGATGAACTACGGAGTTGAAATAACTTCCCATGATGAGAGTAACCAACTCTCCACCACTCCCATCTCCTAATCCCACCCGGCCAACTACAAATTGTGCACATTGCAATGCTAGTGCATGCACGTGCCACTCTAGTGTCCCCCATTTACAAATTTCTTCATATGACAAATTTAATTATTCATAAAATGAGTTTACACTACAAGGTAGGCCATTTCAAAAGAGAATTAAAGTAAATGGGCTCACTAATGGGCCAAACTAACCATGGGCTTTAAAAATAATTAATTTAATTAAAAAATAGAGTGGGCTGAAAGACAATTAGGCTTTTAAAGAGAATAGTTTTTTTTTGAAAAATAAAGGGAACAAATACTATTTAAAAATATTTTATAAAAGAAATTATACAAATGAAATCATACATGCACAACACGTAAAATCACAAAAATCTCATAAGTGAAAACTATGGTGTTACAAACACACACCTAGCCTTCGTTGCATCGCTCCTTATGAAGGAGAATCCTGAGGGTCGGCTAGATCCCACCAGGTGGAAAACACAGTCCATCGCTGTCTCCACAAGATGGAGAGGCGCCTTGGCAGACTGGACAAAGAAGAAGAGCAGCGGGCGAGGAACTTCCGCCCGAGCAGGCCTCCATTCTCCCCAACCATCATGGAAACCCCGGTCCCAGAAAACTTCAAACCCCCTCACTTTGAGTCGTACAATAGGGAGTCAAACCCAGCTGACCACATCGAGAGTTTCAAAACTCTCATGATGATTCACCAGGCTTCGGATGCACTCCTTTGCAAAACCTTCCCGACCACGCTGAAGGGACCCATGAGAGAATGGTACTCCCGACTCACCCCTGCCTCCATCTTCTCCTTCAATCAGTTCGAGGACCTCTTCCTTACCCATTTTGTGAGTAGCCGTCGGGCCGAGAAGACAAGCACATCTTTGCAGGAACTCGGTCAAAGGAAGGGCGAGCAGTTAAGGGACTATGTCAAGTGCTTTACCACCGAGTCTCGGTCTATCGCCTCCTTAGATCAGTCGGTAGCCTATGCTGCGTTCCAACACAACATTAACCATGCCGACTTGAAGGCATCTCTCGCTAAAAAGCCGCCTTGGGACTTCTCAGAACTTCTACTGAGGAGCGAGAAATATATTAGGGCAGAGGAAGCCCTTCTCCCACATGATCAGAAAGAGCCCCTATCCGGGAATAAACGAAAGGGTGCAGAAGAAGAATGGGCTAAAAAGCTTCAAAAGGATAATGGTGGCCAGCGCCGCCCTCCTTCCTGTTTTGAGAAGTTTACCGTGCTCAATGCCAGTGTCTCAGCCATCCTAATGGAGGTCGGGAAAGAAGGAATTCTCCCACCACCTCCGAAGATGAATATAGTGGGTAAGAAAAGGAACATGGATAAATAGTGCTGCTTTCATAGGGACCATGGCCACGACACAAATGACTGTCGGGCCCTCAAAGATGAGATTGAAGCCCTCATTTAGAGGGGGCAACTCGCTAGGTTCGTAAAGAAGGACAGAGCAGATTCTCCACCTCCCCGAGGGGCTAATAAGCGAACTGAGCAATTTGTTGAGACCTTAGACTCCGAAGCTGAAACTATCTTACACCTCATTCATGGAGGCCCAATAGGGGGAGATTCGAACTCCTCCCGAAAAGCCTTCGTCTGAGAGGTGAACTCGGTGTAGAATCATCCTCCTCCCAAGGTTCTTGGGGTTCTTGTTACCTTTTCAGACAAGAATTTGGAAGGCGTCCGAACACCTCACTGTGATGCTCTTGTGATAAACCTCCATATGGCTAACTTTGAAGTGTGTCGAGTCCTGGTCGACAATGGCAGTTCGGTTAATATCCTTTTTCTAGAAGCCTTCTAGGGCCTCAAGTTGTCTAGAGATCACCTCAAGCCCGCCAGCTACACTCTCCATGGGTTCTCCGGGGTGCCAGTGAGGACCGAGGTAGTTATAACTCTCGACGTAACCACTGGGAAAACCTCGACCACTCGAACCAAACCGATGATTTCATGGTGGTATACGTAAAGGCCGCCTACATGTCATTCTGGCCTGACCCGGCCTAGCTGCTCTTCAAGCCGTACCCTTAGCCTACTATATGAAGATGAAATTCCCTACCACAACTGGGTGGGAGAAGTCAGAGGGATCCAGGAGACGGCTCGCAAATATTACATGACTTCGGTAGGAGGGCCGGTCCTTTCTCTTGAAGCCCTCGAGCTCCCTTAAGGGAGTAGCCAAGCTATCTCAGAATCGGTCGATGAGTTGGAAGAAATAGTCTTCTTAGAACAAGAACCAACCAAGACATTCCAAATTAGTATGGTCCTTCCCCCTCCCATCAAAGCCAACATCATCCAATGCATAAGGGGAAATCACGACCTATTCACTTGGACTGCGACAAACATGCATGGAATCTCGGAAGAACTTCTCATGCATCACCTCAGTGTTGCTCCTGAGGCCAAACCTGTCCAGCAAAAACGTCGCAATTTTGAGCTAGAATGCAAGTAAGCAATCAAAGAAGAAGTAGAGAAGCTTTTGAATGCTCGATTCATACAGCAGGTTAACTACCCTGAGTGGCTATCCAACGTCGTGATGGTCAAAAAGGCTAACGGGAACTAGAAAATTTGTATTGATTTTACGGATCTGAACAAAGCTTGTCCGAAAGATCCGTTCCCTCTCCCAATAATCGATGCAACCTTTGGCTACAAACTCTTGAGTTTCATGGATGCCTTCTCCGGATATAACCAGATCAGGATGTTCCCCCCTGATATTCCGAAGACTTCATTCGTAACAGACCAAGGCCTATACTCCTACTGGGACATGCCCTTCGGGCTAAAGAACGCTGGTGCAACTTATCAGCGCATTGTCAACAAGTTCTTTAGAGAACACATTAGTCAGAACATGGAGGTCTATGTGGACGACATGTTGGTAAAAAGCATCAGCAAATTGAACCATGTGTCTGACCATCAGGAGGCCTTCGATGTGTTGCAGAGTCACAACATGAGACTAAACCCGACTAAATGTGCCTTTGGTGTCTCATCCGACAAATTCCTTGGGTTCATGGTTAGCCAAAGAGCCATAGAAGCCAACCCGGAGAAGATTCAGTGTAACCCCTATTGCTCACTTTTGTATTTTTATTTATATTAATAAAATTCTGAATTATTTATTTTTATTTTTGAATTGTGATTATTGCTTGTTGTTTTTGTTCTCTTGAGATTCGTTCTGTTAGTTTCAGCCTCTATTTTCTCTTTTGATTGATCTACAACTTGTTCATGACTTTGTCTATTGTTTAAACCTATTTTTGGCCTAATTGTCTCTTACTGGATCCCTTTCACCCTATTGGATACTACCCAGTTCATCCAAACCCATTTTTGTCCCTATTTATACATCCTAATAGAACCCTAACCCCAATACATCCCTCTCTCTCTCTCTCTCTCCCTACTCCCGACCTACCCCGACTGCCCCCGCTCTGAAATTCGTCTCCGATCATCGGTGACCCCCCCCCAAACTCCCCCACTGCATCTCCTCTTCTTCTTCCTCCTTGCGTCGCGACCCAACACCCCAGGTCGACCCCTGCAGTGTTCCCTGTGCTCGGCCGTCGCCTACAGTCGAGCACTGCGCCACGTCCCCCGTCGCTGCCGTCCCCCTGGGCCATCGCCGCCTTCGCTGGTGGTGCTGCTATCCGCCCTTGCTTTCGGTGGCTACTGTCTCTTTGTGCTTGATTGAGTGCACGCGCTTTTGTGTGCACGTGTGTTCGTTCGTTGGAGTTCTCGTCTCTCGTTTCTGGTTCGTGTTCGTGTGTTTGTTGTTCGGGATCCATTCCCGTTATTCTATTCTTCGCTTTCGTCATTTTCATAATCAGGCAAGTAGCTTGTATGTGTTCTTTTTGTCATACAAGTTAAATACCGTAAGTAATCTAGTATGAAAATAATTGTACTCTCCTGATGATCCTAAATACTATAAGTAATCAAGTCGGGGTTTCTGAGGGACAAGATCGAGTAATGGACAATATAAAAATGCATATTCGGAGGGAACTCATTTTCCCCACTGTTTACCGTGGTACCTACTGTTTATCTCTGGATGTATGAAGGCATGATCTATGACACCGTTTACTATTACTGTTACTGTTACTATTTGTCTGAATATACTGCCCTATAGAAGTTCCACTACAAAATCTTGAAGCAAAACTGTGTGTTGTAGCAACCATGTGGTAAAAATCTGGGACGCATGAAGTGCTACCTAGTTAGTAATGAATATTAGACATAAGAATAACTGTTTCACTGTCACATCCTGTTACTGTTACTGTTGTTTACTGTACTGTTGATCACTGCTACCGTTGATACACTGTAACTGTTGACATATTGTTACTGTGATACTCTCATTGTTGTCACTACAATGTTTGTTGTCATCTGTACACTGTTATATTTGCTACATTCTCCATGTTAGTATTACATGTTTAAGTTTAGTTTTCCCTTCATTTTCCTACTTGTATTACTTGCGGTACGGAACTTGCATCTAACGGGCGATATGCTTTTTCTTTTTTCCTATTTTCTCTTGTAATTGCCATATAAGCAGGTTTGCTGACCATTTTCCTCCTGGAGTTGGTGAGCAAAAGTTTTGAGCTGCGCTAATGCAAAATTTCTGCTTATTGTTTTGCATTGAACTATTTATTTCATAGATTGTATTGAGAATTGTATTTGGGTTTATTGTCCCAGGATTGTTGTTTGATTTCGGATCTTGTATTGTTGGGATATTATTATTATTGCAATAAATACAGTTGAGTTATGTTTGTTTTTGCATGCCTGGTTGGAGTATATTGTTATATTGACTATTATGATGGGTCAGGCAGGTCCGTATAGCTTATGGATGGTGAAAACTATCTGCTGGGCTTAGTCACGTACCGTATTCCGCATTCTATTGGGAAGCTGGGCATGACATTCAGGCCATACTAAACATGGCTCCCCCTTCCAGTGTCAAAGATGTACAAAGACTCACAGGACGCATCGCGGCCATAGGGCAATTTCTCTCCAAGTCAGGAGAGAAGTGTCTCCCATTCTTCAAGGCCCTTACAGGAACAAAAGGCTTCGAATGGGGGCAACACCAGCAGGAGTCCTTAGACCAACTCAAAGCCTATCTAGTCAACTCCCCACTCTTGAGCAAGCCAAAGCCCGGGAAAGTCCTCTACATAAATCTCGCCACCTCAGAACATACCCTCAGTACCGTCTTGGTGAGAGAAGAAGATAAGACGCAAAGTCCGATCTACTATGTGAGTAAGGTCCTCAGAGACGTCGAACTCCGTTATCCAAAGGTAGAAAAGATGGCCTATGCATTAGCCATGGCAGCCCGAAAGCTCCGCCCTTACTTCCAGTCCCATTCAGTGGTCGTTCTTACCGACCATCCACTCAAGCAAGTGTTCCACAAGCCCGAAACTTCGAGGCACCTTATGAAATGGTCTATAGAGCTGAGCGAACATGATATCAACTATCAGCCTAGAACCGTTATCAAGGCACAAATCCTGTTAGAATTTATAGTAGAGAGCACTATCCCTGACCCCAGCAAGGCAAGAGAAACCCCTATTCTGGATCGTGTATGTTGATGGGTCCTCATGCGCCGACGGGAGTGGAGCAGGGGTCATCCTGACTAGCTCCGATGACTTCGTTCTTCAGTATTCACTCTGCATTAATTTTCAAGCATCAAACAACGAGGCAGAATATGAGGCTCTCATAGCCGGTCTATGCCTGGCGTGCAAGGCTGGGGCCTAGCGCATCAAAGTATTCAATGACTCACAACTAGTAGTGAACTAGGTATCGGGAGAGTATGAGGGAAGAGATGATCGCATGATCAAATATTTGGACAAGTTCAAAGAGCTACTAGCTACTTTCAAAGATGCACAACTCCAACAAATCCCCCAAGAAAAGAACGGGCCGGCATATTCCCTCTCAAAGTTGGCTTCCTCTTCCCTCCAGGGGCTCGAACATACCGTCTTGATAGAAGTCCTCTTGAAACCCAGCATTGAGGAAGAAGGCCCTGAACTATTGGAGATACTGCCCCTTGTACTCGAGGAGAATTAGATGAAGCCTCTACTCGAGTTTCTCAAAGACAGAATCCTCTTTCCAGACCCTAAAGAGGCTAGAAAAGTCAGAACCGGAGCTGAGCGATACACGCTCATTAAAGCGGTCATGTACAAGCACTCTTACACTCAAGTGGACGGCAGACCCTACTTGAGATGCCTCTCCTCCAAGGAGGCCCAGTACGTTCTGAAGGAGGCCCATGAAGGGATGTGTGGTGCTCATTTGGGAGCAAGGTCTCTCACCCGCAAAATCCTAAATTATGGTTATTTCTGGCCTATACTTCTTAGTGATGCCGAATAGCACGTTCGCCAATGCACCCCCTGCCAAAAGTTCTCAACAATTTGACGCTTACCACAAGCCTAAGTGTCCTCCTTATCCAGTCCGACCCCTTTTGCAATGTGGGGGATGGACTTGCTCGGGCCATTCCCTCCAATGCCTGGATAGCTGAAGTTCCTTGTCGTTGTAATCAACTGCTTCTCCAAATGGATTAAAGTCAAGCCTTTAGCAACAATCACTGAGAACAGAGTCCAACGGTTCTTTTGGAAGAACATCGTCTACAGATTCGGAGTACCTTGAGTCTTAGTAATGGACAATAGGACCCAATTTACGGGGGCAGCCTTCTGCAATTTTTGCACGGACCTGGTATCCAGCAAAGATTCTCTTCAATATCTCACCCGCAATCCAACGGTCAAGCTGAGAATGCCAATCGGCAAATTCTCTCCGGCCTAAAGAAGCGACTGGACAAGTCCACCAAGGGATTATTGGTCAAACAACTCCCCAATGTGCTCTGGAGCTATCGCACTTCTAAGAGGACCCCCATAGGAGAATCTCCCTTCAACCTTACTTACGGCTCTGAAGCCGTCATCCCACTGGAAGTTGGCCTACCTTCTCTCCGCTTGATTGCCTTCAATGAAGGGAAAATTCGAACCAACTTCGGGGCAACTTGGACCTCATTGACGAGATTCGAGAAAGATCCTTCATCTGTTAGGAGATCTGTCAATAAAGGATTGAGTAGTCCTATAACAAAAGAGACCGCCCCACAAATCTCAGAGAAGGAGATATTGTTCTGCGAAAACTATTAATTTCTTCCCCGAGCAAAAAAGGGAAACCATCTTCTAATTGGGAAGGACCGTACAAGTTCTCCAAAGTTGTTCACCCTAGCGCTTATTAACTTGAAGACCCGAGGGGCAAGAGGGTACCAAGAACATGGATGCGGAACACTTGTGGAAGTACCAAGAGGGTGTTTAAACACCGCTCCAAGCAACTTCTAATCCTAGAGCATTTCTATATTTGTTTTTCTTTCTATTTAGTTGATTTTTTTCAAATGTAATAAACTCTTGCAACTCAAAAGCAGCCACTTAGTTCTCTTTAATAAAGGCAGTTTATTTCTCAGAAAATCTATTCTCTAAATGTTCTGGTTATCTTACCCCAAAGCACACACTCTAAGTACGAAAACTTTCTTAAACGACAAGTTCAGAGTCCAACACTTGGTTCGATGCCAGCTTAGCCCCTTGCGAATAAGCAAGTGTGAAGTAGCTCACCATTCGAAATTGCTCCCACAACTGTTGAAAAATCTCTTAAACGATAAGTTCGGAGTCCAACACTTGGCTCGATGCCACTTTAGCCGCTAGCGAACTAGCAAGTGCGAAGTAGCTCACCATTCGAAATTGCTCCTACAACTGTTGAAAACTTTCTTAAACGACAAGTTCGGAGTCCAACACTTAGTTCGATGCCACTTTAGCTGGTTAGGAACAAGCAAGTGCGAAGTAGCTCACCATTCGAAATTGCTCCCACAACTGTTGAAACTCCCTGAAACAAAAAATTCAGAATCCAACACTTGGTTCGATGCCACTTTAGCTGCTTGCAAACAAGCAAGTGCGAAGTAGCTCACCATTCAAAATTGCTCCCATAATTGTTGAAACTCTCTTAAACGACAAGTTCAGATTCCAACACTTGGTTCGATGTCACTTTACCTGCTTGCGAACAAGCAAGTGCGAAGTAGCTCACCATTCAAAATTGCTCCCACAACTGTTGAAAACTCTCTTGAACACAAGTGTTAGCAAACACTTAGAGAAACGACAAACTCTTAAGCCAAAAAAATGCTACTTGTTCCACCAAAAAGAATAGTTACAAGTGTTATTAGGCGAAAGAGGCTCATTACAGGATCGAAAGATGCAATCAACAAAAATATTGCTCCAATACTACAAATATCTTATTCCTTTAAAAGTCGGGATACAAGTCTTACTCAAAGAAAATACTACAAACACTTTAATCCGCCCAAGATGGGGATAGAACTCCTATTCAAGACTAAAGACTCCTACAAAACTGTGAAGTATCGCCCTAACTCCTACTTGGAAGTGAGACACTCCTATTAAGAGATACACGGGGATGACGAGCGCTTTGCCGCTCCCTCATTGCTTCAGAAGAAATCTTTAGGCCCATAAGCCGAGTTGTACCCTCGGGACCCATCGACCTAGCTGCCGCCCCAACAGATGCTCCGCTCGACGAGCCGACCACTCCACTTTGAGCATCCCCAGGGTTTCGTGGAGCATTTGGCATGCGTAGAGCCAACTCATGGAACAATCTCCCCTGGGCATACTCCCCACGCAGGCAAGAGGTGCTCCTGACGTTGCTTCCTTCGAAGAGTCGCTTTAAGTGAAGATTCTCTGCCTCCACTTCGATGAGCCGCTCTTTGAGGGAGTCGTTTGTCACTCTGAGCTTCAAACGTGGTACCCCACTCGTGCTCGCCCCTCGTGAGAACTACGAGATGGTCCTTCGCAGATGGGCCACCTCTAAACTCTTCTGATGCACCACATTCTTCAGCTCGTCCCTCTCCGACCTCACTTTGAACAAAGACTTTTTCAGCTTGTCCCTCTAAGTTGTCACCACGAATGAAGAGTGTCGAAGGAATTTTAACCTCGATGCCTTGCTGACAGCCATCGAAAGGCTGACCTCCCTTCCCTCGGAGGGCACTTCTTGGAGAGTCTCCTCAAGGTGCTTCAGTTCAATGTTTCGGCGAGCCAAGACCAACCTCATATGACAAGGCTCCAACTCCATCTTGGAGAGCTTCTCCCAAGATTGAGCAAATCCTAGCTTAGCAACACGAAGTTGGGCGCGAAGACGCGACGCCTCGCTACCCTGGGAAAGTTAACCAAAGAGAGAAGCGTAAATCACTCCAAGTCTAAAAAGAGCTATTAGACGGTCCTAAGTTCAAGTAGAGCTACAATATAAGACTAAATTTGAATAAGAGCTACAAGATTGTTCTATATATGAATAAAAGCCACAAAAACTAAGTCGTGTTGCCACACAAACATATTTCATTACTAGAGTAAAGTTACAAAAAGAGGTGGCCAGTCCGCTATAAGGCATCGATACAAGAGCATCTAAAATAAAAGAAGACAACCAAAAAAGAAAAAAATGTGGCGAAGATACGAAAGAGGTCAAGGGACCACCTCAGTAGACGTCTCTTGGGGATCTATGACCTCGCGACCGTTTTCCTCAGTCTCCACCGGTACCTCCACCATGGCTAATTGAAGGTCCACGGTGACGTCCTCCTCCTCGTCTTCTTCCTCTTCTTCTTCTTCAACCACCTCCTCGGTTACCGGAGTAGTTTCTCCTTCAAGAAGGTCGTACAGGCTGTACCCCGAGCTGTCGAAGTCGGGGACGCTCGCCTCTACGTGCTTTAGTGCTCGAGCATAGGACTGCTCCATGTTTGAGCGCTAATGCAACTTCGCTTCGGCCCTAACCGCCTCCACAGCTGCTTCTACGACCGTCTCCTTCTCCTTCGATGCATCCTCAGTGGCCTTCGTAGCCATCTCCCTCTCCTTATCGGTTCTGTCCCTCTCCTTGGCTGCCCTATCTTTCTTCACAGCAGCCTGTTCGTTCGACTTCGCCAGGGCAGCCTCGAGGAGAGTAATCTGAGCCACGTGAGACTCAGTCAACCGCTTCTCCGCCTCGAACATCTTCACAGCCTTGGCTCGCTCCGACCGATCTCTATTGCTCACCACCTTGAGCTCCTTCTCTTGGTCGGCAAACCGCTCCAACATGTTGGTGAAGCGGCAGGTGATCTACAAGGAAAAAAAACATCTAAGTGTGAAAGTCTCAAGAAAAATTTCTTATTTATAAAAAAACAAGTTTTCACTTACCGACATCGTCGCTCTAGTTATCTCGAGAGCATTGTCACCGGCTGTACCTGCCTTCATCGCAGCATGATCCTTCGGGGGTTGGAAAGTGTCGTACCGCTTGCATGCAGTTGGCAGAGTCCCCGAGGAAACCGTCGTGTTTCATCACGTGCCAGTCAGGGACGAAGAGCTTCTTGTGCTCCTCGATAAGAATCGCCTCTGCCGCAGCTGTAAGAGGCGGGGCTTCGAGCGCCAGTACATCCCTGAAGGTTAATCCTCCGACAGACAGAGCAGGAGAGACAGGCGGGACAGGAAGGGCAGACTCTAAGTTGACCACCAGAGTCGTCACCACCGTAGCCTTCATGGCTTTGGCAGACGATAGCCCTGAGGTTGTCCTTTTCCTCTTTTTTCTGTCCAGGGCCCTGTTGGCTACTCCCGTCCGGTCGAACAACATTGCTCTGAAGTCCATGTTCAAAGCCTCTGCAAAAAGAAAAAAATAAGGAGATGTGCATGTGAAGGAGGTAAACTGAAACTAAAAACAGAGAAAAATACGAAGCATACTAGGGTTGATCGGACTGAGACCCCCACCGAAGAGGACCTCCTTGGTTAATTCTTTCCAACCCAAGGGTTCACGAGTAAGGAGTTTGGATACGACCTCCCCTTCCTTCGGAGTCAACACCGGCTCAGCCTTCGCCCACTTCGGCACCTCCTCCCTCCACCGCATGGGAATATTCCACGATGCGCTACATCGGATCAAGAAATACTACTCCTTCCAAAACATGATGGAATCGGGGTTGTCTATCAACTTCACACCCCGATGCAGTGATAAATAGTATCGGTACTCCACCTTAATCTTTCGATGGATACGGTAGAGCCTTCAGAGAATGGTAAGCCGAGGCATGACCCCTATCACTTGGCACTGAAGGACGAAGCCGTTGACATGCCTCCACATCTTCAGCATATATTGGATGGGGCTCAAACCGTACCACTGCAGCACCTCGGTCACGAATAGTGAAAGAGGCAGACGGAGACTGGCATAGAAGGCGTCGAAAGGAAAAATGCACGTGTCGGGAGAGGTCGGCGAACAAGCTCGGATACGAGGACATGGGAGAAGAAGACCGAGTTTCTTCGGTATCATGAAACTCTTCCGAATCTGTACCAAGTCCTTGTCTGTCAGCATGGAGAGGATGTCGTCAACTTCAGAATGTTCCCTTGTCCTGCTCTCTTCATACGTGGCCGACATCCCGTACACCACCTTGTCTAGAAGGTCATCGGAGTATTCTCGAACTCTGCTGAGGTTCGCCAAAGGGCCCGAAAGCCTACCCAATGTGTAACACCCCGAATTCCAAAACAGACTGAATTCGAAATTTCACAAGATCTTTTCACTTCTCTTCGTAGAATTTTACAAGGAAATAAAACTTTTATTACATCAGAGTTACATCTTAAATTACATTTAAACAGCGGAAGCATTTTACAATAATTACATGAATAAAATGTACAACAATTGAAACATTCTTTAAGCAGCATGCATACTTTAATCCTGTCAATCTCTTTATCCTGCATAGAAAGTGTGGGCTCATCAGTTTATTCAACTGACGCAAAGATATAATACATCAATTTTCCCCTACCTAGAAAGCACATACTTGTCACAAGCAAAACTACGGGGACTATCCTATTGATGTCGTGTTGTGTTATGCACTTAGTCCTTAATGCAGTTGTTTATATTATATAACACTAATGCGCACTTGTTCGGATTCTATGCATCCCATACTACATAGGTTCGAGGGCAAGCTTTTAATCGTACTTCATCTTGTAGGGTTCAGTCCCTCGCCATGACTTAAACTACTACGGTAACTACGGTAAGTATCCTAGATGTTCTATGAATTATGAGCCCATGTCCAGACAATCTGAAGGAAAATCCCACGCACTGACATGACGCATCATGCAGGCAATCTATGGAAAATTCAGCCTCTGTGGTGGAACGATGGCACCACCCGTAGTTACCAAACACCCCACAAGCATCGCCACCGGGGCGATAATTTCAGAGTAGTGCTCACGCAGTGTCATGATGCATCAAGCAGGCAATCTGTGAATCACTCTCACACAGCCAATCTGATGGCCCTCATACTCGTGTTTTTTTCTTACTTTCGTCACATCACCACTATGTGTCTAGTCCTTAATTATTTGAATTATGAATAAAATTAACCCCTAGAGTTAGCTCTTTCCTTTATACCGGTCTTAAACATCAACCAATAATATGACCAAACTTGGTCTTTTCTATTCAATATCTCATCTCAAAAATATCTTTCAATGCGCGGTATAAGGCTTAGCTACCCTCTAGCTTTCAATTCAATTTCATGTTCATAGCATATGTGTATTCATATTCATAAGACTTTTCATAATTCATCATGATATTTGATTTTACTATAATGTACAATTTCATGCATAAGACAAATAAATTAATTCCCTAACTTGTCCATTTATAATTCATTCTTTCCACATAATTCTCTTATTCTCATTTTACCAATACTAAATCTAACATTCATACTTACAATTTTTTCCATTATCAAAATCTCTTTTCAAACTCTTTGAAACAATACATTTATTTTTCTTTATCCAAAGACAATTTAAACTAACAATTTATAATAAGTTATTTCTTGCAAAAATAGTCTCAAATTCTCATTTATACTAGGCCAAGGGTTATAGAATATTATCTCATGAATCTGCATATCATTTGAACTTCAGGCCAGTCGGCTGTTAAAACATAGTCGGTCGACTGTTCTGCGAGGATTTAAAAAACTCAAAAATTAAAAATAGTCAGGACAGTCGACTGCTAAGGCATAGTCGGTCGACTGTTCAGCGAGGATTGAAAAATAAAAAATTAAATAGTTAGGACAGTCGACTGTTAAGTCATAGTCGGTCGACTGTTCAGCGAGGATTAAAAACTTGAAAATTAAGTAGTCAGGATAGTCGACTGTTAAGGCATAGTCGGTCGACTGTTCTGCGATTAGAATCAGAAATTTGGGCTTTATACAATAAATCAAGATTTTAAAAATCATTTAACTCTCATCTTCCATATAAAAGACTACTCTTTTATTTGTACGAAAATGGTCACAAAACTTTATGTCTTCTTAATTTGTCTCTTTAAGAGAAAAATCTAAATTGGCAATTGTCAAATGGGTTACTCTTTATTAAACTAATATTTTTCTCTTTTTCTTCTTTTATCAATAAAATCCATTCCTTTTCTTAACTAAGTCCTAACTACAAATATGTTCATTTCTTCTTTCCAACAAAACAACATGTAAAATTTGGGGATTTTGTATCAATCTTACTAACAATAAACATGTATGATTTGTTAATCAATCTACTTTCATAACAAGGAGATTTTCTCATATTTCACATCATATAAACCACACATTTATTCACATTGCATTTTTCTACATTCATGAATAACTCAACATAAAGATTCACAATTTCTTAATTAGCAAACAAGCATATTATCAAATCATCAACACAATATTTCTATTCACATCATTCAAACAATTTACTACTAATTTCATGCAATTTCACATGGGTTCATTTTCTCCTTAAACATGGTACTAACAGAAAGTAATATTTCCTTTTCTTGTTTATTTTAACATGTTTACACACTTAAACCTAGCATGGTAACTAGTTAGAAGTTGGAGAAAATTGTCCACCTTTAATGGAGAGAAAAACAAACAAGAACTCCTAAAGGATCTCCTAGAATGAACAAGTGAAGCCTTCTCCTCCTAGATCGAGCCACCAATTGACTTCTCCTCCTTGCTTGTGTGGAACCCAAACCTTCCCCTGCTTCTTGAAGAATGCCGGCCACTCCTTGGATGAGGAACACACACTACTAGCACTCAATCTTTTGACTCAAAACTCTCCTAATTTTTTACCTACAATTTGTCTTTCTTTCTTTTTTTCTTTTTCAATTCTTTTTCAAGTGTAAATGTGAGTGAATGAGAGGGGTATTTATACTAATTTGGAGTGCAAATGGAGGGCTAAGATTTCTTCAAATGGTTAAGGATCAAGTGTAATATCCCGGACAGATATTATATTGTAATAATTATTATTTTTTAAATTAAAATATATTTTTTGGAAATTCTTGGTTTTTCTAAATAAAAAGTTACCTAGACCTATATACTAGTAAGTATAAGCAGGTATTGTATCAGTTTTGTGCTCTTGTACAAAATCCTGAAAAACGCATTTCTGAGAAAAATGACTGGAAAATCCTGGGCAGACACTGAAAATTATTATTTTATTTTTATTTCCCAAAATGAAATACTTTTGGTGGATATCACCTGGTTTTATTAATAAGCATTATCTGTGTACACATACTAGTCTGTATACATCTGTATTGTATCAAATTGGTACTGGAATCTTCCGGACTGATAATAAAATTTATTTTATTATTATTTTCGGAATTAAATTATTTTTTGTACGGATTGAGCTGTTTTACAAACAAAAATTATTGGTATATAGATATATACATACGTAAGCATATTGTACCGATTTCGTACATTTGTACAAATTATGTAGTATGTATTTTGGACAAAAATATCTTATTTTTGTCATGATTAATCAAATTTGGATGGCTAGGATTTGTTTGGAGGCTTAAACATAGGGTTTGGATTAATTCAGGATACTTAAGAGTATTAATATGTATCTTCTACTAGAAGAGTCCCCTCCACCTTATCCGTCCACCTCACCCCTCCACCTCATGAGGTAAATAACCGGCCAAAGTAACCCCAAGGGGGTATGGGCAATTGTGTAGGTGTATTATGCACTTTCCACCCTCATTTCATCCTATAAAAACCCCTCCCCTTCACACTTTGCCTCATTTACAAGAAAAAAAAAGAGGAAAAGAAAGAGAAGAAACCCTAAGTGTTCTTCATTTAGGATTTTCCATAGGAGTGTTCTTCATTGATGGTTTTTTGTAGTAGAAGATAAGGAGGAAGGAAAAGGTTGCTAGCTAGTCCTTCCTACATAGATTCAAAGGTGGGGGTTCTCTACTTCTATTTTAGATTGTTTGTTTTCTTATTTATTTTTGTATGTAGAAAAGAACCCATCTTTAAGGGTTAGTTTTGGTTCTATGTGAGAAAGAACCCATCTTTGATGGTTATTTGTTGTAGGATAAAAAGAACCCATCTTTATGATGGTAGATATTGTATGTGTGTTCTATAACAACTTGGACTATTTTTCTAAGCATATTAGTTGTTGTAGGTTAAAAAGAACCCATCTTTATGATGTGTTGTTGTGTATGTGTGTTCCTAAATAACTTGAACTAATTCCTAAGCATAAGCATATTTGTAGGGATCAAAATGATCCCATGAAAAAGATGGATTGGTAGAACTCAACAAGATCACATAAAGATAGAGTATTGAACCTTGCTATGGTTATTGTTGTTACGATGATTATTTTGGACTAATATGACTAAGATTTGTGCATATGAACGGTGGGGAATCAAGATGAAGTTCTCTCTTTTTATTTGTGTGGATTCTTGTCCACTTTTGTTGTATGTGTGTTCTAAAATTGACTTGAACTAAGTATTAAGCATAAGGTGGTTGTAGGGATCAAAAGGATCCAATGAAAAAGAGGGGTGGTGGAACTTAAATAAAACACATAAAGGTTAAATCTTTAACCTTGTATGTTTATTGTTATTGTTATGGTTGTTTTCTTGAACTCAAAACTATGACTTGGACTATAACTATCTGCATATAAAGATTAGTGTAGTGAGAATGTTTACTTACCCATTCTAGGGTTGTGGACCCATTTAGCTATTTTTTTAAAGATAAGTTTTGTTGTATGTTGCTCTCTACTTTGTTAAGAAATCATTCTTTACTAACCCTTGTTCATGAAAGGTTGCTCTTATTGTATGTAGGAACTTGTAGGATTGA
Organism: Hemerocallis citrina; assembly: GCA_017893485.1. Taxonomy (NCBI): domain Eukaryota; kingdom Viridiplantae; phylum Streptophyta; class Magnoliopsida; order Asparagales; family Asphodelaceae; genus Hemerocallis; species Hemerocallis citrina. Next base: position 216,497,585 of record CM030362.1, read on the forward strand.
AGAAAAAGTAGGTTGTAGTGTACTAATTTGTAGACTAATAAATGTAGTCTTTGTAATATATAGGACTTGTAATTTCCTAAAAGAGTAGTCTTGTAATAATTTATTTTTAGTCTTTTAGTAGCATGTTCTAAACTTTTATAGGTTGCTAGAAACCCATTATGCTTGTGATATTTAGTTGTTCTTAGTAAAGAACCTACCATGCTTGAGTTGTAGCAAAGAACCCATCCATGCTTATGTAAACTCATGAACCTGCCATGTTTGTGTTCTATGTCAAAAAGGGAACCTATTCATGCTTATGAACCCATCCATGCTTAAGTTCTGTAGCAAGGAAATCCATTCATGCTTATGAACCTATTCATGCTTGTGAAACCCATGAACCCATTCATGCTTGTGAACCCATCATGCTTGAGATTTGTAGTTGTTCTAGTATAAGAACCCATCATGCTTGAGATATAGTAAGTATACCATGCTTAAGTTGTTGTAGAAAGAAACTCATCATGCTTGAGATGTAGTAAAAGATAGCATGCTTAAGTTGTTATAGAAAAAAACCCATCATGCTTGAAATGTAGTAAAAGATACCATGCCTGAGTTGTTATAGTAATAAACCCATGCTTGAGTTGTTGTAGGTTGATTATAGTGAGAATGCCATGCTTGAGTTGTTGTAGCAAGAAACCTATGCTTAAATTGTATTTATGCTTGAGTTGTTGTAGGTTGATGTAGTAATGAAATCCATGCTTAAGTTGTTGTAGGTTGATTATAGTAAGTATACCATGCTTGAGTTGATTATAGTGAGAAACCCATGCTCGAGTTGATTATAGTAAGTATTCCATGCATGAGTTGTTGTAGGTTGATTATAGTGAGAATACCATGCTTGAGTTGTTGTAGTAAGAAACCCATGCTTAAATTGTATTTATGCTTGAGTTGTAGAAAGAAACTCATCATACTTGAGATGTAGTAAAAGATACCATGCTTAAGTTGTTGTAGTAAGAAACTCATGCTTGAGTGGATTATAGTAGGTATACCATGCTTGAGTTGTTGTAGGTTGATTATAGTAAGTATACCATGCATGAGTTGTTGTAGGTTGATGGAATAATGAAACTCAGCTTAAGTTGTATACCATACTTGAGTTGTTGTAGAAGGAAACTCATGCTTAAATTGTATTCATGTTTGAGTTGTAGAAAGATACCATGCTTGAGTTGATTATAGTAAGTATACCATGCTTAAGTTGTTGTAGGTTGATTATAGTAAGTATACCTTGCTTGAGTTGTTGTAGGTTGATTAGAGTAAGTATACCATGCTTGAGTTGTTGTAGGTTGATTATAATGAGAAACCCATACTTGAGTTGATTATAGTAAGTATACCATGCTTAAGTTGTTGTAGGTTGATTATAGTAAGTATACCATGCTTGAGTTAATTATAGTGAGAAACCCATGCTTGAGTTGATTATAGTAAGTCTATCATGCTTGTGTTATTGTAGTGGTTCTAGTAAAGAACCCATGTTTGAGATGTGTAGTTGTTTTAGATTCAAAAGAATCCATGCATGTTTGAGATATATGAATGTGGTGGTTTCGGTTAAATTCTAAAAGAAACTCTTGAGTTTAGCTTGCATGATAACACAATTGAATTATTGAAATGAACCCATGTTGCATAGTTGTTCTAGTTCGATTTTTAAGAAGAAACCCATGAGACTAGCTGTAATACCCCGATTTTCATTTATGAAAATTATTTTTTTTTGTACGTTTTGTGCACGTGCAATTTTTACAGTATAAAACCTTATAATTAATTTCAATATGGATAATGTGTGTGTGTGTATATATATATATATATATATATATATAAATATATATATATATATATATATATATATATATAATAAATTACAAAGAAAGCTATCAAGTGGCTCACAATCAATCCCCCCTATAATCAAAGGCCTAGATCAAACCTCACAAAATATATTTTCTCTCCAAAATTTCAAACTCCAAAACCAAATTCCCCCCCCCCCCCCAAAAAAAAAACTAAAAAAACTTATTACTTTAATACTATCTCTCTCTTCTCTCTTCACTTTTTCATATTTCTCTCTTTCTCTCTCTCCCTACCTTTCTTTCCCATTCTTTCTATATTTATTAGAAATTTAGATTTTCAGAATTTTAATGTTTTTTTTTTGCACATGTTATATTGAAAATAGTAAATATCTCTTCAATTCCACACTTAAAGTTCTAAGAAGTTAGATTTTATACCCTCATTTATAATTATTTTTCAACATATACTATCTCCCATTCTTTCTATATTTATTAGAAATTTAGATTTTCAGAAATTTAATGTTTTCTTTTTGCACATGTTATATTGAAAATTGTAAATATCTCTTCAATTCCACACTTAAAGTTCTAAGAAGTTAGATTTTATACCTTCATTTATAATTATTTTTCAACATATACTAATGGAAACATGGACTTTTATTTACAACTAATTATTGTCATAATATCCCAACTTGAGCTACATAATTGTTGTTTTACTATTTACAGGCTTTTCGTGTTTTGTATTGTTCCGAAGACGTGCCGTAGGCACGTGCCCACGGGCAAATCTAGTGTATATATATATATATATATATATATATATATATATATATATATATATACATGTACATGTGTTCTCTAATTATTTTTATAATAGGCCCATTTTTCTTCAAATAAACATAAGCCTTTTTTTAGTCCAAATCTAATTTATTTTTTTAAACCATTATTTGGCCCATTAAATGAAGCCCATGAGCTATTTCTTCTTTTATTACAACTTGTAATGTAGAATATTTTTATAAGAGTATTTTTATAAAAAATATAATGTACAACTTTTTAAATGGAGAACAAATGAATGCACGTGCATTGCACGTACACGTGCAAGTAGCACACATAGTGGGTCGGTTTTGGTATGGAGGGAAAAAGAAAAAAAAAAGTGGAGTTATGGGTAGTAGTTGTTTAAATCATGGTTGGTTACTACAACTTCCCCTTCAATCCTAACCTTTTATTTTTAACTCCTAGATTGATCCTAGCCCTTCATTTGCTCCAATTTTTAGTATAAATACCCCCCCTAGCCTAGTTATTCTTGTACTTTTCATTTCTCCAAAACCAATAGTAGAAAATACAATTGTTAGTAGTGTAGTAAGTGAGATAAAAAAAAAGATTGAGAGTTGTGGGTTGTGCTTGCACCAAAGGAAGGCCTGTATCAAGGAGGGCTCGGGATTGCACTTTGAAGGCCGGTTTTGCACATCAAGGAGGAGGAGGAACGCTCTTTTGGCAAGCTCGCGAAGGACTCTTTTGTTTAGGAGGTGTTGCAATATTTATTCTCTCCAAATAAGGTGGGTTATTTTCCATGTTTCTAATTAGATATCATGCTAAGGTTGATTAAATTGATAATGCATGAAAGAAACTAATAAGAGAGCATTTAATTGGAAAAAGGCTTGTTAGTTGATTGAATTGATGCTAAATAGATTGCATGTTATTCCATCATGAATCTTAAGTTGTATGTGAATTGTTTGTAGCTATGGAATGCTTGAATTAAAATTTGTTGTTAGTATCAAAACTAAATTCAAATGCTAGTAGATGAAATTGTTGCTTTATGTGCTTAGATGGACTTTTGTGATAATGTTTAGCAAGAGTAACCTAAAATATATTTTTGGGTTTCTAAAAGAAAAATAAACAGGGAATTGATATAGGAAATATTAATGTTAAGTTGTATAAGAAATATCGAAATGAGATGTGGTAGTAGCAGTATACAATTTAAGTTAATTGTATGAAAAATATGTGTTTAATTACTGAAAAAATTATTTTTAAATTACTGGAGTGTTGAACTATGTTTAATTAGACATTCTGGAGATTTACAAGAAATTTAGTAAAAAGCAAAACTCAAATGAGAGCTTTTGAATATCGAAATGTTCTAATTGAACAGAGGATGGATTTAATTAAAATGCGAGTTGTATTCAAGACAACTTGAGCCTATAGCTCAATTGGTCGGGAGACTCTCTAATCCTCCAGTGTGTGCGGCTTGTTCCCTTGGATCGCTGATTCGATACTTGAGAAACCCAAATTTTTATGTGCGTTTGTAAAAATTTAATGAATTTCCAACCCGAGAGCATTTAATACTCTCAATCCCCTTTTATATCGAACGGCACAATTGGCCACATGGTCAGAGCATGCGGCTTGCTTCCTATGGGTTGCTGGTTCGAATCCTGGCCTCGTCCAGTATAATATCTTTTTGGAAAAAATGACTTTTGTGGTTTCTTGATGTGTAAAAATTATGGAAAAAATTACTATTATTATTCTAAAAACATGTGTGACTTATGAAAAATAAGTTGGGAGTTATTGGGATAAAATAAAGTATATTTGGGAATAATAATGTGGTTGGAACTATAGTTTTACACTTGTATATTTTGTGAAAAATGCGTTTTTGTAAAGGACTTGAGATAAATGCTAGAAAAGAAAAATAACAAAGAAAGAAAGTATATATTGTGAAGTTGGTATGGATTATTCTTATTAAAGAATACTGTGACACTAATGAGTTTGTGAATATTCATTTTGGCTATATATTTGGTGATATGATTTTAATGTGGAAATAAATGTTGTGAAATACACGATATATAATTGAACTCCATGAATAGTTATTTTGACTCATGAATAATTTAGAAATCATGTGATTGGAAAAGAGAAATGTTATTGAGTATGACAACTCAAACATGTAAATTTGTGAATCGAAATTGAAAATTAGGGTGTAGCCAAAACTCACACCGGCAAGTGAAAAGTGATGAAGTAAGATTATTGATATTGAAAACACCAAGGTTGGTCATGTGAAATTGAAGAAATAAGACCGGTAGTGGTGAGAGGGCTAACTCTAAGAGATTAATTTTGTTCATGATTTCATTAAATTAAGAATTTAGTACATAGTGAAGAGGTGATGAATGTAAGAGAAAAACACGAGTATGAGGGCCATCGGATTGGCAGTGTGAGAGTGAGCCATAGAATGCATGCTTGATGCATTAGGACATGGCGTGGGCACTACTCCAGAATTATCGTCCCGGTGGCGACGGTTGTGGGATGTTTGGTGACTGCAAGAGGATCGTGTGCCATGAAGGAGGCTGAATTGTCCATAGATAGTTTTCATGATGCGTCGTGACATGACGTGGGATTCCCCTCCAATTTTTCTGTACATGAGCTTGTACTCATAGATCATCTAGGATACTTACCGTAGTTACAGTAGTAGATTAAGTCATGACGAGAGATTGAACCCTACAAGATGAAGAACGATTAAGAGGCTTGCCCTCAGACCTATGTAGTATGGGATGCATAGAATCCGAATAACTGTGCATTAGTGTCATCTAATGTAAATGATTGCATTAAGGACTAACTGCACAATCACAACACGAAATCAATAGGGTATTCCCTTTATTTTGATATGTGACAAGTTTGTGTTTGTTAAATATGGGAAATCAGTTATACTGTTTCCGACATAGAGAGCATGGCCGTGTATAATGTTCGTCGGTTGAATAAACTGACGTACCTACAGTTTTGTATGCAGGGTAAATGACATGATAAAGATTAAAGGAGAAATGATGCTTAGCAATTATTCAAATGTTGATGTAGCTTTATATAAATGTTGATGTAGCTTTATATAAATGTTGTAAATTTGCTTCTGTTATAAAATGTAAAGTGTAAAGATTCCTATGTAACTCTGATGTAAAGTGAAAAGTTTTAAATTCCTTGTAAAATTGTACTAAATGAAGTGTAAAGATCCTGTGGAATCTCGAATTCAGTGTATTTTGGAATTCGGGGCGTTACACTAGCTCCATAATAGTTCTAGCTCGAATTGGCAAGGAACCCATGCAATTAGGTTCTAGGTGATTCTAGCTCAACTTTAAGAAAGAACCAATGAACCTAGTCGCATGTTGTCCTAGTTCAAATTTTAGAAAGGAACCCATGAGTTCGAGTTGTATGTGGTTCTAATTGGAATTGGACCATATGATGTGCACATGCTTCATCTTCAATATATGGTAAATAATGGTTGGAAAAGTCACTAGTATTGTTAGCTAGATAAAAGCTAGCCTAGAGGTCATCGAACATCAAGACTCGCATCTTACCACCTTGGAAACTGTGGATAAATCACACCTCGAGCACCGACAGATCTTAACTGATGCGGTTGATCACGGGCCGAGAGTGTTGACGAGATCCGAGTTAGGGGTAGTGATAGGGTCTCATAATTCGCAGGGGCCATCGACCATCAAGAATCGCATCTTATCACCTTAGAAACTGTGGATAAATCACACATTGAGCACCAACAGATCTTAACTGATGTGGATTGATCGTGGGCCGAGAATGTTGACGAGATCCGAGTTAGGGGTAATGATGAGTGAGAGAGATTTCCGTCACCGGTGTCTTGGATCGATAGACCATGAGTTGGATCGGGATAATCATAAGAAAGTTATTGAAAACCACGTGAGATTTTTTGGGCTTAGTGACATCGTTAGGGTAGTAACTTATGGCTATTACTACTTAAACTTTATTTATTATCATTTTTGCTGAAGGGAAAGAGTTGGTGTTAAGGGTGATTTCTTATGATCCAATCTGTCCTATAGGCTGACGCTAGGCAGTGTTATTGGGTTGTACCTTCCCGTCAAAGGGATACGTATGGTGTCTTCTCACGAGTTGGGAGCACAGGTTGCGTATCTCGTCTGTTAATTCTTGAAATACCGTGGCTTGGGGTGCCATAGGATGCTACGTGTTGTCCTGCGTTTGTGAGACCCCAGGGGTGCCACAGGGTAGGCTTCGCGCTATCCTGCCCATGCGAAACCCTATGTTCTTTTGATTTTCGAATGAGGCTCGATACGCTGGGAATAGTGGCAAACATGGACACCATTATATGACTGCAGTAACGGAACTAGACCGTACCTGCAACCTTGTTTTTGAGTGAGATCCGGCATGCCGAGTAGTAGTGGCAAATGGAAACACCATAATCGTACTGCATTTGTGGGACTTGACCCACCTGCAACAACACAGTCATGTTGTATTATCAGGAACAGGATTGTGTACAAAATAGAATTCTTAACGAGGGTTCAAATCTCTATATATGAAGAAATGGCTTGAGATGGGGTGTATGTAGTATGGGCTGCATACTGTTTCGGAGACTTGCTTGTATTAGAATAAGAACATGATTGCATTAGTTAATCGGGTATTAAAATCTAAGGCATAACATACACTGACACACCAAATTATATATACATATTTCTCTTTTTATCAATCTGTTTGCTTAAGTGGAGAATCACTGCTAGTTATCAGCCTTAAAAACGTCATTATATGTACTGACGTCCCCATTTCAATAGGTACCGGATTGCAAAAATACAGGTACAGGATTCAGGAGGACTCAATGCGAGAGAAGCAAGAGTCGTTTTTATTTCCGCTGCATTATATGTTGTTTACTATTGTTCCATTGTAACAATTTTATAATCTATTTATTTGTTAGAAAGTATCCGAGTGAAATACCAAGTGTTGTTCTTTATTCGTTATACTCTGATGTAATATGTTGAAAGTTGTAACACTTGGGATTGTAAAAGTATTATTGTAACACTGTTGTAATGTATTGCAATTTTATAACATTCAGATTTATAAGACATTGGTGTTGAATAAAAAGTTTTAAATTTTCTTGTTTTTCTGTGTACTGTGGCTAATTGAAGAAAAGATTCTGGCTTATGTCTCGGTTTCCCAGTCACCGAAAATTGGGGCATTACATCAAGGGCCAAGATAAATTAGGGAGTTGTAGCAACTACCCATGATGGAGCAACCACCTCTCCACTTCATCCACCTCTCCCTCTCTCTTTGAATAATCCGGCCTACACTATGGTGCACTTGCACGTGCTAGTGCAATGCATATGCAAACTTGTCGCGCCCTGCTTTCCAAAAATATAGAATACGAGCACGTGATGAAGCCCAGCGAATGATTTTAACATCATCCATAAGCTGTAAGATCGACTCAGCATCATAACAAGAATATAACAAGATTTATATATAACCAAGCATGCATGAATAATTTATTAAGCAACAGAAAACAATTGAAAACAAATAATAATATCCAAATAGTTTTCAAGTCTGGATCAAAAGATAAAACTCAGGAACATAAGCCCGTTACAAGTCTTAAGTAGCAGAAATGAATAATTCAAGAAAAACAATTAATTAAAACATATCCTTCCTGCAGTTGAAACTTAAAATCTCTGCTCACTGATTCCAGCAGGCAGTTCGTCTCCGAAATCTGCTTAATAAATACAAAAGAAAAAAATAGGGAAAACAAGAGAAAATACCCTTAGTGCAGGGCTACAAATAGTAAAAACGAGTACAAGTAATGGGGAACAAGAATTGGAATCAAGAATATAACAGGGATACAACAAGTAGTGGAAATCCAAGAACTAACTAGCAAGGAGGACAACTCAAGTGAACAGGCTGGATAACAAATACTAATGGCGAAACAAGTGACAAGTAAATCTGTAGAGATATCTAACCTCAAGTGAAAAGTCTCAAGTCTAGTGTCAAGTAACAAGTTTTAAGTCTAATGTCAAGTTATCAAGCACGAGTTTCAAGTTGCAAGCGTCAAGTATTATGTTCAAGTATCAAGTCTCATGTAACATGTCATCAAGTATCAAGTAAACATGTATCAAGTTCAAGTTTCATGTTTCAAGTCTCATGTATCATGTAATCAAGTATCATGTAAGCATGTAACATGTTCAAGTCTTGCAGTTATTACTATCTAGGTAGTACTTCATGCATTCATTCTTTTACTACATGGTTACTACAGTCATTACAATTTCATTTAGGCCTAGTAATGGAGTCTATAGGGAGGTGTACTCAGGTATCAAGTATCAAGCAGGTGATCAACCATGGGCTCTAGAGGTGGCCCCCGTCATCCATGACGTGGCACTTAGTTCTACGTGGCACTTAGTTCTATGTGATCGGAAATATATATCATGAATCATATCATGGGCTCTAGAGGTGGCCCCCGTAATCTCTAGAGGTGGCCCTCATCACCATGACGTGGCACTTAGTTCCATTTAACATAAAATTATGGAAAAAATGGCCCCCCTTCCGAGTACACTTACCTATATCGTCCACTACTATGATCTTTCTCTTAAATTCCGGCTTATTACATTTATTAATTTTTATCAAGCAAGCATGCAAGTGTGTGAAACAAGTTAAGAAATCATACTCATGGACATGGGACAAGTCAGAGATATTTACATAACATATTCGAGGGTCAACACGAATAAAAATATCATGAACAACGAAAATCTCAAATCTGGATAGCACGACGTTGCTGTACCAAAACTGCGATTTCCGCTGCTACAAGATAACAAATGTGGATCCGTTAAGAGGTCCAGAAACTAAACTCCCGCCCAGTTCCATCGCATATAATTATGGTACGAGAAAGTGGTGGGAACCTGTGTCAAAACAGCGAATTACACGGCTAATGTGTTCAGGCAGAAATTGTGATTCTAAGATTAAATATGTGAAACATGGTTGAAATATTGTTAATTAATTCTAAGAAAATTTAGGAAGGTTCTCTAGGGTGTCCAGCAACAGCATATAAAATTTCGAGTCAAATGCTTACTGTTAACATAGTTAAATTAATTCTCAAACTAAAGATGTGCAGCAGTTTTGCGAATCTGCGTCTACCGACACAGTTGCAGTAAAACTGCGATAACTCCTAAACCGTAACTCAAAATTCAAAAATTCTGGAGACTATCAACATCTAGACATCTAGAGCTACATTTACTGTTCAGGACTCGGGTTCAGATTCTAATGTTAAAGGGGTCAAAACAGTATAGTAAGATCCAGGACAGCAACATGTGGTAATGTCTTAGTGTATAAGTTGCATGAAAATTGGTTATTAGGCGTCTAGGTTAATGTATGACATAAATACGGGGTAATAGTTATCAAAACAGAAAGTACTATTTATTTCTCAACTCAAATGGGTGCAAGTTCATCACATACAAGATGTAGCACATATCTACAAATCTAGGGTTCCTTAATTACATGTGTTCATGTGTCTAGGGGATAAAATGAGTCCAAGTAGTTGTAATATAATACAATGAAATTGTTGTGACTCTTAGGATTATGAAATTTATGGGGCTTAATATTTGATAAACAACGACGAGTCAAAAAGGAGTCACAACTTCTAACTATTTGCGGTATTTTCAAATTAACGCTTGTACTAGAACAAAAATATGTACAAGATGAATACTTGCCTTGATTGGATGAGGGAGGAAAACGAAATCGAAAAACCCCCGGCGAAATCTCTCAAAAGCACGCGTGAAGCACGTGCAAGGATCAACAGCAAACAGTGAATCCCCCACACCAAATCTGGCTAGAACAGCAAACAGCAACACTGGATCTGCTGCGCCAAAACACGGGACACCAGATCCAGCCAATAGGAGTTTTTCCCCACACCGGATCGATGCGAACACAGGACAGCGGAAGAGGGATCCGCTACGGCCAAACACGAAACAGCATTTTCCACCAACCGCTGCTCATCTTCTACCTCACGATGGCAGCGAGCGGGAGAGAGAACGGGACTGTGGCACACGCTTGAGCGACGACAGCGCGTGGTCGGGGTTCGACTGGGGAGCAGTTGATGATGACGGCTACGGCGATGCGGTGGCGTGCGTCGAGTTGGTGGCAACTCTGCTCGTGGGTTCGAAACAGGGGATGATTCGGAGGATGGTTTCACGGTGTTGGCGGTGGTGGTTCTGTGGGGATGACGAAGGCGAAGGTGGATGGACGATGAGGGCGATGGTGGAGAGTTGAGTTCGGGGCAATGGCGGAATGGTGAGAGGTTGAAGACGGAGTGGTTTGGCGAGAGTTGGGTAATGGCGATGGAGACGATGGTGGAGGGCTGCGATGGTGGAGGCGAGGGCGATCGGAAGTGCAGAGGAGAGGGAGGCGAAGTGATTTGGGTATGGGGTTTCGATCGAAGATGTGAAGGAGAAGGAGAAGGAGACGGTGCGAGGAAGAAGGAGAGGGTAGGCGGCGTACAGTTGATTAGGGTAGAACAGTAGCGAGGTTAGGGTTAGGGTTAGGGTTAGGGGGGTGTTTAGGGTTAAATAGTTAGGGTTTCGGGTTTTAGGGTATTAGGATATCCGGTTTGAGGGGGATCCAACTAGAAAATTGGTCAAAAATCCATAGAAATGGAGAAATAGAGATAGATGATTTGAATGGTCCATTTCTTCATGAAGAACGACACAAAAGAGCAGGACGGACATACAATTGAATTAGATAAAGGAACCAAAAAAATTGAATTGAAACAAAAAAAAATTATTTTATTCGAACGGAAACAAAATGCATAATCTGAAATTGATAAGAGAGTACAATGGAGCAAAATACAGTATAAAAATACAGATATGGGATATAGGAGTTACAAAACTAGTACCCCCTACCAAAAGTTTGTTAATATATTTTAATTAATTGTTTATTAAATTGGTCTACACTACAAGTTAGGTTAATTAAAAGAGGAATTAAATTAATAGGGCTCTAATGGGCCAAAAGACCATGGGCTCTAGTGAATTAATTAATAAATTAATTATAATGGACTAGAAAGAGATAATTAGGCCTAAGATTTTATTTAGGCTTTAAAAATAGATCTTTTAGGAAATAAAGAGAATAATTACTAGCTCAAGCTATAAAGAAATATTTTATCTAGAAAAATGCATATGAAATTATACATGCAAAACACGTAAAATCACAAACTTTTATAAATAAAAATTGAGGATGTTACAACACTCCCTCCTTAGAATAGTTCCGTCCTCGGAATTACACTTAAAAAGTGGGAAAATAGAAATACAATAAGAAGAAAAGAAAGAAAAGAAAACAAAAGAAGATACAAATCAAACAAAGAGCTCCGGATGATCCTTCATCACCCTCTCCTCAGATTCCTAAGTAGCCTCTTCAACCAACTGGTTTCTCCAGACCACTTTGACCATCGGTATCGTCATGTTCCTCAAGACTTTCTCTCGACGATCGACAATCTCTACCAGAAGCTCAATGTAATTTAAATCCAACTGCAAACCCTCCTGTACTTCGGGCAAATGATGACTTGGATCTGGAATATATCCTCTTAGCATAAACACATGGAAGACATTGTGCACCTGATGTAACACCCCAAATTCCAAAATACAACTGAATTCGAAGTTCCACAGGATCTTTACACTTCTTTCGTACAATTTTACAAGGAAATAAAACTTCATTTTATATCAGAGTTACATTTACATTAACATTTGTACAGCAGAAGCAAATTTTATAGTAATTACATGAAACAACATTTAAATTAATCTTTGAGCAGCATGTATACTTCAATTTGTCAAGCATTTTTATCCTGCATGTAAAACTGTGAGCGCGTCAGTTCATTCACTGACGAAATATTATACACGGCCATCCTCTCTATGCCGAAAACAGTATAACAATTCTCAATACTTAACATACCACAAACTTGTTCACAAACAAGCCAAAGGGACTATCCTATTGATGTCGTGTTGTGAATGTGCACTTAGTACTTAATACAATTATTTCTGTTTATATGACACTAATGCGCACTTGTTCAGAGTCTATGCAGCCCATACTACATAGGTCCGAGGGCAAGCCCTTAACCGTTCTTCATCTTGTAGGGTTCAATCCCTCGCCATGACTTAATCTTTTACTGTAACTACGGTAAGTATCCTAGAAGTTCTATAACCTACGAACTCATGTCTAGGCGCCCTAGAGGGAATGCCAACGCACTGACACATGACTCAACATGCAGGCATCCTGTGGTAATTCAGCTCCTACCAATGATATGACACCACCCGCATTCACCAAACACCCTACGAGCGTCGCCACCGGACGGTACTCTGGAGCAGTATTCATGCCCTATCATGATGCATCATCGGACATCCTGTGAATACTCTCATGCCGCCAATCGAATGGCCCTTATACTCAATGTTTTTCTCTTACTTTCATCACATCTTCACTATGTATCTAATCCTTAGTTTAATTGAATCATGAACAAAAATCAATCTCCTAAGGTTAGCACTTCCACTATACCGGTCTTATTCATTCATTTCACATGACCCAAATCTTGGTCTTTTTATTTCAAATATCGTTTCAACATTTTTTTCCATTGCCGGTATGAGGCTTAGCTACACGCTAGTTCTTAATTTTAACTCATAATTACAACATCGAGTTTTCATACTCATAAAGCCTTTTTCTCATGATTAATCATAATTCGCATTTCATGTTCATAGTATTCATGTATTCATATTCATAATGCTCTTCATAACTCATCATGTCATCTAATTTCAATTTTTCAAGTAAAATATCATACGTAAAAAAAATTCCAATTCTTCTAACATGTCACATTCACTAGTTCATATTTCCACATAATTCTCCTAATATTTATTTTAATCCATACTAATTCCACAGTTCACAATTTCACTTAGTTTCACAATTCACACTTAGTTTCATAATTCACACTTTTCAAATTTCTCATTACCAAGATCTCATTTAAATTTCTTAAAACAATCCATTCAATTTTCTTTATAAAAAAACAATTTAAGTTAATAATTAAAATAAGTTCCTTCTTGCAAAAGCAGTCTCAAATTCTCATTTATACTAGACCACGGGTCATAGAAATTATCTCACAAAATACAGATATTATTTGAAACTTCAGGGCAATCGACTGTTAAAACATGGCCAGTTGGCTATTCCGCGATGATTTAAAATCTCGAAAATAAGACGATCAGGGCAGTCGACTGTTATACCATAATCGGTCGACTGTTCTGTAAAGGTTTTAAAAACTCAAAACAAATACTAGGGAAGTAGACTGTTACAATAGTCGGTAGACTGTCCGTAACAAAAAGTCCGAAATCTATTACTTGACAGTCGACTGACGACTCTAATCCGGTCGACTGTAGACTGCACCAGGTTGCAATGGATATATTTTTGGCATTGAAAATAAGATCACAATTTTCACATTATTGAAAATCAAGGTTTCCCCAAAATAATATTTTAGAACACAAGTTTTCTTCTTTCTACAATAAAGTTGTTTCAATTCAAACAATTAATTCCATATTGCAATTCAAACAATTAATTCCATATTGTGCATTCAATCAATTTGTATCTCATAAGCACAACTTTCCTCGCATAGCATGATTTATAAACATAAAGCATGACAGTAAGATAGATTCTAGCATTTTAATTTCACACATTTATCAATTAGCAATCATCTTCATAATCATTATCTAAATTATCATTCCATCTCTAATTTATCAAACATGAGACTAGAATTTCTTAATTTCTCTATAACCATTTATCAGATCATTCATAGCATGACATCTACATTTAGAAGCATGAGAAATACCCACCTATTGGAGAAAACGAAATGAAAAGCTCCTAAAATCTCTTAGAATGCAAGAGAGTAGCCTTCTCCTCCTAGATTGTGTTGCAAGATGCTCCTCTTCCTTGCTCCTTGGTGCAACCCGAGCCTCCTCCTTGTGCTTGATGATGGGCTGGCCTCCAAGATGGAACACACACAACTAATGCTCTCAACCTTTGTACTCTCTCTCAATCTTTTACTCTCCTATATACTTCTTTCTCTCTTAAAAAAAGTCTTAGTGTTGTTTGCACATAAGGGAGGGGTATTTATGCTAGTTTTAGGGTGAAATGGAGGGCTAGGATTGCATTAGATGGTTATGGATCAATGGTTAGGACACAATGGGAAGTTGTAGCAACAACCCATGAACTAAAAACCACCTCTCTACTAACCCACACCCCCACTTCTCTCCAAAGCATTTCTGGCAAATTAATGGTTTGCAATGCACACACACATGCAACACGTGTCCCAACTAGTGTCCCCCATAATTAAAAATTGTACATTATAAATTAACTAATTATCTACAAAAATGTGTCTACATGACAAGTTGTTTAGAAGAGTAATTAATTCATGGGCTTCAAAAATAGTGGGCTTTTAGAATAAATTCATTAATTTACTAGGTTGGGATTTACTTAAAAAAACAAATTTAGGCTTCTTAAAAATGGGCTTAAAAGAAAAAAAGAGAAGGAAGAAATTGATTATTTGCTCATGTTATATATAAAATCATTACCTAAGAAAAAAAAAATTTATACACAAATTTGCACGCGCACAACATGTAAAATCTACAATTTTACATTTAATAAAAATTCAGGGTATTACACCTAAGACAACTCTTCCGGCAACTCCAACCGGTAAGCAGTTTTTCCAATCCGCTTCAATATCTTGTACGGGCCTATGAACCTCGGGGATAACTTCCCACCTCTGCCGAAGTGAATCACACCCTTGCTAGGTGAAACCTTTAGAAAGATAAAGTCACCAACCTCAAAGTCAAGGTCCCTCCTCCGGTTGTCTGCATAGCTCTTCTACCTACACTGAGCATACACCAACCTCACTCTGATCAGATCGAACTTTTTCGAGGTCTGCTGCACGATCTTAGGCCCAAACATCTGCCGCTCCCCAACTTCAAACCAACAAACAGGTGTTCTGCATTTCCTGCCATACAGAGCTTCGTACGGTGCCATCCCAATACTAGTCTAAAAGCTATTGTTGTAGGCAAACTCTACCAGAGTTAGATGCCTTTCACAACTGCCTCCAAAATCTAGAACACAACATCGAATCATATCCTCAAGAATACGGTTAACTCTCTCGGATTGCCCATCGGTCTGAGGATGAAAAACAGTGCTGAACTCCGTCTTGGTACCCAAGACTGTCTGAAAACTCCTCCAGAAATACGAAGTAAACCGCACATCTCGACCAGACACAATGGTTAACAGAACACCATGAAGCATGATGATCTTTCCAACGTACAGCTCGGCGGCCAACTTGTCCATCGACGAAGTGAGTTTCATCGCCAAGTGAGCGGACTTGGTTAGTCGATCGACTATGACACAAATCGCATCATTGCCCTTTGAACTATTAGGCAAACCCATGATGAAATCCATACTGATGTTATCCCACTTCCATTCTGGAATAGGTAACGGTTGCAATAGACCTCCGGGTTAGTGATTCTCAGCTTTGACCTGCTGACAGATCTCACACCTTGCCATAAACTCGACCACATCCCGCTTCAAACCTGACCACCAGAAATATTGCTTAATGTCATTATACATCTTGGTACTCCCTGGATGTACAGACAAAAGTGTAGCATGTGCCTCTTGAAGAATACTCTTCTGCAATTTTGCTTGATTCGGAACACATAGCCTCTCTCCAAACCACAACACTTCATCCCTAATTTGAAACTCTGACAACCTATTAGTACCAACCTGCTCCTTCATCTTCTAAATCTGTGCATCTTCCTTCTGACTTGCGATAGTCCTTTCATTCAGCGTTGGTTGGAGCCTCAACTGAGCTAAAGATGATCCCAAGCCTTGCAGAACGACTTCAATACCAGCCCGGTCCAACTCCTCTGCAAGCTGCCTCTGAGTTGTAATCAAACTAGCCAGACTGCTTTTGCGGCTAAGTGCATCAGCAACAACATTAGCCTTCCCAGGGTGGTACTTAATCTCTGGACGAATATCCTCAAGTACTTCCAGCCATCTCGTTTGCCTCAGATTCAGATCCTTCTGCTGATAAATGTACTTCAAGCTTTTATGGTCCGTGTACATGTTCAAATTCTCACCATACACCTAATGTCTCCATTGCTTTAAGGCGAAGAAAATCGCAGCTAACTCTAGATCATGAATCTGATAATTCTTCTCATGCGGTCTTAGTTGCCTTGACCCATAAGCGATCACTTTTCCTTATTGCATTAAGACACAACCAAGCCCACAATGTAAAGCATCGCTGTAGACATCATACTCAACACCTTCTCTAGGAAAAGCTAAAATGGGAGTAGTAGTCAGCTTCTCTTTCGACTCCTGAAAGCTCGCCTCGCACTGCTCAGTCCACTTAAAGTTCACATTCTTCTTGGTCAAACCAGTGTGGTACGACTATCTGAGCATAGCCCTGATTGAACCTCCTATAGTATCCAGTTAGCTCAAGGAAACTCCTAATTTCCTTCACTGTAGTAGGCTTTGCCCAATCTTTCACTGCCTCTATCTTCTGCGGATCAGTTGCCACTCCCTCCTTAGAAAGGATGTGACCCAGGAATGCCACTTCAGATTTCAAGAAATTGTACTTGGACAACTTGGCATACAACTCACGGTCCCGAAGCTTCCTCAAAACTACTGCTAGATGGTCAGTGTGCTCCTCCTCCGACTTAGAGTACACAAGAATATCGTCGATAAACATCACGACAAAAGAATCAATAAACGCCCTTAGAACTCTGTTCATCATATCCATGAAGATTGCAGGTGAATTTGTACTCCAAACGGTATAACTAAGAATTCGTAATGCCTGTGTCGAGTTCGAAATGCAGTTTTATGCACATCTTCAACTTTCACTCGAACCTGATGGTATTCCGATCGAAGATCTATTTTGGAAAAAACAACTGCTCCTTGTAGACGATCGAACAAGTCATCAATTCGTGGAATCGGATATTAGTTCTGAACAGTGATCTTATTCAGCTCTCGGTAATCGATGCACATCCTCATCGAACCATCCTTCTTCTTTACCAACAGCACCGGTGCTCCCCAAGGCGATGCACTCGGTTGAATAAAGACTTTCTCCAACAGTTCCTCAATCTGCCATTTGATCTCATCCTGCTCCACAGGTGCCATCCTATATGGTGCCTTAAAAGTGGGTGCACTCCCTGGCTAAATAGTGATGATGAACTCTACATCATGATGCAGGGGTAACCCAGGCAAATCTTCCAAGAATACCATCAGGTAATCCCAAACTACTGGAATTTGTTGCACCTCTGCAGGAATCCCCTTTCTCTTGCTGATAGCAGCAACCAAGCCTGAACATCTCCTCTTCCCTTGGAAAGTGACTTCAGGACCACCTGAAGCCTTCACTGTTACTTCTTTGGTCTTGCACTGTACACCGACATCCAATCAATGCCAATGATAACATCGACTCCCAAGACATTCAGCTTGATCAGATCAATCCCGAAAATTCTGTCTCCAATCTCGATCTCGTAGTCTGCATAGTATCGATCAGTGCTTAAAGTCTCCCCTAATGGAGTAGCTACTGCTACGACCTTGCCTGGAAAGACTTTTGGTTCGACTCCCAAAACTTTAGCAAACTTACGTGATACAAAAGTGTGAGAAGACTCATTATCGAACAAAATAACATCTTTCTTTCTATTCAAATAAAGTTCTCCTGTTACATAATACACACTCGTTACATAACAACACTAAATAAAGCAGGAAAAGAAGAACAACAGAAAACACCCCTAGAAATCCTCCCTCGTACCAGTGATGACGTGATCCACCTCATCAGCGTCAGCTTCAGTTAAGGTAAATACTCGCCCCTGCTGGTACGGCTTCTTTCCGGCCTGCTGAGTTAGTCCTTTACGGACGACATCTTGTAGCTTAGAGCACTAGCATCGGTAATGACTTGACTCCCTACAGTTGTAACAATGTACCACCAAAGGTCTCAGCCATGCATTCCGGGTCTCCCAGCTACACTGACAGCGTTCGCTCCCATCGGTTTGAACCTTTGGGCCGCCGGCTGTCCCCTAACATTGCCAGAAACTGCGGGCCTCTTCCCAACATTCCAGTTGTTCCTTCGATTCTGAACAGCATGGAACTGCTCCATGTCCGTCTCAGTGGCTACAACTCGTTTGACCAATTTGTCAAACCTCTTGATACCGAGGGGTATCATCCGTGATCTTAGACTTGGCCTCAAACCATGCTCAAATTTTCGAGCCTTCTTTGCCTCGTCCATCACCAGTTCGGAAGAATACATCGAGAGCTGAGTGAATCTTGTCTCATACTCCCTAACCGACATGCCGCCTTGCTGCAGTGCCAGAAATTCCATGGCCTTCTTCTCCTTGATGTCTGATGGAAAATAATGATTGCAGAACTCCTCCAAGAATTCCTCCCAGTCAAGAACAATATCTCCCATCGTCTGCTTCATCGATTGCCACCACACAGCTACATCCTTCTCGAACTGCAGTGCAGCCAACTTCACCTTGCTGCCCTCCGAAGTCTCCAAGACTTCGAAGATAGTCTCGATCTGTCGAATCCAATTATCAACCGTGTCAGGGTCTGACTTTCCCTCAAACATAGGTAATTTCATCTGCTTGAATGATTCCACGAGTTTGACTGCTTCGGGTACAGGATTCACAGGCATCCTCCCTTGGTTTTGATTCATGGCAATAACATTGAGTGTTTGATAGATCCTCGCTAATTCCGTTTCCAAGTCCAGACCTTCTCCGCTTCGAGCTCTTCTTCCAGCCATATTCTGATGCAAATGGTCCATTAAATTCGAAGTAGAAAACATGAATTTAAATCAATTCTTCATTTCATTGAATTTCAAACTTTATACATTCGAATTTAAAACATTTCTGACATCAAATGAAAGCAGTAAGACGATACAACATTCTAGTTCCTATGGTTCCTCTTGGCTTCTCGAAGCTCTTCTCGTAGTTCCTCCACTTCCTCCTTCAGTACATCGTACATGTTTTTCCTCTTCTCGAGTTCCCAAAATGATGACTGAGCATGGCAATGCTCCCCTTGCACTTTGCACACTGTGCCTGCAGCAGCTCCGTTCTCTCCCTCTGAGTCTCTACTTGCCTCTGAAGAGACACAATGAGACTACTCGGAACTGGTTCTTCCTTGTCAGGGAAATCATCAGATGAATTCGGAGGTGGAGTGATCTCTCTGGATTCAGGCCATTCCTCTTTGAATTCTTCAGGATCTTCCTCGTCTGAATCAGCTTGCCCGGAGTAGTAATCCTCCTCAACTATGTGCCAGTCATCACCTCCAGCTGGGTCAAAGTGGTCCGCCATCTTAGAGAAAGGAGAAGAAGAAGCATAAATCATAGAGCAATACAAATGTAAGTGACTTACATTTAAATCTCTAGACTCAACATACGCTCTAATATCCACTATAGGGTGTCGTTCCTTATAAATTTTTACTACTTGGAAGCGTGGCTCTGACACCACTCTATAACACCTTGAATTCCAAAACAGACTGAATTTGAAGTTCCACAGGATCTTTTCACTTCTCTTCATATAATTTTACAAGAAAATAAAAACTTTTATTACATCAAAGTTACATCTTAAATTACATTTAAACAGCGGAAGCATTTTACAATAATTACATGAATAAAATGTACAACACTTGAAACATTCTTTAAGCAGCATGCATACTTTAATCCTGTCAATCTCTTTATCATGCATAGAAACTGTGGGCTCGTCAGTTCATTCAACTGACGCAAGGATGTAATACATCAATTTTCTCCAACTTAGAAAGCACATACTTGTCACAAGCAAAACTACGGGGACTATCCTATTGATGTCGTGTTGTGCTGTGCACTTAGTCCTTAATGCAGTTGTTTATATTATATGACACTAATGCGCACTTGTTCAGATTCTATGCATCCCATACTACATAGGTCCGAGGGCAAGCCCTTAATCGTACTTCATCTTGTAGGGTTCAGTCCCTCGCCATGACTTAAACTACTATGGTAACTACGTAAGTATCCTAGATGTTCTATGAATTACGAGCCCATGTCCAGACAATCTGGAGGGGAGTCCCACGCACTGACATGACGCATCATGCAGGAAATCTATGGACAATTCAGCCTTCATCGTGGAACGATGGCACCACCCATAGTCACCAAACACCCCACAAGCGTCGCCACCTCGGATGATAATTCCGGAGTAGTGCTCACGCCGTGTCATGACGCATCAAGCAGGCAATCTGTGAATCACTCTCACACCGCCAATCCGATGGCCCTCATACTCGTGTTTTTCTCTTACTTTCCTCACATCACCACTATGTGTCTAGTCCTTAATTATTTGAATCATGAATAAAATCAACCCCTAGAGTTAGCTCTTTCCTCTATACCGGTCTTAAACATCAATAAACAATATGACCAAACATGGTCTTTTCTATTTAATATCTCATCTCAAAAATATATTTCAATGCCGGTATAAGGCTTAGCTACCCTCTAGCTTTCAATTCCATTTCATGTTCATAGCATTTGTGTATTATTCAGAAGACTTTTCATAATTCATCATGATATTTGATTTCACTTTCATGTACAATTTCATGCATAAGACAAATAAATTCATTCCCTAACTTGTCCATTCATAATTCATTCTTTTCACATAATTCTCTTATTCTCATTTTACCAATACTAAATCTAACATTCCTACTTTCAATTTTTTCCATTATCAAAATCTTTTTTCAAACTCTTTTAAATAATACATTTATTTTTCTTTATCCAAAGAAAATTTAAACTAACAATTTATAATAAGTTCTTTCTTGCAAAAATAGTCTCAAATTCTCATTTATACTAGGCCAAGGGTTATAGAAAATTATCTCATGAAATCTGGATATCATTTGAACTTCAGGGCAGTCGATTGTTAAAACATAGTCGGTCGACTGTTCTGCGAATATTTAAAAAACTCAAAAATTAAAAATAGTCAGGACAGTCGACTGTTAAGGCATAGTCGGTCGAATGTTCAACGAGGATTAAAAACTCAAAAATTAAATAGTCAGGACAGTCGACTGATAAGGCATAGTCGGTCGACTGTTCTGAGATTAGAATCCGAAATTTGGGCTTTATACAATAACTCAAGATTTTAAAAACCATTTAACTCTCATCTTCCATATAAAAGACTATTCTTTTATTTGTACGAAAATGGTCACAAAACTTTATGTCTTCTTAATTTGTCTCGTTAAGAGAAAATTCTAAATTTGAAATTCTCAAATGGGTTACTCTTTATTAAACTAATAATTTCCTCCTTTTCTTCTTTTATCAATAAAATCCAATCCTTTTCTTTACATAGCCCTAACTACAAAAATGTTAATTTCTTCTTTCTTTCCAACAAAACAACATGTAAAATTTGGGAATTTTGTATCAATCTTACTAACAATAAACTTGTATGATTTGTTAATCAATCTACTTTCATGACAAAGAGATTTTCTCATATTTCACATCATATAAACCACACATTTATTCACATTGCATTTTTCCACATTCATGAATAACTCAACATAAAGATTCACAATTTCTTAATTAGCAAACAAGCATATTATCAAATCATCACCACAATATCTCTATTCACATCATTCAAACAATTTACTACTAGTTTCATGCAATTCATGGGTTCATTTTCTCCTTAAACATGGTACTAACACAAAGTAATATTTTCTTTTCTTGTTTATTTTAACATGTTTACACACTTAAACCTAGCATGGTAATTAGTTAGAAGTTGGAAAAAATTGCCCACCTTTAATGGAGAGAAAAACAAACAAGAACTCCTAAAGGATCTCCTAGAATGAACAAGCGAAGCCTTCTCCTCCTAGATCGAGCCACCAATTGACTTCTCCTCCTTGCTTGTATGGAACCCGAGCCTTCCCGTGCTTCTTGAAGAATGCCGGCCACTCCTTGGATGAGGAACACACACTACTAGCACTCAATTTGACTCACAACTCTCCTAATTTTTTACTTACAATTTGTCTTTCTTTCTTTCTTTTTCAATTCTTTTTCAAGTGTAAATGTGAGTGAATGAGAGGGGTATTTATACTAATTTGGAGTGCAAATGGAGGGCTAAGATTTCTTCAAATGGTTAAGGATCAAGGGCTAAGATGAATTAGGGAGTTATAGCAACTACCCATGATGGAGCAACCACCTCTCCACTTCATCCACCTCTTCCTCTCTCTTTGAATAATCCGGCCTACACTATGGTGTACTTGCACGTGCTAGTGCAATGCACATGCAAACTAATACCCCCTACCAAAAGTTTTTTCATGTATTTTAATTAATTGTTTACTAAATTAGTATACACTACAAGTTAGGTTAGTTAAAAGAGGAATTAAATTAATAGGGCTCACTAATGGGCCAAAAGACCATGGGCTCTAGTGAATTAATTAATAAATTAATTATAATGGGCTAGAAAGAGATAATTAGGCCTAAGATTTTATTTAGGCTTTAAAAATAGATCTTTTAGGAAATAAAGAGAATAATTACTAGCTCAAGCTAGAAAAATGCATATGAAATTATACGTGCAAAACATGTAAAATCACAAACTCTTATAAATAAAAATTTAGGATGTTACACAATGCCCCTACTCGCCTCTCCTTCTCCACTATCGTCTCGGATGTCACCGATCCTACCACCCCATTTCCCTTGTCCACTGTTGGAGCCACTACCAATTGCTGATCCTCTTCGTCGTCCGAGGTAGAGGTCTCACTCCCCGAAGAAACCCTAGACATCTCGTTAAATATATAAAAGAGAATATATATTTTCCTTGATGTGACAGCTATGGTTGGAATATATCACCAAAAAATTAAACGCTTGGCCGCGACCGCGTGTTGAGCCACCCAAGAGTGAAAGAAAAACTTTCAAGAGTAAAATTAAAGAATGAGAGAATGGAGTGGGGGAGTGAAAACTTTTAGTGAATGAGGGGCGTCGTTTGGGCTTCTGAGACCTTTGGGCGCTCACGACCAGTAAAATGCCCAAAAGAACATCGAATACTAAGCAACAGAATACGTAAAGGCAGAATTTCAAGCAACGCCAAGAGCTTGTTAACTAGTCAACCGCCAACAGGCAGCTCCATCTCAGGTTGCGTGCCTGATCAAGATCAAATGGTCCAGATGTTGCCGCGTCCCTCGGAACCAACTCCGAGCAAATGTGTCCTAGAACGAGAAATTGGGGAAAACTCCATCTCAACCTTCGCGCTTAACCAAGATCAAAGGGCCCAGATGTTGACATGTCCCTCGGAACCAAATCCGAGCAAACGTGTCCCCGAACGTGAAATTAGGAAAAACTTCATCTCAATATTCATGCTTGATCAGGATCGAACGGCCTAAATGTTGCCAAGTCCCTCGGAACCAAATCCGAGCAATCATGTCCCTGAATGAGAAATTGGGGAAAACTCCATCTTAACATTCGTGCTTGATCAAGATCAAACGACCTAGATGTTGCCACGTCCCTCGGAACCCAATCTGAGCAAACGTGTCCCCGAACGTGAAATTAAGGAAAACTCCATCTCAACATTTGCGCTTAATCAAGATCCAACGACCCGGATGTTGCCACGTCCCTCGGAACCAAATCCGAGCAAATGTGTCCCCGTACGTGAAATTGCGAAAACTCCATCTCAAACGGCCCAGATGTTGCCACATTCATCGGAATCAAATTCGAGCAAATGTGGCTCCGAGCGTGAAAATAGGGATAAACATTGCCTCATGATTCTCGCTTGATCAAAATCAAACAGCTCAGATTGGGCCACATCGCTTGGAAACAGATTTCGAGCAAACGGGCCCAACGGATGAAAATAGAGTTGTTGCTCTGTTCTAGCCTTTTTTTTGTTTCTTTTTTTGTTTTTGTTTTTTTGGTTTTTTTGTATTTTCTTTATAGATACCCCTTAAACTTAATCTAAAAATTTTACACCTTATTCTCTTACTCTCTCTACTACTACTACTCAATTCAATCTCAATTTTTTGAAATTTTGTCAACAAAGAAGCTAGCAACATTAACATAGAAGCGACAAATTCCGATCGTGTCGAATTCAACATTCAACTACGTCTTCAAGTCTTCAACTCCTCCAAGGCTCCAACAAAGAAGCTCTCTTTCTATCTATATACGAGTCCGGACTTCTACTTCTACTTCTACTTTTATTTTCACTTTCATTCTATATACGAGTATCCGCGAAGTTCGGTATCAAAATTTCACAACCCTCTTATTGTGTTGATATTTTTTATAGTTATAATTTTTTTTATCATATTTATTTGCTGGTTTTTTTATCTCCTCTCTCACAACCCTCCTGTTGTTTTCTATTTTTTTTATTACAACTTATCTCTCTTAGATTGTATTTAATTTTTTGACATACACTACTATATCAACATGTCTAGATCACGAGGTAGCGGCCGTAGTCAAAGTGGGCAAGATTCCACCGGCACTTCTCGTAGGCCTCCTATTGTCCCACAAAATGATCCCGCCAAAGAGTACCCTATGACCCAACACATTGGTACACACGATGAGTTTGTAGGAGACATAGACATAGAAGAAGAACCACAAACACAAGCAACCGAAACAACACTACCAGGTAGTAGAGGGAAAACTAGAAGGGAAACTAGTGATTGAAACAAATTTTATGATTATGTTCCCGGCGAAGAAAATCCGAGTGTAGGTATAAAAATTTGTAAAACTTGTTCGAAAGCATACAAATGGAAGAAGGGTGAGGGGACGGGTATAATAAAACGACACATCCAAAATGTACACAAGGAACTTCTTGTAGACTTACCCGGCCAACAAAAAATCCACCCTAGGATCGGTGCAGTTGATGGCCATTCTTATGATCCCGAACTTGTTCATCGGGAAATGGCCCGACTAGTAATCAAGAAAGAGTTACCATTTTCCTATTCCGAGAGTAGGGACTTAGAAATTTTTAATCAAACCGCATTAAACCCCCATTTTAAAAGAATCCCTAGGAATACTTGCAAATCTAATTATTTTAAAATGTACAATGAAATGAGAGAAGCTTTGATTGCTATTTTATAGAGTTTAACTTGTAGAGTTTCTTTAACTTCCGATTGTTGGACGGGTTGCAACAATATTCCAACGATGGAAATAACTTGTCATTGGATCGATAGTGATTGGATTATTCAAAAAAGGATCATATCACTTGCCGCATTGCCCTATCCCTATAGGGGTATTGAAATTGCAAATCGTATTTTTAAAATTTATGATGTTTTTCATATTCGTGATAAAATTATGTGTATAAGTTTTGATAATGCATCTAACAAAAATACATCAATTAGTATATTAAAAACCCCATTAAACCCTCCATCTCAATATTTTTCATGTTAGATGTGCATGTCATATTTTTAATTTATGTGTTCAAGATGCATTAAAAATAGCCGAACCATATATAGTTAAAATTAGAAATTGTGTACATTTTATTGCATTAATTGGCCCTATATTTCAAGAATGGAAAGCTTGGTGTAGACTTAAAAATGTACATTTTGGAAAATTTCCAAAGGAAGTTAAACAGCGATGGAAATCTACTTCTGATTTGCTACATGTTGTTACTGAATATAAAGCATGTATAAATGATTTTTGTATGGCAAAAAATATGCCAAATTTTGAAATGACTCCCCAAACTTGGTTTTATGCCGAATCTTTGTTAAAATTTTTAGAACCTTTTAAAACCGTAACTTTCAAATTTTCAAAATCTTATGAATCTACTTCTAGTAGCATTTTTATTTCAATAGTTACTATGATGCAAACTTTCAATGAAATGATCAATGATACTTTTATTGATGATATTGTGAAACCTGCATACACCAAATTTTTGAAGTATTTTAATCCTCCTCCTATGTTGTATTGTATTGTTACTGTGATGGATCCTTGTATAAAATTAGAAGGTACGAAGAGTTTGATTTGTGTTTACTTTTCTTGGGAAAGATGAATCTGAAATTAATTGCGGAACATTTTTAGCTAAATTTGAATCAACATTAATTAACTTGTACGATTATTATGATAGAAGTTTTTCATCTAGTAGTACTACTACTTTAATTACTTATTCTTCTGCTACTTCTACAGGTAAGGGTAAGAATAAATTAGATGATGCCACATTTAATTTACTTGCAAAAGTTCAATAAAAAAAGCTAGGACTAATCAACGAAATGAATTACATTGGTATAATCAACAAGATTCTGAAAGTTTTACTTCTTCACTAGATATTTTACAATGGTAGAAAGACCATGAACATACTTATAGTATTCTTAAATACATGGATAAAGATCTACTAACTCCTCCTGTCTCTATAGTTGCTTCAGAAAGTGCAATTTTTACAAGTGGCAGGGTTCTAACTGATTACAGGAATTGCTTGAAGCCCCAATCGTTGGAGATGCTTGTCTGTACGGAAGACTGGATGAAGTCCGAAGATAGGACTCAAGGAGTAGGGTTCGACACGTCTACAAGCGGAAGCAACCCGCTGGAAGAAGAACAACAACAACAATAGCAACCAACATGAAGAATTCAAGACCAACAACAACAACAACAAATTGAAGACCAACAAATTGAAAAAAATTGTAAATGTATTAAAAATTGTATAAAATATTTGTTTGTTATAAAAAATTAGGATAATTGAAGATAATTGAAATTGTATCGAAGAAATTTGTTATTGTATAAAACAAATTTGTAGGAAATCTTTATTTCTTATTACAAATTGGGAAAATTGTATAAGTTGAAATCATATTAATAATATATACATTTTTTTTTGGAAATTTCACTCTTTGAGTCTTATTATTATTATTTCAATTTTTTATTAAAATTAAAATTTTTTATGTAAATTTTTTTTAAATAAATTGGCCAACCCGCGAGTCAACCCGACCTGACCCGGGTTGGACCTGAATGGGTTCGCGAGTTGGCCAGATCGAGTTTTTACAATTCCGACATGGTTCGGCCCGGCCCGGTTGCCACTCAGACCCGACCCAAACCCGTCCTAGTTGGGTTCCAACCCGGACGGGTTCGACCCGACCCGGCCCGGTCGACCCATTTGCCAACCCTACAAATACCCCTAAGCTGCCCTCTTCCTTCACTACCTGAACCCATCCCCCGACGACTGCAACCTCCATGCCAGCCACCTCACCTCCTTGCCTGCGCCGTCCCGACGTCCTTGCGAGCCCTTGCCTCCGATCATCGTCCCGCTGTCAACCAGTCGACAGCAAGCCGCCAAAGTTGCCGCCGGTTGGTTGCACGTGCACCGTAAGTATAAGCTACTGCCTTGTGTTTATTTTGTGGTCGCACGTAACGTGCACGTGTTTCTGCTTGTCACCGTTTTATCTCAATCCAATGAGGGCAAGTAACTTGTACGATTCTTTTGTTTCCCCATACAAGCACGTTTTTGAAATACCGCAAGTAGATTTTGTTGTGACTCGCCTTTTGTTTATCGTTGATACATCTTGATCCTACTCGTTGTTCGTCTCCATTAATTTCCATAATCGTAAGGGTCACAACCATTCGTTAATTCACTCTTTTCACAACAACAAGTTAGATCTAATTATTTACCTAATTATTTGGCTACATGAATTTATGAATCATCATGACTTATAAATATTTTATTGAATGATGAATATGTTGATCTTGTTTTCCTTTTTTTATGAGTTGAGATAGACATGATGTGTTGTTTGAATAATTATTAAACTCTGATTGTATCACACATTAACTTAGATCCATGGTAGTTATTAATCATGTTATATTTCATGCAAAGAAATATGAGAATGCTACTATCCTCGTTTTGCTTGATAATTTAGACCTTGTTAATGACAGAATTTTGAATTAGTTTCTGAATATGAATTGTAGCCCCATGTGTCTAGTTTTCAAAACATCTGACGGAATTGAATTTGAGTTATGAGTTGTGAGATATTGCTGTTTATTTAATGCTAGGTCTGGATTTCCAGATTCATAATTTCACTGTGTCACCTTGTTTTGCAATTTAATTTGAACATGTTATCAGTAATATAATAATATAAAATTTATCTTTTTGAGACTAGACACATTAGGGAATCACCCTTAATTTTCCTGGATTTATTTGATGAGCTTTCAGACCTGATTCATGCATGTAAACACAATTTTAAGAATTCTGGCTGAACACATAACCTGTGTAGAATGTTGATTTGAACCCAGTTTCTGCAACTTTTATATATTGTGTGTATATGAGATGGAACCGATAAAGTCTAGTTTCTAGAAATTCTGACGGATCCAGGTTTGCATTCTTGTAGCAACGGGAATTCCAGTTTTGGTGTAGCAGCGTTCTGCTGTCCAGAATCGAAATTCTTGTCGTTTTTAATAATTATAAGTTTATTTGACATTCGAATGTGTTTTTCTACCCAGCCCGAACTTGATTTCTGTTTTCTATCATGTTCACCTTTCCTGTTTGCGCACTTTCATGCTTATTTTTATAATAAAAATATGTAACAAGCCGGTGTTAAATGAAAGATCTAGTAGTGGACAATATAGAAAAGTGTACTAGGAAAGGGGCCCGTATTTTCCATCTGTTACTTGATTCATGAACCTATTATATTATTATTGATTCATGAATTTACTTATTATTTCTTGATTCATGAACCTGTTATATTAGTGTTGATTCATGAACCCTGTTATATTACTATTGATTCATGAACCAGTTATATTACTACTAGATTCATTAACCTGTTTATATGATTATTTGATTCATGAACCTGCTTGCCTGTTACAATATGCCGGAGTACACAGCCCTATTGAATCCACTACGAAATCTAAACATAACTTGTTTGCATGCAATGACCATGTGGTATATATATGGGACGCATGAGTGGTGCATTATATAGGACATAAGAATAACATGTTTTGCCACTTCACACCTGTTACCTGCCTCGCATGCTATTTGATACCTGTTACAAATTACATGTTCACTTGTTACATGATCGTGTTACTTGACTTTGTTTACTAGCTTGCTAGTTTCATGGGACTCTATTACTAGTTGCATTTCTGTTATGATATGTTGTATGTTCTTGATTCCAGTTCTCTGTTCTATATTTCTTGTATTTGTTCCTGTATCCTTTTGCTTGTACTACTGCGGCCCGTGCTTGCACTAACGGGCATCTTGTCTCTTGCTTCTCTACTTTTTTCAAATGTTAAATACACAGGTTTTGGAGATCAGCTACCTGACGGAGTGCATGACCAAGTATTTTGAGCTTGGGCTGGATCATTTTATGCTTTAGTTTATTTCATGTATTGGGTTTATCAATTCCTTGTTACTACTTGAACTTGTATTGGACATATTGTCCCGAAGTTTATTATTGTTTCCATATCTTGTTTTATTTGAGGATTTTGTTTTTGTTTTCAAATAATTTTGTTGATTATGAGATTTATTTCATACATGTGTGGTTGTATTTTTCTTGTATATTCCTGGTGTGTTGTTGAGTCGATCCTTACAACTTATGAATGATGAAAATCATTCTCTTGCCTTTGTCATGTGCTCATATTCTGTATTCTTTTGGGATGCGGGGCATGACATAACGCATTATCCAAATTGGCATCCTCCTCCTTCGAAGGCCTTAACCACACGATCTTGGTTTAAGTTCTTATTCGACTGAGCATCCACATAGATGACCCCGAAGTCCTCTGTCTCGAGTTTTTTTTAGGAAAGTCCTCTGTCTCGAGTTGCCAACACCTCTAGTAGCATGGATGGATCCGATCACAAACTTCTTGAGAAATGATGAACTACCATAGGATCCGTCCGAAGCAAGAAAGGTTCGGGTCAAGGCTGAGAGGTTCATACTCGTGAATGATGTCAAACGATCATACACAAAAGTTGACGGGAGAACCTACCTCCGATGCCTGACCCTAGTGGAAGCCGAGTACGCGCTCAAAGAAATGTACAAGGGTGTTAGCAGTTGCCACATAGGCGGCAGGTTGCACGCAAGAAAGGTAATCAACCACAAACTATTGGCCAACCCACTTACAGGATGCTCAGGATCTCGTCAAGAAATACGGTCCATGCCAAAGGTTCTCTTCAGTCAAGCATGTCCCCCAGGCCGAGCTTAAATTGTTGGCTTGTCTAACCCCCTTCGCCATGTTGCGGATGGATTTGGTTGGCTTGTTTCCCAAAGCAACAGATCCAAGGCATTTCCTAATTATGGTGGCTCGAAGCAGAACCCTTGTCTACTATCACCGAGCATCAGGCCCAGCAATTCTTCTGGAAACACATCGTCTATCAGTTTGGGATCCCTTTGATCTTCGTCACCGACAATGGAACCCAATTTTCCAGCAAAAAAATTCTGCAAGTTCTGGGAAGACCTGGGAATTCAGTAGAGGTTCTCTCACTTTTGCACCCCAAATTCTAGTGGCCTAGCTGAGAATGTCAACTAACAGATCCTCGATAGTCTCAAGAAGTGGTTGGACTAGTCCCCTAAGGGCTGTGGGTTGATGATCTACCCTGTGTGATGTGGTCATACTGAACCACTAGGAGGATTCAGACGAGCGAGTCACCCTTCAATATTACAATCGGGACCAAAGTCATAATCCCCCTAGAGGTCAGATTACCTTCACCTCAGATTCTAAGTTTCAACTCGAACTCGAACTCAGAAGGCCTCAGTGCCAACCTGGACCTACTCGATGAAGTCCGGGAAAGATAAATCATCTGGAGGAATGTGTACCAACAACGAGTAGAGCGCTTCTACAACAAGAAGGTCCGACCAGCCAATATCAAAGATGGTGATCTACTGCTACGCAAGTTCGAGAACTTTGAAACTAGCAAAAGAGGAAAGTTAGCTCCTAATTAGGAAGGCTCATATAGGGTTTCCAAAGTGGTACGTCCCGGCACATACCGACTTGAAGACCCGGGGGCAAGGTAGTTAAGAGGACTTGGAATGCGGAACACTTGATGAAGTTCCTTGAAGGCCCTTTGTGGTCTATACTTTTAATGAGGCCCTAGAAGCCGGCAAAAGTAATAAGCACTTGCCTTTCAGAAACCGACGAATAAAATTAAATTTCTTTTTCAAATTTAGAAAAGTTTGCAAGGTTAATCGGAGCGCCTTTCCTCTCGGAATGGCGCTCCGATTCTGAGGCAATCGCAGATTTCTCTACAATTAAGGCTCAAGCCTCGGATCTAGCGCCTAGAAATGGTGCTCCAACTTCGAGGCATTCACAGATTTCTACGCAATCAAGGCTCAAGCTTCGGATCTAGCACCTCGAAATGAAGCTCTAACTTCGAGCCTATTGTAGATTGCTCTACAATCAAGGTTCAAGCTTCGGATCTAGCACCTTAAAATGGTGCTCTGACACAGAGACAACCATGGATTACTATGCAATTAAGGCTCAGGCCTCGGATGTAGCGCCTCAAAATGGTGCTCCGACTCTTAAGCAATTGCAGATTTCTCCGCAATCAAGGCTCAAGCCTCAGATCTAGCACCTCGAAATGGAGCTCCAACTCCGAGCCCATCGCGGATTGCTCCGCAATCAAGTTCAAGCTTCTGATCTAGCACCCCAAAATGGTGCTCCAACTCCGAGGCAATCATGGATTTCTCCGCAATCATGGCTCATGCCTCAGACCTAACGCCTCGAAATGGTGCTCGACTGCAAGTTGATTACAAGAGTCAGCACCAAAGACCAAGTCTCAGGCCTTACCACTCGGCAAAGCCAACCAACTCCGATCCCGCCTCGGACTCCTTGCTAGGGTAATTTTTGCTCGCGAAAGAGCAGATCAAGTAGCCACATGAGAAGACTATTCATTCAGTAAACAAACTATCAAGGAAAGATGCTTTTTATTGAATGAAATATAATTACAAGAGGATCGGTGGCCAGTCTGCAGTTGGCAAATCAAACACAAAACAAAGACAGCTACGCCTAAAATGCTTCTATGGTCGTCATGTATCTCGGAACGCCAGTCATCCCGGATAGCTCACGTGCAAAAGAGGCATCATAGGCGAGCTCTGGGGAGAAAGGTTCAGTTGATCCAAGCACGAAGAGTATCAGCCCGGCTGAGCAGACCAACTACAAGTACTTCCTTGAGAGTCTCCACCCTGGCAGCAAATCCTAGGTTCTGGAGACCACATCAATGTATGAGAAGTATGAGGAGGATGAAGAGACCTCCGAGAGGAATAAGTGCCCGACCTCTGCCTCCATGACCATAGAAGTGCAGAGGAGTCATCATAGGTCGGCATCGGTAGCCGAGAGAAATAGCTCGCCTAAGCCAACTAACGATCACTGTAAGGATAATCTATTCGGCCTTGGCCTTCGGGATATAGAGACAGACATCAGTTCTTGGAACCTAGGATAAACTTGATGAAGTTCAACAGGGACTACCCCGATCCTCTTCAGGTGCCTCCAGATCAGTGCTGTCAGCACCAGAAGCCCCAGCCAGACAAAATGCAACCTAGTCCTGTGGAAGGGACACAAGTGAGGGTGGCCCTCAGAACTCGGTGTAAATTTCATATCTTGAAACTCAGCACAAATCTAATGGAACCTCTCCCGGTACGCCAATTCCCTCCGGTTCGGATACACGAATGGCCTTTCGAGGGTCCCCCGACTCAGCTCCAAAACATATGCCTTCGGCTACTCCACCCCTCAGATCACCACTCAAGGTGCTCGATGAAAGACCATTCGGAAGCGCATTCATTCAGAGAAGCAAAGCAACAGATTTGTGATCCAACTGACAGAGAACACAAAAATTTATAAGCATTCTAATGGACACGCAACGGGCACCCTCATTTATTACATACAACAAGTCAACGCTCCAACTTCCAATATCTACAATCACCTCGGTTCCCATGTTGGGTGACGTAGGTAAGCACATGTGGTCACTCACGTGATCATTCGAAAGCAAGATCCAAAACAAATAACCTAAACCAACGTCTCCGAAAGAGGGGTCTAAAGTACTGAACCCCCCGATTCAGAAGGTCGTATGAAGGCATACCATCCCGATTCAGAAGCAAAAAAAACAAAGGAGTTCAGACATTTTATTCATTAATGAAAACTAAGTACAAGTGCGGTGGCCAATCCATGAGAAGACGAAGAACAGAAACAACCTAAGTCTACTATTTGGAGGAAGACACCTTCTCCAAGGCTGTAATACCCCTAGATTTAGATAGTTCCATATTGGTTGGGAAGCGGGTTAGGAGTTATTATATATTAGATTGTCAAGGATTCAAGAGGACCTACTAAGATATAGCACTTTTGGTTAGGCTGTGCTCTGTGCTGGGGCTGTGGTTAGATTCTTTAAAGGGCCAGGGACATTACAAATGGTATCAAAGCCAATTTTCGACAACGATAGGGGGGTCACAGGGGTGTACACACTAGTGGGGTACGCTGGTAGGAAGACTAGGTTAGTACGTGTGTGGGACCAGAGTAGTGACATCCATGTGGACCATTTCTACTAGAAAGGAGATTTTGGCTAGATGAAGGGCTTGAGCTTAGCGAGGATGCTAAGTCCAAATGAGGGGTGATTGTAATACCCCTAAATTTACATAGTCTCATATTGGTTGAGTAGCACCTACTAAGCTATAGCACTTTTAGTGAGGCTGTACTCTGTGGTGGGGCGGTGGTTAGGTTCTATAAAGGGCTCGGGGTGTTGCAAAGGCAGGCACGGAGGGGGCCTGCCTGACCCCAGGAGCAACATCGGCCGGCTTGTCGTTAGCCAGAGTCTCTCCCCAGGCAGTTTAGGCGAGATCCGATATCTTCTTATCAAAATATAAGCCCTCGAGGTTGAGATCTGAAGACCTAGCTTTCAAATGTGCTCAAGAGCATGGTCATACCCTTCATCTTGGGCCTGGATCACATGCAGCAAAGTCTTGTCATACTCCTTCGTCATCTCCTTCTCCTTCGCTTGCCAGGCCAATTTCTCCTCAACCAGCTTCTCTTTTTCTTCCAAAAACTCTGCATAAGCCTTCCTCACTCTCCAGGTCCTCTTTTAACACCTTTATTCTCTACTAAAGGTCACCTGTCTGGACCAAGAACTCCTTCTCGCCTGCCTCGGCCACCTGAGCGTGCCTGAGAAGTGCATTGAGCCTCCACCTTAGTTCACCCCCACTAATGTCCACCTAAATAAAAATGAGAACACTTTTATGCAAGAAAAAAAAAATCCAGGATGTGTAGTTGTTCTAGATTTAAAAGAACCCATGTGTGAGTTTGAATGGTTGTTTTAGATTCAAAAGAATCCATGCGTATTTAAGTTGTATGTTGTCGTGGAACCCATGAGTTTAGCTTGCATGCTAATCCAATGGAACTATTGAATTGAACCCATGTTCCACATTTGCTCTAGTTCGATTTTTAAGAAGACACCCATGAAACTAGTTCCATGATAGTTCTAGCTCGAATTTGCGAGGAACCAATGCAATTAGGTTCTAGGTAATTCTAGCTTAACTTTGAGAAAGAACCCATGAACCTAGTAGCATATTGTCCTAGTTCAAATTTGGGAAAAGTATGCGTTTCTAATTGAAATTGGACCATATGATGTGCACATGCTTCATCTTCAATATATGGTAAATAATGGTTGAAAAAGTCACTAGTATTGTTAGCTAGATAAAAGCTAGCCTAGGGGTCATCGAACATCAAGAATCGCATCTTACCACCTTGGAAACTATGGATAAATCACACCTCGAGGACCGATGGATCTTAACTGATGTGGGTTGATCGCGGGCCGAGTGTGTAATACCCTGAATTTTATGAATGTGAAATTGTAGATTTTACGTGTTGTGCACGTGCAAAATTTTGTATAAATATTCTCTTGTGAAATAATTTTCTATAACATGAACAAATAATTATTTTTTCTCTTTTCTTCTTTTATTGTTTAAGCCCATTTTTTCTTTTAAGGAGCCTAAATTTGCTTTTTAAAACTAAGCCCAACTTAATAAATTAAGTATTTTATTATAAAAGCCCACTATTTTTAAAAGCCCATGAATTAACTACTTTTAATTAACTTGTCATGTAGTCACATATTTTTGTAGACAATTAATTAATTTTTAATGTACAACTTTAATTAGGGTGACACTAGTTGGGACACGTGTTTGCACGTGTGTGTGCATTGCACACTCCATCATTGCCCGGATATTAGGAGAGAGAGAGTGGGGGGTGTGGACTAGTGGAGAGGTGGATTGTGTGTCATGGGTGGTTGCTACAACTTCCCATCTTATCCTAGCTATTCATCTACAACCATGTAGTGTAATCCTAGCCCTCCAATCTATCCTAAAATTAGTATAAATACCCCCTACCTTCATGCATACAACACTAAAAAAAATAATTGAAAGAAAGAAACTATAGGAGAGTAAAAGATTGACAAAGGGTAAAAGATTGAGTGCATTAGTGTGTGTGTGTTCCCTACCTTGGAGATCGGCTACTTCAACTCACGGCAAAAGGAGGGCTCGGTTTCACCAAGTGTAAGGAAAAGGATCATTTTGGTGGCTCATTCTAGGAGGAGAAGGACCAATCGTGTTCAAGGAGATCGTAGGAGCTTTGTAGTATTTTCTTCAAATAGGTGGGTGGTTTTCTATACTTCTAATATTAGATATCATGATAGGGAATTTGTGATATTTATGCATGCTAAAAGAACTAATAAGATAATCACTTGTAGACTCTAAAAAGAACTTGCTAAACGAATGAGTAAATGCTTGATGAATTGTGTGCGATTGGTTATAATTCGTGTTTAATGTAATAAAAATTCACTTATGGCCATGAAGTTGTAGAATTGGAACCATGTAATTGTAGAAAAGGTTCATGTGTTGATTAGCGAATGAATTATTAATTTTTGCGCGTATGGAACCTTGGTTTTATTTTGCTCAAAAAATACAACTTGGATTATAAGCATTATGAATAAAGAGGGAAAACAGGAATTTACATCTTTTAACAAAATCCTAATGCAAGAAATTGAGTAGCAAATTTGTTAAAGTGATTTCTTTGCAATATTGTAAACATAGAACATAAATTAGAGTGAAAATACTTGTTTTAATGTCAAAAATATATATTTTAAGAACACTGATTTGTTGAATATATGTAAATCTAGTATTCTGAAAATTTTTAGAAATTTTTGTAAAGAAGAAACTAAGTTACGATCGTTTGAAAAATAGAATATTTCAAATAAACAGAGACTCAACTTAAACCTAATTTTAACCAAGCCTATATCAGTTAATTCCTTTGGGCATACTGGTTATAGGGGGGCTTTAGTTGCGCTATTGTAGCACTGTGTGTGTGTGGGTTCGAGTCTCGGCAAAGGGCTTTTATTCTAAAATTCGATTTTTTCCCTATACACCGAAAATCAAACTCAAAACCCTCCCACTCCCCCTTTGTGACAGTTGGGCGCCTTGTCCCTTTTGGCTAGCGCGTGGGGCCTTTGGTTCTCGATGACTGTGCACTGTGTGTGTGTGTATGTTGTGCGGTTCGAATCTGGCTGTGACCAAACTTTTTTTGGGAAAAAATATATATATATTTTTTTTTTACTTTAACTATTGTGAATCTTACAATATATATATATATATATATATATATATATATATATATATATATAAAGAAATAGGGAGAAAATATTAGAAAATCCTTGAGTTATAAACTTCAAAAAAAAATATTTATTTTGGAATTATGGACCCTTAAAAAGAGAAATACAATTTTTTTTAAGAGTGAAGAGTTCACTTTAGTTTTGATCTTTTGAGTTTCTAAAATAAAGGAAGTGAAAATCTTGAGTATGGAAATGATTGCAAAGAGATGAATTGAGACTTTTGTTAAGTAGAATCAAATAAGAATTTTTTTGAATATGCAAATTGTGCA
Organism: Hemerocallis citrina; assembly: GCA_017893485.1. NCBI lineage: Eukaryota > Viridiplantae > Streptophyta > Magnoliopsida > Asparagales > Asphodelaceae > Hemerocallis > Hemerocallis citrina. The sequence goes on from CM030362.1 coordinate 216,534,971, forward strand.
TAAGAAATGTATTGAAAAGAGAATGTGATGAAATGTGAAAATTTGTGGACATGTTTCAATGCATGTGAAAAGAGGACTTATACTAGAATGTGGCTAAGACTCTACATCGGCAAGCATGAAAAGTACTTAAAAAGAGAATTTATGAAATTTTGTTGACCAAGTTTGGGTCGTTGATAATGAATGGTGTTGAAAGGACCGATGTAGGAGTAATGCTAGATTCTAGAATAGTAATCTCACACTACTAATCGGAATGGATTTAACGGCGTTTTTTTTGGTCTATGGCGGCGCTTATAAACGCCGCCATAGATGATAGCGGCGATAATAATAACGCCGTGCGTAACGCCGTTGTATCGAGCGTCGGGACAAACCATAGGTCTATCACGGTGCTTTTTTAGACCGCCGTTACAAGCCATAGGTCTATAATGACGCTTAAAAGCGCCGTTATAGACATACGACTTGCAACGGCGATTTTAAAAAGCGCCATTACAAGTCGTATGTCTATAACAGCGCTTTTAAAAAGCGCCGTTATAGACCTATGGCTTGTAACGGCGCTTTTTAAAACTGTCGTTACAAGTCGTAGGTCTATAACGGCGCTTTTAAAAAGCTCCGTTATAGGTTCAATTTTTTTTATAAAAAAATTGCAACGTTTGGTGGATCGATATGTATCCCGACATCGGGGTTTTTCCCACTATTTTAAAAATAGGTCACAAATTCAAAATATTTGTAGTCACATCAAATTTTAAAGTTTAAATCTTAAAATCACTAATAGCATAATAAACAACTATATAATCATGGACCACAATAAACAATAATTACTTGTCTAAAAATGGCCATATGAAGAGTTAGAAATATACACGTTATACATCAATTTCTTTAACAAAACATAAATTCAGTTTCGACAAAACATAAAAAGACTATAGTCCAAATTAAACGAAACTATAGCAAAGTCTACTGCTGTGGCTCGGCATTGCTTTCATTCCCATTGATATTTCACCCAGATGTATGTGCGTGTCTAGAAGTCGATGGAATTCGCTGGCTCTGTATAATTCACAATAGTGTCATTTATTAGTTTATTCACTACACTAGTCACCACACCAGTCAAATGCAATAGTTAAATTTCATACTGATATCGTAAAATGTTGCTGAACGATATATCTTTCATCAAATAAATGCAAGATTTTATGCAAATACCTTAGGATAATCTCTGATTTGGCTTTCCAGCAAAAACTTTTTCTGTGATGTATCGTTCATGTTCACTTTGCAAGTCAGATCCCCATTTAACTTGCTTGCAGAGTGAAAGTTAGCATTATGTCAATATCTGCAGGTCTGTGATTTTATTAGAAGGACCTGATCAATTTTTACCATCATCCTGAAAAATCTATCACATAGTACTTAAAATTCAAAAAATTTAAACAGTATAATTTTGAACAGTCAATACTGAAACAATTGCTGATCTTTTTCCTGCTTACCAGCAAATTTTAGATCCTGATATAACTGAACAAGCTGAAGGATGTTGATTCCACTAATAGATGATGAATCCCTCATAAATTTATGATAAAAACACTAATGATATTAACACCTCAAAAGCATAAAAAAGTAAGCTAAAGAGAATTCACTTCTCTGAAATTACACCAGAATTATAACTATCAGAAATGCAGCACATTGGTAAGCAGGAACAAGATAAATTTTCGGATATGCATCTTGATTTAATTAGAGAGAAAATCTTAGCGCTATTAAAATTTTAATGGCACTAATTTTTTTTTATAAAAGTGTTGTTAGTTGTAAATAACGGAATTCAATAGTTGTTATTAAATGAAGATGCATTCCGAAACTTAATATTTTAATAGCGCCAAATTTTAAGTGGTGTTGAAAGAAGATAACTGAATTCTATAGGTTTTGTTATAGAGTTCAGTCTTCATAGAAAGTTTGTAGGGTTCTCGACCATGAATTATGAAACAAAGGATCAATATAATTCTATAGTACTGATCATAGAGGTCGTTTATACTTTAACTATTCGCTACAAACTTACAATCAATCTATATCTATAAACCAATGTCAATGGTCAAAAACATACCTCAAGTGAAGTGCAATGAAATGTTTGCCTTTTGCTTTCATCCTCTGGATTAATGTTTCACCCATTTCCACTATTTGATTAGTGAATCTTAATGCGTGGTAGTTAACTCTACATCTAAGCTTTTGAAGATCCGTTGGCAACTTGTTTGAAAGCCTATAATCAAACTTAGTCAGCCGAACAACGTGCATAGTCATGGGAGTAACATTTGGTTTTCAGATGCATACATTGGTCAACAAACCTATGAAACAAAATTAATATTGTAATTTTATTATTATCAGATTGAAGAACTTTTTATGAAAAAACTTTTATGATTGAAGAGAACAAGAATGTAGCATGACATTTGACACCTACAATTTATAGTTTCTTTCGTCATACCTCATTACTAATGAAAGAAAGTTCATCCTAGTCTAAATCTTACAACTATATTTTTATTCCTAGCACATTTGTACAATATTCTAGTATCTGACAAGCATAAAATATCCACCTCAGACATGGATAACCTACATGATATACTCAAAGACCTTGGGAACAAGATTTTTTAATGAAATTTCTGGTGTAAATCCCAATGTGCTGCATATTAAATGTAAGCACTACCACTAAGTAAGCACTAAATGGCTAACAGAATTATAACCATCACTAAATCATTTGAAGAAAAAAAAACCCATTGCAAAATCAGATTTTTTTTCCGAAAGACCTGGGAACTCTTTTATACTGGCAACTTAAATTTGTAAGAGAGTGCATTTGGTTCCCTATAATAATCCACAGATGCAAGCAGACTAAAATTGACTGCATCCCTAGACACTGATATGTAACCGTCATGTTCTTCCAGCTCTACCATATCAGCAACATGTTGCAGAATTCTTCCTTCTCAGTTCAATGATTCTCACATAGCAAAGCCATAGCAAATGATCCATACTCAGGAATTTCTATATTAAGGCTTTAGCAAATTAGTTTGGTCTAGCAGGTCATTGGTTAGATATGTTTGTTCCCTGAATAGTCCTTACCTGATAGCTTCGAGCATAACTGCAATTACCATAGAAGATTGCTTATTACACATACAGACTACATTAGAAAAACTACCACAAACTATGACCTATTTTTGAGAAATATCGTACGTGTGCCTACCATAAACCTTGTGATGAAATATAACTGAGCCATGTAATAGCAAGCACATGTTTTGCCTTTATCTTCCTCATTTTACCATTTGATATCTATATATATCAGATAAAGCGAAGGCAATTTACCTGTCTATATAATAAGGAATCTCCATGCAACTTCCGTAATTCCACAACATACAGAGATGGACTGAGCTCAAACACCTGATAGAGAAGCATCCATTTTCTATTGATATATATTTGATATGTATTTATTGTATACATAAAAAATGATGGCTAGTAAAAAAAACTCGATTTACTTCTGCAGCGACGAAGGAGCCTGGGCTTTTGGGGCTGGATGAACCCCTGTTCTGTTGCATTACTTTCAACTGTCGATAGATAAATAATATGTTAGTATTATTTAGGTTATAAAAGCATATAGGCTTTGGAGATGGTATAAGGCATAACAATTTAGTTACACCAACCTTGTTATTTCCCTTCTGGACCTGGAATCCCATTTCTCTAACAATTTTCTCAATCTTATTTAAAAGATCTTTTGGCGAATAGTTGGAAGTGAACCTAATCTTTCTTTCAGAAACAACCTACAATTACGAAGTTAATATCATCAATAAATTTTCACAGCATAGGAATAGTATATTGGCTCCCAACATATTCATGACTTATAGCTCACCTCTGATTCAAAAAATCCTGAAAGGTCGAGGTATGAGGACATGCTAATCAACTGAAAAGCATTGATGGGGCTAGGAGCTTTGCAGCCATTTCCATCTGCTTCATTGGGCTTCATCAAAGAAACTATAATATCAGTTTCAACAGTACAGAATAACTATTACCATTTAAAGAAAATGAAACAAGCATATAAAATGACTAAAACCTCTTTAACTGTAACAACTAAATCACCAAATCGCGTATCTTCTTCATCGTCATCATATGGGATGACAGGAGTGTAATCTTGTTTAAACCAATCATCTTCTTTAATTCCATCTATATTTATTTGAGTATAAGGGTTGGGGTCAAGGATCATTCTAATCAAGTTCTGAGCTCCACGATAAAGAAACTTTGGAACCTGGTACTCTCCCTTGGAGATCTGTACTTCCCCGAGGAAAAAATAATATTAGATAACAAATTTTAAATATGAACTTACTATCTATGAATTTGTTTTACACACCTTCTGATAAAGAACAGTGATATTCCTATCAAGTGTAAAATATCCTGTAAGAATGACGTAAAGGATAACCCCACAAGACCAGATATCTGACATGGCACCATCGTATCCTCTGTTTGAAAGAACCTAAAAAAGTGGGCAACAGAATTTTAACAAAATATTTCAATTCCGACGATAAGCAGAAGACATTTCATACACTAGGGTTTACCTCAGGGGCAATATAGTTTGGACTCCCACAGGTTGTATGTAATAACCCATCATTCTGATTTACAAAAAGATCAGTTTAAAATTATAAGCAGCTGAAAGCACAACGTAAAAATTCATCAAAGGATAGAATGCAGTAATGTATCATACCCCAAGATGTTGAGGCAGAGCACTCAGACCGAAATCGGATATCTTAATGTTCCCTTTTGCATCAACGAGAACATTTTCTGGCTGTAAAAGTAGAAGCATGTTTACCCGATTCAAAACAATGATATGCGCAGTGCGATGCAACTTAGTTATGCAAGTTCAAGAGTGCATTGTTAAATACATTTTTGCTTCTTTAATCCACTTATATGATCTTCCTTCTAATAAATGCAAACATTGCAAATAATTACATTTATAGTGCATCTCACTCAATTATTGACCAACAAATTCCAAATTATCAGCTTTAGATTTTGTTTTATTATACCGGTGAAAGGAACTATTATCGAATATTCTTTTCCCATGTGATTAAGAATTGCAATGGGATACCTTCAAGTCCCTGTGGTAAGCACCCTTGTTGTGGCAATAACTTATACCATAAATTAGCTGCTGAAAAACCCTTCGACCTTCCTGTTCTGAAAGTTTTCCTTTACCATCCTATCAAATATTCAAAATCAAAAGGAAAATTCAGATCATTTTTACATAATTTTGGCTCAAATTGTCAAAAAGTCGAAGAAATAAAAAATGGACGATAGACCACAACAAAATGGATGATGGATCCATAGATACATTATATCAAACACTTACGTTGCACCTAAACCAATCCATACCCAATTTCGGGTAAATCCAAAAACATGAATTTTAGAGGAGGTGAAAACTTACCATAAATGAAATCGACGGAGAAAAGGGGTTAGGGTTCGAGAATGAGAGGGAGGATTTGGAATGGAGGTCGGAGCTGACGATGGAGGTGACGATGATGGAGGGGGAGAAGACGATGGTGATGATGGTGATGATGGGTGGTCGGGCTCGGGAATCAAAGAGCAAGGGAGGCATGCGGCTGGAGGGGGAGATGACGGCAAGGAATTGGTGAGGGATTTGAGATAGGGTTTTGAGAGAGAGAGGGAGAGAGTGTAAATTAGAGGCCAGGAAATGAAAAGTAAATTAGAGGGGAAAATGAAAATTGGGGGAGGGGGGAGCGCAGTGTAGCGTCCCGGATCCCCGTTACCGTACATCCGTGACACTCCCCAGAATCTTTGCCTTCAGATGCATCTCAACACAGTAATAACACAGAAATTTACAAACTTTTTATTGCCAAATAAGTCATTATATCATTGATTAAATCACAACCAATGTCTTGTTCTTGACAAGAATACAAATTACATAAACTCAGTACATCTTATTACAAACATACATTACTCCTTTCTATAGAGTTAACAACTTCCTCTCGAACTGGCAGTCGACGGCTCACTTCCGAAGCTCCGCTGAATGGTCAATCTGCTTCCCTGGGACTTGCTCCTCGGCTTGAGTCTTCTACTGCGCGACTCTGATATTTCTGCACCTGCTCGAAAGGTAGAATCGGCACCTAAAAGGTAGGGAACGTCAGTACTTCGACTGGCGCAATATTGATAATAACAGTGATCCTCCAAACTGGCAATCACAAACCATCTTGAATGGAAAAGAAAACGTGCATCCTAAATCGTGTAGTGCTCGTGTATGCCATGATTTAACAACTAAATGCACCAATCACAAGCTTTTTCTAAAGCAAGTAAGACTTGAAAATCTAGATCCGCATGCATCCCATACTACATATGTCCAAGACCCAAGCATAGCCTAATCTAATACACAAACAAGAATACACACGATGCACCTACTCTAATGCAATTCAGTTGGGAACGTATGCATCCCATACTACATACTTTCCCAAAATCAACTTCAATGGAAACGTATGCATCCCACACTGCATACTTCCCAAGAAGTTCGCCTCTCCTGATTGTAGGGTTCAATCCCTCGCCATGCATCCTACCCTTGTATCCATCCAGTTCTCAATAGATTGTCCGTCGTCCAAGGAGATTGCAGCGGTCAGTCTAATTCTGCCCTGCAGTGCCCAAGTGGTCACCGCTAGTTGGTACCCGCGCAGGACCTCCTTAGAAACCGCATTGAACCTAGTCCTTACGACCCTTGGTTCCACATGTCCACTCATGGACTCTCTCGCATGCGTGTTCACCCCCGGCCCGGTTTATGAACATATATATACCAAAAACACAAAACACAAACCCGCGCTTTAGGGACGTGAGCATCACGGGAGGTCAATTCCTCCAGGCCTCCCGCACCTTACTTCGATAAAACTTTGGGAATCAACAAATCGAAATACGAGTCGGGAACGCAATCCCTTAGCGGCCGAGAACGTATCCCTACGACTGGAAGATATAACACTGACTATGGTTTACTAGGACTAATGCAATTTTCCAACCCCTTAATAAACCATTCTAACCCCTACCTTACTCTAATTATTTCGGGTAAGAATTATTGCTTCCACACTTGCCTATCAGCCTCTGGGCCCTGGCGACACCGGTCCGATTCGCCCCTTCCCCGACTTGGACTCGTCCAGCATCATGGCCTACGCCTGCCGCTACCCCGGCTATAAATATAAAACTGCCCCGTGAGCTCCACTCACTGGCATGCTCGGACGTCCTACGCTCGGCAGAAGTCTAATAATATAGGCTTGATAGGTGCAGGGTATCCTTTACCCTAGTGACTAACTCGAGTCACACATCTCACTTGGGAAATCAACAACCTCAATAACAGAGATCGACCATCCCTAGACATGAGTCACCGACTCGCCTCACTCACAAGGAAAAAATACTTTCACAACCCTTAGTCCAAACCCAGACTAAGCGACCTACGGGTTTCTGCCCGAATCTCAAAATGGTCATAACTCTCTCGATACAACTCCGATTGGAGTGTATGAGCCCAACCTGGAAAGGTAAGATCCTAGGCTACAACTTCCTAGTTGATCACGAGCTTAGATTCAACCATCTAAGTCCTCGAAATAGCTTTTCAAGCTCCAACCTACGTGCTTCCTGTGCACGGGCTGCACCTTACCATTAACACAAAATCCTACTCGTTCATCAAAATGACACAAACTCAAATTCTGTAGAAGGGTGTGGGTGTCCTCAACAACTCTCTAGTTGGTCATGAGTCCAAATTTTACCATTAAGTCACCCTAACAGACTCGTCTATCATTGATACACCAATTCACACAATTGGTCTCTCCAATTCAGAGCACTCAGCTCTACTCTAGTTCTTTGTCCAGACCTACAAAAATCATAATAATTCAACTGTTTATTGGAATTGCCTCAAATTAGTTTTGTTGGAAAGGTCTAGGTGTCCACTACAACTCTCTACCGGGTCATGATCCTCAAAATATGCCTCTAACAAGTCTCAAATTCCCAATCTTTACGGAGTATCAAAACTGGCTGAAAACAGCACAATGCTTAATCACAAAATCACAGTAAATTGCACACTTGTCCAAATGACATAAAATTTATGGTGATGAAACTAGACATCATACCCAACATTATGCAAAAGACCTCATATCAAAATTCCAATTATACAGTGAGTACTATCTATTGCAAGTTAGCACAGAAACCATCAAGTTTTCTAATTCAACATCAGCTACTGGTTATAGAACGATTTTTCTCTTGTCTATAAACTCATCCAAATAATTTACTGATTTTTGTAAATAATCAAAATGCATTGAGGAACATTGAGTAAAAATGTCAGATCAATATCATGCTTCAATAAATCACAAAAATTCCTACAATATCAGCCATCCTGTTTTTCTTTTTCTGAGTCTGCCTTATGACACAGACCCCTCTCACAATTTTATTAGCATATCAAATATCATAGAAGAATATGAAATAAATCATGAATGATCCTAAAACATATATGAACAAACTGTTTTAATTTCATGGTCTAATTCATCATATTTTGCTTTCGGAAAAATCCACAAAATGGTACTCCGAACCAGTTTTTTCTAGTTCAATTCTGACTTCAACTTCTAACATTTAGAAGATCAATCCTAAGCATTCTAGCACACATGCATGCAATCAAAATTAATTAAAAGACAAGAATTTCAAGTTTAGAGAAACTTCCCACCCTTGGTTGTAGTAGTGGAAGGAACTTCTTCAAGCTTCTTCTCTTGGAAATCTCCTTTTGATCCTTCTTCTTCACTTCCTTCTTCTTTCTCTCCGCCTTCTCTTGAGGTGTTTTCTTTCTGAAATTTTCAGAGAAAAAGGGAGGAAATGAAGTGGGAAATGAAGGAGCTGGGAGGTGTAGGCCGGATTTGACGGGGGGGGGGGGGGGGGGGGGGGGGGTAGGTTTAGGATCTAGGTGGTTTGTAGACCAAAACCATGGCTTATGCCCATTGGTTTTGTGTTTGTTATGTTGGCTGCCCAACATAACCCTTAACGAGCTCCAACGAGTGTGAGACGAGTGTTTTAACGAGCGCACGCAACCTATATTCACTGTAGTATCATGCCGTGTTATATTTGCATGTGCGTCGTGCCGAAAACTAGCAGTTATACTAGTATCGGTCCGTCTCGTTCTCGTGCATCTTTGGAATACAACTCTCCCAAGAACCTTCCCGTAGCCCTAACCATCCACTACGATAGCAAAATCGACCCATAATAATGCAATCAATTGCACGCATACTAACAATATACATACACATATGCATATATTCAGGTATCGTACAAAACGGGGTGTTACATCACTCCCTCCTTAGAATCGTTCTGTCCCCAGAACGACGTTAGGGGCCCAAATAACAGATACTCATTAATGATCAGAAGATATTTTTCTGGATCATCACCAATTTCCTTGAGGAACATCCTCAAAACTCACTCTTAAAGTGCTCAATACCGGCTCCCAAGCCTCAAGTACTCAACGCACTCTTCCATCCTGGAGATCAGTCTCATCATGTGGATCATTTTGGAGCATACTGCATCCCGTATCCACTGTACTGGAGATGAATCACTTAGGGGTGTTTTGCCCTCGTCCTGGACTACTGGAGATCAATCCCTCTCCATAGAACTCCCTGGGGTCTATTGCGTCCCACGTTCCGGAAATACTGGGGAATATCTCGCTCTACGGATTATTATGGAGCCCCCACCACACGAACTCCTCAAGAGTTTTGCTCTCGTCCCGAACTACTGGAGATCATTCCCATTCCACAGAACACTCTGGGGCCGATTTCATCCCACGTCTGGAATGCTGGGGAATATCCCTCTTCGCGGATCATCTGGAGCCCCCTTATTCATCCTTGAATTTCTTCGTGAGTACTACTCTCGTCCTTGGAATACTGGAGACCAATTTCTACTCCACAGATCACTATGGGGCCTACTTCATCCCTTGTCTGGAATACTGAGGAACTTCTCACTCCGCAGATCATTATGGAGCCAACGTCCCACTAACCTATTTGTGTATGCTGCTCTCATCCCTGGAATACTGGAGCCCAATTCCTACTCCACAGATCATTCTGGGGCATATTTCATCCCTCGCCTGGAATACTGAGGAATTCCTCACTCCATGGATCATTATGGAGTCAACGTCATACACGAACTTCCCGTGCGTATCGCTCTCGTCCTCGAAATACTGGAGATCATTCCCACTCCACAGAACACTCTGGGGCCTATTTCATCCCTCGTCTGGAATGCTGGGGAACATCTCACTCCTTGGATCATTCTGGAGCCCTTACTCATCCTCGAATTTCCCTTGTGGGTATTACTCTCATCCTCGGAATACTGGAGATCAATCCCTCTCCACAGATCATTCTGGGGCCTATTTCATCCCTTGTCTGGAATATTGGGGAATACCTCACTCCTTAGATCATTCTGGAGCTAATGTCCCACTAGCCTGCCCGTGAACGTTGCTCTCGTCCCTGGAATACTAGAGAGAAATCCTACTTCACAGATCATTCTGGGGCCTATTTCATCCCACGTCTGGAATACTGGGGAATATCTCACTTCCTGGATCATTCTGGAGCCAACATCACACAATCTTTCTCATGAGCGTCGCTCTCGTCCCTGGAATACTGGAGACCAATCCTACTCCACAAATCATTCCGGGGCCTATTTATCCCTCGTCTGGAATGCTGAGGAATGTCTCACTCCATGGATCATTCTGGAGCCGACCTCACCACACGAACTCCCCATGAGTATCGCTCTCGTCCCGAAATACTGGAGATCAATCCCTCTCTATAGAACACTCTGGGGCCTATTTCATCCCTCGTCTAGAATGCTGGGGAATATCTCCCTCCGCGGATCATTCTGGAGCCTCCATACTCACGATCGTTCTCAGTTCATCATATCTCCTTCTAGTGCCCGAGTCAAGTTCTCAGCACATCTTCCAGCTCTCGGTTTGCACTTCTAGAGGGTCGGTGACCACTCCCTCCTTAGAAGAAAACGAGGCTTACCAAAGAGAAGGCAAATATTTCAGCCTTATGCCTTATCCCAAATACTTAATAAAATACGTATAAGATGAGATGACCAACTGCCCAAACTTTCATGCTTTATAATAGTCATAATATCATTCTACAGAACATAGTACAAGTTCATCATCCATATCTTGCAAAAATGCAACCAACAAAAATTTTTACTATTTATCGACTATGATAGCCCTTACTATTACATACTTCTTCCCAGTTAAGCTGAGGTTCATCCCTGACGAACAGGCTTCTTCTCTTTATCGATCACCTTTAGTAACTGGTCATTGGGTTTCCCTTGCAGTCGTGGACAATCTGATTTCTTGTGCCCGGCTTCTCCACAATTGTATCAAGTGCTTGTCTGGGCTCTTTTCGGGCATTGACTCTTGAAATGACCTGGTTCTTTACAAAGTAACACACCACTGTCTGGTTGGTCCCCTTGCTGGTGTTAAGCATTCTGGACTTGTGAGTTGAGTCCCGCTTGTCTTGGTCATTGGTGAGAATATGTTTCTTCCCTCATCTTCTTCATCTCGGTCTCACCTTGACTCCGCCTCATGTCCATTTCTGTTACTGCAGCTCGCCTTACTAGCTTGTCGAATCGGCGGATGCCTAACGGAACCATCCTCGACCTCAATCCAGGCCTGAGCCCTTGCTCAAATCTTTGGGCTTTCTTCGCTTCTTCCTGGACCATCTCAGGTGCTTACAGTGATAGCTGAGAAAACTTTGTCTTGTATTCCCTGACAGTCATATTTCCTTGCTTCAAGCTATGGAACTCCATTGCTTTCTCCTCTTGCACATCCAAAGGGAAATAGTGCTGTCGGAATTCCTCAAGAAAATATTCCCAAGTGATCTGTCCCTCTCCAAGACCACGCTTCACGGACTGCCACCAAACTCCGGCATCCTTCTCCAGCAGAATTGTGGCCAAACGAACCTTGCTATCTTCGGGAGTCACTAGCACTTCAAACACTGTCTCTACCTGACGTACCCAGTGGTCAGCAGCCGTGGGGTCGACCTGTCCTTCGAAAACTGGCGGTTTCATCTTCTTGAACGATTCCACCATTCTTATCGGGTCTGCTGGGGTAGCGACTCCTGGAGTTCCCTGTGGCGGTGCTTGGTTTCTACTAGCTTCCACAAATGCTCCCATCATTTGGAATACACGGGTAAACTCTGCTTCAACATTGAAGTTCGTGCCGTTGGTCCTACTGCCTTCGCCTTCAACCATTCTACGGTGACTGTTTCTGATTCATCTAGACACCCCTCAAGGAAAGAAAACACACAGGATTAGTTTTGGATGTAGGGAAGATCACAAACATACGGGAAAAATGAAACAATCATGGTTTTGACCTTCCTACAATCCAAACTAAACCCAGCCATTTGGCATTTTAGTCAAATTTCCTACTGTGTTAGATTACAAATTGAAGTCAGCACTGATACCACTTCTGTAGCGCCCCGGATCCCCGTTACCGGACATCCGTGACTGTAGCGCCCCGATTTCCAATACTGGGAAAACCGAGACACGAGCCAAGATCTTTTCTTCAATTAGTCACAATACACAGAAAAACAGGAGAATTTAAAACTTTTTATTCAACACAGAGTTACCATGCAGTAATTACAAATATCAGTTTGTAATACCAACTGTAGCGCCTGCCCTTTTTCCTTTTTGACTCCAAACTCAATTCTTCCAATTTCTATATCACTTTAAACATAAACTAAAATAGTTATGTTTCAAAGAAAAATCGGGCAGAGTCTCCCCTGTAATTTCTGCCCCAAAACAGAAAAAGCTTATGGAATTCTGTTCTAAATTCCGTAGCTCACATTACAGGCATTAATATCACGGGCTCCCTAGGCCAAAATGAGCATCATCATACAGGCAATATATATATATGCTCTGGGGGCCAAAACTCATAACGGTATAACAATTATCAATTAAAAACCATAAATCCTTTTGAAAACGTAGTAAGTTTTTAGAAAATAACTTGTAAAAATCTACCACGACGCCCAGTACTCCACAACGAGATGGGTACGGGTCAAAACCATATCATGCCACCTCACACTATACTCTTCATCATCATCCACATACTTATACATCAGAAATACAATTTAGAGCATAAAACCTTTACTATTTACAATTAAACCATAATAACAAATAGTAAAGTGAAGCTCCACTCCACCGGAACCTGAACCTATACCTCACCTCTGCACTGCTGGAGACCTGTAACAGTAAGGGACCTCGGGTAGTTCAGGGACTCCCTAACCCCCAAACACTAAGGGGTTAGCCATTTTTGGTGTGAGTATAATTTATTAACTAAGTAAATAAATTAAACTTACAAGTAAAACATAATGAACTCACAATTACCAAGATAAACAAATCTTGCTCGACCTCAGAACATGTAAACCTTATAAACGGGATTTCACGTCCATTACTCTTTGAGTCATCACCCGTATGTATATCCATACCCGCTCAACATACTTATCTTTAGTAATCATTTGAATAACCCCTCTCATTATACAAATATTGATCTTATTGCATTATATCCCGTATCCCGTCATAGACATATGCGTTCATTCGCATACTACCACATACATTCATGTCCAACCTAACACCTCATTGCACATTACCATTTACATGCATTTCATCACAATATACTCCACATCCCAAACATGGTTTGGCAATAACATATCACACCCCAAGGCCGATAGCTTGGGTGATAATCACCGCACCCCAAGCCGAACTTGGGTAAAATCACATCACATCCCAAGCCCATAGCTTGGTTATTGATTTACTTCAACTATCACGCTCGCAATTCAACTTGAATGGAAAAGACACGTGTACATATATTTTATGTGCCAGTGTATGTTATAACTTAACTCTAATGCAAGATTATCAATACGATGATGCTCTTATTCTAATGCCAGCAAGTCTCTGAAAGCAACATGCAGCCCATACTACATGCGCCCCATCTCGAGCCGTTTCTCCAAATATATGGATTTGAACCCGCATTATGAATTCTAATTGTACACAACCTGTTCCTGACAATAGTCCATGACTCTGTGAGGTTGCAGAAGGGGTCAAGTCCCCCTATGCAGTCTGCTTATGTTGTCTCCGTTTTCCACTACTACCCAGCATGCCGGACCTCACTCCAAACCAGACGATCCTAGTGTATCGGGCCTCGTTCCAAAATAAAACCATAGGGTCTCGCAAGTGCAGGGTAGCATGAAGCCTGCCCTGTGGCACCCTCTGGGGTCTCGCAAGCGCAGGACTGCACAATGCATCCTGTGGCACCCCAAGCCACGGTATTTCAGGAATTAACAGAGCGAGATACGCAACCCGTGCTCCCAACAGGTGAGCAGGCACCGTACGTATCCCTTTGACGGGAAGGTACAACCCAATAACACCACCTAAGGTCTGCCTCAAGGGACGAGTTAGTCGTAAGGTGCCCCCTACAACCGACTCCTCTCTTCCGGCAAAGGGTTTAAGTAATGATCTTTATAAGTCACTACCCTAATAATGTCCCTAACCCGGAACACTCCTAGAGAGGACAATATTATAACCACAACATGCTAGGCCTTTAAAATAGACTTCGCAAGACAACTCTACTAGGCTGCTCAACCTAGATTTACCAGAATCCCTCAGGATCCGGTTCGTGGCTTATCGATCCAAGGCCTCGGCAAAGCGAGTATACATGCATGCCGCTACCCTGAACTTAGATTCTGTCTATATCCCGGTCCTCGATCAACCTACACTGGTTAAGATTCGACGGTACACAAGGGGTGACTCCTCCACAGTTCCTTAGGGGTAAGAAAATATATGTCTTCATGGTCGATAGCCCTAGGGTAATAATATTACCCTAGATTAGCACAACAACTATGTACTGGCTACTAAGCTATATACGGTAACTAACCACATACCAGCCAATTAAGCCGCGTATGAGACCAACGGCTACGCACGGGCCGGTCGAGCCACGTACGAGACGACTATATGCAAACAACCAAACGTGTATCCTAGCAAACTCAATCTTCTATCATTAGAAGCAACAGAAGAGTCTACTATAATCAACTTAGCATGGGTTTCTTCTAAAATCAACTCATCATGGCATACCTACTATAATCAACTCAACATGATAGGTTTTACTGGAACTTCATATAGGCATGAATGGGTTCTTCACACAACTCAAGAATGATGTTCTACTACAACTGAACCATGGGTTTCTTTCTATAACAATTCAAGCATGGATTCTTACTATATCACAAGTGTGGGTTTTTTTTTCTACAACAATCCAAATCCATAGGATGGGTTCTTTTTCACTCACTACTACTAACAACTAGGATGTGCTCTTTTTAGCATTCACAAATAATATATCCCTAGGAATGGGTTCTTTCTCAACCTACAACAAGTAATCAACATAAAGGTGTGATCTTTTAACACCCTACAACTGACAACATCAAGGATTGTTTCTTTATCATACTACAACTAACATAACCTCAAGTTGGGTTCTTTTAGCCTCCACAATTTACTCAACCCTCAAAATGGGTTCTTTCTCAACCTACAACAACTCGTACCCAAAGATGGGTTCTCTTAGCATCCACAATTTACTCAACCCTCAAAATGGGTTCTTTCTCAACCTACAACAACTCATACCCGAAAGATGGGTTCCTTTCTTCACCTACACAAGTAGTAACCCTAAAGATGGTTCTTTCTACATATACATAAATAAATAAGGAGAGCAAACAACTAATTTAGAAGTAGAGAATCCCCACACAATTCAAGATTCCAATTATCCAAACTTCTTTAAAGCATCAAATACGTATATAAAACCATACTCACCATATTTTGATATCATCATATAGATATAACTCATCCCCATATACATAACTAGTCCATTATATAGGTTTTATATACTCAAAATAGTTAGTTTCACCATACGCCTCATCCATAAATCATATCACCACTTAAGTTTATCCAACTTCTTTAAAATATCAATTACGTATATAGAACCATACCCACCATATTTGATGTCTTCATATGAATATAACTCATCCCCATATACACATATATGTTATTCAACATCCCTTAAACATCACTACATAAATAATCATACTCACCATATTCTACAATCACAAAATACGTAATAACTCGATATTCACTATATTTCTTAAAAACACCAAAATATGTAGATAAATTGATACTCACTATATTTCTTAAAAACACCAAAATACGTAGATAAATTGATACTCACATATTCTTCAACCCACAAAAATATATAAATAACTAACTCACATAACTTCTATAATCACAGAAATACGCAAATAAATTACACTCACATAATTCTTAACACACAAGAACACATAATAAATTAACACTCATTATATTTCTTAAAACACAAAAATATATATAAATAAATTAAACTCACATATTTCTTAAACCCACAAAATACGTAAATAAATCGATACTTACTTATTTCTTTAAACCACAAAATACATAAATAAATTAACACTCACATATTCTTCAAACCCCAAAAATATATAAATAACTTAACTCACATATTTCTTAAACCACAAAAATACCAAGATAAATTAACTCACATATACTTCTTAAATCACAAAATACATTGATAAATTAATACTCACTATATTTCTTAAAACACAAAAATATATATAAATAAATTAAACTCACATAATTTGCGAAGATCCAAGCGCCATGACACCTCGCGTCCAAGGTCGTAATATATCCTATCATCAATTTCAAGCAATTAAAACTCAAATCATCCAAACCAATTATAGAAGCTAATAACACCATCCCAAATATCACACAAGCGTTTATTGAACGCTTGGGATATACACGTGCGATGCACGTGATAATCTAATGCCGACGAGATTCCTATTTCCAAACAATTACTAAAAACACTCCTAATTGTCCTAATAGCCCAACTATAATTTCTATTACTATATGAGAATTTATTCATACCCGTATAATTCTCTTTTACAAACCCAAAATCCTATTTTACTAACAACTTGAAATCTCTCTAAAAATCCACTAATTTCTCGCATCTACAATTTCTAATATCTCTAAATCTCTCTACCCTAACATTCCTACTCAATAAAAATTAACCCAACTAAATTTTGTACAATAAAATAGTTAGGGTTTTACCCTCCCGAATCCATTCGAAAATCCGATGCTACTACGACGTAGAGAATCCCTCACTTAGTCTACCCCTCACTTTAATTTGAAATCCATGGAGAATCGGAGGGGATTTGAGCGAGGAGATCGTCGGCCGATGGGTTCTTTTTCTTGCGTCAGGATGGAGATGGAAGGAAGGAGAAGAAGATGGAAGAAGGGAATGGGCGGTCGGGGTTTCTTTCGATCGCTGGCGTGGACGGGAAAGGGAGGAAGGGAGAGGAGGTCGGGGCCTCTTTGGGTTCGGGATTAGGAAAGAACAGATCGGGAGAAGTAAGGAGAAGGAAGGAGAAGAGAAAGGAGAAGGAAGGGGGTTTTTGTAAAAAGTGATAGATAAATATCTAAGGGAATGTTTCGTATAAGCCCCTAGCCTTAATACATTTCAAATGAAGCCCAACTCTCTACATTAATAATCCAAACAATACAAAGTACCTTAAAACTACTTCGTAATAGTCCGTATAAAAATAATTTAATTTTGAAAATAATTATAAAATAAAGTGGATAATAACTGATATTTCTTAATTGAAAATAATTATTATCAGAAAAATATATAATCGCGTGCAATTCTCAATTGCGCACGGATTTCGATGCAAAATAGCCATATGCTATTTTTCGGGTCGTTACAGTGACACTCCCCAGAATCTTTGCCTTCAGATGCATCTCAACACAGTAATAACACAGAAATTTAAAACTTTTTATTGCCAAATAAGTCATTACATCATTGATTACAACCAATGTCTTGTTCTTGACAAGAATACTAATTACATAAACTCAGTACATCTTATAACAAACATACATCACTCCTTTCTATAGAGTTAACAACTTCCTCTCAAACTGGCAGTCGACGGCTCACTGCCGAAGCTCCGCTGAATGGTCAATCTGCTTCCCTGGGACTTGCTCCTCGGCTTGAGTCTTCTGCTGCGCGACTCTGATAATTCTGTACCTGCTCGAAAGGTAGAATCGGCACCAAAAGGTAGGGAACGTCAGTACTTCGAATGACGCAATACTGATAATAACAGCGATCCTTCAAACTGGCAATCACAAACGATCTTGAATAGAAAAGGAAATGTGCATCCTAAATCGTGTAGTGCTCGTGTATGCCATGATCTAACAACTAAATGCACCAATCACAAGCCTATTCTAAACCAAGCAAGACTTGAAAATCTAGATCCGCATGCATCTCATACTACATACGTCCAAGACCCAAGCACAGCCTAATCTAATGCACAAACAAGAATACACACGATGCACTTACTCTAATGCAATTCAGTTGGGAACGTATGCATCCCATACTACATACTTTTCCAAATTCAACTTCGATGGAAATGTATGCATCCCATACTACATACTTCCCAAGGAGTTCGCCTCTCCTGATTGTAGGGTTCAATCCCTCGCCATGCATCCTACCCTTGTATCC
Source organism: Hemerocallis citrina (assembly GCA_017893485.1). NCBI lineage: Eukaryota > Viridiplantae > Streptophyta > Magnoliopsida > Asparagales > Asphodelaceae > Hemerocallis > Hemerocallis citrina. Next base: position 216,553,581 of record CM030362.1, read on the forward strand.
ATCCAGTTCTCAATAGATTGTCCGTCGCCCAAGGAGATTGCAGCGGTCGGTCTAATTCTGCCCTGCAGTGCCCAAGTGGTCACCGCCAGTTGGTACCCGCGCACGGACCTCCTTAGAAACCGCATTGAACCTGGTCCTTACGACCTTTGGTTCTACATGTCCACTCATGGACTCTCTCGTATGCGTGTTCACCCCCAGCCCGGGTTATGAACATATATATACCAAAAACACAAAACACAAACCCGCGCTTTAGGGACGTGAGCACCACGGGAGGTCAATTCCTCCGAGCCTCCCGCACCTTACTTCGACAAAACTTTGGGAATCAACAGATCGAGATACGAGCCGGGGACGCAATCCATTAGCGGCCGAGAACGTATCCCTACGACTGGAGGATACAACACCGACTATGGTTTACTAGGACTAATGCAATTTTCCAATCCCTTAATAAACCATTCTAACCCCTACCTTACTCTAATTATTTTGGGTAAGAATTACTACTTCCACACTTTCCTATCAGCCTCTGGCCCCTGGCGACACCGGTCCGGTTCGCCTCTTCCCCGACTTGGACTCGTCCAGCATCATGGCCTATGCCTGCCGCTACCCCGGCTATAAATATAAAACTGCCCCGTGAGATCCACTCTCTGGTATGCTCGGACGTCCTACGCTCGGCAGAAGTCTAATAATATAGGCTTGATAGGTGCAGGGTATCCTTTACCCTAGTGACTAACTCAAGTCATGCATCTCACTCAGGAAATCAACAACATCAATAACAGAGATCAACCATCCCTAGACACAGGTCACCGACTCGGCTCACTCACAAGGAAAAAATGCTTTCACAACCCTTAGTCCAATCCCAGACTAAGCGACCTATGGGTTTCTGTCCGAATCTCAAAATGGTCATAACTCTCTCTATACAACTCCGATTGGAGTGTATGAGCCCAACCTGGAAAGGTAAGATCCTAGGATACAACTTCCTAGTTGATCATGAGCTTAGATTCAACCATCTAAGTCCTCGAAATAGCTTTTCAAGCTCCAACCTGCATGCTTCCTGTGCACGGGCTACACCTTACCATTAACCCAAAATCATACTCGTTCTTCAGAACGACACAAAATCAAATTCTGTAGAAGGGTGTGGGTGTCATCAACAACTCTCTAGTTGGTCATGAGTCCAAATTTTACCATTAAGTCACCCTAACACACTCGTCTATCATTGATACACCAATTCACACAATTGGTCTCTCCAATTCAGAGCACTCAGCTCTACTCTAGTTCTCTGTCCAGTCTTACAAAAATCATAATAATTCAACCGTTTACTAGAATTGCCTCAAATTAGTTTTGTTGGAAAGGTTTAGGTGTCCACTACAACTCTCTAATGGGTCATAATCCTCAAAATGTGCCTCTAACAAGTCTCAAATTCTCAATCTTTACGGAGTATCAAAACTGGCTGAAAACAGCACAATGCTTAATCACAAAATCACAGTAAATTGCACACTTGTCCAAATGACATAAAATTTATGGTGGTGAAACTAGACATCATACCCAAAATTATGCAAAAGACCTCATATCAAAAGTCCAATTATACAGCGAGTACTATCTATTGTAAGTTATCACAGAAACCATCGAGTTTTCTAATTCAACATCAGCTACTGGTTATAGAACGATTTTTCTTATGTCTATAAACTCATCCAAATAATTTATTGATTTTTTTGAATAATAAAAATGCATTCAAGAACATTGATTAAAAATTTCAGATCAATATTATGCTTCAATAAATCACGAAAATTCCTACAATATCAGCCATCCTGTTTTTCTTTTTCTGAGTCTGCCTTACGACACAGATCCCTCTCACGATTTTATTAGCATATCAAATGATCATATAAAAATATGAAATAAATCATGAATGATTCTAACACATATATGAACAAATCATTTTAATTTCATGGTCTAATTCATCACATTTTTCTCTCGAAAAAATCACAAAATGGTACTCCGAACCAGTTTTTTCTAATTCAATTCTGACTTCAACTTCTAACCTTTAGAAGATCAATCCTAAGCATTCTAGCACACATGCATGCAATCAAAATTAATTAAAAGACAAGAATTTCAAGTTTAGAGAAACTTTCCACCCTTGGTTGTCGTAGTGGAAGGAACTTCTTCAAGCTTCTTCTCTTGGAAATCTCCTTTTGATCCTTCTTCTTCACTTCGTTCTTCTTTCTCTCCTCCTTTTCTTGAGGTGTTTTATTTCTGAAATTTTCAGAGCAAAAGGGAGGAAATGAAGTGAGAAATGAAGGAGATGGGAGGTGTAGGCCAGATTTGACAGGGGGAGGGGGTAGGTTTAGGATCTAGGTGGTTCGTAGACCAAAACCATGGCTTATGCCCATTAGTTTTGTGTTTGTTATGTTGGCTGCCCAACATAACCCTTAACGAGCTCCAACGAGTGTGAGACGAGTATTTTAACGAGCGCACGTAACCTATATTCACTGTAGTATCATACCGTGTTATATTTGCATGTGCGTCGTGCCGAAAACTAGCGGTTATACTAGTATCGGTCCGTCTCGTTCTCGTGCATCTTTGGAATGCAACTCTCCCAAGAACCATCCCGTAGCCCTAACCATCCACCACGATAGCAAAATCGACTGATAATATTACAATCAATTGCACGCATACTAACAATATACATAAACATATGCATATATTCAGGTATCGTACAAAACGGGGTGTTACACGCAGGTTGGAAATTTTTAGGCCTATTGCGGCATTTATGCAATAAAATGCCATTATAGCCTATTTCTATCTCGGCATTTTTGATGAACACCGGTATAGAAGGGGGTATATTTTTATTGCTTTATTTCTAATTGTCTACCCCGATGCTTCTACCAAATGACGGGATAGAATCGCCGGGATAGACGTTTTATTTTGTAGTGTCAGATTTTACATAAGGATGAGATACATAGTGAAGAGGTGATGAGCGTAAGAGACAAACATGAGTATGAGGGCCATTGGATTGGTGGTGTGAGAGTATCCACAGGATGTCCCATGATGCGTCATGATTAGGATGTGGATACTACTCCAGAGTACCGTCCCGATGGCGACGCTTATGGGGAAATCGAATGACTGCTGGTGGTGTCACGTTTATGTAGGAGGTGAATTAACACAGGATGCCTGCATGATGAGTCATGTGTCAGTGCATTGGGATTCTCTCCAGGGTGCCTAGACGTGAGTTCGTAGTTCATAGAATGCTTAAGATACTTACTGTAGTTACGGTAATAGATTAAGTGATGGCGAGGGATTGGACCCTACAAGATGAAGAATGATTAACGGCTTGCCCTCGGACCTATGTAGTATGGGCTGCATAGACTCTGAACAAGTGCACATTAGTGTCATATAATGTAAACAACTGCATTAAAGACTAAGTGCACATCACAACATGACATCAATAGGATAGTCCCTTATATTTTGTCTTGTGATCAAGTTTGTGGTTGTTTAAGTTTGGAAAATTGTTATACTGTTTCCAGCATAGAGAGGATGGCCGTATATAATATTTCGTCAGTGAATGAACTAATGTGCCCACAGTTTCATATGCAGAAAAAAGAGGTTGACAAATTGAAGTATACATGCTGCTCAAAGATTGATTTAAATGTTGTGTAATTGTTCCTTGTAATTATTGTAAATTGCTTCTGCTGTATGGATGTAAATGTTTAATGTAACTCTGATGTAAGAAATACTTTTAATTTCCTTGTAAAATTGTACGAAAGAAGTGTAAGATTATGTGGAACTTCGAATTCAGTTTTGTTTTGAAATTCGGGGTGTTACAGAGTGGTATCAGAGCCATGCTTCTAAGTAGTAGAAATTTATAAGGTACGACACCCTAAAAGTGGACATTAGAGAGTGTGTTGAGTCTAGAGATTTAAATGTAAGTTACTTACATTTGTGTTGCTCTATGATTTATGTTTCTCCTCCTCCTTTCTTTAAGATAGCGGACCACTTCGACTCAGCTGGAGATGACAACTAGCAAATTGCTGAGGAGGATTATTATCCCGAACAAGCTGATTCAGACAAAGAGGATCTTGAAGAATTTGAAGAGGAATGGCCTGAGTCTTGGGAGATCACTCCACCTCTGGATTCATGTAATGATTCCTCTGATGAGGAAGAACCAGTTCCGAGCAGTCTCATTCTGTCTCTTCAGAGGCAGGTAGAGACTCAGAGGAAGAGAGCGGAGCTGTTGCAGGCACAGTGTGCGAAGAGCAAGGAGAGCATTGCAGTTCTCAGTCATCGTGTTTGGGAACTCGAGAAGAGGAAAAACATGTACGATGTACTGAAGGAGGAAGTGGAGGAACTATGGGAAGAGCTTCGAGAAGCCAAGAGGAACCGTAGGAACTACACTGTTGAATCTTCTTACCGTTTTCATTTGATGTTAGAAATGTTTTAAATTCAAATGTATAAAGTTTGAAATTCAATGAAATGAAAAGTTGATTTAAAATTCATGTTTTATTCTTCGAATTTAAGAGATCTTTTGCATCAGAACATGGTTAGAAGAGGATCTCGAAATGGAGAAGGCCTGGACTTGGAAACGGAACTAGCGAGGATCTATCAGACACTCAATGCCGTTGCCATGAATCAGAATCAAGGAAGGGTGCCTGCAAATCCAGTACCCGAAGCAATCAAACTCGTGGAATCATTCAAGTAGATGAAACCACTGATGTTTGAGGGGAAGTCAGACCCTGAAGTGGCTGACAATTGGATCCGACAAGTAGAGACTATCTTCGAAGTCTTGGAGACTCCTGAGGGCAGCAAGGTGAAGTTGGTGGCACTTCAGTTCGAGAAGAATGTGGCTGTATGGTGGCAGTCGATGAAGCGGACGATGGGGGACATTGTTCTTGGCTGAGAGGAATTCTTGGAGGAATTCCGTAGTCATTACTTTCCATTAGACGTCCAGGAGAAGAATGCCATGGAGTTTCTAGCACTGCAGCAGGGCGGCATGTCAGTTAGAGAGTATGAGATGAGGTTTAATCAGCTCTCAATATATGCACCCGAACTGGTGATGGATGAGGCGAAGAAGACTAGAAAGTTCGAGCATGGTTTGAGGCCAAGTCTGAGATCCAGGATGATGCCCCTCGGTATCAGGAAGTTTGACAAGCTGGTCAAACGAGCGGCAGCCACTGAGGCAGACATAGAGCAGTTCCACACTATTCAGAATCGGAGGAACAACTGGAATGTGGGGAAGAGGCCCGCAGTTGCTGGGAATGTCAGGGGACAGCCACCGGCTCAAAGGTTCAAGCCTACGGGTGTGAACACTATTCAGGTGGCAGGAAGACCTGGAAATACTTGGGTGAGACCTCCAGTGACTTGTTTCAACCGTGGAGAGACAGGCCACTGTAAGTCTCATTGCCCCAAGCTGCAGGATGTCGTCTGCAATGGACCAACTCAGTAGACCGGGAAGAAGCTGTACCTACAGGGGCGAGTATTTGCCTTGACCAAAGTTGACACTGATGAGGTGGATCACGTCATCACTGGTACGAGGGGGAGTGTAGGAGTGTTCTTTTCTTTTTCTGTTGTCCCTTTTCCTATTTATTTAGTACACTGTTATGTAACGAGTGTGTGTTATGTAATAGGGGTTTTATTTGAATGGAAAGAAAGCTGTTGTTTTGTTCGACACTCGGTTATCTCATACTTTTGTATCACCTAAATTTGCTAAAGTTCTGGGAGTTAAACCGAAGATAATTCCAGGCAAGGTCTTAGCAGTAGCTGCTCCGTCAAGTGAGACTTTAACCACTGATCGGTACTATGCGGACTGCGAGATCGTGATTGGAGATAGAATTTTCAGGATAGATCTGATCGAGCTGAATGTCTTGGGAGTCGATGTTATCATTGGCATTGATTTGATGTCGGTGTACAGTGCGAGCATTGGGTGCAAGACCAAGACAGTAACAGTGAAGGCTCCAGGTGGACCTGAAGTCACTTTCCAAGGGAAGAAGAGATGTTCAGATTTGGTTGCTGCTGTCAGCCAGAAGAAAGGGATTCCTGTAGAGGTGCAGCAGATTCCGGTGGTTTGGGATTATCCGACGATATTCTTGGAAGATTTGTTTGGGTTGCCCCTACATCGTGATGTGGAATTCAGCATCACTATTCAGCCAGGGAGTCCACCTATTTCCAAGGCACTGTATAGGATGCGCCTGTGGAGCAGGATGAGATCAATCGGCAGATTGAGGAACTGTTGGAGAAGGGCTTTATTCAACCGAGTGCGTCACCTTGGGGAGCGCCGGTGCTTTTGGTAAAGAAGAAGGATGGATTGATGAGAATGTGCATCGATTACCGAGAGCTGAATAAGGTTACTGTTCAGAACAAATATCCGATTCCAAGAATTGATGACTTGGTAGTTCGTCTACAAGAAGCTGTTGTTTTCTCCAAAATAGATCTTCGATCAGGATACCATCTAGTTCGAGTGAAGATGTGTATAAGACTGCGTTCAGAACTCGACACGGGCATTACGAATTCTTAGTTATGTCGTTCGGAGTGACGAATGCATCTGCATATTTCATGGATATGATGAACAGAGTTCTGAGGCCATTCATTGATTCTTTCGTCGTGGTGTTTATCGACGATATTCTTGTGTACTCCAAGTCGGAGGAGGAGCACACGGGGCATCTGGCAGTAGTTTTGAAGAAGTTTGAAGAGCAGGAGTTGTATGCCAAGTTGTCCAAGTGCGATTTCTGGAAATCTGAAGTGGCATTCCTAGGTTACATCCTTTCTAAGGAGGGAGTGGCAACTGATCCACAGAAGATAGAGTCGGTGAAGGATTGGGCAAGGCCTACTACATTGAAGGAAATCAGGAGTTTCTTTGGGCTAACTGGATACTACAGGAGGTTCATCCAGGGCTACGCTCAGATAGCCGTGCCGCTCACTGGTCTGACCAAGAAGAATGTGAACTTCAAGTGAACCGAACAGTGCAAGGCAAGCTTTCAGGAGTTGAAAGAGAGGCTGACTACTGCTCCCATTTTAGTATTGCCTAGAGCAAGTGTTGAATATGATGTCTACAGTGATGCTTCACATCGTGGGCTTAGTTGTGTCTTAATGCAAGAAGGTAAGGTGATCGCTTATGGCTCTAGGCAACTAAGACCGTATGAGAAAAATTATCCGACTCATGATCTGGATTTGGCTGCGATTATCTTTGCCTTGAAGCAAGGGAGGCATTACGTGTATGGTGAGAAGCTGAACATGTACTTGGACCATAAGAGCTTGAATGTTGTGTAATTGTTGCATGTAATTACTATAAATTACTTCCGCTGTATGGATGTAAATTTGTAATGTAACTCTGATGTAAGAAATGTTTTTAATTTCCTTGTAAAATTGTACGAAAGAAGTGTAAAGATCCTGTGGAACTTCGAATTGAGGGGTATTTTGGAATTCAGGGTGATACAGAGAGTGTTGACGAGATCCGAGTTAGGGGTAGTGATAAGGACTCATAGTTACCGTAGGGGCCATCGACCATCAAGAATCGCATCTTACCACCTTAGAAACTGTGGATAAATCACACCTCGAGCACCGACGGATCTTAACTGATGTGAGTTGATCGTGGACCGAGAATGTTGACGAGATCCGAGTTAGGGGTAATGATGAGTAAGAGAGAGATTTCCGTCACTGGTGTCTTGGATCGATAGGCCATGAGTTGAATCGGGATAATCATAAGAAAGTTATTGAAAACCCCGTGAGACTGTTTGGATTTAGTGACATCATTAGAGTAGTAACTTATGGCTATTACTACTTAAACTCTACTTATTATCTTTTTTTCGCCGAAGGAAAAGAGTTGGTGTTAAGGGTGATTCCTTATAATCTGATATGTCTCATAGGCCGACACTAGGCGGTGTTATTGGGTTGTACCATCTCGTCTAAGGGATACGTACGGTGCCTTCTCATGAGTTAGGAGCACGGGTTGCATATCTCGTCTGTTAATTCCTGAAATACCGTGACTAGGGGTTCCACAGGATGCTACGTGCAGTCCTGTGCTTGCGAGACCCCAGGGATGCCACAGGGGATGCTACGTGCTAATCTATGCTTGTGAGACCCTATTTTCTTTTGGGTCTCGAATGAGGTCCGGTACGCTGGGCAATAGTGGCATATGCGATCACCACTATAGTGACTGCAGTAACGGAACTAGACCGTACCTGCAACCTTGTGTTTGAGTGATGTCCGGTACACCAGGTAGTAGTGGCAAATGAAGACACCATAATCGTACTGCATTTGTGGGACTTGACGCACCTGCAACCTCACAGTCACGTTGTATTATCAGGAACAGGATTGTGTACAGGGTAGAATTCATAACATGGGTTCAAATCCCTATATATGAAGAAACGGCTTGAGATGGGACATATGTAGTATGGGCTGCATACTGTTCCGGAGACTTGCTTGCATTAGAATAAGTGCAAGCTGTAACACACCGAATTCCAAATACAACTGAATTCGAGTTCCCAAGGATTTTTTCACTTCTCTTCGTACAATTTTACAAGGAAATAAAACTTTACTTTATATCAGAGTTACATTTACATTAACATTTATACAGCGGAAGCAAATTTTACATCAATGAATGAAATACAACAACAGTTGAATAATCTTTAAGCATCAAGTGTTCTTTAGTCTTTTTCATGTGCTTTACCCTGCATAGAAACTGTGGGTACGTCAGTTCATTCAACTAATGAAATATTATACACGACCATCCTCTCTATGCCAAAAACAGTATAACGATTCTCAATACTTAACAAACCACAGACTTGTTCACAATCAAAGCTAATGGGACTATCCTACTGATGTCGTGTTGTGAATGTGCACTTAATCCTTAATGCAATTATTTATGTTATATGACACTAATGCACACTTGTTCAGAGTCTATGTAGCCCATACTACATAGGTCCGAGGGCAAGCCCTTAACCGTTCTTCATCTTGTAGGGTTCAATCCCTCGCCATGACTTAATCTACTACTGTAACTATGGTAAGTATCCTAGATGTTCAATGACCTACGAACTCATGTCTAGGCGCCCTGGAGAGAATTCCAACACACTGTCACATGACTCATCATGCAGGCATCATGTGGTAATTCACCTCCTACCATAGACATGACACCACCCGCAGTCACCAAACACCCCACGAGCATCGCCACCTAGACGGTACTCTGGAGCAGTATCCACGTCCTACTCATGACGTATCATGGGACATCCTGTGAATACTCTCACGCCGCCAATCCAATGGCCCTCATACTCATGTTTTTCTTTCACTTTCTGTATAATTTCTCATAAAATAGATTACTTTTATAATTCAAAAAAAATACAAATTTCTATGGAATTCTACCCAATTTTCACCTCTAACTCATTTTTATTTTGTATAAATAGTGTTCAAATATTTTTCACAAGATCTACATATTTTTAGGATAATTGTAGTATTTTTTTGGGATTTTTAAAAGTCAAAAATTCGATTTTAAACTCAAAAATCAAAAAAATGTTCAAAATTGCCGAAAGCCAGATTCGAACATGCGACCTAGACCAATTCAACAGCCATCGCAAGCCAATTGGGCTAAGGCGCCTATGCGATATGAAAGGGGGTTTTAATGAGATAAGCTTGTTCTCGGATTTTGGGTTTTTATTCAAAAAACTGAAATAAAATGCAGGGCTTAGGTTTCGAACCCAAGACCTTGGGGTCTAACCACGGCTACAGTAAAAGCCACCGCACCGCTAACCACTTGGTCTAAGGGACCAGATTGTCTCAAAGGGTATTGGGTTGTTTATAACCCAATTCTCTGTTCATATCTAAATTTCTCAAAATGATTTTGTTTCTTTTCCTTCTCTTTTGAAAACAAAAAAACTCCAGATTTTACCAAAACATGAATTTACAGTAAACCAGTATTTTTATAACCATTATTTACTTTATAAAACATGTATTTTGGCCCTACTTTATGTTCTATGTCCATAATTTTGACTTTGAGAACAAACACCATATTTGTTTATAACTTAGAGTTAAATTTCCACAACTACTATATTTCATTGTTCTTTTATTCATTAACCACCTACAATAATTTAGAGGCAATTTCTCATCTTTGTACAACAAAGAAACTTTATTTTAAGCAATCAATTACACGTAAGGCATTTAATTCAACTAGTTGTCTCATAAGTACAAATTTTATCATAGCATTCAATTAGAACATGTAGCATAACAATATGGTGATTTCTAGCATTTTAATTCACAATTCATCCATTAGCAGTCATTCCATCAAACATTCTCTATGTTACCATTCCATTTTTAATTAAACAAACATGTTTCCAATTTCGACTAGTTGATTCATAATAATTTTATTAAATCATCCTTAGCATGGTATCTAGTTCTAAAAGTATGAAAAACACCCACCTATTTGGAGAAACGAAAATGAAAGCTCCTAGAGTGCAAGAAAAAGTGGCATTCTCCTCCTAGAATGTATTGCAAAATGCTCCTCTTCCTTGCTCCTTGGTGCAACCCGAGCCCTCTTTGCTTGATGGTGATGGCTGGCCTCCTTTTGGTTGGGACACATAGAAAGATTTCACACTCTAATCTTTTGCTCACAAATCTCCTCAATCTTTTACTCTCTTATCTTTTTCTTTTCTCTTCTTTCTTAACAAATATTTAGTGCACCAATGAGAAGAAAAGCTAGGGGTATTTATACACTTTTAAGGTGGAAATAGATGGCTAGGATTAATCGTGAAGTTAGAAATTAAGGACTAAGATAAGTTGGGAAGTTGTAGCAACTTCCATGAACTCAATAACTACCCCTCAACTCAGTCCCACTCTCCCTTTCTCTCTTGGCCACAACCGACCTCCCCAAAAGTGTGCAAAGCACACCATAGTGCGTGCACGTGCCCCTTCTAGTACCCCTTATTAAAAGTTATACAAATTTAATTAATCAATTGTCCACTAATTGTGTCTACATGACAAGTTGTGACAATTAAAAGATTAATTAAGTTTGTGGGCCTCAAAATAGTGGGCTTTAGGCTCATGGGCTATTTAATAAAATATTTAATTATTAGGGTGGGCTTAAAAATAAGTAAACAAGTTTAGGCTTTATAAAATAAGCTTTTAGAAAAATAAAGAGAAAGAAATAAATAACTGTCCATGTTATAAAAGATAATTTTATAAGAAAATATGCATACAAAAGTTTGCATGTGCACAACACGTAAAAATCAACATTTCTCATTAAATGAAAAATTCAGGGTATTACAATAGCATACACTGACACATCAATTATATATACACATTTCTCTTTTCATCAATCTGTTTCTTTAAGTGGAGAATCACTGCTAGTCATCAGCCTTAAAAACGTCAGTATATGCATTGACGTTCCCATTTCAATAGGTACCGAATTGCAGAAGTACAGGTACGGGATTTAGGAGGACTCAAGGCGAGAGAAGCAAGAGTCGTCTTCATTTCCGCTGTATTATATGTTGTTTACTATTGTTCCATTGTAACAATTTTGTAATCTATTTATTTGTTGGAAAGCATCCAAGTGAAATACCAAGTGTTCTTTATTCATTATACTCTGATGTAATATATTGAAAGTTGTAACACTTGGGATAGTAAAGGTATTATTGTAACACTGTTGTAATGTATTGCAATTTTGTAACATTCGATTTGTAATACATTTGTGTTGAATAAAAAGTTTTAAATTTTTCTATTTTTTCTGTGCATTGTGGCTAATTGAAAAAAAGATTCTGGTTTATGTCACGGTTTTCCAGTTACCAGAAATCGGGGCATTACACTTAGCTTGAGAATGCTACCCATGTGCTCGAGATCACCGTCGGGTGTCGTGGCTTGGGGGTCGGCACAGAGCGTCGAGCTCCGTTGCTGTAGCTTGGGAATGCTACCTATGTGCTCTAGATCACCGTCTGGTGTCGAGGCTTGGGGGTCGGCATAGAGCATCGAGCTGTGCTGTCTTAGCTTTAGAATGCTACCCATGTGCTCTAGATCACCATCTGCTGTCGAGGCTTGGGGGTCGGCACAGAGCATCGAGCTGTGCTGCCTTAGCTTCAGGATGCTACCCATGTGCTCGAGATCACCGTCAGGTGTCGAAGCTTGAGGGGTGGCACAGAAAATCGAGCTTCGCTGCCTTAGGTTAAGAAAGCTACCCATGTGCTCGAGATCACCGTCAGGTGTCGAGGCTTGGGGTCGGCACACAGCGTCGAGCTCTGCAGCCTTAGCTTGAGAAAGCTACCCATGTGCTCGAGGTCATCGCAAGGTGTCGAGGCTTGGGGGTCAGCCCATAGCGTCGAGCTCCGCTAGCTTAGATTGAGAAAGCTACCGATGTGCTCGAGACCACCATAGGCTGTCGAAGTTTGGGGGTCAGCACAAAGAGTCAAGCTCCTCTGCCTTAGATTGAGAAAGCTACCCATGTGGTTGAGATCACCGCAGGGTGTCGAGGCTTGGGGGTCAGCGCTGAGCGTCGAGCTCCGTTGCCTTAGCTTGAAAAAGCTTCCCATGCGATCGAGATCACCGTCAATTATCGAGGCTTGGGGGTAGGCATTGAGCATTGACCTTTGCTGCCTTAGCTTGAGAAAGCTACCCATGTGCTCGAGATCACCGCCAAGTGTCGAGGCTTGGGGGTTGGCACAGAACATCGGGCTCTGTTGCCTTAGCTTGAGAAAGCTACCCTTGTGCTCGAGATCACCACAGGGTGTCGGGGCCCCGGGGTCGGCACAGAGCGTCGGAGCTAAGTCACCGCAGGGTGTCAAGGCTTGGGGGTCGGCACAGAGCATCCAGCTCAGATGCCTTAGCTTGAGAAATCTACCCATGTGCTCGAAATCACCATAGGGTGTCGAGGATTGGGGGTTGGCACAGAGCATCGAGCTCCGCTGCTTTAGCTTGAGAAAGCTACCCATGTGCTTGAGATCACTGCAGGGTGTCGAGGCTTGGCGGTCGGCACAGGGCGTCGAGCTTCGCTACCTTAGCTTGAGAAAGCTACCCATGTGCTCGAGATCACCGCAGGGTGTCCAGGCTTGGGGTTCGACACAGAGCATCGAGCTCCACTGCCTTAGATTGAGAAAGCTACCCATGTGCTCGAGATCACTGCAGGGTGTCGAGGCTTGGGGGTCAGCACAGAGCGTCAAGTTCCGCTGCCTTAGCTTAAGAAACCTACCCATGTGCTCGAGATCATCGCAGGGTGTTGAGGCTTAGGGGTCAGCATAGAGCGTAGAGCTCCGCTGCCTTAGCTTGAGAAAGCTACCCACGTGCTCAAGGTCATCGCAGGGTGTCGAGGCTTCGGAGTCGGCACAGCGCGTCGGGATCTGCTGCCTTAGCTTGAGAATGCTGCCCATGTGTTCGAGATCACCATCAGGTGTTGAGGCTTCGGGATCAGCACAGAGCATCGAGCTCCGCTACCCTAGCTTGAAAAAGTTACCATGTGCTCGAGATCACCGCAAGGTGTCGAGGCTTGGGGGTCGGCACAGAGCATCGAGCTCTGCTGCCCTAGCTTGAGAAAGCTACCCATGTACTCAAGATCACCGCAGGGTGTCGTGGCTTGGCGGTCGGCACAGAGCGTCAAGCTTTGTTACCTTAGCTTGAGAAAGCTACCCATGTGCTCGAGATCACCGCAGGGTGTCGGGGCTTGGGGTTCGGCACAATGCGTCGAGCTCCGCTGCGTTATCTTGAGAAAGCACCCATGTGCTTGAGATTACCGCAGGGTGTCGAGGCTTGGATGTCGGCACAGAGCATCGAACTTCGCTGCCTTAGATTGAGAAAGCTTCCGATGAGCTCGAAACCACCGTAGGCTGTCGAGGTTTGTTGTTTGACACAAAGCGTCAAGCTTTGCTTCCATAGATTGAGAAAGCTGCCCATGGGCTTGAGATCACCGCAGGGTGTCGAGGCTTTGGGGTCGACACTGAGCTTCGAGCTCTGCTACCTTTGATTGAGAAAACTACCCATGTTCTGGAAGTCACGGCAGGGAGTCTAGGCTTGGGGGTCGGCACAGAGCGTCAAGCTCTACTGCCCTAGCTTGAAAAAGCTACCCATGTGCTCGAGATTACCACAGGGTGTCGAGGCTTGGGGGTTGACAGAGAGCGTCGAGCTCCACTGCCCTAGCTTGAGAAAGCTGCCTATGTGCTCGAGATCACCGCAGGATGTCGAGGCTTGGCAGTCGGCACAGAGCGTTGAGCTGCGCTGCCTTAGCTTGAGAAAGCTACCCATGTGCTCGAGATCACCGCAGGGTGTCGAGGCTTCGGGTTCGGTACAAAGCGTCGAGCTATGCTGCCTTATCTTGAGAAAGCAATCATGTGCTCGAGATCACCGTAGGGTGTCGAGGCTTGGAGGTCGGCACAGTGCGTCGAACTCTGCTGCCTTAGATTGAGAAAGCTACTGATGTGCTCAAAACCACCGTAGGTTGTCGAGGTTTTTGGTTTGGCACAGAGCGTCAAGCTTCGCTTCCTTAGATTGAGAAAGTTGCCCAAGGGCTCGAAATCACCGCAGGGTGTCGTGGCTTGGGGGTCGGCACTGAGCTTCGAGGTCCGCTACCTTTGCTTGTGAAAGCTTCCCATGTGCTCGAGATCACTTTCAGGTGTCGAGGCTTGGGGGTCGGCACAGAGCGTCGCGATCCGCTGCCTTTGCTTGAGAAAGCTACCCATGTGCTCGAGGTCATCGCAGGGTGTCGGGGCCTGGGGGTCGGCACAGAGCCTCAAGCTCTGCTGCCTTAGCGTGAGAAAGCTACCCATTTGCTCGAAGTCACCGCAGGGTGTCGAGACTGGGGGGTCGGGACAGAGCATCGAGCTCAGCTCCTTAGCTTGAGAAAGCTACCCATGTGCTCGATATCACCACAGGTTGTCGAGGCTGGAGGGTCGGCACGTAGCATCGAGCTCCGCTGTTTTAGCTTAAGAAAGATACCCATGTGCTCGAGATCACCGCAAGGTGTTGAGGCTTGGTGGTCGGCACAGAGCATCGAGCTTCGCTGCCTTAGCTTGAGAAAGCTACCCATGTGCTTGAGATTACCGCAGGGTGTCGAGTCTAGGGATTCGGCACAGAGCGTCGAGCTCCACTGCCTTAGCTTGAGAAAGCTACCCATGTGCTCAAGATCATCGCGGGGTGTCGAGGCTTGGGGGTTGGCACAGAGCGCAGAGCTTCGTTGCCTTAGCTTGAGAAAGCTACCCACGTGCTCGAGGTCACTGCAGGGTGTTGAGGCTTCAGGGTCGGCATAGAGCGTCGCGATCCGCTACCTTAGCTTGAGAATGCTGCCTATGTGCTCGAGATCACCGTCAGGTATCGAAGCTTCGGGGTCTGGACAGAGCATCGAGCTCCGCTGCCTTAGGTTAAGAAAACTACCTATGTGCTCGAGATCACCGTCAGGTGTCGAGGCTTGGGGTTTGGCACACAGTGTCGCGCTCTGCTGCCTTAGCTTGAGAAAGCTTCCTATGTGCTTGAAATCACTGTCAGGTGTCGAGGCTTGGGGGTCGGCACAGAGCGTCGTGCTCCGCTGCCTTATCTTCAAAATGCTGCCATGTGCTCAAGATCACCGTCAGGTGTCGAGGCTTGGGGCAGCACAATGCATCGGGCTCCACTGCCTTAGCTTGAGAAAGCTACCCATGTGCTCGAGGTCACTGCAGGGTGTCTGGGCTTGGGGGTCGGCACAGAGCGCCGAGCTCCGCTGCCTTAGCTTGAGAAAGCTACCCATGTTCTCGAAGTCACCGCAGGGTGTCTAGGCTTGGGGTTCGGCACAGAGCGTCGAGCTCCGCTACCTTAGCTTGAGAAAGCTATCCATGTGCTCGAGATCACCGCAGGGTGTTGAGGCTTGGGGGTCAGCACAGTGCATCGAGCTCCGCTGCCTTAGCTTGAGAAACCTACCCATGTGCTCGAGATCATCGCAGGGTGTCGAGCCTTGGCGGTCGGCACAGAGCGTTGAGCTTTGCTGCCTTTGCTTGATAAAGCTACCCATGTGCTCGAGATCACCGCAGGGTGTCGGGGCTTGGGGTTCGGCACAAAGTGTCGAGCTCCGCTGCCTTAGCTTGAGAAAGCACCCATGTGCTCGAGATCACCGCAAGGTGTCGATGCTTGGGGGTCGTCCCACAGCGTTTGATGTAACGCCCCGAACTTCCTATATGGAGAATTCGAGACAAGAGCCTGGACCTTTTCATCAATTAGTCACAATACACAGAAAAATAGGAGAATTTAAAACTTTTTATTCAACACCCAATGTATTACAAGTTTAAATATTATACAACTGCAATACATTACAATAGTGTTACAATAATACTTTTACATTCTCAAGTATTACAACTTCCAACAACTTACATCAGAGTACAAGGAATGAAGAACAACACTTGGTAACTCTCACTTGAGTACTTTTCAACAACAGATATTCAACACACATATTATAGCGGAATTAAACATGATATTGACTCCTCGCTTTCCTTTCCTTGAGTCCTCCTGAATCTCGCACTTGTACTTCTGCGATCCAGTACCTATTGAAGTGGGGACGTCAGTATTCACTAATGCTTTAAGGCTCATAACATAGCTGCGAATCTCCCAAAACAACATACAGAAACATGGCAATTGTGTCGGTGTAGTTTAAGTGTTCGTGAGTGCTATGACTAGAATCTAACGCAATATTAACTAAAACTAGGATGCTCATATTCTAATGCCAGCAAGTCTCCGAAGCAACATGCAGCCTATACTACATGCGCCCCATCTCAAGCCGTTTCTCCATATATAAGGATTTGAACCTGCGTTATGAATTTCTAATTGTACACAACCTGTTCCTGACAGATACAACGTGACTGATGAGGTTGCAGACGTGGTCAAGTCCCACTAATGCAGTCCGCTCATGGTGTCTATGTTTGCCACTACTACCCGGCTAACCGGACCTCACTTAAAAACCAGACGAACCCTCGGGGTTTTCGCCAACAGGAGAGCCCCCTGCAGCCCCCTAGCCAGACCGTAGTCTATGGCCTGTTCGCTTCCCCAGCATAGGACTCGACGGAGTTTCGGGGTCCATCCCCTAGCTCCGCCCGCCTTATCATGGCACTTCAGGAATTAACAGTGTGAGATACGCAACCCGTACTCCCAACTCGTGAGAAGCCACCATACGTATCCCTTTGACAAGAACGTACAACCCAATAACACCACCTAAGGTCTGCCCCAAGGGACAAGTTGGTCGTAAGGGGCCCCCTACAACCAACTACTCTCTTTCCGGCAAAAGGGTTAAGTAAATGATCTTTATGAGTCACTACCCTAATGATGTCACTGATCCTGAACACTCCTATGGATGACAATATTATAACACAACATGCTAGGTCTTAAATTAGATTTCGCAAGACAACTCTACTAGGCTGCTCAACCTAGACTTACCAGAATCCCTCAGGATCTGGTTCCCAGCCTATCGATCCAAGACCCTGGCAATACGAACATACATGCATGCCACTACCCTGAACTTGGATTCCGTCTATACTCCGATCCTCGATCAACCTACACCGGTTAAGATCTGACGGTACACAAGGAGTGATTCCTCCATAATTCCTTAGGAGTAAGAAAATATATGTCTTGATGGTCGATAGCCCCTAGGGTAATAATATTGCTCTAGACGAGTACAACAAACTGTGTACTAGCCAATAAGCTATATACGAGTAACCGGAATGCCTACGAGCCAACAAGCTACGTATGAACCAACAACCACCTACGAGCCAGGCGGCTTCGTATGAGATAACAACGTACATACCGGCCAGATAAGCTGCGTATGAGACAAACAGCTACGCACAGCCCGGTCAAGCCGCGTACGAGTAACAACCTACATACGAGCCAAATAAACTACGTATGAGACCCACAGCTACATACGGGCCAGTCGAGCCATGTACGAGCACAACCATATGTAAACAACCATACAGGTAATCAAACCTAGAAGCAACCAAACACGCTTACTAGCAACCTTGATCTTCTATTATTAGAAGCAACAGAAGATTCTACTAATAGTCTATGATAGGCATTCTACCAACGAGAAGCCCGAAAGTGACATAACAACTTTTATCGAACAACTATTACTAGTGACCCTCCCAACCCTTATTACCCATAAGGATGAGGAATGCCCCCATGGTAGGGTCCAATTCCAATTTGAACCTCACACACTAGAATTCACGGTTTCCTTTCAAAACGAACTAGAACTATATGCGACTAGATCCTTGGGTTCTCTCTCAAGTTGAGCTAGAATCACCTAGGAGCTAGATGCATGGGTTCATGGTTCCTTTTCAATCCTTCACTACCACGTGCAATTCAAGCGCGGTTTTATTAACTAGAATGCTACAATACACCATTCAAGCATGCATTGCTCTAACTATGTAATATCAAACAGGGGATTCCTTCTAGGGATTTAACTAGAACTACTTCACAACACAATATTGTATCCACGACATGTTTGGTCCTTCACTAATGCTACAACCACCCCACGCTAGTTCTTTACTACACACTAACTACAACATGATGGTTAATACTACAACTACAATGTGATAGTTACTACTATAACTACAACACGATTAATTTCTTTGCTAAACACATTAACTACAAGCATGGATACAACTTACGTAGAAAACTACTATAAGTTAAGCATTAATAGCTACTAGATTTGGCATGGATATCTCTTACTACTTTAAGCATGGTTAATGCTACAACTTGCCCATGAGTGCCAACAATTTAGCATGGTATACCACTTAAACATTATTCTACAACAATTCTTAAGCATGGTAGGAACCTACAACAATCTTAAGCATAACATACTACTTAAATATTCCTATAACAATCTTAGGCATGGTAGGTGATTGAACATTAATCCTACACATTCCTAAGCATGGAATTCAACTTCAATATTAATCTATAGCAATCTAAGCATGGTAGGTAAATTAAACATTATAATCTAAGCATGGACATGTACTTAGCATAAACCTACAACCTTCCTAAGCATGGTAGATTAATTAACATCAATCCTACAACAATTTAAGCATGGTAATACTACTTAGTATTAATCTAAGCATGGTATACATTTCAAGTAAAAAGCTACAACATTCTAAACATGGATTGTGCTTTCCTACAACAATCTAAGCATGTGTTATAATTCCTACACCAATCTAAACATGTATAATGGTTCCTACTACAATCTAAGCATGGTATAATACTTCCTACAACAATCTAAGCATGTATAATGGTTCCTACTACAATCTAAGCAAGGTATAATAATTCCTATAACAATCTAAACATGTATAATGGTTCCTACTATAATCTAAGCATGGTATAAGACTTTCCTACTTTAACCGACAACAAAATAGCATGGATTTGCTACTTTAAGCATGAGTTTCTATTATAGTTAAAGCAAGAAGGTCTATTACTATTTCAACATAAACTTTACTTAAGCATGAATATCATTTAAGCAAGAATATCTACTAACTATGTATGAATATCATTAAGCATGAACATCTACTAACTTAAGCATGAATAACATTTAAGCATGAACATCTAAGCATGAATATCATTAAGCATGAATAACCAAGCATGAATATTAATCTAACATGGTATACAATTTTCCTACAACCATCTAAGCATGATACTTATTTCAAGCATGGGTTTTTTATCAATACTTAAGCATGGATGTACAACCTTTCTACAAAAATATAAACACAACATAAACATCAACATATAACTATCTAATCATGGATATCTACTATAATGGGGGCATGGTTTACTACCATACTTCTAAACAAAATGTCATTTACTACTTCAATATGACCTTACTTATATATAAACATAAACATCTACTACAACTTTACTTAGACATAAACATCTACTACTACTTTATTTTGACATAAACATCTACTGCTACTTTGTTTAAACATAACATCTACTACTACTACTTTTCTTAAGAATAAGCATCTATTTCTTACCTATTTAAGCATAACATTTATTATTACTTAGTCAAACATAAAAGAAATCTTTTTAACATTCTACAACTAATAACTTAGATTAGTTTCTTTTTCATGCTAGAATTAGCATCCAAAATGGGTTCTTTTTACTTAAGATTAATATAAGGAAATAAGCAAAATAAAATAAAGTAAAGAACCCTTAACTTGGTTCAACCATTCATATGCATACTCTTTAGTCCAAGAGTTCAAGTTATATGTTCTACAACCCAAAATGGGTGTATGTACAAGGTCCATATGCTTATGTATGAGTCCAATAACAAGTCCTACAACCCCAAAATGGGTGTATACACAAAGTCCATATGCTTATGTATTTAGTCCAACATCAACAACAAGAACAACACTTATTACTACAAGATTCAATCTTTATGTGTTTATTTAGTACTACCACTTATTACTTTTCTTTTTATCCATACAAAAGCTACAACATATAAAACAACACCATCACAAGAAAAAGCACCCCAAAACAAAAGAAACAAAACAAGGAAGATAAGAAGAAGAAGGAACCAAAACAACAACTCAAGCAAACAAAAGCAAGTGGAGAACCCCCACCTAAAAATTCCCTTGATGGAAGAACTTGCTTGCTATCCTTCTCCTTCCCCTTAGCTCCTAGGAAAACTCTATAGGAAACCTACAAATGAAAAACTCTCTTATTAGTCTTTCTCTCTTTCTTTCCCTTTCCTTCTTTTCTTTTGTTTTTTTGTAAAAGTGAGACAAGTGATGAAAGGAGGGGGTATTTATAGGTGGAGGAGAAGGTGAAGAGTGCAAAGTTGCACACACATATTTGCACAAAACCCCTTAGGGTTTGAATCCGGCCATGCTAGTAGAGTGAGAGAGGGATGGTGTAGGGTATGGGCTAGGGTGGGAGGTGGAAGAGATAAGGTTTCTAGCAGAGTTTCCTTAATCTCTTATGCATACAAAACCCTAGTTTAGCCATTTAATAAAACCCTAACCATCTAATTAGGTTTGGTCATGAAAAAACAAGTATTTGTCCAAAAATACACAACACACAATTTGTATAATGTACTAATTGACATACTACATATATGTGTGTATATATGTATGTATACCGAAAAATCCTCGCATAATCCGTATAAAATAATTTAATTTGAAAATAATAATAAAAATAATTTTTATTATCCATTCAGAAGATCACGGTACCAATTGATACACTATGGATGTACACAGACTGATATATGCGCACAGATATTGTTTATGAGCAAACCGGGTGAAAATCACCAAAATATTTTAACTTTGTAATTAAAACAAAACAATAATAAAATAATAATAAAATAATAATTTATACAAGGTAATATCCGTCCGGGATATTACAGTTGAGCTCGGCTGACTTAGCTTGAGAAAGCTACCCATGTACTCGAAGTACCACAGGGTGTCGAAGCTTGGGGGTCGGCACAGAGCGTCAAGCTCTGCTGCCTTAGCTTGAGAATGCCACCCATGTGCTCGTGATCACCGCAGGGTGTCGAGGCTTGGGGGTCGGCATAGAGCGTTGAGCTCCGCTGCTTTAACTTGAGAAAGCTACCCATGTGCCCGAGATCACTGCAGGGTGTCGAGGCTTGGCGGTCGGCACAGAGCGTCAAGCTTCGCTGCCTTAGCTTGAAAAAGCTACCCATGTGCTAGAGATCACCGCAGGGTGTCGAGGCTTAGGGGGTCATCACAGTGCATCGAGCTCCGCTGTCTTAGCTTGAGAAAGATATCCATGTGCCCGAGATCACCGTAGGGTGTCGAAGTTTGGCGGTCGACACAGAGCATCGAGCTTCGCTTACTTAGCTTGAGAGAGCTACCCATGTGCTAGAGATCACCGCAGGGTTTCGAGGCTTGGGGTTCGGCACAGAGCGTCGAGCTCCACTGCCTTAGCTTGAGAATGCTACTGTAATATCCCGGACGGATATTTATTATTATTATTTTTAAAAGTTAAAAGATTTTTATAGAAATTATTGGTTTTTCTAATAAAAATTTATCTGGATATATATACTAGTAAGTTTATATAGGTATTGTATCAGTTTTGTGCACTTGTACAAAATCTTGAAAAATGTATTTTTAAAAAAATGTCTGGAAAATTCTGGACAGAAATTAAAAATTATTATTTTATTTTTATTTCCAAAATTGTAATATTTTTGGTGGACATCACTCGGTTTTGTTAATAAACATTATATATGTACATATACTAGTCGGTATACGACTGTTTTGTTCCAAATTGATACTGAAATCTTCTGAGTCAATAATAAAATTATTTTACTTTTATTTCTCGGAATTAAATTATTTTGTACAGATTTGTTCGTTTTCACTGACGAAAATTATCTGTATTATCAGATATATGCACAGATTTGAATCGTGTCGATTTACGGCAATTATACAAATCGTGTATTATGTGATTTGGGAAAATTATATTTTATTTTGACCCATCATGATGAGATGGAGGGTAGGGAATGGATTAGGGCTTGATTGTAAGACTTATTTGCAAATGAAACACAAATTGTTGTAAGCCACAAGTGTATATGGACACTTGGGCTCATCTCCACCACAAAACTTCACTCCTCTTTCTATAAAACACCCCCAAACCCCCCATTACCCCCAAATCCAAGATTCCCTTGTTCTACGATTAGGAAACCCTTTTCATGGTGTTCTCCATCCATCCCCTTCTCTTCTCATCTCATCTCTTCAATCTTCTTCTACTTCTACTTGTAGTTCCTTTAGAAAAGATTGAGAAGAAAAGAAAGGAAAAGAAAGAGGGAATCAAAATCAAAAGAAAAGAGAGTGAATTTCATGGGTTCTTCATGGAGGTGGAGTTCTTGAGGAGCAAGAACAAGGAGCAAGGAGGAGGAGGCAAAGACAAGTTCTTCCATCCAAAATCAAGGTGGGGGTTTCTCCTTCTCATGTTCTTTTTAGTTATTTTAGGGTTATTATGGTTGTATGTTGTTGCAATGAGTTAATTTCATAGGCATGATGGATAGATTAAAGAGTATGTTAAAGTTGTGGTGGTAGAATACAAATTAGAAGCTTAAAGATTCGATTTTTGAGGTTGTAGAGTTAAATTTATTTACTTGTGTAAACGATGGAATTTTGACCCAAACTTTATGTGGGAGGTTCTCCTAGGTGTTAGTAGCATACTCTAATTTTTATAGAATTTTCGGAGTTATTTTGATGGGTGAAACTAAAGTTTCCCCCAAAACAGCGAGCATAGGCAAAAGACAGCACTCACTGTTTTGGGGTTAGCAGCGCAGTAGCTTCGAGGGGCTAGAACTTGGGTTTTCTTGAGGAATTTGAGGTTTGGACAAACTAGAAAGTTGTAGTAGACTTTCTCCTCTTTCCGAATTGACCTCTCGGGTTAAGTTCCGATAAGAGACGTAAAAGTTATGCCCGTTACAAAATCAGGACAACGAACCGGCTGAGAAGCTCGCTGTTCTGTTTGGTTGTCATTTTTAAGTGTCTTAATCGATGAATCTAAGGTTCGGATCAACTAGGAAGTTGTAGTATACATCCTCCTTTTTCCGAATTGGCCTCTCGGGTCAAATTTCGATAAGCGGGGTAGGAGTTATGGTCTTGGAAAAATACAGCAACTAGCTGTTTGACAGGATGCTTGCTGTTTTTATTCCTTGTCATTTTTTATGGTTTTACTTGATGAATTGAGGTTCGGGCCAACTAGGGAGTTGTAGTAGACACCTTCCCCTTTCCGAATTGACCTCTCGGGCTAGATTCCGATAAGCGGAGTAGGAGTTATGGTATTTGGAAGATGCAACAGCCAGCTTTGAGCTAAGTGTGCTTGCTGTTTGAGTTCTTTGGTGTTTTAGAGTGTATTACCTGTAGAATCTGAGGTTCAGGCCAACTAAATAGTTGTTGTAGCCATCCTCCCCTTTCCGAATTGACCTCTCGAGTTAAATTCCGATAAGCAGAGTAGAAGCTACGGGCTTTGAAAGTTTTCAGCTTGGCTGTGTATTTGGCAGGTTGGAATTGTATCTGTTTTGCTTCCTCATAGTTTTTGAGTTTCTTACTCGCTGAAGCCGAGGAGCCGACCAACTACAGAGTTGTAGTAGACGTTCTCACCTTTCCGAATTGTCCTCTTGGGTTAAATTCCGATAAGTGGAACAAAAGTTATAGACCTTCAAAGTTTCAGCTTTCCTTGTTAAATCTATTGTTTTCTTACCGTTTGCGTGTATTCGATGGGTAGGAACTCGAAATTCCTTACGAAATCTGAGCAACTGGTCAACTAGAAAGTTTTAGTAGATGTTCCCACCTTTTCAAATTGTTCAGTTTCATTAGATTCCGACAAGTAGTGCAAAAGTTACAAGCTACAGAAGTTTCAGCTTTTCATTGAAAATCGGTAGTTTAGTAACTGTTTGCGTATGTTCGAGGGGTAGGAATTTGGAATTCCTTACTGAGTCTGAGGAAGTGGTCAACTTGAGAGTTGCAGGAAATGTTCTTACCTTTCTAAAAAAGTATAAATTTGTTAGATTCTGATAAACGCCGCACTGGTTGCTTCTAGGCTGTCGGAAGGGTTTTTATGTCGTTTTCGGGTTTTTCTTTGTAGTATGTCTATTTTAGAATGTTAGAAGATTCTTCTGTTGGTTATAATTATAGAAGATCAAGTTTTGCTAGTAAACATGTTTGGTTGCTTCTAGATTGTTAGAATACCTCTATGATTGTTTTTATATATGTTGTTTCTCATACGCGGCTCGCCTGACCTGTATGTAGCTGTAGTCTCATACGTAGCTTATTTGGCTCGTATATATGTTGTTGTCTCATACGCGGCTCGCGTGGTCCGTATGTAGCTGTGGGCTCATACGTAGCTTATTTGGCTCGTATGTATATTGTTGTCTCATATGCAGCTTGCCTGGCCCGTATGTAGCTGTGGTCTCATACGTAACTTATTTGGCTCGTATGTATGTTATTGTCTCATACGCGGCTCGTCTGGCCCGTATGTAGCTGTGGTCTCATACATAGCTTATTTGACTCGTATGTATATTGTTGTCTCATACGCAGCTCGCCTGGCTCGTATGTAGTTGTTGGTTTCATACGTAGCTTGTTTAGCTCGTATATGTTTTGTTTACTCGTATGTAGTTTCTTAGCTAATACGCAGTTTGTTGTGCTCATCTAGGGTGATATCATTGCCCTTGGGCTATCGACCATCAAGACGTGTGTTTACCTTACTTCTAAGGAACTGTGGACGAGTCACTCCTTGTGTACCGTCGGATCTTTACCGGTGTTGGTTAATCGTGGACCGAAGTATGAAGAAATCTAAGTTCAGGGTAGTAGCATGCGAATACGTTCGTATTGCCGAAGTCTTGGATCGATAGGCCATGAACCAGATCCTTAGGGATTCTCGTAAGTCTAGGTTGAGGAGCATAGTAGAGTTATCTTGCGAAGTCTAACTTAAGACCTTGCATGTTGTGTTAATACTGTTGTTATCCCTTAGTTCAGGGTTAGTGACATCGTTAGGGTAGTAACTTATGGCTATTACTACTTAACCATTACTTATTATCATTTTTGTCGAAGGGAAAGAGTTGGTGTTAAGGGTGATTCCTTATGATCCGACCTGTCCTATAGGCCGGCACTAGGCGGTGTTATTGGGTTGTACCCTTCTTGTCAAAGGGATACGGTCTGTGCCTTTTCATGAGTTGAGAGCACGGGATCCGTATCTCGTCTGTTTATTTCTGAAGTGCGTTGATAAGCGGGAGTGATTCCTGTCAGAGCTAGGGAAGATGAACCCCCTGGAACTCCGTCTTGCCTTGTATCTAAGGGAGAGAAGCCATATACTACGATCTGGCTAGGGGACGGCATGGGATGCTTCAAGGCAACCTACGTCCGTGGAAACTCCAAGAACTTGTCAGATATTTGAGCGGGGTCAGATACGATTGGGCAATAGTGGAAAACGGGGACACCACTATATGACTGTGAATGGCGGGATTAAACCGTTTCAGAGAAACCTCAACAGTCATGTCTAATCTTCAGAAATAAGTCGAGTACAAGAGTAGAATCCATGGCGCGGGTTCAAATCCTTATATATGAAGAAACGGCTTGATATGGGGCGTATGTAGTATGGGCTGCATACTGTCCCAGAGCCTTGCTTGCATTAGAATAAGAGCATCATTGCATTGGTAATCTTGCATTAGAGTGGTAATCTTGCATTAGAGTCTAAGTCATAGCATACACTGACACATCAATTATATATACACATTTCTCTTTTTATCAATCTGTTTGCTACAGTTGAGATTCGCTGCTTGTTATCAGCCCTAAAGCGTCAGTATATGTACTGACGTCTCCACTTCAATAGGTATTGGATTGCAGAAGTACAGTTACTAGATTGCAGTAGTACATGTATAGGATTCAGGAGGACTCAAGGCTAGAGAAGCAAGAAGTCGACTTATTTTATTTCCGCTATAATATATGTTGTAATTTCATTTGTAACAATTATTGTAAGTTATTCATTGTTGTAATTTGTTTATTGTTGGGGAAGCATCCAAATGAAATATCAAGTGTTGTTCTTTATTCATTGTACTCTGATACAATTTGTTGAAAGTTGTAACACTTGGGATTGTAAAGGTATTATTGTAACACTGTTATAATGTATTGCAAATTGTAACATTCGGACTTGTAATATATTTGTGCTGAATAAAAAGTTTTAAATTTTCGTGTTTTTCTCTGTATTGTGGCTAATTGATGAAAAGATTCTGGTTTATGTCACGGTTTCCCAGTTACCGAAAATCGGGGCGTTACAGAGTGGTATCCGAGCCGACTTCAATTTACAGTCCAACACAGTAGGAAAATTAAACTTGGATGCCTTTTAGGAGTCAGGTTTTAGCTGGTTGTAGACAAATAGAATTCATATTGTTGTTTCTTTTAACTTATGTTTTATGATTTTCTATATCTGGACTAATCCCAGTATATGCGTTTGAAGGATGGTGTTCAAGGATATCCTGACCGAGGATGTGGAAGAGAGTGAGACAATTTCGATGGATGATCCGATGATCTTGAGCAAGGAGCCGAAGGAGATTTCACCACCTCAGGAGCAAAGTGTGGATCAACGCTCAGCAGCGACAGCCAGCATATGTCAGGAAATGAGGAAACTGAGGAAGTACGTAACCAAAAAGGCTCGCCAAGCTAAGCAACTGGGAGATGCTTGCAGAGCTGCATTAGCAGGCCTAGCAGAGGAGCAAGAATACTTTAATTCCTGATTGGCACAACTACAGCATGAGTGGGAGCAAATCAAGAAAACCACCGAGGTCGTAACATGCCATTTCTGTGAGGAAGTTGGACACAAGGGATCATTCTGCCCATGACAACAAGCGAAAAGATCTGCCCCAGCATCAGGGTTCAATAACCAAGGTCAGAAGCACAAGACTCAGAAAACGGAAGGCAAACTTGGAGGTGCCAAGCTAGGAAGCTGTTTCCTATGTGGTGAGCATGGTCATTTCAAGAACCGATGTCCGAGGAAGAAAGCTCAGATGGGAACTTGTACATGTTACAATTGGGGGGAGATTGGTCATGTTAAGCCAAACTGTCCACAGGTTCATAAAAATGACGGCAGATCAGCCCTGAAGATGAACAATGAGGGAAAGGAGCCTGTTCCCCAAGGGTAGAGTTTGCACTTACTACCAGCAAGCTGAAGAAGGTAGGGTTGCTAGTACCAGTATGTGCATATGGAACTGCAACTAAGTTTAAGAGTTGTATTTTAAAATTTATTTTGGACCAAGAAGTACTATATGATGTAACACTTTTGTAACCAAACGGATTTATATATATATGAAATCCAGGCATCTGTTTTGTTCAAACTTAGTTCATCATATTCTTTGTCTGAATTAAATTTTTGCAAGAGTTGAGATGTGTGCGGGAGGCAACTCTAGATTTGCTTTGTTTAAATACACCGTTTGGAGCAATCCTCATTACAGGTTTATACTATAAGGGCTGTGAACTCCAATAAGATGGAAGACCATAATTATAGATGTGTAAGAGTCGGACCTTGCAGGAGCGGAAGAAGGGCATGCTGAGCATTGACTGTAGTTCTGAGCAACTACAAGAGCATCGACCTTGAGCAAATTACAGGAGAA
Organism: Hemerocallis citrina; assembly: GCA_017893485.1. Classification (NCBI taxonomy): domain Eukaryota; kingdom Viridiplantae; phylum Streptophyta; class Magnoliopsida; order Asparagales; family Asphodelaceae; genus Hemerocallis; species Hemerocallis citrina. Next base: position 216,581,590 of record CM030362.1, read on the forward strand.
AATCCTAGAAGTCTGAAGTGGCATTCGTAGGCCATGTCCTATTCAAAGGAGGGAGTGGCTACCGAAGTGCAAAAGATCATGGTAGTAAAGTATTAGCCTCAGCTAAAGACCGTGAAGGAAGTAAGAAGCTAGATAATGAGATCAGGCAAGTCAGTATTGAAGTGATTACTTAAGATTGGAGCTCAGTTTTGGCACGATTGAAGCTGCAACCGAGTCGAAGAAAGCAAGTCAGAAGGCTTAGGCAGAAGATGTAGGGATTGAATCACCAAAGCGGCAAATTGACGAAGGAAAATCTCAGAAAGTCGGTATGGACTTCATCATAGGAGTACCCAGAAGTTCGAAAAAAGCTGACTCAATTTGGGTTATTTAAGACCCGGTTGGTAAAATCTGCACATTTTTCTGATAAAGCTAACTTAAATGCTAGAGAAACTAACGGAAGTCCACATCGAAGGCGTAAGGAAGCAACATGGAGTGCCAGCGTTAGTAGTTCTGACCAAAATTCGAGAGTTACGTCTCGACTTTGGCAGATTCTTCAGGCAACTTTGGGATCAAGGTTGGGTTCTTTGGAGAACTAGTTCATAGATGAGTCACTTGGGAGCCGGAAAGCCGTATATGTTTTCTTTTCCGGAGTTATTTAGAGTATGGATGTTTTTCTGTTTCCTAACTTATCGTAGTTCTGAGGAAAGAACTGCTCTAAGGAGGGAGTAGTGTAATATCCAGGATGGATATTATATTTATATAATTATAATTTTTAAAAGTTAAAATATTTTTATAGAAATTACTGGTTTTTCTAATAAAAATTTATCTGGATATATATACTAGTAAGTATATATAGGTATTGTATCAGTTTTGTGCACTTGTACAAAATCATGAAAAATGCATTTTTGAGAAATGCCTGAAAAATTCTGGGCAGATATTAAAAATTATTATTTTATTTTTATTTCCAGAATTGAAATATTTTTGGTGGACATCACCCGGTTTTGTTAATAAACATTATATATGTACATATACTAGTCAGTATACGACTGTTTTGTACCAAATTGATACTGGAATCTTCCGAGCCAGTAATAAAATTATTTTATTTTTATTTCTATAAATTAAATTATTTTGTACAGATTTGTTCGTTTTCACTGACAAAAATTATCTGTATAATCAGATATATGCACAGATTTGAATCGTGTCGATTTCAGGCGATTGCACAAATCGTGTAGCATGTCATTTGGGAAAATTATATTTTATTTTGAACCATCATGATGAGATGGAGGGTATGGAATGGATTAGGGCTTGATTGTAAGACTTACTTGCAAAAGAAACACAAATTGTTGTAAGCCACAAGTGTACATGGACACTTGGACTCATTTCCACCACAAAACTTCACCCCTTTTTCTATAAAACACCCCCCAACCCCCGCCCCCCCCATTAGCCCAAAATCCGGGATTCCCTTGTTCTAGGGTTAGGAAACCCTTTTCATGGTGTTCTTCATCCATCCCCTTCTCATTTCATCTCATCTCATCTCTTCAATCTTCTTCTACTTCTACTTATAGTTCTTTTAGAAAAGATTGAGAAGAAAAGAAAGGAAAAGAAAGAAGGAATCAAAATCAAAAGAAAAGAGAGTGGATTTCATGGGTTCCCAGTTACCCAGTTATCGAAAATCGGGGCGTTACAGAGTGGTATCAGAGCCGACTTCAATTTACAGTCCAACACAGTAGAAAAATTAAACTTGGATGCCTTTTTGGAGTCAGGTTTTAGTTAGTTGTAGACAATTATAATTCATATTGTTGTTTCTTTCAACTTATGTTTTATAATTTTTCTATATCTGGACTAATTCCAGTATGTGTGTTTTTTTTAAGGATAGGATGGTGTTTGAGGATATCCTAACCGAGGATGTGTTGATAGAAGAGAGTGAGCCGATTTCGAGAGATGATCCGATGATCTTGAGCGAGGAGCCAAAGGAGATTTCACTACAAGTTAACCTCGAGACAGACTCGCCTTCACCACCGCAAGGACTAAGTGTGGATCAACGCACAACGATAGCAGCCAGCATTGGTCAGGAAATGAAGAAGCTGTGGAAGCACAAGACCAGGAATTGACGTCAAACTAAGCAACTAAGGGAAGCTTGCGGAGCTATATTAGCAGGCTTAGCAAAGGAGCAGGGACACCTTGATTCCAGATTGGCACAACTACAACATGAATGGGAGAAAATTCCGGAGACCACCAAGGTTGTAGTATGAAATCTTTGTGAGAGAGTTGGGCACAAGAAATTAGTCTGTCCACGACTACAAGAGAAAAGATCTGCACCAGCATCAGGAACCAAGGTCAGAACCAGAAGACTCATAAAATGAGGGCCCAACTTGGAGGCGTCAAGCCAGGGAGTTTTTTTCGATGTGGGGAGCATGGTCATTTTACGAGCCAATGTCCAAGGAAAAACCCCCAGGTGGAGACCCGTACATGTTACAAATGTGGGGAGATTGGTCATGTTAGGCCAAACTGTCCCCAGCTTCATAGGAATGACAGTAATCAGCCCCAATGATGAATGATAAAGGAAAGGAGCCTGTTCACAAAGAGTAAGAGTTCGCAATTACTAAAGGCAAGCTAAAGAAGGCAGGAGAGCCAGTAACAATATGTGCATATGGAACTACAACTAAGTCTAAAAGTTGTATCTTTTGAAAATTATTTTTGGACTGAAGAAGTTATGTATGATGTAACACTTTTTGGTAACCAGTTGGATTTATATATGGAATCTATGCAACTGTTTTGTTCAATTGTGGTTCATCACATTCTTTTGTCTGAATTATTTTTCAAGAGTTGAAATGTGTGGGAGGGGAAACTCTAGATGTGGTTTTGTTGATTACATCATCTGGAGCATCAGCTTTGAGCGAATTATAGAAGAGAATCCTGAAAATCAGAGGTGATGTTCGTAAGCCATGTCCTATTCTAAGGAGGGAGTGGCTACCGAAGTGCAAAAGAATGAGATAGGTGAAGAATTGACCTCAGCCGAAGACCGTGAAGGAAGTAAGAAGCTAAATGATGAGGTCAGGCAAGCCAGTATTGAAGTAATTACTCAAAATCGGAACTGAGTATTAGCACGATGGAAGCAGCAACCGAGTCTAAGGGAGCAAGTCAGAAGGCTTAGGCAGAAAATACTGGGAATGAACCACTGAAGCAGCAAGTTGATGAAGGAAGATATCAGATTATCGGTATGGACTCCATCACAGGATTACCCCAGAAGTTCGGAAATGTATGACTCGTTGGGATATTAGTGATCCGATTGACAAGTCTGCACATTTTCTCCATTAAAAATGACTTAGATGCTAGAGAAATTAGCGGAAGTCCACATTGAAGGCGTAAGGAAGCAACATGGATTACCAGTGTCTGCAATTCTGACCATGATTCGAGAATTACGTCTCGACTTTGGTAGAATTTGCAGGCAACTTTGAGATTGAGGTTGGGTTCTTTGGAGAACCAGTTCGTGGATGAGTCACTTGGGAGCCAGAAAGCCGTATAAGCTTTCTTGCCCCGAGTTATTTAGTATATGAATGTTTGTTTGTTTTCCTGACTTAACGTAGTTCTGAGGACAGAACTATTTTAAGGAGGGAGTATTGTAATATCCCGGACGGATATTATACTGTATAAATTGTTATTTTTAAATTAAAATACTTTGAAATGGGAATTTCTTGGTTTTACTCATAAAAAGTTACCTGGACATATATACTAGTAAATATATGGCTAAAATTGAAAAAACCCCCTAAACTATCCCATATATGCAGAAAACCTCACTCACCTTTTTTTATGCAGAAAACCATCCTCAACTATGGTGCAAAAAACCACATCATGACTCCGTTAGGGTTCCGTTAGGTTAAAATTAAAACAACCCCTTAAACTATCTCATATACGCAGAAAACCCCACTCACCCTTTTTTTAATGTAGAAAACCTCACTCACCTTTTTTTTATGCAGAAAACCACACTTAACTATAGGTGTGAAAAACCACCCGTGTAACAGAACCCTAACGGAGTCATGATGTGGTTTTTCGCACCATAGTTGAGTGTGGTTTTCTATATAAAAAAAGGTGAGTGAGGTTTTCTGCATATATGAGATAGTTTAGGGGGGGTTTTTCAATTTTAGCCTAAATATATATAGGTATTGTATCAGTTTTGTGCACTTGTGCAAAATCTTGAAAAATGCATTTTTGAGAAAAAATATCTGGAAAATCCCGGGCAGACACTGAAAATTATTATTTTATTTTTCGAAATGAAATATTTTTGGTGGATATCATCCAGTTTTGTTAATAAGCATTATCTATGTGTATGTACCAGTCTGTATACATCTGTATTGTATCAAACTGGTACTGGAATCTTCCGGATTGATAATAAAATTTATTTTATTATTATTTTCTTAATTAAATTATTTTTGTACGGATTGAGCAGTTTTACAAACGGAAATTATCGGTATATAAATATATACATATGTAAGCGTATTGTACCGATTTCGTACGTTTATACAAATCATGTAGTATGTATTTTGGGCAAAGTATCTTATTTTTGTCATGATTAATCAAATTTGGATGGCTAGAATTTATTTGGAGGCTTAAACCTAGGGTTAAGATTAATTAGCGATACATAAAGGCTTTTTATGTCTTTTCTACTAGAACCCTCCTCTCCACCTCACCCCTCCACCACACCCCTCCACCTCATCAAGCCCTAGGCCAGCCAAACCCTTGCCCAAGGTGTATTTTGCAAAATCCCAAGTGCATTTGCCCTCTCCCCCTTTTCTTTTGTCCTATAAATACCCCTCCCTTTCACCTTTTACCTCATTTACAAGGAAAAAAATGAGAGGAAAAGAAAGAGAAGAAATCCTAAGTGTTCTTCATTTGGGATTTTTCATAAGTGTTCTTCATTGGAGTTGTAGTAGAAAGCTAGGAGGAAGGAGAAAGAAAGCTAGCTAGTCCTTCCTACATAAATTCAAAGGTGGGGATTCTCTACTTCTATTTTAGATTGGTTGTTTTCTTATTTATTTTTTTATGTAGAAAAGAACCCATCTTTTAGGGTTATTATTGGTTCTATGTGAAAAGGAACCCATCTTTGATGGTTGTTTGTTGTAGGAAAAAAAGAACCCTGCTTTATGATGGTAGATGTTGTATGTGTATGTTCTATAACAACTTGGACTATTTTTCCGAGCATATATGTGGTTATAGGTTAAAAAAGACCCATCTTTATGATGTGTTGTTGTATATACATGTTCCTAAATAACTTGGACTAATTCCTAAGCATAAGCATGTTTGTAGGGATCAAAATGATCCCATGAAAAAGATGTATTGGTAGAACTCAACAAAATCACATAAAGATAGAGTATTGAACCTTGCTATGGTTATTGTTGTTATGATGTTTATTTTGAACTAAATAGACTAAGATTTGTGCGTAAGAACGGTGGGAAATCAAGATGAAGTTCTCTCGTTTTATTTGTGTGGATTCTTGTCCACTTTTGTTGTATGTGTATTCTAAAAAATGATTTGGACTAACTATTAAGCATAAAGTGGTTGTAGGGATCAAAAGGATCCCATGAAAAGGATCGATGGTGGAACTTAATTAAAACACATAAAGGTTGAATCTTTAACCTTGTATATTTTTTGTTTTTATTATGGTTTGTTTTGTAGGACTCATCTAGCTTTTTAAAGATAAGTTTTTGTTGTATGTTGCTCTCTACTTTGTTAAGGAATTAATCTTTACTAAGCCTAGTTCATAAAAAGTTGCTCTTTTTGTATGTATGAACTTGTAGGATTGAAGAAAAGTGGGTTGTAGTATGTGAAAATTTGTAGACTAAATAAATGTTGTCTTTGTAATTATATAGGACTTGTAATTTCTGAAAGAAGTAGTCTTTGTAATAATTTATATTAGTCTTTTGTAGCATGTCCTAAACTATTCTAGGTTGCTAGAGAACCCATGCTTGAGTTGTGTAGTAATCCTAGATTTAAAAGAACCCATCCATGCTTATGAACCTATTCATGCTTGTGAAACCCAGGAACCCATTCGTACTTGTTCTAGTTTCAAAAAGAATCCATATACCATGCTTGAGTTGTTGTAGGTTGATTATAGTGAGAAACACATACTTGAGTTGCTTATAGTAAGTATACCATGGTTGAGTTGTTGTAGGTTGATTATAGTGAGAATACCATGCTTGAGTTGATTATAGTAAGTATACCATGCTTAAGTTGTTGTAGGTTGATTATAGTGAGAATACCATGCTTGAGTTGATTATAGTAAGTATACCATGCTTGATTTGTTGTAGGTATATTATAGTCAGAATACCATGCTTGAGTTGATTATAGTAAGTATACCATGCTTGAGTTATCGTAGATTGATTATAGTGAGAAACCCATACTTGAGTTGATTATAGTAGGTATACCATGCTTGAGATGTAGTAAAGATACCATGCATGAGTTGATTATAGTAAGTATACCATGCTTGAGTTGTTGTAGGTTGATGTAGTAGTGGAACCCATGTTTAAGTTGTATACTATGCTTGAGTTGTTGTAGGTTGATTATAGTGAGAAACCCATGCTTGAGTGGATTATAGTGAGTATACCATGCTTGAGTTGTTGTAGTAAGAAACCCATGCTTAAGTCATAAGCATGCTTGTATTATTGTAGTAGTTCTAGTAAGGAACCCATGCTTGAGTTATTGAAGTCGTTCTAAGTAAAGAACGCATGCTTATGTTAGTAGTTCTAGTAAAGAACCCATGCTTGAGTTATTGTAGTCGTTCTAAGGTAAAGAACGCATGCTTATGTTATTGTAGTAGTTCTAGTAAAGAACCCATGTTTGAGATGTATGGTGGTTTTAGATTCAAAAGAATCCATGCATGTTTAAGTTATACATGGAACCCATGAGTTTAGCTTGCACGCTAATACAATGGAACTATTGAAATGGACCCATGTTCAACATTTGCTCTAGTTCGATTTTTAAGGAGAAACCCATGAAACTAGCTCCATGATAGTTCTAGCTCGAATTGGCGAGGAACCCATGCAATTAGGTTCTAGGTGATTCTAGCTCAACTTTCAGTAAGAACCCATGAACCTAGTCGCATATTGTCCTAGTTCAAATTTGGGAAAAGAATCCATGAGTTCTAGTTGTATGTGGTTCTAATTGAAATCGGACCATATGATGTGCACATGCTTCATCTTCAATATATGGCAAATAATAGTTGGAAAAGTCACTAGTATTGTTAGCTAGATAAAAGCTAGCCTAGGAGTCATCGAACATCAAGACTCGCATCTTACCACCTTAGAAACTGTGGATAAATCACACATCGAGCACGAACGGATCTTAACTGATGTGGGTTGATCGTGGGCCGAGAATGTTAACGAGATCCGAGTTAGGGGTAATGATGAGTGAGAGAGATTTCCATCACCGGTGTCTTGGATCGATAGGCCATGAGTTGGATCGGGATAATCATAAGAAAGTTATTGAAAACCCCGCGAGATTGTTTGGGGTTTAGTGACATCGTTAGGGTAGTAGCTTATAGCTTTTACAACTTAACCTTTACTTATTATCATTATTACGCCGAAGGGAAAGAGTTTGTGTTAAGGGTGATTCCTTATGATCCGACCTGTCCTATAGGCCGATACTAGGCGGTATTATTGGGTTGTACCTTCTCGTCAAAGGGATACGTACGGTGTCTTCTCACGAGTTGGGAGCACGGGTTGCGTATCTCGTCTGTTAATACCTGAAATACCGTGACTTGGGGTGCCACTGGATGGTACGTGCAGTCCTGCATTTGCGAGGCCCCAGGGGTGCCACAGGGTAGGCTTCACGCTATCCTGTGCATGCGAGACCCTATGTTCTTTAGATTTTGAATGAGGCCCGGTACGCTGGTGGCAAACATGGACACCATTATATGACTGCAGTAACGGAACTAGCCCGTACCTGCAACCTTGATTTTGAGTGAGGTCCGGTATGCTGGGTAGTAATGGCAAACGGAGACACCATCGTACTGTATTGGTGGGACTTGACCCACCTACAACCTCACAGTCACGTTGTATTATCAGGAACAGGATTATATACAAAGTAGAATTTATAACGTGGGTTCAAATTCCTATATATGAAGAAACGGCTTGAGATGAGGTGTATGTAGTATGGGCTGCATACTGTTCCAGAGACATGCTTGTATTAGAATATGTGTAGAATTGCGTTAGTCAAACTTGAATTAAAGTCTAAGGCATAGCATACACTGACACATCAATTATATATACACGTTTCTCTTTTCATCAATCTGTTTGCTTAAGTGGAGAATTATTGCTAGTTATCAGCCTAAAAAACGTTAGTACATGTACCGACGTCCCCATTTCAATAGGTACCGAATTGTAGAAGTACAGGTACCGGATTCCGGAAGACTCAAGGCGAGAGAAGCAAGAGTCATTTTATTTCTGCTGCATTATATGTTGTTTACTATTGTTCCATTGTAACAATTTTGTAATCTATTTATTTGTTCCAATGCATCCAAGTGAAATACCAAGTGTTGTTCTTTATTCATTGTACTCTGATGTAATATGTTGAAGGTTGTAACACTTGGGATTATAAAGGTATTATTGTATCACTGTTGTAATGTAGTGCAATTTTGTAACATTCGGATTTATAATACATTTGTGTTGAATAAAAAGTTTAAGTTTTCCTGCTTTTCTGTGTATTGTGGCTAATTGAGTAAAAGATTCTGGCTTATGTCACGGTTTTCCAGTTACCGAAAATCGGGGCGTTACAGAGTTGTATCAGAGCCGACTTCAATTTATAGTCCAACACAATAGGAAAATTAAACTTGGACGCCTTTTTGGAGTCGGGTTTTAGTTAGTTGTAGACAATTATAATTCATATTGTTGTTTCTTTCAACTTATGTTTTATAATTTTTCCAAATCTGGACTAATTCCAGTATGTGTGTGTTTTTTTTAAGGATAGGATGGTGTTCGAGGATATCCTAACCGAGGATGTGTTGATAGAAGAGAGTGAGCCGATTCTGAGGGATGATCCGATGATCTTGAGCGAGGAGCCAAAGGAGATTTCACTACAAGTTAACCTCGAGACGGACTCACCTTCACCACTGCAAGAACTAAGTGTGGATCAACGCACAACGACAGCAGCCAGAATAGGTCAGGAAATGAAGAAGCTGAGGAAGCACAAGACCAGGAATGGACGTCAAACTAAGCAACTGAGGGAAGCTTGCGGAGCTATATTAGCAGGTTTAGCAAAGGAGCAGGGACACCTTGATTCCAGATTGGCACAACTACAACATGAATGGGAGAAAATCCCAGAGACCGCTAAGGTTGTAGTATGCAATCTTTGTGATAGAGTTGGGCACAAGAAATCAGTCTGTCCATGACTACAAGAGAAAAGATCTGCACCAGCATCAGGGTTCAAGAACCAAGTTCAGATGCAGAAGACTCAGAAAAGGAGGGGCCAACTTGGAGGCGTCAAGCCAGGGAGTTGTTTTCGATGTGGGGAGCATGGTCATTTTAGGAGCCAGTGTCCAAGGAAAAACTCCCAGGTGGAGACCCGTACATGTTACAAATGTGGGGAGATTGGTCAAGTTAGGCCAAACTGTCCCCAACTTCACAGGAATGACAGTAGATCAGCCTCAATTATGAACGATGAAGGAAAAGATCCTGTTCAGAAAGAGTAAGAGTTTGCACTTACTAAAGGCAAGCTAAAGAAGGCATGAGAGCCAGTAACAATATGTGCATATTGAATTGCAACTAAGTCTAAAAGTTGTATCTTTTGAAATTTATTTTTGGAGTGAAGAAGTTATATATGATGTAACACTTTTTGGTAACCAGTTGGATTTATATATGGAATCCACGCAACTGTTTTGTTCAATTGTGGTTCATCACATGCTTTTGTCTGAATTATTTTTCAAGAGTTGAAATGTGTGCGAGAGGCAACTCTAGATGTGGTTTTGTTGATTACATCATCTGGAACATCAGCTTTGAGCAAATTATAGAAGAGAATCCTGGAAATCAGAAGTGATGTTCGTAAGCCATGTCCTATTCTAAGGAGGGAGTGGCTACCGAAGTGCAAAAGATCGAGATAGGTGAAGAATTGACCTCAGCCGAAGACCATGAAGGAAGTAAGAAGCTAAATGATGAGGTCAGGCAAGCTAGTATTGGAGTAATTACTCAAAATCGGAACTCAGTATTGGCACGATGGAAGCAGCAACCGAGTCTAAGGGAGCAAGTCAGAAGGCTTAGGCAGAAAATACAGGGAATGAAGCACTGAAGTAGCAAGTTGATGAAGGAAGATATCAGAATATCGGTATGGACTTCGTCACAGGATTACCCCAGAAGTTCGGAAATGTATGACTCAAGTTGGGATATTAGTGATCCGATTGACAAGTCTGCACATTTTCTCCGATAAAAATGACTTAGATGCTAGAGAAATTAGCGGAAGTCCACATTGAAGGCGTAAGGAAGCAACATGGAGTACCAGTGTCAGCAATTCTGACCATGATTCGAGAATTACGTCTCGACTTTGGTAGAATTTGCAGGCAACTTTGAGATTGAGGTTGGGTTCTTTGGAGAACCAGTTCGTGGATGAGTCACTTGGGAGCCAGAAAGCCGTATAAGCTTTCTTGCCCCGAGTTATTTAGTATATGAATGTTTGTTTGTTTTCCTGATTTAATGTAGTTCAGAGGACAGTTTTATTCTAAGGAGGGAGTACTGTAATATCCCGGACGGATATTATATTATATAAATTATTATTTTTAAATTAAAATACTTTTAAATGGTAATTTCTTGGTTTCACTCATAAAAAGTTACACGGACATATATACTAGTAAATATATACAAGTATTGTATCAGTTTTGTGCAATTGCGCAAAATCTTGAAAAATACATTTTCGAGAAAAAATGTCTGGAAAATCCTGGTCAGTCACTGAAAATTATTATTTTATTATTATTATTTTATTTTTATTTCCCGAAATGAAATATTTTTGGTGGATATCACCCAGTTTTGTTAATAAGCATTATCTGTGTGTATGTACCTGTCTATATACATCTGTATTGTATCAAATTGGTACTGGAATCTTCCGGGTTGATAATAAAATTTATTTTATTATCATTTTCATAATTAAATTGTTTCTGTACGGATTGAGCGGTTTTACAAACGAAAATTATCGGTATATGAATATATACATACGTAAGCGTGTTGTACCGATTTCGTACGTTTGTACAAATCATGTAGTATGTGTTTTGGACAAAAAAAATCTTATTTTTGTCAGGATTAATCAAATTTGGATGGCTAGGATTTATTTGTAGGCTTAAACCTAGGGTTAAGATTAATTAGGGTTACATGAAGGCTTAATGTGTGTCTTTTACTAGAACCCTCTTCTCCACCTCACCCCTCCACCTCATCAAGCCCTAGGCCAGCCAAACCCTTGCCCAAGGGGTATTTTGCAAAATCCCGAGTGCATTTGCACTCTTACCCTTTTCTTTTGTCCTATAAATACCCCACCCTTTCACCTTTTGCCTCATTTACAAGAAGAAAAAAAAGAGTGGAAATGAAAGAGAAGAAACCGTAAGTGTTCTTCATTTGGGATTTTTCATAAGTGTTCTTCATTGGAGTTGTAGTAGAAAGTTAGGAGGAAGGAGAAGGAAAGCTAGCTAGTCCTTCCTACATAAATTCAAAGGTGGGGATTCTCTACTTCTATTTTAGATTGGTTGTTTTCTTATTTATTATTTTATGTAGAAAAGAACTCATCTTTTAGGGTTATTATTGGTTCTACGTGAAAAGGAATCCATCTTTGATGGTTGTTTGTTGTAGGATAAAAAGAACCCATCTTTATGATGGTAGATGTTGTATGTGTATGTTCTATAACAACTTGTACTATTTTTCTGAGCATATAAGTGGTTGTAGGTTAAAAAAGAACCCATCTAGGCTTGTTGTGTATACCGCAAGGTGTTGAGGCTTCGGGGTCGGCACAGAGTGTTGAGATCCACTGCCTTAGCTTGAGAAACCTGCCCATGTGCTCGAGATCACCGTCAGGTGTCGAGGCTTGGGGTCGGCACAGAGCATCGAGCTCCGCTGCCTTAGGTTAAGAAAGTTACCCATGTGCTCGAAATCACCGTCAGGTGTCGAGGCTCGGGTGTGGGCACACAGTGTCTAGCTCCGCTGCCTTAGCTTGAGAAAGCTTCCCATGTGTTCGAGATCACCGTTAGGTGTCGAGGCTTGGGGGTTGGCACACAGCATCGAGCTCCGCTTCCGTATCTTCAGAAAGATAACTATGAGCTCGAGATCACCGTCAGGTGTCGAGGCTTGGGGGTCGGCACAGAGCGTCGACTCCACTGCCTTTGCTTGAGAAAGCTACCCATGTGCTCGAGGTTAGCGCAGCATGTCGGGGCCTGGGGGTCGGCACAGAGCATCGAGCTTCGCTGCCTTAGCTTGAGAAACCTACCCATGTGCTCGAAGTCACCGTAGGGTGTCGAGGCATGGGAGTCAGCACAGTGCATCGAGCTCCTCTTCCTTAGCTTGAGAATGCTACTCATGTGCCCAAGATTACCGCAGGGTGTCGAGGCTTGGGGGTCGGCACAGAGCGTCGAGCTCCGTTGCGTTAGCTTGAGAAAGCTACCCATGTGCTCGAGATCACCGCAGGGTGTTGAGGTTTGGCAATCGGCACAGCGCATCGAGATTCGCTGCCTTAGCTTGAGAAAGCTACCCATGTGCTCGAGATCACCGCAGGGTGTCGAGGCTTGGGGTTCGGCACAGAGCGTCGAGCTCTGCTGCCTTAGCTTGAGAAATCTACCAGTGTGCTCGAGATCAACGCAGGGTGTCAATGCTTAGGGGTCGGCACAGAGCATCGAGCTCCGCTGCCTTAGCTTGAGATAGATACCCAAGTGGTCGAGATCAATGCAGGGTGTTGAGGCTTGGGGGTCGGCACAAGTGTAAAGCTCCGTTGCCTTAGCTTGAGGAAGCTACCGATGTGATCGAGATCACCTCAGGGTGTCGAGGCTTGGGGGCGGCACCGAGCGTCAAGATCCACTACCTTAGCTTGAGAAAGCTACCCATGTGCTCAAGATGACCATCAGGTGTCGAGGCATGGGGGTTGGCATAGAGCATCGAGCTCCGCTCTGTTAGGTTAAGAATGCTACCCATGTTCTCAAGAACACCGTCAGGTATCGAGGCTTAGGGGTCGGCACACAGCGTCGAGCTCCGCTGCCTTAGCTTGAAGAAAGCTTCCCATGTGCTCGAGATCACCGTCAGGTGTCGAGGCTTGGGGGTCAGCACAGAGCATCGAGCTCCGCTGCCTTAGCTTCAGAAAGCTACCCATGTGCTCGAGATCACCGTCAGGTGTCGGGGCCCGGGGGTCAGCACGGAGCGTCGAGCTCCACTGCCTTAGCTTGAAAAAGCTACCCATGTGCTCGAAGTCACCGCAGGGTGTCGTGGCCAGGGGGTTGGCACAGAGCGACGATCTGCACTGCCTTAGCTTCAGAAAGCTACCCATTTGCTCGAGATCAACGTAGGGTGTCGAAGCTTGGGGGTTGACACAGAGCGTCGTGCTCCGCTGCCTTAGCTTGAGAAAGCTACCTATGTGCTCGAGATCACCGTAGTGTGTTGATTGTTGGGGGTTGGCATATAGCGTCAAGCTCCTCTGTCTTATCTTGAGAAAACTACCCATGTGCTGGAGATCACCACAGGTGTTGAGGCTTGGGGGTCGGCACAGAGCGTTGGGCTCCGCTGCCTTAGCATGAGAAAGCTACCAATATGCTCGAGGTCACCGCAGAGTTTTGGGTCCGGGGGTCGGCACAGAGCGTCGAGCTCCACTGCCTTAGCTTGAGAAAGCTACCAATGTGCTCGATGTCACCGCAGGGTGTCGAGGCTTGGGGGTCGGCACAGAGCGATGAGCTCCGCTGCCTTAGCTTGAGAAAGCTACCCATGTGCTCGAGATCGCTGCAGGCTGTCGAGGCTTCGGGGTCGGTAGAAAGTGTTGAGCTCTGCTGTCTTAGCTTGAGAAAGCTACCCATGTGCTCGAGATCACCGCAGGGTGTCGAGGCTTGGCGATCGGCACAAAGAGTTGAAATTTGCTGTCTTAGCTTGAGAAAGCAGCCCATGTGCTCGAGATCACCGTAGGGTGTCGAGGCTTGGGGGTCGGCACAGAGTGTCGAGCTCTGCTGCCTTAGCCTGAGAAAGCTACCCATGTGCTCGAGGTCATTGCAGGGTGTCGAGGATTGGAGGTCGGCACAAGTGTAGAGCTCCACTGCCTTAGCCTGAGAAAGCTACCCATATGCTCGAGATCACTGCAGGGTGTCAAGGCTTGGGGGTCAGCACAGAGCATCGAGCTCCGCTACCTTAGCTTCAGAAAGCTACCCATGTGCTCAAGATAACCGCAGGGTGCGAGGCTTGGGGGTCGGCACATGTGTAGAGCTCCACTGCCTTTGCTTGGGAAAGCTACCCATGTGCTCGAGATCGCAGCAGGGTGTCGAGGCTTAGGGGTCAGCACAGAGCATCGAGATCCGCTGCCTTGGCTTAAGAAAGCTGCCTATGTGCTCAAGATTACCGTCAAGTGTCGAGGCTTGGGGGTCAGCACAGAGTATCGAGCTCTGCTGCCTTAGCTTGAGAAATATACCCAAGTTCTTGAGGTCACCATCACATTTTGAGGCTTGGGGGATGGCTCAGAGCATCAAGTTCTGCTGCCTTAGCTTGAGAAAGCTACCCATGTGCTGGAGATCACCATAGGGTGTCGAGGGTTGGTGGTCGGCACAGAGCGTCAAGCTTCGCTGCCTTAGCTTGAGAAATCTACCCATGTGCTCGAGATCACCGCAGTATGTCGATTCTTGGGGGTCTGCACAGAGTGTCAGGCTCCACTGCCTTAGCTAGAGAAAGCTGCCCATGTGCCCGAGATCACCTCAGGGTGTCGAGGCTTGAAGTTCAGCACAGTGCGTAGAACCCCGCTGCCTTAGCTTGAGAAAGCTACTCATGTGCTCGAGATCACTGCAGGGTGTCAAGGCTTGGGGGTCGGCACAGAGCGTCGAGCTCCGCTGCCTTAGCTTGAGAATGCTACCCATGTGCTCGAGATCACCACAGGGTGTCGGGGCCTGGGGGTCGGCACAGAGCTTCGAGCCCCGCTGCCTTAGCTTGAGAAAGTACCAATGTGCTCGAACTCACCGCATGGTATCGAGGCTTGGTGTTCAACACATAGCATTAAGCTCTGCTGTCTTAGCTTAAGAAAGCTACCCATGTGCTCGAGATCACCACAGGGTGTTGATTCTTGGAGGTAGCCACAGAGCGTCGAGCTCCGCTGGCTTAGCTTGAGAAAGCTACCCATGTGCTCGAGATCACCGCAGGGTTTCGAGGCATGAGGGTCAGCACAGAGCATCGAGCTTCGCTACCTTAGCTTGAGGAAATTACCCATGTGCTCGAGATCACGGCAGAGTGTCGAGGCTTGGCGGTCGGCACAGAGCGTCGAGCTTCTCTCCCTCAGCTTGAGAAAGCTACCCATATGCTCGAGATCACCGTAGGGTGTCGAGGATTGGGGTTCGGTACAGACTGTGGAGCTCCGCTGCCTTAGCTTGAGAAAGCTACCTACATGCTTGAGGTCACCGCAGGGTGTCGAGGTTTGCTGTTCGGCACAGAGCATCGATCTCCGCTGTAGCGCCCCGATTTCCATATACTGGGAAACCGAGACACGAGCCAAGACCTTTCCTTCAATACACTGGATTACATCAGAGTATACATGAAATAGTTATTACAGTGGAAATAAAAACTTGACGTTGCCTCCTCACTTTCCTTGCCTTGAGTCCTCCTGAATCTCGCACCTGTATTTTTTGCGGTCCAGCACCTATGGAAGTGGGGACGTCAGTATTCACTGACGCTTAAAGGCTGATCATATAGCAGCGGATCTCCAAAACAATATATACAAACATAGTAAGTATGTCGGTGTAGTTTAAGTGTTCGTGAGTACAAGAATCCAACAAATCTCAATCAAACTGGAATGCCAATGCACTGTCAACTAAACTAGAACACTAATGTACTGTCGACTAAACTAGAACACTAATGCACTGTTGACTAAGCTGGGATACCAATGCCATGTCAACTAATACTACGATGCTCCTATTCTAATATCAGCAAGTCTCCGAAGCAACATGCAGCCCATACTACATGCGACCCCATCTCAAGCCGTGTAATATCCCGATCAACTATTAATAATATTATTTTATTAGCATCCGACTACTTAATTATTTTTATATTTTCCTTTCACAATTGAGTTATCTTTTAATTAGGAATTAATTGTTAGTTAAACCTAGGGTTACAAAGCATGAGAGATTAAGATTTCTTCTAGAAAACTTCTTCCCCCACATCAACCTCCCCCCCACATAACACCTCCCCCACTTCCCCCCTCCTCCTAAGCATGGCCGGCCCCCAAAAGGTGGGGGGGGCTTTTGCACAATTGTGTAGATGCACAATTGAGATCTCCACCCTTCTCTCCTCCTATAAATACCCCCTTCCTTCACCATAATCTTACTTTAGAAATATCAAAGAAAAAAAAAAGAGAAAGGAAAAGAATGAGTGTTCTAACTTGAGAGTTTTATTTGTAGGGTTGCTAGAAGTCCTAGGAGAAAGAAGGAAAGTAGCTAGTGCTTCCATCAAGAAAAGAAACAAGGTGGGGGTTTCTTATATTTGTTTGTATGTTTGTTTGTTTGTTTGTTTGTTTATTTGAATGATGGTTTTGATGTTCTTCTTCTTCTTACCCTCTTGTTTATTTTTCTTTTGGTATGGTTACTTTGTAGTAGTATGATTGTATGAGTCTTCTCATTTTGAAGTTGTTAACTACTTGGACTAAATTAACACATGCATATAAGTTTGTACATACAACCATGTAAGGTTGTAGGACTTGAATATGGAACCATACATAAGGCATATGGATTGTTTACAACCATGTAAGGTTGTAGGACCAATGTTGAACCTTGAATTAAAAGAGAACATATGTGGATTAAACCTAAAATAAAGTGTTCTTATTTGTTGTATTATTGTTTAGTTTTAATCTTAAAGTATGAAAAAGAAAGAAACTAACTAAATCACTAGTTGTAGAATAACTAAATAAAAAGATCTTTTCTTTTCTAAACACTAGTTGTAAAAAGATTAAAAAGATTTCTTTTATGCCCACTAGTAAGAAACTTATGTAGTAATTTAATTGTAGATGTTTATGATAAATTTCAGTTGATACTTATAGTAGTAGTAGTAGATATGCATGTTTATAATAAAGTTGTAGTAGTAGTAGATATGCATGTTTCTAATAAAGTTGTAGTAGTAGTAGATATGTATGCTTCTACTAAGTAGCAATAGTAGATGTATGTCTCATTAAAAGTAGTAATAGTAGATGTATGTTTCCATTAAAGTAGTAGATATATTATATCATATGTAAGGATGAGATTCATGATACACATGTTGTAGGATTATTCCTAAAAATATTTAGAAGCCATATTTATGCTTCAATTGTTGTAGGATTACTTCTAAAAATATTTAGAAGCCATGTTTATGCTTCAATTGTTGTAGGATTACTTCTAAAAATATTTAGAAGCCACATTTATGCTCCAAGTGTGGTAGGATTACTTCTAAAAATATTTAGAAGCCATGTTTATGCTTCAATTGTTGTAGGATTACTTCTAAAAATGTTTAGAAGCCATATTTATGCTTCAAGTGTTGTAGGATTACTTCTAAAAATGTTTAGAAGCCATGTTTATGCTTCAAGTGTTGTAGGATCACTTCTAAAAATATTAGAAGTCATATTCATGCTCTACTTGTTGTAGGTTCACTTCTAAAAATATTAGAAGACATATTCATGCTCTACTTGTTGTAGGATCATTTCTAAAAATAGTAGAAGTCATATTTATGCTTGACATGTTGTAGGATCACTTCTAAAAATATTAGAAGTCATATTCATGCTCTACTTGTTGTAGGTTCACTTCTAAAAATATTAGAAGACATATTCATGCTCTACTTGTTGTAGGATCACTTCTAAAAATAGTAGAAGTCATATTTATGCTTGACATGTTGTAGGATCACTTCTAAAAATATTAGAAGTCATATTGATGCTTTACATGTTGTAGGATCACTTCTAAAAATATTTAGAAGCCATATTCATGCTTTACATGTTGTAGGATTTATTCTAAAAACATCTATCATATTGGGAATGATATATATGCTTAGAATGATTGTTGGGTTGATGTAAAATTACTTACCATATTTTAGGGATAATGTCGAAGTATATACATATGCTTGAGAATGTTGTATGTTCATACTAGGGATGCGTATACATGCTTGAGAATGCTATCTGTTCATACTAGTTATATATGTATCCATGCTTGGGATCGCTACAAGTGCATGCTAAAACACATTCACAATCAAGAGTGTTATAAGTTGATGGTTATGTCATATATACCATGTTTTAGTGGTGGTAGGTTGATGCTTGCAATTGCATACCATGATCGAATTGCCATAGGATAAGCAATAAGAAAGAGCCATGTGGAAATTGTAGGAATAACTACCTTGTTGTAGTTAGTGTTAGTATGGAACCATAGTATATGAGCACCCTTCATTCATAGCAATAAGGGTTGAGAAGTGCTAGTAGTTGTAGCTCGAGAAAAAGCTAGTTTAGGGTCTTCAAGTACCCTAAGGGTCATCGACCATCAAGACCACATCCTACCCCCTTAGAGTAAAATGGATAGATCTCACCTCGGGCGTCGACGGATCTTAACCAATGTAGGTTGACCGTGAGCCGAGAGTGTTGGTAGAATCCAAGTTAGGGGTAGGAATGAGTGAGAGAAATATTATTATTAGAGTCATGGATCGAGACGAGTTGGACCATGATTGGAAACTATGCAAGATTGCATAAAAATAATAACCTCATTAGGATAGTGACTTATAAAATCATCCCTTAACCTTTTGCCCGAAAGAAGGGGAGTTGGTAGTAGGGTGCACCGTACGACCAAACCTTTCTTTAGGGCCGATCTTAGGTGGTGTTACTGGGTTGTACCTTCCCGTCAAAGGGATACGTACGGTGCCGTCTCACAAGTTGAGGACACGGGTTGCGTATCTCGCGCTGTTAATTCCTGAAATACCGTGGCTGGAGTGCCACAGGATGCATGGTGCAGTCCTGCGCTTGCTAGACCCCAGAGAGTGCCACAGGGTAGGCTTCGCGCTACCCTGCGCTTGCGAAACTCTATGGTTTGATTTTGGAACGATGCCCGATATACTGGGATC
Organism: Hemerocallis citrina; assembly: GCA_017893485.1. Lineage (NCBI taxonomy): Eukaryota > Viridiplantae > Streptophyta > Magnoliopsida > Asparagales > Asphodelaceae > Hemerocallis > Hemerocallis citrina. Next base: position 216,600,819 of record CM030362.1, read on the forward strand.
GAGTGAGGTCCGGCATGCCGGGTAGTAGTGGAAAACGGAGACACCATAAGCAGACTGCATAAGGGGACTTGATCCCTTCTGCAACCTCACAGAGTCATGGAGTATTGTCAGGAACAGGTTGTGTACAATTAGAATTCATAACGCGGGTTCAATCCCGATATATGGAGAAACGGCTTGAGATGGAGTCGCATGTAGTATGGGCTGCATGTTGCTTTCGGAGACTTGCTGGCATTAGAGTAGGAGCATCCTGGTTTAGTTGACATGGCATTAGGATATGAGCATCCTGGTTTAGTTGACACGACATTAGGATATGAGCATCCTCGTTCAGTTGACATGGCATTAGAATACGAGTATCCCAACTCAGTTGACAGTGTATTAGTATTCTAGTTTAGTGGACAGTGCATTGGTATTCCAGTTTGATTGACATTGTTAGATTCTGATCATTGCACTCACGAACACTTAAACTGCACCGACATATTTTACTATGGTTGTATATGTATTGTTTGGAGATCCGCTGCTATATGATCAGCCTTTAAGCGTCAGTGAATACTGACGTCCCCACTTCCATAGGTGCTGGACCGCAAAAATACAGGTGCGAGATTCAGGAGGACTCAAGGCAAGGAAAGTGAGGAGCCAACGTCAAGTTTTAATTTCCGCTGTAATAACTATTTCATGTATACTCTGATGTAATCCAGTGTATTGATGGGAACACTCGGCCTGTAATATTGAGTTAATAAAAAAAGTTTTAAATTTTCCTGTTTTCTGTGTTTTGTGACTTATTGAAGGAAAGGTCTTGGCTCGTGTCTCGGTTTCCCAGTATGTGGAAATCGGGGCGTTACAGAGTGGTATCAGAGCCGACTTCAATTTATAGTCCAAACATAGAAGGAAAATACACTTAGGTGCCTTGTAGGGATTAGGCTTCCTTTTAGCTGGCTGTAGACAATTATAATTCATACTGTTGTTCCTTCAACTTATGCATTATGATGTTCTATATCTATGCTAATTTCCGTATCCACTCCATACAGGATGTCGAACGGAGCAGTTCCCCCAGGAAATGGAGTGACACTCGGAGTTGCAATCGAGGTAGGCTCGGACTTGGAACCCCTCACAGATGGGGACGAGTCACCGGTTGGAGTAGGATTGGCCAATGGAGGCACCGCAGCTGCCGTAGCAGGGGGTGCCCCTGCCAATGGCCAGAACCCAGCACCACCACCGCCACCACCTCCCCCACCTAACCCAATACAGCAAGCTTTCGACCAGGTCTTTCAGGATCTGGAAACATGGGGATGGTGCCATGTCTGCCTGGAAAACAGAATGGACTCATGTGAGTTCGCAGTCCTCAACAATGAGAAAGAAATAGCGGAGTTAAGGAGGGCAAGGGCAAGGGCAGACCGCAAGATAGTAATCCTGAAGCACACCCACCGTGTGCAATTTGCGCGCCTGGAGCGCAAATGCGCGGAGCTGCAGGCACAGGTTTCGCAGCTACTTGCACTGTTGGCACCACCTGGTGAAGGGGACGGGACCTCTAGTAGCACTGACTAGGTAGCTAGGCACCCTAGGCTATTTTGTTATTTTGGATATTTTGCTTCCTACTGTGAGATATAAATGTAAGGAAGGTAATGACTATGTAAGACCTGGGGTTATGATATAATGAAGTTAGTTTTATCTTTTCTGCAAATCTTATGTGCATGATAAATTGAATGAATGTTATTTTTATAACAAGTATGATGCCCTGTGTATTCCGTTACTCTCTTCTGCCAGATGTCACGCAGGACCAAGAGTGGTAGGACCGACAATCTGGAAGGCGAGGGCAGTGGAGGCAATGGTACAGGCCTTGATTTGGAGACGGAATTTGCTCGTATGTACCAGGCCTTGGGTGACCTCGCAGAAGCGAGCCGAAACAATGTGCAACATCCAGGAGCACCCGGAGGTAATCGGGGAGTAGCAACTACCGACCCTGTTAAAATGGTCGAATCATTCCGAAGGATGAGGCCGCCTGTTTTTGAAGGCAAGGCAGACCCGACGGCGGCTGACGACTGGATTCGTCAAGTCGAGACAGTGTTTGAGGTGATGCTGACGCCAGAGGATAGCAAGGTCAGGTTGGCCAGCGTTCTGCTAGAAAAAGATGCCAGAGTCTGGTGGCAATCAGTAAAGAGAGGCATGGGCGAAGGGCCCATTACCTGGGAGGATTTTCTGGCAGAATTCAGGCAACACTATTTCCCACTAGACGTGCAAGAGGAAAAAGCCATGGAGTTCCACAACCTAAAGCAGGGAAACATGACGGTCCGAGAATATGAGACCAAGTTCACCCAGCTTTCCCGCTATGCTCCGGAAATGGTACAAGACGAAGTCAAAAAGACCAAGAGGTTTGAGCAGGGGCTCAGGCCAGCACTTAGGACCAAGATGATACCGCTTTGCATCCGGAGGTTCGAGAAGCTAGTCCGTCGAGCAGCTACGACGGAGTTAGATATGAATAAGGGGCCAGAACTGCAAGGAAACACTGGAGGGTGGAACAAGGAAAAAAGGCCTGCACCAGCGTCAGGATTCAGAAGCCAGGGTGGGAACCAAAAAATTTCAGAAGAAGGTTAGCAACATCAGCAACATCAAGCCAGGGAGCTGTTTAACATGTGGCGAACCAGGGCATTTCAAGAGCCAATGCCCCAAGAATGGGAACCCTCTGAATGGTGCCCGCTCCTGTTACAATTGCGGGGAGGTCGGTCATATCCGGCCAAACTGTCCCCAACTTCAAAGGGGCTATGGAGGGCCGGCTCCCAGGGCAAACAAAAGGGGGATAAACCGCCAAGGGAAAGTATTTGCACTCACAGAGGAAGACGCCAATGAAGATGAGGGAGTTATCACCGGTAGGTGAAGGAGTATGACTAAGCTTTTGTAGTATTTTGAATATTTTGGCATAAGTTAGTATTGATGTAACCGCTTTTGTAAACAGGTTGGATTAATATAAATGAAATCCAGGCAACTGTTTTATTTGATAGTGGTTCATCTCATTCCTTTGTGTCTGGAGCATTCTCTAAGAAGTTGAAACGCACCCAGGAGGCAACTCCGGAATCAGTTTTGCTAGTAGGTACCCCGTCCGGAGCAACTCTCCCTGCAAGTTCATGCTACCAGGGATGCAATCTCAGGATCGACAGAGAGACCCTGAGTATAGACTTGCTAGAGTTGGTCTTTGTAGGGACGGACGTGATTATCGGGATGGACTGGATGTCCAAGCATAATGCTAGCATCGATTGCAAGGAGAAGAGGGTCACCATTACCCCATCCGGAGGACGGGAGCTTGTGTTCCAAGGAATGAAGAAACAGAACGAGGAAATTCTCGCAGCTACGACTAAGATACCAGTGCCAAGTGAAGTCAAGGTGATACCAATCGTACGAAAATTTTCCCGCATATTTTTGGAAGAATTACCTGGACTCCCACCACACAGGGATGTGGAATTCAGCATTACTATCCAGCCAGGCAGCGCACCAGTGTCAAAGACACCCTATCGGATGGCACCAGTAGAGCAGAAGGAAGTAAAGGAGCAAATTGAAGAACTGCTGCAAAGAGGATTCATCAGGCCAAGTGCCTCACCCTGGGGGGCACCTGTGCTACTAGTGAAGAAGAAGGATGGAACCACAAGAATGTGCATCGATTATCGGGAATTGAACAAGGTGACGATTCGGAACCAGTACCCCATTCCCAGGATTGATGACCTGTTTGATCAGCTTCAGGGAGCGGCTGTATTCTTAAAGATTGACCTGCGCTCAGGCTACCATCAAGTTCGGGTCAGAGAAGAAGATATACCCAAGACTGCATTCCGGACTCGGCACGGCCACTACGAATTTTTAGTAATGCCATTCGGGGTGACAAACGCTCCAGCAATCTTCATGGACATGATGAACCGCATCTTGCGACCATTCATCGATTTCTTCGTAGTTGTCTTCCTAGACGACATCTTGGTATATTCAAAAACAGAAGAGGATCATGCTGAGCATCTAACTGCAGTATTGGCCAAGCTACGAGAGCACCAGCTATACGCCAAGCTGACGAAATGTGAATTCTGGAAGTCAGAAGTGGCCTTCTTGGGCCATGTCCTTTCTAAGGAGGGAGTGGCTACAGACCCGCAGAAGATAGAGGCAGTAAGGGATTGGCCTCAGCCGAGAACTGTGAAGGAGGTCAGAAGCTTCTTAGGCATGACCGGGTACTACAGGAAGTTCATCCAGAACTATGCCAGAATTGCCGTACCACTTACTGCCCTGACCAAGAAGAACGTAAGTTTTGATTGGACTGAGAAGTGTGAAGATAGTTTCCAAGAGCTGAAGAATAGACTGATTACCGCACCAGTTTTAGTCCTGCCTCAACCAGACAAGGGATACGTAATCTTCAGTGATGCTTCGCTTCTAGCGTTCGGATGTGTTCTGATGCAAGAAGGAAGAGTCATAGCATACGGATCAAGGCAACTTCGACCGCACGAGAAGAATTACCCGACACATGACTTGAAATTGGCTGCAATAATCTTTGCTCTGAAATTGTGGCGGCACTATGTCTATGGATCGAAGGTGGAAATGTTTACCGACCATAAAAGCCTGAAGTATATCTACCAACAAAAGGATCTGAATCTCAGGCAAAGGCGATGGTTGGAGGTTCTGGAAGACATAAGACCAGAAATTCTATATCACCCGGGAAAAGCCAATGTCATGGCCGATGCGCTCAGCAGAAAACGAATTGTAGCCATGCTCACTGTGATGAGACGAGAACTACAAGATGAGATCAGACAAGCCGGCATTGAACTAGTGGTTGAAGATTTAAGTGCCATTGTGGCCAATCTAGAGCTACATCCTAGTCTGAACGACCAAGTCAAGAAGGCTCAATGGGGTGATGCAGAGATTGAAGCACAAAAAATACTAGTCAACGAAGGAAAAACCCCAGAGTTCAGTATAAAGGAAGGGACGCTTTGGCTTGGGAGCAGGTTGTGTGTGCCAAAAATCGACGAGTTGCGAGAAGAAATCATGAAGGAAGCACACTCCACCTTACTCACAGTCCACCCAGGAAGCACAAAGATGTATAAGGATATAAAACAACACTTTTGGTGGGCTGGAATGAAGCGAGATGTGGCAAAGTTTGTCGCCAAATGCCTTACATGTCAGAAAGTCAAAGCGGAGAACCAAAGACCAGGAGGCCTAGTACAGCCACTACCCATTCCGGAGTGGAAATGGGAGAACATCAGCATGGATTTCATCACCGGACTGCCCAGAAGTTCAAAAGGGAACGACTCGATCTGGGTAATAGTGGACCGCTTGACAAAGTCCGCACATTTTCTCCCAGTAAAGACAACTTGGTCGGTAGAAAAGCTAGCAGAGGTCTACATAGAAGGCATTGTAAAGCTACATGGGGTGCCAGTATCAATCGTTTCCGACCGGGATGCTAGGTTTACGTCCCGATTTTGGCAGAGTCTGCAAGAGGCCTTGGGAACGAGACTAGATTTTAGCACGGCTTTCCACCCGCAAACAGATGGGCAGACAGAAAGAGTTAACAGAATCCTCGAGGACATGCTGAGGGCGTGCATAATGGACTTCGGAGGGAGCTGGGAACAATATTTAGCATTGGTAGAGTTTGCATATAACAACAGCTATCAAGCAAGTATTGGGATGGCCCCATACGAAGCGTTGTATGGAAGGAGGTGCAGGACCCCTGTGTGCTGGTTTGAAGTAGGTGAAAGACAAATGTTCGGACCTGAAATAGTGCAACAAACGTCCGAAAAGATCGAGCTAATCAGGGAAAGGATGCGAGCAGCACAAACAAGACAGAAGAGCTATGCTGACAACCGCCGGCGAGACCTAGAATTCGAGGAAGGTGATTCGGTATTCCTGAAGGTCTCACCTACAAGAGGAGTGGTCAGATTCGGAAGAGGCGGCAAGCTAGCACCAAGATATATTGGACCCTACCAAATTTGGAAAAGGATCGGGAAGACGGCATACAAACTAGAGCTACCAACCGAATTGTCCCAGGTACATGATGTATTCCACGTTTCAATGCTGAAGAAATATGTACCAGATCCAAGTCACCAGCTGCCAGATGTCCCTGAAGACCTACAAGTGGACCTTACATATAAGGAGCGGCCAGTGAAGATCATCAATCGTCGGGATAAAGTACTAAGAAACAAGATTATTCCAATGGTCAAGGTTCTCTGGAGGAACCAACTCGTTGAAGAAGCCACTTGGGAGACAGAAAGCCAGATGAAGCTCTCTTTTCCCGAGTTGTTTTGAGTATCGTTGTTTCTCCTCGCCCCACTTAGTGCAGTTCTGAGGACAGAACTATTCTAAGGAGGGAGTATTGTAATATCCCGATCGACTATTAATAATATTATTTTATTAGCATCCGACTACTTGTTTATTTTTATATTTTCCTTTCACAATTGAGTTATCTTTTAATTAGGAATTAATTGTTAGTTAAACCTAGGGTTACAAAGCATGAGAGATTAAGATTTCTTCTAGAAAACTTCTTCCCCCACATCAACCTCCCCCCCACATAACACCTCCCCCACTTCCCCCCTCCTCCTAAGCATGGCCGGCCCCCAAAAGGTGGGGGGGCTTTTGCACAATTGTGTAGATGCACAATTGAGATCTCCACCCTTCTCTCCTCCTATAAATACCCCCTTCCTTCACCATAATCTTACTTTAGAAATATCAAAGAAAAAAAAAAGAGAAAGGAAAAGAATGAGTGTTCTAACTTGAGAGTTTTATTTGTAGGGTTGCTAGAAGTCCTAGGAGAAAGAAGGAAAGTAGCTAGTGCTTCCATCAAGAAAAGAAACAAGGTGGGGGTTTCTTATATTTGTTTGTATGTTTGTTTGTTTGTTTGTTTGTTTATTTGAATGATGGTTTTGATGTTCTTCTTCTTCTTACCCTCTTGTTTATTTTTCTTTTGGTATGGTTACTTTGTAGTAGTATGATTGTATGAGTCTTCTCATTTTGAAGTTGTTAACTACTTGGACTAAATTAACACATGCATATAAGTTTGTACATACAACCATGTAAGGTTGTAGGACTTGAATATGGAACCATACATAAGGCATATGGATTGTTTACAACCATGTAAGGTTGTAGGACCAATGTTGAACCTTGAATTAAAAGAGAACATATGTGGATTAAACCTAAAATAAAGTGTTCTTATTTGTTGTATTATTGTTTAGTTTTAATCTTAAAGTATGAAAAAGAAAGAAACTAACTAAATCACTAGTTGTAGAATAACTAAATAAAAAGATCTTTTCTTTTCTAAACACTAGTTGTAAAAAGATTAAAAAGATTTCTTTTATGCCCACTAGTAAGAAACTTATGTAGTAATTTAATTGTAGATGTTTATGATAAATTTCAGTTGATACTTATAGTAGTAGTAGTAGATATGCATGTTTATAATAAAGTTGTAGTAGTAGTAGATATGCATGTTTCTAATAAAGTTGTAGTAGTAGTAGATATGTATGCTTCTACTAAGTAGCAATAGTAGATGTATGTCTCATTAAAAGTAGTAATAGTAGATGTATGTTTCCATTAAAGTAGTAGATATATTATATCATATGTAAGGATGAGATTCATGATACACATGTTGTAGGATTATTCCTAAAAATATTTAGAAGCCATATTTATGCTTCAATTGTTGTAGGATTACTTCTAAAAATATTTAGAAGCCATGTTTATGCTTCAATTGTTGTAGGATTACTTCTAAAAATATTTAGAAGCCACATTTATGCTCCAAGTGTGGTAGGATTACTTCTAAAAATATTTAGAAGCCATGTTTATGCTTCAATTGTTGTAGGATTACTTCTAAAAATGTTTAGAAGCCATATTTATGCTTCAAGTGTTGTAGGATTACTTCTAAAAATGTTTAGAAGCCATGTTTATGCTTCAAGTGTTGTAGGATCACTTCTAAAAATATTAGAAGTCATATTCATGCTCTACTTGTTGTAGGTTCACTTCTAAAAATATTAGAAGACATATTCATGCTCTACTTGTTGTAGGATCACTTCTAAAAATAGTAGAAGTCATATTTATGCTTGACATGTTGTAGGATCACTTCTAAAAATATTAGAAGTCATATTCATGCTCTACTTGTTGTAGGTTCACTTCTAAAAATATTAGAAGACATATTCATGCTCTACTTGTTGTAGGATCACTTCTAAAAATAGTAGAAGTCATATTTATGCTTGACATGTTGTAGGATCACTTCTAAAAATATTAGAAGTCATATTCATGCTTTACATGTTGTAGGATCACTTCTAAAAATATTAGAAGTCATATTCATGCTTTACATGTTGTAGGATCACTTCTAAAAATATTTAGAAGCCATATTCATGCTTTACATGTTGTAGGATTTATTCTAAAAACATCTATCATATTGGGAATGATATATATGCTTAGAATGATTGTTGGGTTGATGTAAAATTACTTACCATATTTTAGGGATAATGTAGAAGTATATACATATGCTTGAGAATGTTGTATGTTCATACTAGGGATGCGTATACATGCTTGAGAATGCTATCTGTTCATACTAGTTATATATGTATCCATGCTTGGGATCGCTACAAGTGCATGCTAAAACACATTCACAATCAAGAGTGTTATAAGTTGATGGTTATGTCATATATACCATGTTTTAGTGGTGGTAGGTTGATGCTTGCAATTGCATACCATGATCGAATTGCCATAGGATAAGCAATAAGAAAGAGCCATGTGGAAATTGTAGGAATAACTACCTTGTTGTAGTTAGTGTTAGTATGGAACCATAGTATATGAGCACCCTTCATTCATAGTAATAAGGGTTGAGAAGTGCTAGTAGTTGTAGCTCGAGAAAAAGCTAGTTTAGGGTCTTCAAGTACCCTAAGGGTCATCGACCATCAAGACCACATCCTACCCCCTTAGAGTAAAATGGATAGATCTCATCTCGGGCGTCGACGGATCTTAACCAATGTAGGTTGACCGTGAGCCGAGAGTGTTGGTAGAATCCAAGTTAGGGGTAGGAATGAGTGAGAGAAATATTATTATTAGAGTCTTGGATCGAGGGACCACGAGTTGGACCATGATTGGAAACTATGCAAGATTGCATAAAAATAATAACCTCATTAGGATAGTGACTTATAAAATCATCCCTTAACCTTTTGCCCGAAAGAAGGGGAGTTGGTAGTAGGGTGCACCGTACGACCAAACCTTTCTTTAGGGCCGATCTTAGGTGGTGTTACTGGGTTGTACCTTCCCGTCAAAGGGATACGTACGGTGCCGTCTCACAAGTTGAGGACACGGGTTGCGTATCTCGCGCTGTTAATTCCTGAAATACCGTGGCTGGGGTGCCACAGGATGCATGGTGCAGTCCTGCGCTTGCTAGACCCCAGAGAGTGCCACAGGGTAGGCTTCACGCTACCCTGCGCTTGCGAAACTCTATGGTTTGATTTTGGAATGATGCCCGATATACTGGGATCGAGTGAGGTCCGGCATGCCGGGTAGTAGTGGAAAACGGAGACACCATAAGCAGACTGCATAAGGGGACTTGACCCCTTCTGCAACCTCACAGAGTCATGGAGTATTGTCAGGAACAGGTTGTGTACAATTAGAATTCATAACGCGGGTTCAATCCCGATATATGGAGAAACGGCTTGAGATGGAGTCGCATGTACTATGGGCTGCATGTTGCTTTTGGAGACTTGCTGGCATTAGAGTAGGAGCATCCTAGTTTAGTTGACATGGCATTAGGATATGAGCATCCTGGTTTAGTTGACACGGCATTAGGATATGAGCATCCTGGTTTAGTTGACATGGCATTAGAATACGAGTATCCCAACTCAGTTGACAGTGTATTAGTATTCTAGTTTAGTGGACAGTGCATTGGTATTCCAGTTTGATTGACATTGTTAGATTCTGATCATTGCACTCACGAACACCTAAACTACACCGACATATTTTACTATGGTTGTATATGTATTGTTTGGAGATCCGCTGCTATATGATCAGCCTTTAAGCGTCAGTGAATACTGACGTCCCCACTTCCATAGGTGCTGGACCGCAAAAATACAGGTGCGAGATTCAGGAGGACTCAAGGCAAGGAAAGTGAGGAGCCAACGTCAAGTTTTAATTTCCGCTGTAATAACTATTTCATGTATGCTCTGATGTAATCCAGTGTATTGATGGGAACACTCGGCCTGTAATATTGAGTTAATAAAAAAAGTTTTAAATTTTCCTGTTTTCTGTTTTTTGTGACTTATTGAAGGAAAGGTCTTGGCTCGTGTCTCGGTTTCCTAGTATATGGAAATCGGGGCGTTACAAGCCGTTTCTCCATATATAGGGATTTGAACCTGCATTATGAACTCTAATTGCACTCAACCTGCTCCCGACACCTACACGTGGCTAATGAGGTTGCAGATGTGGTCATATGTCACTGTTGCATTTCGCCAGTGGTGTCTATGTTCGCCACTGCGACCCGGCCAACCGGACCTCTCTCAAATAGACGAACCCAATGTATCGGGCGTCATTCCAAAATCAAACCATAGGGTTTCGCAAGCGCAGGATAGCACGAAGCCTACCCTGTGGCACCCTCTGGGGTATCGCAAGCGCAGGACAGCACAATGCATCCTGTGGCACCCCCAGCCACTGTACCTCAGGAATTAACAGCGCGAGATACGCAACCCGTGTCCTCAACTTGTGAGACGGCACCGTACGTATTCCTTTGACAGGAAGGCGCAACCCAATAACACAACCTAAGATCGGCCCCAAAGAAAGGTTTGGTCGTACGGTGCACCCTACTACCAACTCCCCTTCTTTCGGGCAAAAGGGTAAATAATGATTTTATAAATCACTATCCTAATGAGGTTATTATTCCTATGCAATCTTGCATAGTTTCCAATCATGGTCCAACTCGTGGTCCCTCGATCCAAGACTCTGGTAATAAAATCTCTCTCAATCATCACTACCCCTAACTTGGATTCTACCAACACTCTCGGCCCACGGTCAACCTACATTGGTTAAGATCCGTCAACGTCCTATCCGTTTTACTCTAAGGGGGTAGGATGTGGTCTTGATGGTCGATGACCCCTAGGGTAATTGAATACCCTATACTTAGCTTCTTATCAAGCTAGAACTATTAGAACTTCTCAACCCTTATTACTATGAATGAAGGGTGCTCATATGCTTATGGTTCCATTTTAAATTAGAACCTACTCGACTAGAGTCCATGGGTTCTCTTCCTAACCCACATAACATTGGTACATATCCTCATGCAATCTAGGATGCTATACTATGCCGTACAAGCATGTATGGTTCTTTACTAATATCAACTACAACAAGGTAGTATAACTACAATTCCAACATGGCTCTTCCTTATTACTTAGCCTATGGCAATTCAATCATGGCATGCAATTTCAAGCATCAATCTACGAAAATTAATCATGGTATATATGGCACAACCATCAACTCACAATATTCTTAATTATGAAATGATTTAGCATGCACTTGTAACAAGTCTTAAGCATGGATATATGACTAGTATGAACATACCACATTCCAAGCATGGTAGGCATTTTTAATTTAAATCCTACAACATTCTAAGCATAAATAAGGTAGTCTAAAACATGGTAGGATTTTTAGAATTAATCCTACAACATTTGTAGCATGAATATGGCTTCTAAACATTTTTAGAAGTAATCCTACAATATTGGTAGCATGAATATGGCTTCTAAACATTTTTAGAAATGATCCTACAACATTGGAAGCATGAATATGGCTTCTAAATATTTTTAGAAGTGATCCTACAACACTTGAAGCATAAACATGGCTTCTAAACATTTTTAGAAATGATCCTACAACATTGGAAGCATGAATATGGCTTCTAAATATTTTTAGAAGTGATCCTACAACACTTGAAGCATAAATATGGCTTCTAAATATTTTTAGAAGTAATCCTACAATTCTTGAAGTATAAATATGGCTTCTAAATATTTTTAGAAGTGATCCTACAACACTTGAAGCATAAATATGGCTTCTAAACATTTTTAGAAGTAATCCTACAACACTTGAAGCAAAAATATGGCTTCTAAACATTTTTAGAAGTAATGCTACAACACTTGAAGCATAAATATGGCTTCTAAACATTTTTAGAAGTAATCCTACAACTCTCGAAGCATAAATATGGCTTCTAAACGTTTTTAGAAGTAATCCTACAACACTTGAAGCATAAATATGGCTTCTAAACATTTTTAGGAATGATCCTACAACATGGGAAGCATGAGTATTGCTTCTAACATGATTTAATAAATTCCACATTTACTATTACTACTTTTAATGAAACATACATCTACTATTGCTACTTAGTAGAAGCATACATATCTACTACTACTACAACTTTATTAGAAACATACATATCTACTACTACTACTATAAGTATCAACTAAAATTTAGCATAAACATCTACAATTAAATTACTACAAAAAGAGATCTTTATTAACATAAGTTTCTTACTAGTGGACATAAAAGAGATCTTTTTGATCTTTTTACAACTAGTGTTTAGAAAGAAAAGATCTTTTTATTAATTTATTTTACCACTAGTGATTTAGCTAGTTTCTTTTTCATACTTTAAGATTAAAACTAAACAATAATACAACAAATAAGAACACTTTATTTTTAGGTTTAATCAACATATGTTCTCTTTTAATCCAAGGTTCAACATAGGTCCTACAACCTTACATGGTTGTAAACAATTCATATGCCTTACGTATGGTTCATAATCAAGTCCTACAACCTTACATGGTTGTATGCAAAAGTTATGTGTATGTATCTTTTTAGTCCAAGTAGTTAACATTTTATCAATCAATAAACAAAAGTACTCTTTTAGGTGATTCCTACTACAACATACAACATAATAATCACACCAAAAAAGAAAGGTAAACAAGAGGGTAAGAAGAAGAAGAACATCAAAACCATCATTCAAATAAACAAACAAACAAACAATTAAACAAACACAAACCATGAGAAACCCCCACCTTGTTTCTTTCCTTGATGGAAGGACTAAACTTTCCTTCTTTCTCCTAGAACTCTTATCAACCTACAAATAAAAAAACTCTCAACTTAGATCACTCATTCTTTTCCTTTCTTTCTTTCTTTTTCGTTTCTTTCTAAAGTGAAACCATGGTGAAGGAAGGGGGTATTTATAGAAGGAGAGAAGGGAGGTCATTGCAATTGTGCACCCACACAATTATACAAAGACCCCTCCCTCTTTTGTGGGCCGGCCTCACCTAGGGGAGAAGGAAGAATGTGGGGGAGGTGTTATGTGGGGGGAAGGTTGATGTGGGGGAGAAGTTTTCTAGAAGAATTCGTAACCCTCTTATGTCTTTGTAACCCTAGGTTTAGCACCCAATAATCCCTAATTATCTATTAGGTTGTCATGGCTAAAAGGATCACAATGGTGAAGAAAAATATAAAATAATCAAGTAGTCGAACGCTAATAAAATAATATTATTAATAGTCGGTCGGGATATTACATCCGCTGCCTTAGGTTAAGAAAGCCACCCATGTACTCGAGATCACCCTCAGGTGTCGAGGCTTGGGGGTCGGCACACAGTGTCTTGCTCTGCTGCCTTCCCTTGTGAAAGCTTCCCATGTGCTCGAGATCCCCGACAGGTGTCGAGGCTTGGGGGTCGGCACAGAGCGTCGAGCTCCGCTGCCGTAGCTTCAGTAAGCTACCCATGTGCTCGAGATCACCGTCAGGTGTCGAGGCTTGGTGGTCGACATAGAGCGTCGGGCTCTGCTACCTTAGCTTGAGTAAGCTACCCATGTGCTAGAGGTCACCGCAGGGGTGTCGGGACCTGGGGGTCGGCACAGAGCGTCGAGCTCCGCTGCCTTAGCTTGAGAAAGCTACCCATGTGCTTGAGATCACCGCAGGGTGTCGAGGCTTGGGGGTCGACACAGAGTGTCGAGCCCTGCTACCTTAGCTTGAGAAAGCTACCCATGTGCTCGAGATCATTGCAAGGTGTCAAGGCTTGGGGGTTAGCACAGAGCGTCGAGCTCCGCTACCACACCTTGAGAAAGCTACCCATGTGCTCGAGATCACCGCTGGATGTCGAGGCTTTGCGGTCGGCACAGAGCATTGAGCTCCGCTACCTTAGCTTGAGAAAGCTACACATGTGCTCGAGATCACTGCAATGTGTCGAGGCTTGGGGGTCGGCACAGAGCATTAAGCTCCGCTGCCTTAGCTTGAGAAAGCTACCCATGTGCTCGAGATCACCGCAGGGTGTTGAGGCTTGGCGGTCGGTACAGAGCGTCGAGCTTCTCTCCCTTAGCTTGAGAAAGCTATCCATGTGCTCGAGATCACCGCAGGGTGTCGAGGCTTGGGGTTCGGGACAGAGCAGCGACCTCCACTGCCTCAGGTTAAGAAAGCTACCCATGTACTCGAGATCACCGTTAGGAGTCGAGGCTTGGGGGTCGGCACATAGTGTCAAGCTTCGCTGCCGTAGCTTGAGAAAGCTTCCCATGTGCTCGTGATCACCACAGGGTGTCGGGGCCTGGGGGTCAGGAGAGAGCATCGAGCTCTGCTGCCTTAGCATGAGAAGTTTACCCATATTCTCGAAGTCACCGCAGGGTGTCTAGGATTAGGGGTCGACACAGATTGTCGAGCTCCGCTACCTTGGCTTGAGAATGCTACCCATGTGCTCGAGAGCACCGCAGGTTGTCTGGGCCTGGGAGTCGGCCCAGAGCTTCGAGCTCTGCAGCCTTAGCTTGAGAAGGATACCCATGTGCTCGAACTCACCGCAGGGTATCGAGGCTTGGTGTTCAACACATAGCGTCGAGCTCCGCTGCCTTAGCTTGAGAAAGCTACCCATGTGCTCGAGATCACCGCAGGGTGTCGAGGCCAGGGGGTCGGCACAGAGCGTCGAGCTCTGCTACCTTATCTTGAGGAAGGTACTCATGTGCTAAGATCACGGTAGGGTGTCGAGGCTTGGCAGCCGGCACAGAGCGTCGAGCTTCTCTCCCTTCGCCCGAGAAAGCTACCCATGTACTCGCGATCACCGCAGGGTGTCGAGGCTTGGAGTTCGGCACAGAGCATGGAGCATCGCTCCCTTAGCTTGAAAAAGCAACCCATGTGCTCGAGGTCACCGCCTTAGCTTGAGAATGCAACCCATGTGCTTGAGGTCAGCGCAGGGTGTCGAGGCTTGCGGTTCGGCAAAGAGCATCGATCTCCGCTACATTAGGTTAATTAAGCTACCCATGTACTCGAGATCACCCTCAGGTGTCGAGGTTTGGGGGTCGGCACACAGTGTCATGCTCTGCTGCCTTAGCTTGAGAAAACGTCCCATGTGCTCGAGATCACCGATAGGTGTCGAGGCTTGGTGGTCGGCACAGAGCGTCGAGCTCCACTGCCTTAGCTTCAGAAAGCTACCCATGTGCTCGAGATCACCGTCAGGTGTCGAGGCTTGGTGGTCGGCACAGAGCGTCAGGCTCTGCAACCTTAGCTTGAAAAAGCTACCCATGTGCTCAAGGTCACCGCAGGGTGTCGGGGCCTAGGGGTCGGCACAGAGCGTTGAGCTCCGCTGCCTTGAGAAAGCTACCCAAATTCTCGAAGTCACCGCAGGGTGTCTAGGCTTAGGGGTCGGCACAGATCGTCGAGCTCCGCTACCTTAGCTTGAGAAAGCTACCCATGTGCTCGAGCTCACCGTAGGGTGTCGAGGCTTGGTGGTCGGCACAGAGCGTCGAGCTCCGTTGCCTTAGCTTCAGAAAGCTACCCATGTGCACGAGATCACCGAAGGGTGTAGAGGCTTGGCGGTCTGTACAAAGGGTCGAGCTTCGCTGCCATAGCATGAGAAAGCAACCCATGTGCTCGAGATCCCCACAGGGTGTCGAGGCTTGGGGTTCGGCATAGAGCGTCGAGCTCCGCTGCCTTAGCTTGTTAAAGCACCCATGTGCTCGAGATCACCGAATGGTGTTGAGGCTTGGGGGTCGGCACAAAGCATCGAGCTCCGCTGCCTTAGATTGATAAAGCTACCCATGTTCTTGAGATCACCGCAGGGTGTCGAGGCTTGGGGGTCAGCACAGAGCAAGCTCCGCTGTCTTAGCATGAGGAAGCTGCCCACGTGCTCAAGATCACCGTCAGGTGTTGAGGCTTGAGGGTCGGCCCAGAGCATCGAGCTTCGCTGCCTTATGTTAAGAAAGCTACCCATGTGCTCGAGATCACTGTCAGGTGTTGAGGCTCGTGGGTCGGCACACAGCGTCGAGCTCCACTGCATTTACTTAAGAAAGCTTTCCATGTGCTCGAGATCACCGTCAGTTGTCGGGGCTTGGGGGTCGGCATAGAGCTTCAAGGTCCACTGCATTAGGCTTAGAAAACTATCCCTTTGCTAGAGATCACCGTCAACTATCAAGTCTTGGGGGTCGGCACAGAGCATCAAGGTCCGCTGCATTAGGCTTAGATAACTACCTATGTGCTCGAGGTCACCACAGTGTGTCGAAGCTTGGGGGTCGGCACAGAGCGTTGAGCTCCGCTTCCTTGACTTGATAAAGCTACCCATGTGCTCGAGATCACCGCAGGGTGTCGAGGCTTCGGGGTCGGCACAGAGCGTCGAGATCCGCTGTCTTAGCTTGAGAAAGCTGCCCATGTGCTCAAGATCACCGTCAGGTGTTGAGGCTTGGGGGTCGGCACAGAGCATTGACCTCCGCTGCCTTAGGTTAAGAAAGCTACCCACGTGCTCGAGATCACCGTCAGGTGTCGAGGCTTGTGGGTCGGCAAATAGCGTCTAGCTCTGCTTCCTTTGCTTGAGAAATCTTTCCATGTGCTCGAGATCACCGTCAGGTGTCGAGGCTTGTGGGTAGGGACAGAGCGTCAAGGTCCGCTGCATCAGGCTTAGAAAGCTACCCATGTGCTCGAGGTCATCGCAGTGTATCGTAGATTGGGGGTCGGTACAGAGCATCGAGCTCCGCTTCCTTAGCTTGATAAAGCTATCCATGTGCTCGAGATCACCGTAGGGTGTAGAGGCTTGGGGGTCGGCACGGAGCATCGAGATCCGCTGGCTTAGCTTGAGAAAGCTGTCCATGTGCTTAAGATCACCGTCAGGTGTTGAGGCTTGGGGTTCGGCATAGATCATCGAGCTCTGCTGCCTTAGGTTAATAAAGCGACCCATGTGCTCGAGATGACCGTCAGGTGTCAAGGCTTATGGGTCGGCACACAGCATCAAGCTCTGCTGCCTTTGCTTGAGAAAGCTTTCCATGTGCTCGAGATCACCGTCAGGTGTCGAGGCTTCGGAGTAGGCACGGAGCATCAAGGTCCGCTGCATTAGGCTTAGAAAGCTACCCATGTGCTCTAAGTCACAGCAGGGTATCGAGGCTTGGGGGTCGGCACAGAGCGTCGAGCACCGCTATCTTAGCTTGAGAAATCATCCCATGTGCTCGAGATCACCGATAGGTGTCGAGGCTTGGGGGTCGGCACAGAGCGTCGAGCTCCGCTGCCTTAGCTTCAGAAAGCTACCCATGTGCTCGAGATCATCGTCAGGTGTCGTGGCTTGGTGGGCGGCACAGAGTGTTGGGCCCGCTTGCCTTAGCTTGAGAAAGCTACCCATGTGCTCGAGGTCACCGCAGGGTGTCGGGGCCTAGGGGTCAGCACAGAGCATCGAGCTCCGCTGCCTTAGCTTGAGAAAGCTGCCCATATTCTCTAAGTCACTGCAGGGTGTCTAGGATTGGGGGTCGACACAGAGCGTCGAGCTCCATTGCCTTAGCTTGAGAATGCTACCCATGTGCTCGATATCACCGCAAGGTGTAGGGGCATGGGGGTTTGCACAGAGCTTCGAGCTCTGCTGCCTTATCTTGAGAAAGCTGCCCATGTGCTCGAACTCACCGCAGGGTATCGAGACGTGCTGTTCAACACATAGCATCGAGCTCCGCTACCTTTGCTTGAGAAAAGTACCCATGTGCTCGAAATCACTGCAGTGTGTCGATTCTTGGGAGTAGCCACAGAGCATTGAGTCCACTGCCTTAGCTTGAGAAAGCTACCCATGTGCTCGAGATCACCGCAGGGTGTCGAGACTTGGGGTTTGGCACAGAGTGTGGAGCTCCGCTGCCTTAGCTTGAGAAAGCTACCCATGTGCTCGAGGTCACCGTAGGGTGTCGAGGTTTGCGGTTCGGCACAAAGCATCAATCTCCGCTACCTTAGGTTAAGAAAGCTACCCATATACTCGAGATCCCCCTCAGGTGTCGAGGCTTGGGGGTCGGCACACAGTGTCATGCTCCGCTACCTTACCTTGAGAAAGCTTCCCATGTGCTCGAGATTACCGTTAGGTGTCAAGGCTTGGGGTTCGGCACAGAGCGTCTAGCTCCACTGCCTTAGCTTTCGAAAGCTACCCATGTGCTCGAGATTACCGACAGGTGTCGAGGCTTGGGGTCGGCACAGAGCATCGATCTCAGCTACCTTAGCTTCAGAAAGCTACCCTTGTGCTCGAGATCACCGTCAGGTGTCGAGGCTTGGTGGTCGGCACAGAGTGTCGGGCTCTGCTACCTTAGCTTGAGAAAGCTACCTATGTGCTCGAGGTCACCATCAGGTGTCAAGGCTTGGGGTTCGGCACAGAACGTCAAGGTTCGCTGCATTAGGCTTAGAAAGCTACCAATCTGCTCGAGGTCACCACAGTGTGTCAAAGCTTGGGGGTCGGCACAGAGTGTCGAGCTCCGCTGCGTTAGCTTGAGGAAGCTACCCATGCGCTCTAAGTCACAGTAGGGTGTCGAGGCTTGGGAGTCGGCACAGAGTATCGAGCTCCGCTACCTTAGCTTGAGAAAGCTGCCTACGTGCTCGAGATCATCGCAGGGTATCCAGGCTTAGGGGTCGACAAAGAGCGTCGAGCTCCGCGGCCTTAGCTTGAGAAAGCTACCCATGTGCTCGAGAGCATTGAGCCTTGGGGGTCGACACAGAGCGTTGAGCTCCGCTACCTTAGCTTGAGAAATCTACCCAAGAGATCGAGACCACCGTAGGCTCTCGAGGCTTGGGGGACAGCACTGAGCGTCGGGCTCAGCTGCCTTAGCTTGGGAATGCTACCCATATGCTCAAGCTCACCGCATGGTGTAGGGGCCTGTGGGTCGGCACAGAGCGTCAAGCTTCGCTGCCTTAGCTTGAGAAAGCTACCCATGTGCTCTAAGTCACTGCAGGGTATCGAGGCTTGGGGGTCAACAGAGAGTGCCAGACTTCGATGCCTTAGCTTGATAAAGCTACCCATGTGCTCGAGATCATTGCAGGGTGTCGATGCTTGGGGGTCGACACAGAACGTCGAGCTCCGCTGCCTTAGGTTGAGAAAGCTACCCATGTGCTCGAGATCACCACAGGGTGTCGAGGCTTGGGGGTCGGCACAGAGCATCGAGCTCCGCTGCCTTAGCTTGAGAAAGCTACCCATGTGCTTGAGATCACCGCATGGTGTCGAGGCTTGGGGGTCGGCACAGAGCTTCAAGCTCCGTTGCCTTAGCTTGAGAAAGCTACCTATGTGCTCGAAATCACTGCAGGGTGTCGAGGCTAGGCGGTCGGCACAGAGCGTCGAGCTTTTCTCCCTTAGCTTGAGAAAGCTATCCATGTGCTCGAGATCACCGCAGGGTGTCGAGGCTTGGTGTTCCACACAGAGCAACGATTTTCGCTGCCTTAGGTTAAGAAAGCTACCCATGTACTCGAGATCACCTGTTAGGTATCGAGGCTTGGGGGTCGGCACACAGTGTCAAGCTCTGCTGCCTTAGCTTGACAAAGCTTCCCATGTGCTAGAGATCACCGATAGGTGTCGAGGCTTGGGGATCGGCACAGAGCGTCGAGCTCCGTTGCCTTAGCTTCAGAAGGCTACCCATGTACTCGAGATCACCGTTAGGTATCGAGCCTTGGTGGTCGGCACAGAGCGTCAGGCTCTGCTACCTTAGCTTGAGAAAGCAACCCATGTGCTCGAGGTCACCGCAGGGTGTCGGGGCCTGGGGGTCAGCATAGAGCGTCGAGCTCCGCTGCCTTGGCTTGAGAAAGCTACCTATATTCTTGAAGTCACAGCAGGGTGTCTCGGATTGGTGATCGGCACAGATCATTGAGCTCCGCTGCCTTATCTTGAAAAACCTACCCATGTGCTCGAGCTCACCGCAGGGTGTCATCGGTTAGGGGTCGACACAAAGCGTCGAGCTCCATTGCCGTAGCTTCAGAAAGCTACCCATGTACTCGAGATCACCGCAGGGTGTCGAGGCTTGGTGATCAGCACAAAGAGTCGAGCTTCGTTGCCTTAGCGTGAGAAAGCTACTCTTGTGCTCGAGATCACCACAGGGTGTCGAGGCTTAGGGTTCGGCACAGAGTGTCGACCTCTACTGTCTTAGCTTGTGAAAGCACCCATGTGCTCAAGATCACCGAAGGGTGTCGAGGCTTGGGGGTCGGCACAAAGCATCGAGCTCCGCTGCGTTAGCTTGATAAAGCTACCCATGTGCTCGAGATCACCGCAGGGTGTCGAGGCTTGGGGGTCGACACAGAGCGTCGAGATCTGCTGTCTTAGCTTGATAAAGCTGCCCATGTGCTCAAGATCACCGTCGGGTGTCGAGGCTTAGGGGTCGGAACAGAGCATCGAGCTCGGTGCCTTAGGTTAAGAAAGCTACCCATGTGCTCGAGGTCACTGTCACTTATCGAGGCTTATGGGTCAGCACACAGTGTCGAGCTCTGCTGCCTTTGCTTGAGAATGCTTTCCA
This sequence comes from Hemerocallis citrina, assembly GCA_017893485.1. Classification (NCBI taxonomy): domain Eukaryota; kingdom Viridiplantae; phylum Streptophyta; class Magnoliopsida; order Asparagales; family Asphodelaceae; genus Hemerocallis; species Hemerocallis citrina. The sequence continues at coordinate 216,621,513 of CM030362.1, forward strand.
TGTGCTCGAGATCACCGTCAAGTGTCGAGGCTTGGGAGTCGGCACAGAGCGTCAAGGTCCATTGCATTAGGCTTAGAAAGCTACCCATGTGCATGAGGTCACCGCAGTGTGTCGAAGCTTGGGGGTCGGTACAGAGCGTCGAGCTCCGCTGCCTTAGCTTGAGAAAGCTACCCATGTGCTCTAAGTCACAGCAGGGTGTCGAGGCTTGGGGGTCGGCACAGAGCATCGAGCTCTGCTACCTTAACATGAGAAATCTACCTACGTGCTCGAGATCATCGCAGGGTGTCCAAGCTTGGGGGTCGACATAGTGCGTCGAGCTCCACTGCCTTAGCGTGAGAAAACTACCCATGTGCTCGAGATCACCACAAGGTGTTGAGGCTTGGGGGTCAGCAAAGAGCGTTGATCTCCGCTACCTTAGCTTGAGAAATCTACCCATGAGATCGAGAACACTGTAGGCTCTCGAGGCTTGGAGGTCAGCACCGAGCGTCGGGCTTCGCTGCCTAAGCATGAGAATGCTACCCATATGCTCGAGATCACCACATGGTGTCGGAACCTGGGGGTCGGCACAGAGCATCGAGCTCCGCTGCCTTAGCTTGTGAAAGCACCCGTGTGCTCGAGATCACCGAAGGGTGTCGAGGCTTGGGGGTCGGCACAAAGCGTTGAGCTCCGCTGCCTTAGCTTGATAAAGCTACCTATGTGCTCGAGATCACCGCAGGGTGTCGAGGCTAGGGGGTCGGCACAGTGCGTCGAGATCCATTGTCTTAGCTTGAGAAAGCTGCCCATGTGCTTAAGATCACCGTCAGGTGTCGAGGCTTGGGGGTCGGCACAGGGCATCGAGCTCCGCTGCCACAGGTTAAGAAAGCTACCCATGTGCTTGAGATCACCATCACTTGTCGAGGCTTGTGGGTCGGCACATAGCATCGAGCTCCACTGCTTTTGCTCGAGAAAGCTTTCCATGTACTTGAGATTACCGTCAGGTGTCGAGGCTTGGGAGTCGGCACAGAGCATCAAGGTCCACTGCATTAGGCTTAGAAAGCTACCCATGTGCTCGAGGTCACCGCAGTGTGTCGAAGCTTGGGGGTCAGCACAAAGCATCGAGCTCCGTTGCCTCAGCTTGAGAAAGCTACTCATGTGCTCTAAGTCACAGCAGGGTGTCGAGGCTTGGGGGTAGGCACAGAGCGTCGAGCTTGAGAAAGCTACCCACGTGCTCGAGATCATCACAGGGTGTCCAGGCTTGGGGGTCGACACAGAGCATCGAGCTCTGCTGCCTTAGCTTGAGAAAGCTACCCATGTGCTCAAGATTACCGCAAGGTGTCGAGACTTAGGGGTCAGCACAAAGCGTTGAGCTCTGCTACCTTAGCTTGAGAAATCTACCCCGGAGATCGAAACCACCGTAGGCTCTCGAGGCTTGGGGCTCGGCACTGAGCGTCATGCTCTGCTGCCTAAGCTTGAGAATGCTACCCATATGCTCGAGATCACCGCATGGTGTCGAGGCCTGGGGGTCGGCACAGAGTGTCGAGCTCCGCTGCCTTAGCTTGTGAAAGCTCCCATGTGCTCGAGATCACCGAAGGGTGTCGTGGCTTGGGGGTCGGCACAGTGCGTCGAGATTCGTTGTCTTAGATTGAGAAAGCTGCCCATGTGCTCAAGATCACCGTCAGGGTGTCGAGGCTTGCGGGTCGGCACAGAGCATCGAGCTTCGCTACCTTAGGTTAAGAAAGCTACCCATGTGCTCGAGATCACCGTCAGGTGTCGAAGCTTATGGGTCGGCACACAGCGTCGAGCTCCGCTGCATTTGCTTGAGAACGTCGAGCTCCGCTGCCTAAGCTTGATAAAGCTGCCCATGTGCTCTAAGGCACAGCAGGGTGTCGAGGCTTGGGGGTCGGCACAGAGCGTCGAGCTCTGCTACCTTAGCTTGAGAAAGCTACCCACGTGCTCGAGATCATCGCAGGGTGTCCAGGCTTGGGGGTCGACACAGAGCGTCGAGCTCCGCTGCCTTAGCTTGAGAAAGCTACCCATGTGCTCGAGATCACTGCAGGGTGTCGAGGATTAGGGGTCGGCACAGAGCGTTGAGCTCCGCTACCTTAGCTTGAGAAATCTACTCATGAGATCAAGACCACCGTAGGCTCTCGAGGCTTGGGGGTCGGCATTGAGCATCGGGCTCCGCTGCCTTAGCTTGACAATACTATCCATATGCTCGAGATCACCGCAGGGTGTCGGGGCCTGGGGGTTGGAACAGAGCGTCGAGCTCTGCTGCCTTAGCTTGAGAAAACTACCCATGTGCTCGAAGTCACCGCAGGGTATCGAGCCTTGGGGCTCAACACAGAGCATCGAGCTCCACTGCCTTAGCTTGAGAAAGCTACCGATGTTCTCGAGATCACCGCAGGGTGTCGATGCTTGGGGGTAGGCACAAAGCGTCAAGCTCCGCTGCCTTAGCTTGAGAAAGCTACCCATGTGCTCGAGATCATCGCAGGGTGTCGAGGCTTGGGGATCGGCACAGAGCGTCGAGCTCTGCTGCCTTAGCTTTAGAAATCTACTCATTTGCTCGAGGTCACCGCAGGGTGTCAAGGCTTGGCGGTCAGCACAAAGTGTCGAGCTTCTCTCCCTTAGCTTGAGAAAGCTACCCATGTGCTCGAGATCACCGCAGGGTGTCAAGGCTTGGGGTTCGGCACAGAGCATCGATCTCTGTTGCCTTAGGTTAAGAAAGCTACCCATGTACTCGAGATCAACGTCAGGTATCGAGACTTGGGGGTCAGCACAAAGTGTCAAGCTCCGCTGACTTAGCTTAAGAAAGATTCCCATGTGCTCGAGATCACCGTCTGGTGTCGAAGCTTAGGGGTCGGCACAGAGCGTCGAGCTCCGCTGCCTTAGCTTTAGAAAGCTACCCATGTGCTCGAGATCACCGTCAGGTGTCAAGGCTTGGTAGTCGGCTCAGAGCGTCGGGCTCTGCTACCTTAGCTTGAGAAAGCTAACCATGTGCTCGAGGTACCGCAGGGTGTCGGGGCCAGGGGGTCAGCACAATGCGTCGAGCTCCGCTGCCTTAGCTTGAGAAAACTACCCATGTTCTCGAAGTCACCGCAGGGTGTCTTGGCTTGGGAGTCTGCACAGATCGTCAAGCTCTGCTGCCTTAGCATGAGAAAGCTACCCATGTGCTCGAGCTCACTACATGGTGCCGAGCCATGGGGGTCGACACAGAGCGTGGAGCTCAGTTGCCTTAGCTTCAGAAATCTACCTATGTGCTCGAGATCACCGCAGGGTGTCGAGGCTTGGAAATCGGCCCAAAGGGTCGAGCTTTGTTGCCTTAGCTACCCTTGTGCTCGAGATAGCTACCCTTGTGCTCGAGATCATTGTAGGGTGTTGAGGCTTGGGGTTTGACACAGAGCGTCGAGCTCTGCTGCCTTAGCTTGTGAAAGCACCCATGTACTCAAGATCACCGAATGGTGTCATGGCTTGGGGGTCAGCACAAAGCATCGAGCTCCGCTGCTTTAGCTTGATAAAGCTACCCAAGTGCTCGAGATCACCGTAGGGTGTAGAGGCTTGGGGGTCGGCACAAGCGTGGAGCTCCGCTACCTTAGCTAGAGAAAGCTACCCATGTGCTCGAGACCACCATAGGCTGTCGAGGCTTGGAGGTCGGCACAGAGTGTCAAGCTCTGCTGCCTTAGCTTGAGAAAGCTATCCATGTAGTGGAGATCACCGCCGGGTGTCGAGACTTCGGGGTCGGCACTGAGCGTCGAACTCCGTTGCCTTAGCTTGAGAAAGCTTCCCATGTGCTCGAGATCACCGTCAGGTGTCGAGGCTTGCAGGGTTGGCACAGAGCGTTGAGCTCTGCTGCCTTAGCTTAAGAAAGGTACCCATCTGCTCGAGATCACCGTCAGGTGTCGAGGCTTGAGGGTCGGCACAGAGCGTCGAGCTTTGCTACCTCAGCTTGGGAAAGCTACCCATGTGCTCGAGGTCATCGCAGGGTGTCGGGGCCTGGGAGTCGGCAAAGTGCGTCGAGCTCTGCTGCCTAAGCTTGAGAAAGCTACCCATGTGCTCGAAGTCACCGCAGGGTGTTGAGGCTTGGGTGTCGACACAGAGCGTCGAGCTCAGCTGCCTTAGCTTGAGAAAGCTACCCATGTGCTCGAGATCACCGCAGGGTGTCGAGGCTTGGGGATTGTGTAATATTCCGGACAGATATTATATTTATATAATTATTATTTTGAAATTAAAATATTTTAATTGGGAATTACTTGGTTTTTCAAATAAAAAGTTACCTGGACATGTATACTAGTAAGTATATACATGTATGGTATCAGTTTTGATGCACTTGTGCAAAATCTTGAAAAAAAACACGTTTCGGAGAAAATGTATGGAAAATTCCGAGCAAATATTAAAAATTATTATTTTATTATTATTTTACTTCTATTTCCATAATTGAAATTTTTTTGGTGGACATCACCCGGTTTGTTAATAAATAGTATCTATACGTATAAACTAGTCGATGTATGACTGTTTTTTATCAATTGATACTAGAATCTTCCGAACCGGTAAATAAAATTATTTTCTCGGAATTAAATGATTTTTGTACATATTATCCATTTTAACCAGTAAAAATTATCTGTGAAATCAGATATATGTACGTAGTTGAATCGTATCGATTTCGTACATTTGTACAAAATCATGTAGTATGTGATTTTTGGAAAATTCCTCTTATTTTGATTAATCGTGATCAAAATTAAGGGTTAGAGATGATTCTGGGTGTTGATTGCAAATTTGTAGGGTTTTTATTGTAAATAAAAATTACGAATTGATCCGAAATTTTGTGAGCCACAAGAGAGAGAGACAAGTGACTCTCTCTCATCCACATCTCTCTCTCTCTCTCTCCCTCCCCTATATGAGGCCGGCCATTCTCAAGAGGGTGCAAAAAAGTCCTCTTTCATTTTCCTTCATCTCTTCTCACTCTTATCTCGTTTCACTTCTTCTACTTCTTCTTCTATTGGTTTTTATTTTAGAAAAGAGAAGGATTGAGAAGAAAAGAAAGAAAAGAGAGATCAAATCAAATCAAAAGAGGGGTTAGGGTTCATGGGTTCTCTTTGAAGAGGAGCAAGAATAAGGAGCAAGGAGGAGAAGGGATGCTAGCTAGTTCTTCCAAATCGATTGGGTGAGGGTTTCTCATTCTCATGCTTGTTATTTTATTTATTATTATTGTATGCTATTATTATGGACTAGAATAAGATGGTAAACAAGATTAAAGTGGTAGGACACAAGATAAAGCCCTAAAGATTCAATCTTGTGGCTTTTATGGTTAGAATTAATTACCCATGTTAAAGGTAGAGTTTTGACCCCAAATTAATTTTACAGGTTCTCCTAGGTGTTATTGGCATAGCCTAATTTTTATAGATTTTTCTGAGATGGTTTGATGGGTGAAACGATCGTTTCCCCCAAAACAGCGAGTATAGGCAAAAGACGGCACTTGCTGTTTTGGGGTGAACGACGGTCTAGGTTCGAGGGGCTGGGAATGGGTGTTCCTTATGGAATTTGAAGAGGAGACCAACTAGGGACTTGTAGTAGAGACTCCCCTTTCCGAATTGACCTCTCGGGTTAAATTCCGATAAGAGACGCAAAAGTTATGACCGTTACAAAAACAGTAACTAGCTGTTGGCTGAATATTGCTGGTTTGGTTGCTTGATACTTTTGAGCCTTTTACTGGATGAATCTGAGGTTCGGACCAACTAGAGAGTTGTATTAGAGTCTCTTCTCTTTCCGAATTGACCTCTAGGGTTAAATTCCGATAAGCAGAATAGGAGTTATGGTCTTTGGAAAATACAGCAACTAGATGTTTGACAGGTTGCTTGCTGTTGTGGTTGTTTGTAATTTTCGAGGGTTTTACTGGTTGAATTTGAGGTTCGGACCAACTAGGCAGTTGTAGTTGTAACGCCCCGAATTCCAAAATACACTGAATTCGAGATTCCACAGGATCTTTACACTTCTTTCGTACAATTTTACAAGGAATTTAAAACTTTTCAATTTACATCAGAGTTACAAGAAATCTTTACACTTTACATTTTACAGCGGAAGCAAATTTACAACATTTATATAAAGGTACATCCACATTTGAATAATCGCTAAGCATCATTTCTCCTTTAATCTTTATCATGTCATTTACCCTGCATACAAAACTATGGGTACGTCAGTTTATTCAACCGACGAACATTATACACAGCCATCCTCTCTATGCCGAAAACGGTATAACTGATTTTCCATATTTAACAAACACAAACTTGTCACATTTCAAACTAAAGGGAATACCCTATTGATGTTGTGTTGTAATTGTGCACTTAGTCCTTAATGCAGTTATTTATATTACATGACACTAATGCGCACTTGTTCGGATTCTATGCGTCCCATACTACATAGGTCCGAGGGCAAGCCTCTTAATCGTTCTTCATCTTGTAGGGTTCAATCCCTCGTCATGACTTAATCTACTACTGTAACTACGGTAAGTGTCCTAGATGTCCTATGAGTACGAGCTCATGTACAGAAAAACTGGAGGGGAATCCTACGTCATGTCACGACGCATCGTGAAGACTATCTATGGACAATTCACCCTCCTTCATGGCACACGATCCTCTCGTAGTCACCAAACACCCCACAAGCGTCGCCATGATCCCGATAATTCCGGAGTAGTGCCCACGTCATGTCACGACGCATTGTGAAGACAAACTGTGAATCACACCCAGATCGTAGACTCGAGGCCCCCATACTTGTGTTTTTCTCACTTTCATCACCTCTTCACTATGTACTAATTCTTAATTCTAATGAAATCATGAACAAAATCAATCTCTTAGAGTTAGCCCGCTCACTACTACCGGTCTTATTTCTTTCATTTCACATTGACCCAAACTTGGTCTTTTCAATTTCAATTATCATATCTCATCACTTTTCACTTGCCGGTGTGAGTTTTGGCTACACCTTAATTTTCAATTTCAATTCACAAATTCACATATTTGAGTTTTCATACTCAATAACATTTCTCTTTTCCAATCACATGATTTCTAAATTTTTCATGAGTCAATAATCATACATGGAGTTTAATTATACATCATGTATTTCATAACCAACATTTATTTCCACATTAAAATCGTATCACAAAATATCTAGTCAAAGTGAATATTCACAAACTCACTATTGTCACACCATTCTTTAATAAGAATAACTCATATAAAACTTCACATTTATACTTTCCTTCCATTAATTTTGCTTTTTAACATTTACATTAATCACCTCATGAAAATCCACATTTTTACGAATTATAATTATAAGAAAACAATAGTTTCGAGTACAATTTCACCTCAAATACATTTTATTTTAGTCCAATAACTCCAAATAAATTTTCATAGGTTGTACTCATCTATACTAGGCCACACGTCATAGGAATTTTTTCACAAAAGAAGGCAGATTTACTTGAAACTTCGGGTAAGTCGACTGTCGAATATGGCCAGTCGGCTGTTCCGCAATAATGCAAAATTTCGAAAATAAGGAGGTCAGGGAAGTCGACTATTAAATGTAATAAGTCGGCTGTCCTGTGATATTTTGAAACTCGGAATCAATGATCAGGGCAGTCGACTGTACTGCGGGGTTTTTCAATTCTCCAAGTATAATTTAAATTTGTGTACTACTCTTTTCATAATTCATTTGACATTTCTCGAACACAACTTGGTATAAAAATTTCCTACATCAATTTCCTGTTTTTCCCTCTTTCATAAACCCAAAACATATTATAATTTATTCATTCTAAACAATATCACGAAAGTCCATCTAAATCCACAAAACAATCAATTTCATCTACTAGCATTTTGTACTTAGTTTTGATATTAACAACAATTCTATTTCATATATTCCATCACTACATTCGCATACAACTTAAGATTCATGACAAGATAACATGCAATCTATCAAGCAATCAATTTAGTCCACTAGCAAGTCCTTTTTCCAATTAAGCGTATTCTTATTAGTTTCTTTCATGCATTATCATTTCAATTACCCCTAACATGGTATCTAGTTAGAAATATAGAAAACCAACCCACCTTATTTGGAGAGAAAAGATTTTGCAACACCTCCTAAACAAAAGAGTCCTTCTCGAACTTGCCAAGAGAGTGCTCCTCCTCCTCCTCGATGTGCAACCCGAGCCTTCAATAGATGATGCCGGCCTTCCTTGTTGCAAGCACACACCAACACTCTCAATCTCTCAATCTTTTATTCCCACTACTAATAAATTACTACTAACAATTGTATTCTCTACTATAGTTTTTTTGGAGAAATGAAGGGTGCAAGAATAACTAGGCTGGGGGGGGGGGGGGGGGGTATTTATACTAAATTTGGAGCAAATGAAGGGCTGGGATTAATGTAGGTGTTAAAGATAAAAGGCTAGGATTTAAGTAGAAGTTGTAGTAACCAACCATGATCTAGTAACCAACCATGATCCAAACAACTACCACCCACAACTCCACTTCTCTTTTTCCCTTTCCCTCCCATTCAAAACCGGCCACACAAGTGTGCTCCATGCATTTGTACGTGCAATGCACGTGCATTCATTAGTTCCCCATATAAAAAGTTGTACATTTAATTATCTTCTTTTTTTTATAAAAATAATCTTATAAAAGTAGTCTACATTACAAGTTGTAATTAAAAGGGAAAATAAATTCATGGGCCTTTATTTAATGGGCCAAATTTAGTTTACAAAATAAATTAGATTTGGGCTATAAAAGGACTTATGTTTATTTGAAGAAAATGGGCCTTAATGAAAATAATTAGAGAACACATATACACATATACATATATATATATACATATATATATATATATACACACACACACACATCATCCATAATGAAAACAATAATAAGATTTCATACTACAAAAATTGCACGTGCACAATACGTGCAAAAATTAATAAATTTTCGTAAATGAAAATTGGGGTATTACAGTAGTAGAGTATATCCCCTTTCTGAATTGACCTCTCAGGTTAAATTCAGATATGCGAAGTAGGAGTTATGCCGTTTGCAAAGTACAGCAACTGGCTGTCTTGATTGGATTCTTGCTGTTTTGCTTCTTTGAGATTTTTAGATTGTCTTACCTGTAGAATCTGAGGTTCGAGCCAACTAGAGAGTTGTAGTAGACATCTTCCCCTTTCCGAATTGGCCTCTCAGGCTAGGTTCCAATAAGCAGAGTAGGAGTTATGGTATTTGGAAGATGCAGCAGCCACCTTTGAGCCGAGTGTGCTTGCTGTTTGACTTCTTTGGCATTTTAAAGTGTCAAACCTGTAGAATCTGAGGTTCGGGCCAACTAGAGAGTTGTAGTAGACATCTTCCCCTTTCCGAATTGACCTCTCGGGTGAAATTCCAACAAGCGGAGTAGAAGTTATGAGTTTTGAAAATTTTCAGGTGGCTTTGTATTTTGGCAGGTTGAAATTGTATCTGTTCTAATTCTTTGTAGTTTTCGAGTATCTTACTCGATGAATCTGAGGCTCGGACCAACTAGGGAGTTATAGTAGACATTCTTATCTTTCTGAATTGCCCTCTTGGATTAAATTCCGATAAATGGAACAAAAGTTAAGTCTTTCAAAGTTTCAGCCGTTTTTGTCAAGTCTGCTGTTTTGTTAGCTTTCCGTGTGTTCGATGGGTAGGAACTTCGAGTTCCTTACGGAATCTGAGAAATTGGTCAACTGGGAAGTTTTAGTAGAAATTCCCACATTTTCAAATTGTCCAATTTCATTAGATTCCGATAAGTAGGGCAAAATTTACAAGCTACAGAAGTTTCATCTTTTTATTGAAAATCTTTAGTTTGGTAATTGTTTGCGTATGTTCGACGAGTAGGTTTTGGAATTTCTTATGGAATCTAAAAAAGTGTTCAACTAGAGAGTTGTGGTAGGTGTTCTCACCTTTCTAAAAAGTATAAATTTGTCAAAATCTGATAAGTGTAGCACTGGTTGCTTCTAGGCTGTCGGAAGGTTTTTATGTTGCTTTTGGACTTCTCATTGGTAGTATGCCTATTTTAGATTGTTAGCAGATTCTTCTGTTACTTGTAATTATAGAATATCAAGTTTTTCTAGTAAGCACGTTTGGTTGCTTCTACGTTGTTTACCTGTATGGTTGTTTTTGTATGCAGTCTTGCTCATACATGGCTTGCCTGACCCGTATATAGCTGTTGGTCTCATACGTAGCTTATTTGGCTCGTATGAATGCTGTTGTCTCATATGTGGCTCGTCTGGCCTGTATGTAGTTGTAGTCTCATATGCAGGTTACTTGGCTCGTATGTATGTTGTTGTTTCATACGTGGCTCGCCTGGCCTGTATGTAGCTGTGGTCTCATACGCAGTTTATTTGGCTGATATGTATGTTGTTGTATCGTACGTAGCCCGCCTAGCTCGTATGTAGTTGTTGGTTTCATACGTAGCATGTTGGCGCGTATGTGTTCTGTTTACTCGTATGTAGCTTATTAGCTAGTACGCAATTTTGTTATGCTTGTCGAGGGCGATATTATTGCCCTAAGGCTATCGACCATCAAGATGTGTGTTTACATTACTCCTAAGGGACTGTGGACGAGTCACTCCTTATGTACCGTTGGATCTTAACCGGTGTAGGTTGATCGCAGACCGGAGCGTAGACCAAATCCAAGTTCAGGATAGTAGCATGCGAATACGTTCGTATTATCGGGGTCTTGGATCGATAGGCCATGAACCAAATCCTTAAGGATTCTGGTAAGTCTAGGTTGAGCAGCCTAGTAGAGTTATCTTGCGAAGTCTAACTTAAGACCTAGCATGTTGTGCTAATACTGTTGTCATCCCTAGTATTGTTCAGGGTAGTGACATCGTTAGGCTAGTAACTTATGGCTACTACTACTTAACCATTACTTATTATCATTTTCGCCAAAGGAAAATAGTTGGTGTTAAGGGTGATACCTTATGATCCGACCTGTCCTATAGGCCAAGGCGGGGTTATTGGGTTGTACCCTTTTTGTGAAAAGGGATACGGTTTGTGCCTTCTTACGAGTTGGGAGCACAGGATCCGTATCTCATTTGTTAATTTCTGAAGTGCCCTGATAAGCGGGAGCGATTCTTGTCAGAGCTAGGGGGGATGAACTCCCCAGAACTCTGTCTTGTCTTGTATCTAAGGGCGAGCAGCCATAGATTACATTCTGGCTAAGGGGCGGCAGGGGATGCTTTGAGCTAACCTGCGTCCGTGGAAACTCCAAGGATTCGTCAGAAATTTGAGTGGGGTCCGGTGCGACCGGGCAATAGTAAAAAATGGGGACACCACTATATGACTGCGAATAGCGGGATTAGACCGTTTCAGAGCAACCTCATCAGTCATGTCAAATCTTCAGAAACAAGCCAAGTACAAGAGTAGAATTCATGGCGCAGGTTCAAATCCCTATATATAAAAAAACGGCTTGATGTGAGGCGTATGTAGTATGGGCCGCATACTGTCCCAGAGTCTTGCTTGCATTAGAATAAGAGCATCCTTGCATTAGTAGTCATGCATTAGAGTCAAAGTCGTAGCATACACTGACACGTAAACTATATATACACGTCTCTCTTTTCATCAATCTGTTTGCTATAGTTGAGATTCCCTGCTAGTTATCAGCCTTAAAGCGTCAGTATATGTACTGAAAGCCCCACTTCAATAGGTATTAGATGGCAGAAGTATAATTACAGGTTTCAGGAGGACTCCAGGCATGAGAAGCAAGGAGTCGATTTCATTTTCAATTTTCTGGGTATTATATGATGTAATTTCAATTGTAAAATTATTGTAATTTATTCATTGTTGTAATTTGTTTATTGTTGGGGAAGCATCCAAGTGAAATATCAAGTTTTGTTCTTTATTCATTATACTCTGATGTAATTTGTTGAAAGTTGTAACACTTGGGATTGTAAAGGTATTATTGTGATACTGTTGTAATGTATTATAGTTTTATATCATTCGGACTTGTAATACATTTGTGTTGAATAAAAAGTTTTAAATTTTCCTATTTTTCTGTGTAGTGTGGCTAATTGAAGGAAAGATTCTGGCTTATGTCACGGTTTCCCAGTGTATGGAAATCGTGGCATTACAGGTTGGCACTGAGCGTCCAGCTCCGTTGCATTAGCTTGAGAAAGCTACCCATGTGCTCGAGATCACCGCAGGGTGTCGAGGCTTGGGGGCCGGCACAGAGCGTCGAGCTCCACTGCCTTAGCTTGAGAAAGATATCCATGTGTTTGAGATCACTGGAGGGTGTCGAGGCTTGGGGGTCAGCACAGAGTTTCGAGCGCTGTTGCCTTAGCTTGAGAAAGCTACCTATGTGCTTGTAATCACCACAGGGTGTCGAGGCTTGGGGGTCGGCACAGAGCATCGAGCTCCACTGCCTTAGCTTGAGAAAGCTACCCTGGTGCTCGAGATTACTGGAGGGTGTCAAGGCTTGGGGGCCGGCATAGAGCGTCGAGCTCCACTACTTTAGCTTGAGAAAGCTACCTACGTGCTCGAGATCACCGCATGGTGTCGATGCTTGGGGGTCGGCACAAAGCATCGAGCTCCGCTGCGTTAGCTTGAGAAAGCTACCTATGTGCTCGAGATCACTGCAAGGTGTCAAGGCTTGGGGGTCGGCACACCGCAATGTGTCGAAATCACCGCAAGCTCCGGAATACTGGAGAATATCTCGCTCCATGGATCATTTTGGACCCAACGTCACACAATCTTCTATATGAGCGTCGCTCTCGTCCCTGTAATACTGGAGACCAATTCCTACTCTACAGACCATTCTGGGGCCTATTTCATCACTTGTCTGGAATAGTGAGGAATGTCTCACTCCATGGATCATTCTGGAGCCGACCTCATAATACGAATTCCCCGTGAGTATCGCTCTCGTCCCGAAATACTGGAGATCAATCTCACTCCACAGATCATTCTAGGGCCTATTTCATCCCTCATCTGGAATGCGGGGGAATATCTCACTTTGTGGATCATTCTGGAGCCTCCCTACTCCCGATCGTTCTTGCTTCATCATATCTCCCTTCTAGTGCCCGAGTCAAGTTCTCAGCATGCCTTCTAGCTCTCGGTTGCATTACTTGAGGGTCGGTGACCCCTTCCTCCTTAGAATAAGGATAAGACCGAGATATGCAGCTCCAGCTATCTCGTATAAGGGTCGCTTTGCTACAATCCATCACAACTTTTGGTTGCAAGGCTGCCTCCCTGACACCTTGCTAGTATTCCAAAAGAATTTAACCCCCACGAATAGCATAACACACCATTTCAAAACACAACAACATAATTAACTTAGCATCCCAAAAATCCAGGTACACAAGGGAGATTACAACATTTCGTTACCTAATCATAAGACAAAATGATCCACTATGGATCCTCTATGCTAGTGATAGCATCGCAGTTTTCCGCATCTCCTCAGTTAAGATGAGATTCATCCCTGGCGGAAGGGTTTCTTTCCCTTATCGACTGCTTTCTTCCTCGACTCTTGCATCGTGGGCTCCCCTTCATCGATGCCCGTCTGCATGCTTGCCTCCTGGACATCAGGCGGCAGATTTGCCTCCTTGACATCCAGTTGAATCATGAAAGTTATTAAAAGAATAATCGCAGTGGGGTTAGGTCAGACACACGAAAAATTCGTAAACAAAAGTTGCAAAAGTGCAACAATATGATTTACGATCACCAAATATCTATACTAAACTAACCTTACTAATGCACCCAAGTCTAATCTCCTGTTGTCTTAGACTACAATTTGAAGTAAGCTCTGATACCAAATCTGTAGCACCCCGAATTCCTAACATAGGAAATCGCGACACACTCCAGGATCTTCCTTCAAATGAGTCACAACACAACAAAATTCATAGGAAATTAAAAACTTTTATTACACCAAATTGTTATTACAATGTCCAATGATTACAACAATTACAATTAATTATTACAACAAGAATGTACAATAAATCTGGACTGTAACTTTCACTTGGATGCTTTCCCCTGCTAGAGCTTTCCCGCGATCCCAACTCGGCAGTCATGTACTGATAACTGTTGGCACGTTAGTTGATTACAACTAATGAAATACTATATTCGTCTGTCCTCTCTATGCCATAATATAGCAATTCCAACATCAACAACCACAAATAATATTCGATGCAAAGAAAATATGATGTCAAACAAGTGTCAGTGTATGCCATGGCCTAAACTAATGCACACTATGTACACATGCTCCTAAAGCTAATGCACACTTGGTTGAAAGATATGCATCCCATACTACACACCCCCCAACCGAACGACGTTCTTCAATTTAATGGGGCTCGATCCCCCGCTATGCATCATAACCTTGTGCTCTCTCCTGTTTCTAATTCAAGTGATGGTGAGGATGCAGGCCCCTAGCGTGACTCCAGTCACTGCTGTCAATAATGGTGTCAAATCCTCTTAATTTTATCCATTATGCCCAGGATCTCAGTCACAGGCGTACCATGCGTGACTGTAATTAAATCGGCTTACCCGATATGTTGCTGTATCTACGTCTCCCCCGGACCTCACCAAAGGCCGATATATAAGCACAAGGGCTCCATTACCGAGTGATTAGAGCAACTCCCGATAGAGTCTAGCTCTCCGGGACATCGTCTAAGCTGTCGCCCACATTGATCGACAAAGAACCTGACGGATATAGGGTTTCCCCAACTCCGCTACACTTGTCCTTACACTATAATAGAACTGGCAGTCGAGACGACGTCAACACTCCAAAGCTCCTCAAAGGTTATTACATATCATAAAGGCATTTCGCCGAGATAGCGGAGCCCCCAACAGAGTGTCACCGCTCCCAGGGCAGCTCGGGGTACCTGTCTGCATTAAACGAACCTAGGATTCGGTTGGGGGCGATGACGCCATGTGTCCCCTGACAGGCGAACACCCTCGCTAGTGCCTGTCCTTACATTCAAACAAGACTCGATCTAGTCCTACCAAAGTATCAGGGCTACCCCCCTCTAAGATTAAAGGTTAAGGTTGAAATCAAGATTTGTTTTATCGACCGACTACTCGAACCATCACTCTAGCCAACTCTAATTCTTTTAGTTAGGCGATCTATCTACCATTTCCAAAATCCCTAACTCGATAATCAACTTTCTTGCCATGATCAACTAGTTCAATTCCATTAGTAGACTCTCCTTAGTTGGTCACCTTTATCAAAATAGATCTCAACCCATTTCACACTAGGACTCAACTAGCCCTCTAGTCCGGCCCAAGATTTGACCCGCCTTGGCCCACACTTGGCGCGAACCAATGATGAACCGACTTTGTAGATCGATCGCAACCTCAGCCCGACCAACAAGTAGCTCCCGCTAAACTTAACGCTCCACAGTCCTCGAAAAGTGGTAGCTCCAAACACAAACTATGGAATTCATCCATACACGGTGATTACGTCGGTGCACAAGTCATCTCCTCCAACGCGTTCGATGCGACATGGGTCTTAATCTACCCGTCTAGGTTTGTCAACAAGACTTAGTCCTAGAGTCTCAAAACTCAACCAAGGTACGCCACATTTGGAGTAAGTCCTAACCCATGAATACCCAAAAAGGGGTTCTAAGAGTCCTAAAAACAACAATTTAAGTTTCCAAACAGCAAGCACACACTTGGCGTTCATGCCAAAACAAAGTTATTCCTGGTCCCGTTCCCTTGAGGAATCACGGTCGGTCGCTTCCCATGCTTATACTCAAAGTAGAAAGCAATTACAAGCACACAATAGGTATGAATCTCATCCTAAAGTGGTCTACAATAATACCGCAACATCCAATACAATTTCCACTTCAAACATTGAACACCTGTTGTCTATATTGGGGTCTATAAGGAACTATGGGCTACTCTTAGCAAGAAACTTTAGATCACTTAAGTCCTAACTCATACTCATATCCATGACATGTTTCTTGACCTCAAACAACAACTCTATGCTAGTGAAGTGCAAGTTCAAACTCATTTCTATGAACATGGTGCAAACCAGTGAGCTTTATGTTTCACTGTGTTTCTGTCATCACTTGCAAAAATCATATAAAATTGAATACTTGTCCAAATCAGAATTTACTGGTGATTCCAAAAAGGTCTATGTGTCTACTAAAAGTTCTTAGTTATAAGGCTCTTCAGATAAGGTCATTTAGACACTCTAACGGGTCCATCTTTAAAATTATGACAGAAACACAGACTTCCAGAACAACAGATCAGATCAACATAGTGATAGGATAAAATCTATTTAAAATGTCATATGGTGTCAGATCATCATGAAATTTTAGAATCTAGTTTCTGACACATGAGGTGACAACACTTCCAAAAATCAAGTGATTCTATGAAGTAATTTCCAATTATGTCCCTTTAAGTATCATCTAAAAACAGGGCAATAACAATAGCAATTCTGTTTACTAAAATCTCTAGTTCAGTTTGCATGATTTTATTGACATGGCTACAGTGGTCCTAATCTCATGAAATTTGAAACATAGGTCTTAGATACATCTAAAAATGACATACTAAAATTTTAGATCATTCCCATAATCATGCAGTGAGATACAAGTCATTTTTTATACAATAGTAACAATAAAAACTGCATCTTTCTATTCTGACCAGCATGCAAGTTCGTAATTTATTTTAATAGAAGGAAACATAAAAAAAAAAACTGTAAAAGTTACTAAAGGTGTAAGACACCTATATGACCATCCTCTAAAAATTTCAGATCTAAATTCCAAATGGTGTTCATGCAATGAGCTACGGACTGACAACAAAATTCAGTCTTTTTAACAGGATTTTCTGTTTTGGAATACTTAACACAAAACGTGTTGTATAAGGTCATTCCTAGGGCATGCATGTCATTTTTTCAGTCATCAAACACCATTCAACCATCCAAAAACAAAACAAGAGATTGGAAACACTTACCTTTGCTAGTAGCTTGTTCTCTTTCTAGCTCTTTGCTTGTTGGTCCTCCTTCTTGACTACTCTAAAGCTCCTTGCTTCTCCTTTTTGCTTTGCCTCCTCGTTCTCCTTCTCCTTAACTTCTCTTGCTCCAAAATCTGTAGCTAAGTGTGTAAAGAGTGGAGTTTGGGGGTGTAGAAAGGTATAGGAGTTGTAAAAGAGAGTAGCAAAGAGGTGGGGTTTTAAAAACACAAGAGAAGAGAGAGGATTGAGTGTTGGTCGGATTTTCATAGGCATGGGGAAGAGAATAACATCCCATCATGCAAGAGATTGGGTTGTTTAGGAGGTGATGTGACAAAGGTATCATGATGTCTTTATTGAAACATCAAGAAAACCTAACCCTAGTTCTTATTTCCCTCCTTTGCCTCCACTCTTGGCCGGCAATACAATGGGCATGTCTCATTTTGATTTGTTCAAGTGTAGCTTAGCTCATTTGTTTCATTTGGGCTTCACAAGCCCAACTCAAAAAGACATCCATATATGCATATATATACATACATTCATATGTAGAGTTGTAGGTTATTAGTAAGAAAAATAATTTCTTTAACAAAAAATATAACTTTATAGCTAGTAGAATCTAGTTCGTTTACAAGACGCATTCGTCAAAAATTGGGGTTGTTACATCACTCCCTCCTTAGAATAGTTCTGTCCTCAGAACTACGATTAGTGGGAGAAAGCAGAAATGAAAAATCACACAAACAGCTCCGGGTGAGTCTCCTGCATTCGACTCTCTAGCTCCCAAGTTTATTGAAAGTTATCCTCATTTTGTGGATCATCCTGGGGCCTGATTTCATCCCTCGTCCTGAAGACCATGGCGATCAATCTCCATTTATATATGTCGCTCTCGTACCGAAATACTGGTGGTCAAATCCCACTCCATAGACCATTCTGGGGCCTAATCACACGAACTCCCCGTGTGTGTCGCTCTCGTCCCGAAATACCGGAGACCAATTCCACTCCACAGATCATCTTGGGGCCTATTCCATCCCACGTTCTGGAATACTAGAGAATATCTCACTTCGTGGATCATTCTGGAGCCCTCTCTCATCCTCAAAGTTCCTTCGTATGTATTGCTCTCGTTCTAGGAATACTGGAGATCAGTCCCACTCCACTGACCAATCAAGGGCCTATTTCATCCCACGTCTGGAATACTAGAGAATATCTCACTCCATGAATCATTCTGGAGTCAATGCCCCACTAACCTACTTGTGAATGTTGCTTCCATCCCTAGAATACTGGAGATCAATACCACTCCACAGAACATTTTGAGGCCTATTTAAACCCACATTCCGGAATACTGGGGAATATCTCGCTCCATGGATCATTCTGGAGCCAATGTTACACAATATTCCCCATGAGCGTCTTTCTCATCCCTGGAATACTAACGACCAATTCCTACTCCACAGATCATTCTGGGGCCTATTTCATTCCTCGTCTGGAATACTGAGGAATGTCTCACTCCAGGGATCATTCTGGAGCTACCCATGAGCTCGAGATCACCGTCAGGTGTCGAGGCTTGGTGGTCAGCACACAGCGTCGAGCTCTGCTGCCTTAGCTTGAGAAAGCTACCCATGTACTCGAGGTCACCACAGGGTGTCGAGGCAGTTATGTTCTTGACTCTGCAGATGGATCTGATTGAGCAGATGAGGAGGTTGGAGTTGGAAGTTTTGTTGCCGAGTTCTGATCGGAGTTGTTTGGTGCTTCAGCTGTAGTCATCTCTTGTTGATCAGATTAAAGAGGCACAGGCTAGTGATGCACAGTTGTAGAGATTTCGAGCTGAGGTTGAGTCTGGGTCCAGGATGGACATGGTTATTCATTTGAATGGATCGCTTCGTTTTGGGTCCAGATTATGTGTCCCGGAAGGTGAAGTTCGTCAGAGATTGCTTGAGGAAGCCCAGCAGGCTAGTGATGCACAGTTGCAGAGATTTCGAGCTGAGGTTAAGTCTGGGTCCAGGACGGACATGGTTATTCATTCGGATGGACCGCTTCGTTTTGGGTCCAGATTATGTGTCCCGGAAGGTGAAGTTCGTCAGAGATTGCTTGAGGAAGCCCATCAGTCTTCGTATTCTATCTATCCTGACGGTACTAAAATGTATCGAGATTTGAAGCTTTATTTCTGGTGGCAGGGTATGAAAAGGGCTGTGGCTCAGTTTGTTGCTCAGTGTTTGATCTACCAGTAGGTTAATGCAGAGCATCAAAGAACCGCTGGACTTCTTCAACTGCTTCCTATTCCAGAGTGGAAGTGGGAACATATCACTATGGATTTTGTGGCTGCTTTGCCGAGGAGTCCTAAGGGTCACAATGCTATTTGGGTGATTGTCGACCGTTTGACGAAGAGTGCTCACTTCATTCCTTTTCGCGTCGGTCAGTCTACTAAGAGATTGTTAGACTTCATAGGGTTCCAGTTAGTATTGTATCCGACAGGGTTACGAGATTCAGATCTCAGTTCTGGGAGAGTCTTCAGAACAGTTTAGGAAGTAAATTAAAGTACAGTACAGCTTTTCATCTCCAGACTGATGGACAGTTAGAGCGGACTATTCAGATTCTTGAGGACATGTTGAGGTCCTGTATGCTTCAGTTTGGTGGTTCTTGGAAAGATCATTTGCATCTCGTAGAGTTCTCGTACAATAACAGCTTTCAAGCCAATATTAAAGCTGCTCCGTTCGAGGCACTCTATTGGCAAAAGCACTCTATTGGCAAAAGTGCAGATTACCAGTGTGCTGGGATGACATTAGTGAGAGAAAGTTGTTGGGTCCGGAGTTGATCACTAAGACAGTGGATGCAGCGGTTCAGATCAGGAAGCACTTGCAAGCAGCTCAGGACAGGCAGTAGCGATGGGTCGATGTCTATCGGAGAGCTTTGGAGTTTGGTGTTGGTGACCATGTTTTCCTTAAGGTATCGCCGTGGCGCGGTGTCATTTGGTTCAGTGGCGGGGGCAAGCTTAGCCCTAGGTTTATTGGACCGTTTGAGATTTTGGAGCGAGTAGGCAAGGTGGCCCATCATCTTCCATTGCCGCCAGCTTTATCAGGAGTGCACGATATTTTTCATGTCTCACAACTCAGGAAATATATCCGAGATGAGAGCCACATCATCGACTATTCTGAGTTGACCATTCGGCCGGATTTGACTTGTGAGATTCCGCCAGTTGCTATTGTAGATCGGCGGGAGAAAGTGCTTAAGAACTAGGTCATCAAGTTGGTTCGTGTTGCTTGGAATCCTCACTCGCCTGGTGAGTCGACTTGGGAGCTGGAGGAGGAGATTCAGCAAAAGTTTCCTCATTTGTTTGAGTAGTTTTTATTTTGGTCAGTTGGTTGTTTTAGGGTTACCCTATGTATCTTCTTTTTGAATTTCGAGGACGAAATTCTTTTTGTTAGGTGGGTAGGATTGTAACCCCTGTTTTTCATTTTTGTGTATTTTTGACTGTATTTTTCTTTTTGGTGTAATTTTCTCTCTTGTATTTCTTCTGAACCATATATTGGATTTGTTTTTAATATATATTCGTTTTATTTCATTTTGAGCTCCTTGTATTTTTTTGATTGTCTCTTTCGTCTCTTCTTTCATTATTTTGATCATTTTCCCCATGTTTGGTCTCGTTATCTTTATGGTTGTTTTCCGTGGTGTTGTGGTGGTGTTTTTTTTTTGCAATTTCCCAATCCTATTATTTTGATCCCTAATAAGATTTTCAAAAGCCATGGAATTTACTCCTGCTTGCATTCCTATTGTTATTTGACCCAAAATCCGAAACCCATTTGTATACCTATTACTAGCTACTAATACCCACAACCCATTAGCCCAGATCTAAACTGTAGAACCCCATATTTTCAAATATTATTTTAAATATTTAAAAATGAATTAAAATGATTTTCTGGAGATTTAATAAATATTTCCTAAAGGATTTATCTTTTTACACGTGCGAAACACGTGCAAATATTTTTTTGGTGTAAATAACCAATTTTATATTTTAGTAAATTCTCCTAATTATAATGGAGTATATTCTAAAATTTGGGATTTTTCTGAGTAGAGAAACTATTTTTATAAATACTTCGAAAGGGAGGGGCTTTTATGTAAAAAGTCGTTTGGATCTTAAATAAATTATGAAAATTCGTTTTTACTGATATTTTGGTTCTCCATGGTTATCATTTGAATTTAAATATATTTAGATTTTATTTAAAGTCGATTTGGTGAAGATTTAAACAAAAATGGTGTTTTTGCAAATATGGAATTCATGTAGAATTTTGTGCAAATATTTTCTGGAAAGTAAAAGTCAAATATTTTGATTGAAAAATATAATATGTATTATTAGATATTATTTTGGATTTTTCTGGATTTTTATGAATATTTTATGATGTAATTGCAAATATTACAAAAGGGAGGGCTTTTGTGCAAAATTGAGTTGTAAATCCAAATTTTTCTTATTTACTGGGCTGCTCTGGATTGTTGGATAACTCAGTGATAAAATATTTGATTTGGTTTTGATTTAGTTAATCTATTTTAACTAAAAAAAGGTTATATATGTAAGTTTATAGTTTGGGAGGACTAATTTGCAAATGTATTTCTAAAACCCTAAATCTTTACTTCTGGCCTATATAAAAGAGAGTGTGCAGTCGTCTTTCGCTGCACAACTCAAGTTTCATTATATTATTAATTTCTTGGTGATTGAAGAGGAGGATTTTGGATCTCTTCATTTCTAAGGTGAGTGATATGAACTTTGTTTTGTGGTCTGATTTATGTGAACGATTGTTTTGTTGTTTGTTTGACATGTTTGTTTATTTAGTGTGTTTCGTATGAGAATGATGTGATGGTTATTGTTGTAATATGTATGTGAAATCTATGAACGTTTAGTAGATCTTAATTGATGAATTCTTTATTGCTTGAAAACATGTTTAAGATTTGAGTATGGTTATGATAATAAGGGATCGGATGGATGAACATCTGGATCTCGTGAATACAAATCAGATTTGGTTTTGAGTTGTGGAAGATACTGAGTATTGAGAAATCCTAATGGAAGAATTAGGAGTTAAGAACATGAGAATTAAGTTTGAGATATTGGATGATTTGAGTAATGTATCCATAATGAGGATTATTTGAGATTGTCGTTTTTACCTTAATACAAATTATTTTAGTAAACAATGATTGCTTTTGGAAAACCCTAATTTTGATTACCATATACAACCAAAACTAGGCAGTATGTAGGCGGACGGTCGACTGACAGACCATTCAGTTGACTGGTACGACCCAGCTGCTATGATCTTTAGTTTCTTGAAAATTCGTTCTGGGCAGTCGACTTAGACATTTGTTCAGTCGACTTGTATACTTAAAATTTATTTTGCAAAGTTATTCTTGATTCCTTTCTGGACAGTCGACCTATGACATTTTAAGTCGACTTACAACACATAGAATATTTTCTTAAAGAAATGTTGGAATTTCCTCTGGACAGTCGACTTATATTATTAACAGTTGACTTCTACTATACTTAGACTTATTTTCTGAAAGTTACTGGATTTCTCTCTGGACAGTCGACTGGTGAATTTTGCAGTCGACTGAAGATACTTAGATTTTATTTCTTAAAGAGGTTAGTTTTCACTCTGGACAGTCGACTGGTGACCTTTTGCAGTCGACTGGTCCTGATACTTTTCTAAGGTGTTTTGATGTTCTTTAAATGACTAATTCTTTAAATGTTTTGGGTCTATAACCTATCCTTATAAATATTATTCTTCTATAGAACATACGTTTTCAATATATATTATGGTTGGATTTGAATTATGGAATTTATTGAAGACTTGAGTTTTGTTGAGTGGAGAGATTTCTCCTTGATCGTTTGACGATGGAATAGCAAGTTATGATCATATTGAGGTCTCTAGGAGTTGAGTGGGAGTCCTGCAAACCAGCAGAATACACTAACTCTAGAGATAAGGATTGTTGGTGTATTTGATAATAATCGACGCAAGTATAGACTCATGATTTGTTAGTCCAACTAGAGGATATTTAGGTGTTTGCGTGTCGAGGGCCTACGGGCCTATTACGGAGCATGCAGGATGCATTTGCGTGTCGAGGGTCGGCAGACCTATTCATGGAATGTATCGGGTGTATCTTCACATCGAGGGTCTTGAAGGCCTATTCGTAGGGTACATAATATTTAGGTGTTCGCGTGTCGAGGGTCTATGGACCTATTCACGGAGCATGCAGGATGCTTTTGTGTGTCGAGGGTCGGCAGACCTATTCACGGAATGTATCGGGTGTATCTGCACGTCGAGGGTTTTGCAAGCCTATTCGTGGGATACACAGCAGGGAGATGATTCTCCGGTTGTTGTTATTGAGTTATCTTACTTGATGCTTGCGCGTCGAGGGCGGTGACGCCTATTCGTGGAGTATTCTGAATCTTGTTTCCATCACCGTAGTGGGATTAGTTGAATATAGAATTGTGTTTTCTTGACTTGGTTTTATGCTTGTGTTTTCCAGTTTTCCTAAACTTGACACTAGTCTAGCTTCACTTGTTGTTTTCATTCCATGATGTTTTCATGCTTTATATCTTTGTTATTTCCCATTAATTTATCCTTGTTGTTAATACATACTGTTGATGACTTTATGTTGTTATGACTTAATTATGTTGTATGTTTTATATCACTCACACCATTTATGGCTGACCCCTTTAGTTTAGGGGTTAGGGATCATCTCTAGCCTCATGTGTTACAGGTTGTTGCTTAGATTTTGGAGGCTTGGATGCTTGAGTTAGCTTCGGAGATTATAAGTGATGTAACAGAGCCTTGTGTAAATTTTGTAAAGAGAAGTGTTTTGAAAAGAAAGTTGTAATTCAAGGTGTTTGTAGTTCCGCTGTGTTTGAAAAAGATTGTTGTAATGAAAGTTTGGAATAAAATTATTTGTGTTTTTGGGCTATGTGTACTATTATATTGAAGTTGATGCTGGGATTGTGCCACGTATTTTCTAAGTTATTATATTAGAAATTCGGGGCGCTACATAAACCCCTATATATATACCCTCCTAAATCTAAACCCTAACCCTAACCCTAATTACTCCCTCTCAATACCCAGGCCTCCCTCCTCTCCCCCTCTCTTGACTGCTCCCGGCCTGCCCTCAGCCACTCCAGGCCGAGCCCTCCCCATCCGGCCATCCACCAGGCCGAGCACCCACTCCGACCACCACATCACCCAAGCTCTCCATCCCCTGTTTGTCGATCCCCACACCACCACCAACATCATCATCTTGCATCATTAACCCTAGTACTCTCTCTTCGTGGTGTTCTCAAAGCGGTCGCTTGCCACTTTGATCGTCGTGCGCGTTGGAAGGTTCGTTCGTGATTGCTTGGATTCGTTGCTTATAGTAGATTTCGTTCGTGTGTTTTGCTTCTAGGCTTGTTTGCATCGTTCTTCATCCCCAAATTAAGGCAAGTAACTTGTACTCCAATTTATTTGTTTGATACAAGTACCAAAGTTCACCTATAGTGTAGTTGGGTCTAGAGACAACTCTTGATTGTGTTTTCCTTGATGTGTTTTGTCTCTATTGTGATATTTTGGCCATAGAAGACTCACGACACCAACCTTGACATGAAATAACATAGGAATCGCCCGTTCTTGATTTTTGACGTGTATGTGAGACTTGTGTGCAAATTCGTGTTTTGTTTGATACCCATGTGAAATAATAGGTGTGGACATGTTAATAACCCTAATTCACGATGATTAGACACTTGGTAGGATTTATTTCAAGTTTGGATGAGTTTGGATCAATATTCTTGAATCTATGTTGATTTCGTTTTAAGGGGAAAAATCTGTATTTTTGGCACTGTTCTGTTTTGTTTGCTGTTTTCGACTATGCTACAGTCAATATCTTGATTTCGGTATAAATCATGAATTTTAGATAATTTCTTCTATTTTCAAACCCCTCTAACCTTGCTTAATTTTGATTTCGTATGACTGAGTTATGACTGTTTTAGTACAGAGGTGTTGATCTTTTCCAAATTCTGTTTTTGGATAATTTTGATAACAAACTACTTTCAAGAACCATGCTATACATATTATTTTGATTTGAAACTTTGGTCAGTGTTTCTTTATTTATTTAGGGGTTACCAAGAATTTTGGTGAAATTTATTGATAAGTTTTATGTGGTGTTTCATGCTCGTTTCTAAAATCTATACATGCTGTATTTTGCTCGCTCTTCTGTAAAGAACCCTATTTTCACTATGATTCCTTTTACTGAATGAAAAATATTTTTGAAATATGAAAGTTAGTAAATTATATCTATTTTCATATCCCTTTGGCGGAATTGGATTTCGTTTTACTGGTTGCGAGATATCTTAGTTTTCGTATAGCAGTGTTGGGATTTCCAAATTTGCCAAACTATGTTTTCTTGATACTTTCATATTTTTGATGACTGATCTATTCTCCCTGGAAAATTCTGAAACTCTATATTTTGATTCTAGACATATAGGAAAATACCCCAGATTTTTCGTGGATTTATTTAATGTGTTTTCATGCTGTTTTCATGCTCTTGAATTCGTTTTCTTGATTTCTGGCTGAACCTAATTTCTGTATTCAAATCAGTTTTAAGCTGTATTGTTGTGAATTAGTATATGACTTAATTATACTCTTTAGATTCGTGTGGAAGTCTATTTTCTAGATCTTTCGACGGATCTAGATTTTCTTGTTTGTAACTCTTGGAATCACTGTTTTACTACAGCATGGTCTTGCTGTCCTGAACTTGAGATGTGTTTATTTTAGTCTTTTATGAGATATCTTACACTTGTACATGTTTAGTTTGCAACTTGCACTTCTCACATGATCATTGCATGTTATTCTTGATATATTTGGCACATATACATGCTTTTTTGACATTAATAATAAGATAATTAAGCCGGGGTTTAAGGGACAGATCTAATAGTGGATAATTTAGAAATGTGTACTCGGAAGGGAGACCACTGATCCTACGTAATTACTTGATATGATTACTTGATACTTGCACGCAAGACACGATACTTGCCACTTGGACAACTTGACACGTGATTACATGATACATGAAACTTGGAGCTTGGAGCTCAATTACTTGCTTGTCCCCGAGTATACTGCCCTCTATGGTCCACTATGAAATCTAATGTGAAACTGTTGTGATGTAGTAACCATGTAGTATGGGCTGCATGAAGTTTTACCTAGATAGTAATTCACCACATGATACTTGAACATGATACATGCTTGCTTGATACTTGACTACATGATACATGAGGCTGGTTTACATGATACTTGAAACTTGATACCTAAAATATGATTACATGATACTTGACACTTGACACATGTTTATAAGATACTTGATTACTTGACACTTGATTTATACCATATACACTTGATCACTTTTTCCATGCTAGTTGTTTATTGGATATCACACCTCTACCTTGTGTTAGTTAGTTTCCCCATGTGCTTGTATCCTACATTATAAGTGACCCGTGACTTGCAATTGATGGGTACTTGTATTTTCTCTTTTCCTCTTTCCTGCATTTGTTGAATTGCAGATTTTGGAGAACAGGTTCCAGATGGTATCGGAGACTTCAAGTATTAGTGCTGCTTTTCATTATTATTATTTCTTGTATCGTGCTTGAACAATAATATATTTGAGACTTGGATTATTCTTGTATTTGGGCAATGTGACCCAAGACTTGTGTTTTATTCAGATCGTGACTATTTGAGATTTATGTATTTGGTTTCAAATATTCCTGTTTGTATTTTGACTCATTATGTGCATGTGGTTGATTAATTCGCTTCCAACTCTGAATGTTTCTTGTGCATGTTGTAAAGATTTCATGAACAGCATATGGATGATGAAAATCATTTGCTGGGCTTTTGTTACGTATCCGTATTCCGTATTTTTTTGGGAAGCGGGGCGTGACAATATAGATGTAGAAAATCAACCATAAGAGAGTAAGGAGGCTGTTGGGCTCACAATATGACCTGGGTCAGATTCGTGTGTGGGCCTTTGAACTTTAGTTGGCCCATTTATTCTAGTTAATTACACAACCATGTTATGAGTTCCAGTCTTACTAGGATTTCCAATTAAATTTATCTCATGAATTTAAATCCAATCTCTATGTACCCAATCATCTTGAGCACATGAGTTCCAACAGGGCTTCCTTCTGCCAGTTTGCACTGAAACAATGCCTTTGAGACTTCAAACCTCTCATGCCTAGCCTGCTCTTGATAAAGCCTCTTGAGGTGTACGAACATTTCGTAGGCATCCATGTTCTCATGTTGCTTTCTGAAGCTCAGAGTTCATGGTGGGTAGCATGAGACAACCAACGTCCAAGGCATCAACTTAATGTATGTTTATTTACCTTTTCGGTTCTTTTTCATTTATGCGGTAATTTTGTTGGGTTTCTATTTACTAGATTCCTTTTCGGTGTGAGGGGCACTTGCAGCAGGTAGCTCAGGAATAGGCTGCTCTAGAACATACAACTTTTTTCCATGCCCGAGGACAATCCTCAGATTCCTGTACCAGTCTAGAAAATTTATCCCAGATAGTTTGTCATTCTCAATGACAGATTACAATGATTGGTTATTTGATGTGTTGGATGCCATGGTAATCTATCAACCGAAATATGCAAAATAAATACCATTTGATTGAAATATTAAATAGAAATATACAAAGTGTATCATGACATTGTAATATTTAATAAAGACTTTTATAAAATCACCTCCTAATAATTTTTATTCAAATCAACGTCCCTCATTATTGACTCAGAAAATCCCATCGTAAGATATTCTAGTAGGCCAAGATCCATATTTCAACTAGTTCCGAGTCCGCTTATGCTGATCACCCAAAATTTAGTTATTTAGGTAGGGAACATTTCCCAATTACATAATATGCAACTCTTATATAGTTGGGTGAGTAACACTTACTTTAATCTATCTCCTAAAACCCAACTTTATGCTTCTAAATATTCAATCCTATTGAAATAGTCTAGTTAAGTCAGACCAAATGGTTGGCAATTGAATATTAATTTTATCCCATCACATCTCAATGGGATAGATAAATGCACCATACTTCGGCAGACATACACTTATTTGATTCTAGCCTAGACGAGTGCCCCGTATTGGAAGGCATATTCTTGCTACTTAATATTTACTTTGAGGCATTTGATTATTTTATTAATTGATCTCACCATTCATCAACTATGTCACATAAATTTTATGCTTTTAATTTTGTATAAGATGCATTGTTGTGTGCTAATGGATGATGAATGGTGAGATCAATTAATAAAATAACCAAATCCCTCGAAGTAAATATTAAGTAGCAATAAGATGCCTTCCAATGCATGGTACTCGTCTAGGCTAGGATCGATTAAGTGTAGGTCTGCCAAAGTAGGGTGCCTTTATCTATCCGAGTGAGACGCGATGGGATAAAAGTAATATTCAATTGCCAACTATTTGGTCTGACTTAACTAGACTATTTCAATAGGATTGAAGGTTTAGAGGCATAGAGTTGGGTTTAGTGTATGAAATAAACTAGAGTAAGTGTTACTCACCTAACTATCCAAGAGTTGCATATGATATGATTGGGAAATGTTTCCTACCTAAATTACTAAATTTTGGGTGATCAGCAAAAGCTGACTAAGAACTAGGTGAAATATGGATCTTGGCCTACTAGAAAATTTTACGATGGAATTTTATGAGCCAATGATGAGGGTCGTTGATTTGAATAAAAATAGTAGGAGGTGATTTTACAAAAGTCCTATAAAATATTTTAATGTCATGATACATACTTTGCATATTTCTGTTTAATATTTCAATAAAATGAAATTTACTTTGCATATTTCTGTTGATCGATTACCATGGCATCCAACACATCAAATAAACTATCATTGTGATCTATCCTTGAGAAGGACAAACTGTTTGGGACAAATTTTCTAGATTGGTAAAGGAATCTGAGGATAGTCCTCAGACATGAGAAAAAGCTGTATGTTCTAGAGCAGTCTATTCCTAAGCCACCTGGTGCAAGTGTCCCTCACACCGAAAAGGATGCTCAAAAGAAGCATCAAGATGACTCCTTGGACGTTGGTTGTCTCATGCTAGTCACCATGAACTCTGAGCTTTAGAAGCAACATGAGAACATGGATGCCTATAATATGATCATACACCTCAAGAAGCTCTATCAAGAGCAGGTTAGGCATGAGAGGTTTGAAGTCTCAAATACATTGTTTCAGTGCAAACTGGCAGAAGGAAGTCCTGTCGGAACTCATGTGCTCAAGATGATTAGGTATATAGAGAATCTTGAAAGGCTTGGTTTCCCTTTGAGTCAAGAGTTGGCCAATGAGTTGGTCCTGAAATCGTTGCCGGAATGTTATAGTCAATTCGTCATGAACTACAACATGAATGAAATTGTCAAACCTCTACCAAAACTGCTAAGCATGTTGAGAACTACTGAACAGAAAATTAGTAAGGAAAAGACCATTATGATTGTCCAACAGGCCAAAAATAAGGGCAATGGTAAAAAGAAGATTAAGAAACCAAAGGTCAAGAAGAAGGTCAAGGGAAATTTTAAACATAATATTTCTGCCTTCAAACCTAAGAGTGAGGTGGCCAAGGAGGGCACATGCTTCCATTGTGGTGAGACCGGACATTGGAAGAGGAATTGCCATAAGTACCTCGAGGAGCTTAAGAAGAAGAAAGGAAGTGTGACTTCCACTACAGGTATTTTTGTTATAGAAGTCAATTTATCTATTTCTGCATTTTTGTGTAATACCCTGATTTTCCAAATATATGGAAGATTATTTATTTTTACATATGGTATGCATGTGTAATATTTTGGCTATTATTTTCAACATGATGAGTAAGAGCATTGTTTTTATAAAGGATTTTCCCTAAAGCCCAAGTGTTAATTTATTTATCTCTTCTACAAAATAATTATTTTGGCCCAACTGATTTTAAACCCATGAAATTAATCTTTTATTTTCTACAACTTGTATGTGTAACATTTCCCTTTAAAGGACTTATTTTTGTATGTACAAATTTTGTAGGGTGGTTTGTGTGTGCACGTGCACTCTATGTACACGTGCATTAAACTCCATTCTTGGCCGGCTTTTGGTGGAGATCATGGGCGGTTACTTTTAAGGTGTGGGTAGTTTTTACAACCCCCTAGTCAATCCTAGCCTTTGATCCTATAACCATCTACTAAATCCTAGCCCTCCATTCCCCTTATTTTCTAGTATAAATACCCCCTCTCATTCCCTTTCTCTTTTACACTAAAGTTATTATTGTAAGAGAGGCATTTTGTGAGTGTGTGTGGGAGCTATTCTGTGGAGGCCGAGTACTCTGAAGGGTTCGGTGTGGAGCAAAGGAGCAAGGAGCGAGGATTCGTTCACTACATTAAGGAGCTTTTGCTGGATTTCGATTATTTCTTCAAATAAGGTGGGTGTTTCTCAGGACTTCTAATGTAGAAATTATACCATGATTATTATAATTGCTACCATGTTATGAAAGTAAATTCAATGTATTAGAAATTTCCTAAGCATGCTGTTGATAATAAGAACAAAAGAGTCGGTACAGTCGACTGTCGCATGAACCAGTCGACTGGTATGAGACAATTATTTTCATGATGTGATAATAAACATATATGCAAAATAGACGTAATAGTGTGATTACTAAGTTTATATTTCCCTATGACACATATGATGGAGGGAAGGTGAATGGATGAAAAGAACCAGCGATGATTAACAAAGCTAAGAACGGTCAGTGCAGTCGACTGACAATGTGTTCAGCCGACTGATGCATCGATTTAAGTATCATTATTCGGCAATTCCATGAAATGAGATATTCCATTATGTTGACCTAGTGTAATGACTTGAGATTTATATCTTCATCTTCGTAAGAAGTTATGAATAGTGTAAATGCATGTTTAATGTATTTCCTTAAAGAAAAGACAATCTTAGTAACTTGAAATTCCATGCTGCGATGTTACTGAGCAAGTAAGAAGTGTGGTGTTTATGAAATATGGATGTATGTATGCTGTGATGAAAGTGCATGTGAGAACGGTTGGAAAGATAATTTCTATTTTTGAATTCTGAAACTGTCCAGTCGACTTAGTGCGTGTAGCAAGTCGACTGAGCTGAACATAGAAATGTGCTATTTAAGAATCCCAGGACAGACGACTGATGGATGAACAGTCGACTCTCACGTGGATAACACTGTGAACATGAAAAGTTGCGTGACAGCCGACTGGCCGTGTGCAGCAGTCGACTCTCCCCAGTATTTATGATGAACTTGTATCGACTGTATGAGTCGACTGGTGTCCTCCCAAGTCGACTGTACAGAGTGGAATTTGATATGTAAGAGATTTCATTTTTGATTATTGTTGGAAGTTGTGAACTTTATAATTGAAGTCAATGAACTCTTATGGCTGTATGAATTTATATGAAAAGAATCATAGATGTGAATTGAGAATTAAATGAACATGAAAGGCTAAGATCATGATAAGAAAGTCTGTGAGACTCTAAAATGAATTATGAGCTGAGAGTGCTCAATTGGAAATTGTGAATTGGAAATTGAACAAAAGAGTAGCTAAGTCTCCCCCGGCAGTGAAATGAAATGACATTGAAAAGAAGACCAAGGTTGGTCATGTATAAATGAAATGATAAGTCCGGTTTGGTGGAGAGGCTAACTCTAGAGCTTTGATTTTGATTCATGATTCGAATAATTTTAGTACATAGTGAGGAGGTGATGAAAGTGAGAGAAAAACATAAGTATGAGAACTAGAGTTTACGGTGCGGGTGTGTGAGCCGCAGAATGCATGCTTGATGAGTCAAGACATGGCGCGGGCGCAACTCAGAATGATCGGACTCTAGTCACGCTTGTGGGATGTTTGGTGACTGCAAGAGGATCGTGTTCAGGGAGGAGGCTTGAATTGCCACAGAATGCATGCTTGATGAGTCAAGACATGGCGTGGGGTTCCCCTCCAGGGTCCAGTGCACGAGCTTGTACTCATAGACCATTTAGGATACTCACCGTAATTACAGAAGTAGAGTAGATCATGGCGAGGGATTGAACCCTACAAAAA
The DNA here is from genome assembly GCA_017893485.1 of Hemerocallis citrina. Lineage (NCBI taxonomy): Eukaryota > Viridiplantae > Streptophyta > Magnoliopsida > Asparagales > Asphodelaceae > Hemerocallis > Hemerocallis citrina. The sequence continues at coordinate 216,653,500 of CM030362.1, forward strand.
TGAAGAACGATTAAGAGGCTTGCCCTTGGACCTATGTAGTATGGAATGCATAGAATCCGAACAAGTGCGCATTAGTGTCATGTAAATTAAATAATTGCATTAAGGATTAAGTGCACAGTCACGACACGACATCATTAAGAGTTCTCCTTTGATTTATATTCTTATTATGAACAAGTTTGTGATTTGTTAAGAAATGAGATTCATTATACTGTTTCTGGCATAGAGAGGATGGCCATGTATAATTATCGTCGGTTGAATAAACTGACGTACCCACAGTTTTGTATGCAGGATAAATTGCATGTTTAAAGAGGAATGGATGCATAAAGATCTTACTATATTGTTGTACATTTGTTTCATTGTTGTAAAATTTTACTTCCGCTGTGCAAATGTAAATGTAATATGATGTAAACTCTGATATAAAAAAGAAAAGTTTGAATTTTCTTGTAAAATTGTACTCAAAGAAAGTGAAAAGATCCTGTAGAACATCTCGAATTCAGTGTTTTGGGATTCGGGGCGTTACATTTTGGGTATTAGATACTGGATGTGGATTTCACATTCGTGTAAATGTGCAGGATCTCAGAAGGAGTAGACCATTGGCTAAGGGTGAAGTTGACCTACGCATTTCAAATGGAGCAAACGTTACCGCTTTAGCTGTAGGAACTTGTCATTTATCATTGCCCATTGGACTTATCATTGGGTTAGAGAACTGTTATTTTGTGCTTGCTATTAGTAGAAATATTATTTCTATTTCTTGTTTGAACAAGAAGGATTTTTCATTTATAATAAATGACAAAAGTTGTTTTATTTATTTGAATGATATATGTTATACTAGTACACAATTGAGTAATGGACTTTATATCTCCGACCTCGAAATGCCCGTCTATAATATAAATACTAAGATATTCAAGTCAAATGATACTGTAACCCCTGTTTCCTGTATTTGTATTTTTCTGCTGTATTTCATTTCACTGTATTTTTTTATCAATCCAAGATTCTGTAATTTGTTTCCAGTTCTAATAAAGTAATTTCTTTTGTTTTGACTCAATTTTTGTGCCCAACCTACTTTAATTGCTTTGTTCTTATCAGCTCTAAATTTGCTATTCTTCATGGGGAATTGACCGATTCAATTCACCTAATTCATATAGCCTAATTATAGTGATTTTTGACTCAATCTCCTTTTGGATTCTACTCAAACCCGCTATCCAATAACCCTAAACCCGAAACCGTACTATATAAATACCCTAACCCTAAAATACTGTTCAACCCCTAATCACACCAGTCGCCAGTTACTGTTCATCCATCATCTTCCCCACCTCTTCACCTCCCTACCTTCTCGTTTCCGTCACCGCCTCATCCTATTCCCCTTACCCTCGTCTTCATCACCGCACACCCACCTTATTGCAGCCCATCATCTTCCTCAGCCTCGCCGCCGAAACCCATCATCTTCGTCATCGTCGCAACCCATTGCCCATCGCCTGTGCCCCATCCTCGTCGCCATCGTCCCCTACCTCTACATCCCCTCCGTTGCCTTACCATTGCTGAACCTCTAAGCTCCCGCCATTGCCAGTGCCCTCATCGTTATGCTTTTCTCCCAAAAATAGAGCGCTCCGTTGCCACCACCCCATCGCCATCATCGCCCTCCGTCGACTGCTCCCCAATCGAGCCTCGACGTCACTGTCGTCTCACTGCCGCAGTCGCCCACAGTCCACCGTTCGCGTCGCCAGTCAATGTCTCCCGCCATCGCTGTGTTGATCAAGAAAAGAAGGAAGGAGAAGGGTGTTTTGAATCTCAGCCATCCGATCTGGTCAAGATCGATGCCATCATCAGATCTGATCTGATCTCCATCATCTTGATCGGATCAGAGCGATCTCAACCGTCCGATTGTCTTGATCTTCATCGCCATCAAGATCTGCACCGATCTGATCCATTTGATCTCGATCGTCGATCAACGTCCTCATCCAATCAAGGCAAGTATCTTCTTGTACAATTTGTTGTTCTAGTACAACCTTTCATTTGAAAATACTGCAAGTAGATAGTAGTTGTGACTCCCCTTTGGCTTATCATTTGATAATCTTATTTTATTCCTTATCAACTCCATGATCATAAGAGTCACAACCTTTCGTTGATATATTCGTTTCACAACTTTTTGGATCTATTTTATCTCCTAATTATTTGAACACATGAAACTAAGAACCACCTTGACTTGTAGATGTATGTTATATGATGGATGTGTTGATTTTACTTTCTTTTGAGTTGAGAAATAAATGTGACTTGCTGATTTGATACCTATTACATTCATATTTGTATCACACTCTAACCTAGACTCATACTAGTCATTTATCATGTCACTTGTTATATAAGAGAATTCACATATGCCATTATTCCTATCTTTGCTTACTGTTTCGACCCCGATAACATTAGAATCTGGACTTAAGCCCTAAACATGAAATTTAGCCATAGATGTCTAGTTTACTACCTTTTTGAAGGAATTGTATTTTTAGTTATGGTTTGTGATTTATCGCAATTTTACTGCTGCTGTGTCGTAGAATTCCAAATTCATGAATTTGTTGCACCACTTTGCTTCACAATTAAATTAACCATGCTAACTGTAAGATAATGACTTCAAATTTTTCATGCTGATACTAGACACACTAGAGGACATTCTCTAATTTTCCTAGAATTAATTAATGAGGTTTCAGACCTGCTTCACATTTAAAAAATAGTTTTATAAATTCTGGCTGAACACAAATACTATGTAGTTCGCTGTTTTGACACATGATACTACAACTTTTATGTATCTTGTTTATATGCACTAGATTCGGTAGAGAGTCTAGTTTTTATATTTTCTGACGGATCCAGATTTGCATTCTTATAGCAACGGGAATCTCAGTTTTGGTGTAGCAACGTCATGCTGTCCAGATTTGAAATTCCTATCGTTCTTGATGATTTAATTTGTTTTGACTTGTGGATATGTGTCCTACCTAGACTAAACTTGTTTCCTATTCTCGATCTTGTATACTTGTCCTATTTCGCACATTTTCATGCTTGGTTGATGATAGTAATAAATAACAATCCGGTGTTTAATGGAAAGACCATAGTAGTGGACAATATTGGTAAAAGTACTCGGAAGGGGGCCTCTGTTTCCCATTACTTGGTTCATGAACTTGTTGTATCTTGAGTGTATTCATGAACCTATTACTTGGTTCATGAACTTGTTGTATCTTTGGTGCATTCATGAACCCACGGTTTGGTTCATGAACTTGTTAATGCATTCACGAACTGGTTCATGAACTTGTTACGTTATTTTTGTATTCATGAACCTTACTTGCTTGATACTTGATGCCTGAGTACACCGCCCTATAAAATCCACCACTAGGCCTAAACGTAACTTGTTTTTAAGTAACAACCATGTGGTAAATAGTTGGAACGCATGAAGTGCTACCTAGATAGAATTAAACATTAGACTTAAGAATAACTTGTTACTTGTTCACACTTGACACCTGTCTTGCTTGATACTTATTACTTGATACTTGTTACTTAATGCTTGATACAATTACATGCTCACTTTCCACTTATTCCTGCTACTGGTATTTGTTACCCAATCCTGTTACTGAGTTATCTTACTTGCTAGCTAGTCTCTTGAACTTCACTACTTGTTGCATCCTTATCATCCATGTTCTATATTCTTGATTCCATATCTTTGTTTCGTATTTTCTTGCACTTATTTTTATACCCTTGCTTGTACTACTTGCGCCCCTAGCTTGCACTAAGGGCGTTTGTCATTATTTCTGCATTTTCTTTTGCATGATAAATACAGGCTTTGGAGATGAGTTGTCTGCTGGAGTTGGTGAGCAAACCGTCTAGGCTTCACTTGGGAAAGCTTGCTTCGGTTATCTTGTATTTGAGTTTATTTAAATTTGTTGCTACTTGAAACTTGTAACGAGCTTGTAGTCCCGAAGTTTTTACTTTTGATCCAGATTTTGAATTTATTTGGGATATTTATATTTGTTTCAAATGTTTTCTGTTGATTAATAAATTATTCATGCATGCTTGGTTGAGTATATTTTGCTATATTTCTTGTTATGATGCTAAGTCGATCCTATAGCGTATGAATGATGGAAATCATTCGCCCGGCTTTGTCATGCACTTGTATTCCGTATTCCTTTTGTGAAGTGGAGCGTGACAGATACAAACCCAACTTACCTCTGGAATTTTCTTTTGGGCCACATAAATGAGAACCACATATCCAAACTCCATAAAGATGGATTCTTGGACTTATTTGATTTTGAATCAGACGAGGTATGTGAACCTTGTTTGTTGGCAAGATGGCAAAAGCTCCATTAACTGGAAAAGATGAAATGGCTAGTGATCTTTTAGGTCTTATACGTAGTAATGTCTGCAGACCTTTCAACACATTAGCTAGAGGAGATTTTCAGTACTTAATTACATTTACTGATGAATTCAGTAGATATGAGTTTTTGTATGTGATGAAACAAAAATTAGGGTCATTTGAAAAGTTCAAAGCATTCAAAAATGAGGTACAAAACCAACTTGGTTAAAGTATTAAAGTCTTTCAATCAGATCGAGGTGGTGAGTACTTAAGCCAAGATTTTCATGACCATCTAAAAGAGTGTGGGATAATAACTCAACTCACTTCCCCTGTAACACCGCAATAGAATGGTGTTTCTAAGAGGAGGAACCGGAGCTTGTTAGACATGGTTTAATCCAGGATAAATCATGCTGATCTTTCAAGCTCATTCTGGGGTTATGCTCTATTAACAGCTGCTTTTACATTTAACCGTGTTCCATCTAAAATAGTTCAAGAGACACCATATGAGATATGGACTGTGAGGCATTCTAGTGTGTCTTTCATGAAGATTTGGGGTTGTGAAGCCTATGTAAGGCGCCAAGTATCTAATAAACTTGGTCCCAAATCTAATAAGTACTTCTTTGTAGGATATTCCAAGGAAACCAAGGGATACTATTTCTATAATTCCACTGAAGGCAAAGTGTTTGTCGCACGGACTACTATGTTCCTAGAGAGAAAATTCGTCTCCAAGAGAATTAGTGGGAGAACAATAGAACTTGAAGAAATTCAAACTTCGCAAAATAGCAGCGAATTAATGGTGAAAATGGAACAGGCTCCACAAATTGTTGTGGAACAACAACTTGCTCAAGTAGCACAAGGCCTAAGTATAATAGGATACCTCATTAACCCGAGAGATATCGTTTTCTCGTGACTCAACATGGTCATGTATTGCTCATGGATTAAGATGAGTCTACGACTTATGTGGAAGTTGTAAAAGGCCCAGACTTTGAGAAATATCTTGAAGCCATGGGATCTGAGATGAAATCCATGTATGCCAACCAAGTATGGACCTAGGTAGACTCACATGAAGGAGTAAAACCGATTGGGTGCAAATAATTTTTCAAAAAGAAAACTCACATGGATGATAACGTGCAAACTTTTAAGGGCGATTGGTGGCTAAATGTTTCAAGCAAGTTCATGCTGTAAACTATGCCGAGACTTTTTTTCCAGTTATCATGCTTAAATCCATTCAAATCTTGCTTGCTATTGCAGCATATCACGATTATGAAATCTGACAGATGGATGTCAAAACTGCTTACCTAGATGGAAATCTTCTCGAGGATGTGTACATGACACAGCCTGAGGGGTTCGTCACTCCAAATGATGCTGGAAAGGTGTGTAAGCTGCAATGATCCATTTATAGGTTAAAGCAAGCTTCTAGAAGCTAAAATCTTCGCTTTGATGATGCAATCAAAAAGTATAATTTCATCAAGAATGAAGATGAACCTTGTGTCTACAAGAAGGTTAGTGGGAGCACAATTGTCTTTCTGGTGCTGTATGTAAATGACATACTACTCATCAGGAATAACATCCCTACCTTACAGTCTGTAAAGATTTGGCTTGAAAAATGCTTTTTCATGAAGAACTTGGGTGAAGCTACTATTAGGCATCAAGATCTATAGAGAAAGATCAACACGATTGCTTGGCCTGAGTCAAAGTACATACATGGACAAAGTATTGAAACATTTTAATATGCTAGAGTCCAAAAAGGAATTTCTGCCTATATCGCATGGTGTAAGTCTGTCTAAGGCTCAATGTCCTAGAACTCAAGATGAAAGAGACCGCAAGACTAAGATTTCATATGCATCTGCAATTGGATCTATCATGCATGCAAGGTTATGTACTCGTCCAGATATCTCATATGCCTTGAGCACGACGAATAGGTACCAATCAGATCCTTGTGATAGTCACTAACTGCTGTCAAGAACATCCTTAAGTACTTAAGAAGGACTAAGGATTCATTTTTGGTACATGGAACCGAGGAAGAACTTGTTGTAAAGGGTCACAATGATGCTAGCTTCCAGTCTGATAAGAACGACTACAAATTGCAATCAAGTTTTGTGTTTTCCCTAAATGGTGAAGTTGTGGGTTGGAAAAGTTCGAAGAAAAAGACAGTAGTCGATTTCACCACAAAGACTGAGTATATTGTTGCCTCCAATGCAGCAAAGGAGGCCGTTTGGATCAGAAAATTCATCACTGAACTTGGCATAGTTTCTAGCATTATGGACCCGGTGGACCCTCTATTGTGATAAAGACCCAGACTTTGAGAAATGTCTAGAAGCCATGGGATCTGAGATGAAATTCATGTATGCCAACCAAGTATGGACCTTGGTAGGCTCACATGAAGGAGTAAAACCGATTGGGTGCAAATAATTTTTCAAAAAGAAAACTCACATGGATGATAACGTGCAAACTTTTAAGGGCGATTGGTGGCTAAATGTTTCAAGCAAGTTCATGCTGTAAACTATGCCGAGACTTTTTTTCCAGTTATCATGCTTAAATCCATTCAGATCTTGCTTGCAATTGCAATATATCACGATTATGAAATCTGACAGATGGATGTCAAAACTGTTTTCCTAAATGGAAATCTTCTTGAGGATGTGTACATGACACAGCATGAGGGGTTCGTCACTCCAAATGATGCTGGAAAGGTGTGTAAGCTGCAACGGTCCATTTATAGGTTAAAGCAAGCTTCTAGAAGCTAAATTCTTCGCTTCGATGGTGCAATCAAAAACTATAATTTCATCAATAATGAAGATGAACCTTGTGTCTACAAGAAGGTTAGTGGGAGCACAATTGTCTTCCCTGGGGTTGTATGTAGATGACATACTACTCATCAGGTACCAAATCTGATAAGTGCTTTTTTGTAGGATATTCCAAGGAAACCAAGGGATACTATTTCTATAATTCCACTGAAGGCAAAGTGTTCGTCGCACGGACTAATATGTTCCTAGAGAGAAAATTTGTCTCCAAGAGAATTAGTGGGAGAACGATAGAACTTGAAGAAATTCAAACTTCCCAAAATAGCAGCGAATTAATGGTGAAAATGGAGCAGGCTCCACAAATTGTTGTGGAACAACAACTTGCTCAAGTAGCACAAGGCCTAAGTATAATAGGATACCTCATTAACCCGAGAGATATCGTTTTCTCGTGACTCAACATGGTGATGTATTGCTCATGGATTAAGATGAGTCTACGACTTATGAGGAAGTTGTAAAAGGCCCAGACTTTGAGAAATGTCTTGAAGCCATGGGATCTGAGATGAAATCCATGTATGCCAACCATGTATGGACCTTGGTAGATTCATATGAAGGAATAAAACCGATTGGGTGCAAATAATTTTTCAAAAAGAAAACTCACATGGATAATAACGTGCAAACTTTTAAGGGCGATTGGTGGCTAAATGTTTCAAGCAAGTTCATGCTGTAAACTATGCCGAGACTTTTTTTTCCTGTTATCGTGCTTAAGTCCATTCAGATCTTGCTTGTTATTGCAGCATATCACGATTATGAAATCTGACAAATGGATGTCAAAACTGCTTTCCTAAATGGAAATCTTCTCGAGAATGTGTACATGACACAGCCTGAGGGGTTCGTCACTCCAAATGATGCTGGAAAGGTGTGTAAGCTGCAACGATCCATTTATAGGTTAAAGCAAGCTTCTAGAAGCTAAAATCTTCGCTTCGATGATGCAATCAAAAAGTATAATTTCATCAAGAATGAAGATGAACCTTGTGTCTACAAGAAGGTTAGTGGGAGCACAATTGTCTTTCTGGTGTTGTATGTAGATGACATACTACTCATCAGGAACCAAATCTGATAAGTGCGTCTTTGTAGGATATTCCAAGGAAACCAAGGGATACTATTTCTATAATTTCACTGAAGGCAAAGTGTTTGTCGCACGGACTACTATGTTTCTAGAGAGAAAATTCGTCTCCAAGAGAATTAGTGGGAGAACGATAGAACTTGATTAAATTCAAACTTTGCAAAATAGCAGCGAATTAATGGTGAAAATGGAGCAGGCTCCACAAATTGTTGTGGAACAACAACTTGCTCAAGTAGCACAAGGCCTAAGTATAGTAGGATACCTCATTAACCTGAGAGATATCGTTTTCTCGTGACTCAACATGGTCATGTATTGCTCATGGATTAAGATGAGTCTACGACTTATGAGGAAGTTGTAAAAGGCCCAGACTTTGAGAAATGTCTTGAAGCCATGGGATCTGAGATCAAATCCATGTATGCCAACCAAGTATGGACCTTGGTAGACTCAGATGAAGGAGTAAAACCGATTGGGTGCAAATAATTTTTCAAAAAGAAAACTCACATGGATGATAACGTGCAAACTTTTAAGGGCGATTGGTGGCTAAGTGTTTCAAGCAAGTTCATGCTGTAAACTATGCCGAGACTTTTTTTCCAGTTATCATGCTTAAATCCATTCAGATCTTGCTTTCTATTACAGCATATCACGATTATGAAATCTGACAGATGGATGTCAAAACTGCTTTCCTAAATGGAAATCTTCTCTAGGATGTGTACATGACACAACCTGAGGGGTTCGTCACTCCAAATGATGCTGGAAAGGTGTGTAAGCTGCAACGATCCATTTATAGGTTAAAGCAAGATTCTAGAAGCTAAAATCTTCGCTTCGATGATGCAATCAAAAACTATAATTTCATCAAGAATGAAGATGAACATTGTGTCTACAAGAAGGTTAGTGGGAGCACAATTGTCTTTCTGGTGTTGTATGTAGATGACATACTACTCATCAGGAACCAAATCTGATAAGTGTGTCTTTGTAGGATATTCCAAGGAAACCAAGGGATACTATTTCTATAATTTCACTGAAGGCAAAGTGTTTGTCGCACGAACTACTATGTTTCTAGAGAGAAAATTCGTCTCCAAGAGAATTAGTGGGAGAACGATAGAACTTGATGAAATTCAAACTTTGCAAAATAGCAGCGAATTAATGGTGAAAATGGAGTAGGCTCCACAAATTGTTGTGGAACAACAACTTGCTCAAGTAGCACAAGGCCTAAGTATAGTAGGATACCTCATTAACCTGAGAGATATCGTTTTCTCGTGACTCAACATGGTCATGTATTGCTCATGGATTAAGATGAGTCTACGACTTATGAGGAAATTGTAAAAGGCCCAGACTTTGAGAAATGTCTTGAATCCATGGGATCTGAGATCAAATCCATGTATGCCAACCAAGTATGGACCTTGGTAGACTCACATGAAGGAGTAAAACCGATTGGGTTCAAATAATTTTTCAAAAAGAAAACACACATGGATGATAACGTGCAAACTTTTAAGGGCGATTGGTGGCTAAATGTTTTAAGCAAGTTCATGCTGTAAACTATGCCGAGACTTTTTTTCCAGTTATCATGCTTAAATCAATTCAGATCTTGCTTGCTATTGCAGCATATCACGATTATGAAATCTGACCGATGGATGTCAAAACTGCTTTCCTAAATGGAAATCTTCTCTAGGATGTGTACATGACACAGCCTGAGGGGTTCGTCACTCCAAATGATGCTGGAAAGGTGTGTAAGCTACAACGATCCATTTATAGGTTAAAGCAAGATTCTAGAAGCTAAAATCTTCGTTTCGATGATGCAATCAAAAACTATAATTTCATCAAGAATGAAGATGAACCTTGTGTCTACAAGAAGGTTAGTAGGAGCACAATTGTCTTTCAGGTGTTGTATGTAGATGACATACTACTCATCAGGAACCAAATCTGATAAGTGCTTCTTTGTAGGATATTCCAAGGAAACCAAGGGATACTATTTCTATAATTCCACTGAAGGCAAAGTTTTTGTCGCACAGACTACTATGTTCCTAGAGAGAAAATTCCTCTCCAAGAGAATTAGTGGGAGAATGATAGAACTTGAAGAAATTCAAACTTTGCAAAATAGCAGCGAATTAATGGTGAAAATGGAGCAGGCTTCACAAATTGTTGTGGAACAACAACTTGCTCAAGTAGCACAAGGCCTAAGTATAGTAGGATACCTCATTAACCCGAGAGATATCGTTTTCTCGTGACTCAACATGGTGATGTATTGCCCATGGATTAAGATGAGTCTATGACTTATGAGGAAGTTGTAAAAGGCCCAGACTTTGAGAAATGTCTTGAAGCCATGGGATCTGAGATCAAATCCATGTATGCCAACCAAGTATGGACCTAGGTAGACTCACATGAAGGAGTAAAACCGATTGGGTGCAAATAATTTTTCAAAAAGAAAACTCACATGGATGATAACGTGCAAACTTTTAAGGGCGATTGGTGGCTAAATGTTTCAAGCAAGTTCATGCTGTAAACTATGCCGAGACTTTTTTCCAGTTATCATGCTTAAGTCCATTCAGATCTTGCTTGCTATTGCAGCATATCACGATTATGATGTCAAAACTGCTTTCCTAAATGGAAATCTTCTCGAGGATGTGTACATGACACAGCCTGAGGGGTTCGTCACTCCAAATGATGCTGGAAAGGTGTGTAAGCTACAACGATCCATTTATATGTTAAAGCAAGCTTCTAGAAGCTAAAATCTTCGCTTCGATAATGCAATCAAAAAGTATAATTTCTTCAAGAATGAAGATGAACCTGTGTCTACAAGAAGGTTAGTGGGAGCACAATTGTCTTTCTGGTGTTGTATGTAGATGACATGCTACTCATCAGGAACAACATCCCTACCTTACAGTCTGTAAAGATTTGGCTTGAAAAATGCTTTTTCATGAAGAACTTGGGTGAAGCTACTATTAGGCATCAAGATCTATAGGGAAAGATCAAGAAGATTGTATGGCCTGAGTCAAAGTACATACATGGACAAAGTACTGAAACATTTTAATATGCTAGAGTCCAAAAAGGAATTTCTGCCTATATCGCATGGTGTAAGTCTGTCTAAGGCTCATTGTCCTAGAACTCAAGATGAAAGAGACCGCAAGACTAAGATTTCATATGCATCTGCAATTGGATCTATCATGCATGCCATGTTATGTACTCGTTCAGATATCTCATATTCCTTGAGCACGACGAATAGGTACCAATCAGATCCTTGTGATAGTCACTAACTGCTGTCAAGAACATCCTTAAGTACTTAAGAAGGACTAAGGATTCATTTTTGGTACATAGAACCGAGGAAGAGCTTGTTGTAAAGGGTCATACTGATGCTAGCTTCCATTCCGATAAGAACGACTCCAAATTGCAATCAGGTTTTGTGTTTTCCCTAAATGGTGAAGTTGTGGGTTGGAAGAGTTCGAAGAAAAAGCTAGTAGTCGATTTCACCACAAAGACTGAGTATATTGTTGCCTCTAATGCAGCAAAGGAGGCCGTTTGGATCAGAAAATTCATCACTGAACTTGGCATAGTCTCTAGCATTATGGACCCGGTGGACACTCTATTGTGATAACAGTGGGGCCATTGCACAAGCTAAGGAGCGTAGATCTCACCAGTGATCAAAAAACATATAATTAGGCGCTTCCATCTCATTCGAGAGATCAACGATAGAGGAGATGTGAAGATATGCAGAGTACCGACAGATGATAACATCGCTGATCCACAGACAAAGCCTCTTGCACATTGAAAGTATGAGGGTCACACTAGATCTATAGGCATTAGATGTATGTCTGACTGGCTCTAGTGCAAGTGGGAGATAGTTGGTGTATGCCCTAGAGGCCAGTTGTATATTGACATTACTAGTTTATATTGTATCATGATATTAATTTCATATATGAGGTATTTTATTTATTGTATTGTTTATTGTGATTAAATGAACATAATAAAGTTCTTAGAATAGTAGGTTCAATACCATGGGATATCAAGTGCATGACTTAATTATGAGATCCGATTGGTTGTAATCAAAACACTATTCTTAAATGTCCCTAGTCAAGTATTATTGTGGATTAGGACAACAATAATACATAGAGACTAGTATGTGTGTAAACTGATGACCATATCTCACAGGTCATGGATATGAGATATCAAGTCTTCACATGGGTACATATTAGAGTAATAATATACTGGACTGACCCGCCATGAGAACGCTGCATGGATCGTTACGTGAGTATCATAAGAGATTCTCATAGTGACAATGGTGTATGTAGTTCTTTGACTTGAAGTCACAACGGTTCCCTACATGAGAAGTTATATGTTTTAATGTCGTTAAACATTGCGTATAATAAGGTGATTATAAAGTCGACTATTGGACATACTACAAATCATGCGGACGGATGTGAGTGACTTAGATAGGATTTGTCCCTCTTACATAAAAGGAGCGATATCTACGGGCCCCTTGATTGAGTGAGACTGCAAAATGCATGGCCATGCTCAAATGAGTCAATATGAGATATTGAGCTCATTTGTTTTAGTAAGTCTACTTGGACATCATGAAACCCAAGATTGAACTGTACAAGGTTGACACGCTCTATGCCTTGTAGTCAATTAAGATATCTGGATAAAGAGACTAAACTACATGGTAACATTAGTCATATATAGGTTATGTCAAATCACTACATTCCCGTTACTTGAGTAGCAGTGATGTATTGCTAGGTACCGCTCACTGTTTGTAACATTGTAATATGATTTTGGTATTACTATCAACGTAATGGGAACCTACAGGGTCACACACTTAGGAATGGACCTGTAACGCCCCGAATTCCAAAACACGGTATTTCGTAGCACAACTGGATCTTTTACATCAAATTCATACATTTTCACAAGGAAATTAAAACTTTTTCATACAACACTGTTCTTTTACATTAACGCAGTGGAAATAAATAGATACAACATGATAAATACAACTTGAATAATAGTAACTTAAATCTGAAAGCAATCTTTAGCACCAATTCATCTTTATGTTTGTGTGACAATCCAAGCCCTGCACTGAAAACCGTGGGTGTAACACCCCACAAAATGGCATATAACTATTTTGCATTATAATCCGTGTACAGTTTAGAATTTGCACGTGATTATGTATTTTCTTAATAATAATTTTGTAAACATAATTTTTATATAAATTCAATTTTTCTTATTTAAGTATGTAGATAGAATACCTATATAAATATTTGATTTGATCGTATCGGATCGTATATGATATACGATCTATAATCGCTTTGAGTGTGAATACAACCATGTATATTTTATGATTTAAATATTTAAATTTATTTTTCTATGCATATACATATTAATTTGTATTATAAATTATCATACATTGTTTCCTTTCGGGTTAGAGTTCTTAGACCTAACCTAGGGTTAGAAACCTAACCTTGAGTTAGTAACCCTACTTCAAATTGAGAATTGGTGAGATGATATTGGGTGGATCTTGATGAGATCCTAGGGCTCACAAATTGCCAAGTTTGTAGTATAGGATGAGAGCGGAGAAAATACTAGGAAATTACCTAAAGACCGAGGTTGACTAGATCTAAGCCATCCACTCTCCCTCACCCCTCACCCTCTACTCATCCCAACCCTCCACCTACTCCCCATCCAAATCCGGCCAAACCCTAATCCCCCCTCCCCATTTCCTATAAAACTCCAACACTTCACCCAATTTCTCTATTTTCCTTATTCTCATACTTTCTTAGTTCAAAAACAAAGAAGAGAGAAAGAGAGAGTTTCATTTGTAAGCTTTGGAGCGTGGAGGAGAAGAATCAAGCTAGAGGAATTTACAAGATTTCATCTTTCCAAACTCAAAAGCTTGGGTGGGTGTTCTTAAACTTTAAAACTAGTTATTTTTGTGTATGTTATGTTGTGGTTTAAGAATTTCTACCATGCAAATGACTTAGAATTTGACCATTAAATTATTGTGACATGCTCTAGGATGAGTATAGATTATCCTCTAATTTTTTCATATTTTTCTCGGTTTGTTTAGTAGCCCAAACAACTACTTTGATTTCAGACAGTGTGCAAGCTGAAAACTGCTGTTTTTATGAAAACTTAGTGTTTTTCCAAAAATCATAACTCAGAAATGGTAGGGTATTTTAAGCTCAAATTTTTACTGGGTACTGTTAAATGTGTCTAAAACAATAGTTTCGAATTTCACACCTTTCTGAGTTCCTTTGATACCTAAAAAAATTATAGTTTGGTGACTGGTCCAGAACCGAAAGTTGGTTCAGCTTTGTTTGGGAAGTGAAGTTCATTAATTCATAAGTATTTTTTGGTGCATGATCTTGTAATTAAATTTTTACTGTAGCTTGTGATATGAGTCTAGATCATGATTTAAAAATTTTAGAATTGTTAGATAACATTTGATGGAGTTTTAAAAATAATTTGTATAAGGAGGTAGACACCCTGTGTAAAAACAGAAGTGAATTTTGTGCTAAGTTTGAAGAGCCATAAGTCTGTGTATTATGAATATGAATGTAATTTTTGAGTTTGTTAGACTTGTATATGTCTAGTGACTGAATCTAAAATTTTTAAGTATTGGACTTGTGGTTGAATTGATATTGACTTTTGATTGGATTATGCTCAGTTCAGTTTAGTTTTTGAGTAGTCAGTAAAGTTATTGAATTCTGGAATTATGTGTTGAGAATTTGGAAGAATGAACAACTAGAGATTTGTGGTAGAGAGTATTAGCTTTCTAAAACATCTTGTATCATGCCATTCCAGTTTGTGGTTTGAAAGTTATGATTTTTCTAAGGTTGGGGCAGATCCAGTCTTAGTCGAGACCCTGTTGGTTAAAATGAGTCAATTTTCCCCTGTGTGTGCACCTATTAGAAATTGGAGTTTAAGAGTGCTTTAATGATGAAATTGAGGATATGGTCAACTAGGAAGTTGTAATAGACACTCCTAGCTTTCTATAGAATCCAAAATTGAGTAATTCCGATAAGTGGGCAAGTTTTTATGCTATTAGCAAAGTGCAGCATTTACATTGAAGAATGTACAGCTGAGAGCATATAGGGTTTTTATAGTATCTAGATGATTGAATCTGAAGGAGTGGTAGTATAGAGTCTTAGCTTTCCAGAATAGAGTCTAGATGACTGAATCCAAAGAATTGTAGTATAGAGTCTTAGCTTTCCAGAATGGGTAATATCATGCAATTTCAAGTTGTATTTTGAAATATATTATAAAGTTTACAAGTTTCAGCAACCTGTTGTCTTGTTCGATTTCAAGCATGTGTGTTAAATCAGGGAACTTGAGTTCTATAAGGAATTTAAGGGAGTTGTCAACTAGGGAATTGCAGCAGAGTTTCCTACCTTTCTAGATAACCTAATTTTGTTGGATTCCGATGGGCATAGCTTGAGTTATGAATTTTCGAGGTACAACAAATACTATTTCTCGAACTGCTTATTATTTGAAGATTGATGTAGAATTTTCTACATACCACAGTGTGATGATTGTGAGCTAATTAAGTTTTAAGATGTTTTAAGTATTTACCCCTTCTAAGCACTTCATTTGGAACTTAGATAAGATTCTTGTGCTTAGTACTCATGGAGGACACATGAGTAAGTTTAGGAGAATAACTATGGTATATTTGTTGTGATTGTGGTGCCCGTAACTAGTATGGTTTGGGGCGAGTCTAGGGTTGTTGATACCTTAGGATTATCAACAAGTATTGTAAGTGTATTTCTTCCGCCTCGAGAACTGGATAGACATCCCTCGTGCGCCGACGAACTCTCACCCAATGGGTAATTGACCGCGGGCCAGAATACTGGATGCAATCCGAATCAGAGATGGTGGCGAATGATGTTTGATTGGTTCGTCGGTGTTTGATTGACTCTATCAGGTCAGATCCATTACTGACCTAAATATTGCTGAAATTAATTATGATTTGGCATCTTGATGAGTCTGTCAACGGTCCGGTGTTGGTGTTTGCGTATGTTTACCTTCATCTATGGATTTTATGCATCTTTGGGCGCCGATGAACTGCTCGTTGAGGGTCACAGGCCGGGGTTATGGTCGAAGATTTATGAAGGTGTTGGCAATCGATGGATGATTTATTCACTGTGTTTATTTTACTATTTTGACAAACCAGTCAGGTTCGATCATCATTTCCAAACACCGTGCATGTTTTGAATATACAATATCTTTCGGTAACACTGTTAATTAATTGTTTTCCTTTCTGCTTGAGAATCGAGTTGGTGTTAGGGTGATACCCGTATAATTCGACTTGTTCTAAAGGCCAGCACTAGGCGGTGATAATCAGGGTTGTCTCTTCCTGTCAAAGGGATACGGGCTGTGTCTTTTCAATGCTTAAGAACACGGGTGCCATATCTCGCTCTGTTAATTCCTGAGGTACCTTGATTTGAACGGGTTGTTCCCTTGTTCTATGTTGGTGGACATGAATGGACCATGGTGGATCTTCAGCGCAATGGGTATGCTGCGGTGTATCTGTAAGTTCATCATGGCTTTTGAGAGAGGTTCGGTACGATAGTTATTAGTGACAAACAGGGTAGCACCCCGAATTTTATAACCTCCTCAATCATGTTGTACTTATTAGAACAGGAAGTGTACAATAGTAGAATGCATTGCATGGCGAGGGTTCGAAACCCTGAAACTAGAGGAAACGGCCTGATTTAGAACGTATGTAGTATGGGATGCATGCGTATCTAGAGTCTTGCTGACATTAGATTAAGTGCATCCGTTTCTGTACTTTGTATTATGCATTAGACTCCAAGTCATGGCATACACGGACACTAGGAAATTAGGATGCATGCTTCCTTTTCCATTCAAGATGGTTTGTGGGTGTGTGGGTTCGAGATCGCTGCTATTATCAGCATTACGTCAGTATATGTATTGATGTGTCCACTCAATTAGGTGCTTGAAACTGGATCGGGAATGCAGGCATTCAAGTGGAGAAGCAGTGTACTTACCTACCATTCGAGCATGTGCAGAAATATCAGAGTCGCGTAGCGGAAGACTCAAGCTGAGGGGCAAGTCCCAGGGAGGCAGATTGACCACTCAGCGGAGTTTCGGCAGTGATCAATTGATTACCCTTCTGGAAGACAGCTGATTGCTTTACAAGTGGAGTCTGTAAAGATTTGTAATAAGTTGTAATAAGTTAATGTAATTTGTATTCTTTGTTCAAGAACAAGATAATGGTTGTAATTAATGAGGTAATGATTTTATTTGAAAATAAAAAGTTTTTAAATTTTCGTGTTATTAATGTGTTGAGATGCATTTGAAGGCAAAGATTCTGGTTGTGTCACGGATGTCCGGTAACGGGGATCCGGGGCTTTACAGTGGGCACGTTAGTTGCTTACAACCGACGCAATATTATAAAATAGCGATCCTCACTATACCGTAATATATCGATTCTTTACACTTTAGGAAACACAAACTTGAATGTAAAACAAAGTGTAAGAATGACTATCCTAAATATGTCCGTGTATGATATGCCTTAGATGCCTAGTGCAGATTAACAATACGATGCACTAATGCATACTTGTTCGGATTATATGCATCTCATTCTACATAGGTCCGAGGGCAAGCCCTTATCGTACTCCTCAAAATAGGGTTTAATCCCTCGCCATGAATTACAACTATAGTGACTAATGTATGTTTTAAATATTCTGTGAGTATCTAGTACCATCCCAGTAATTTTTGAGTATTGCACTCCCGCTTCAAGTGATTTTGGACACACTACCTCACACCCAGTAATTCTGGAGGCGAATACCCACACCGTGAGCTATGACCCCGATAATTCTTGAGTATCGCACTCCCACTTCAAGTGATTTTGGACACACTGCCTCACACCCAGTAATTTCGAGGCGAATACCCACACCGCGCGCTATAATTGGTACCTCATCACACATTTACCCCATGAGCGTCGCAACGATCTCAGTAATTCTGAAGGATATCCTCCACCGCGAGCCTCAACCCTGGTGATTCTGGAGACAACTCCTACCGCGCTATCTAGGCCATAATACTCATGTTTGCCCACACTTCATCACATCTTCCCTTAGTGCCTATCCTTAAGTTTTAGTTTTGAAGAAAATCATCATAACCTAGTGCTAGCTTACCCTACAGGACTTAAATCAACACAAGAGAAAGACAGCCCAAACTGGCAACTTCTCAGGAGACATTTAACCCACACTGGTTAGTTATCAAATTATCATTAATCACAAATGCCGGTCACCAAGGGTCTCGCCTAGCCTGTAGATTCCAACAACCATCTCACTCTAGAGATCAAAATAGGTTATAACCAACCCAACATAAATTGTTTCAACTTTAAATCATCGATTTACTTTATTCATGAAGTATTCAACTTTTTATAATTCATTCAATCAATATTTCCAATCAAGTTCCTCATAACCATCTTTTTTTATTTCCCAAACAAACTAGTCACCTCCAAAATTATCTCGAACTCTTTTCTTCAAAATTTACCATTCCCGAACAAGTAATCTATATCTCAATCAAACATTTTCCCCTTTAATTTGCATCGTTTACTTTTAGTATCAAAACTCCTTTCAAATCATCCTATAAATTTCTCGATTTTCCAGCTCAAAACTTTGCCTTTAAATTTCCAAAGAGAATAATTTTAATATTTTCAATCATATTTATTTTAATTAGAACCCCAACTTGCAATGCACTCAGCATGCCTCCTAAATCATCAAAATATTTTTTTTTAAAAGAGTGTAAAAATTCCTACAATTATTCTAGTATTATTTTATGGATTTTATAAAAAATTTCCCTTCTCAAAATATTTCAAAAACGTCAAAAAAATATATTTTTTCTTCACACAGCAGATGCCTGGCTCGAACAAGTGCCATTAACGAGGCACCAAAGCGCCCACCCACTGAGCCAAAGCTCAGATCACAACACATAAGAACTTTAATTCCTTAAGTGTCTAACTACCCTCTTCTCTATCTTTTAAAAAAAGTTTTTCTTCTCCCACAATAAGCAGACCCAAGACTCGAACCAGCGCCAATAGCGAGGCGTCACGGCGCCTACCCACTGAGACGAAGCTCAGATCACAAACTATATGGGCTTTAATTCATTAAGTACTTGGTCTCAGCCTAATCCATTTATTTAAGAACATGAATATTTCTACTTCTTTGATTCAACACATTAATTTTATTCGTTCATACCACACAATCTAAAACATCCAGTAACAACAACATGCTGAGATTTCATGAAATGAAGTGATTCTACACAATTTAAAGATATCTAGCAATTTAAAACATCCCAACACCACATGCCTTCATTAAATCATAAACATCACTCTGCAATGCATTCATACATATATATTTTTCATTTTCCTTCTTTCAAAGGCTAATTAACAAGATGGGAAATTTCCCACCAAAATTTTACAGTTAATTTGATTCATGCACAAATCCATTTCTTCAATTTTTTTTATTAAATCTACTCACTCTAAATAAACAGTTGCATAGCATCATATATTAATTTGCACAACTTTGAATTTTAATTTGACATGAACTTTACTTCATACATTTATATTTAACAAGCATTTCATACCAAAAATGTGGACTTTTTTTGCGACATGCTTCACATCTAAATTGGAGAATAAACTAAGCAATTTACATTTACAATTGTAATTTAAATTCCCTAAACATACAATGTTTAAACTACAATTTAGAAAGCATATAGAAACACCCACCTAATAGAAGAGTATTAGAAGCACAATCCCCTCACAAAAGCACTCCATGATCCAGAAAAGCAAAGCCAAAGTCCACCGAAATTTCCAAACAGCAAAACCACCCGAAGCTCTCTCTGTTTCTTTACTCTTTTTTTTGTTTGATTTGATTTAATTTAGTGTAGTTAGGCTTAGATTAGGGATAGTTATAGGAATAATTGTAGGGTGGTTATTAAACTACTTTCCCACTATGTTATACTCTCTCTCCACTCACCCCACTCTCATTTACCCAGTCAACCTCAACGTTCACCTTAACGTTCACATCCGGCCAAATCTAGTTTGCACATTGCACGGGTGCACGTGCACGTGCTTGTGTACACCATACATTTTTTTCATTTAATTTTTTTGACATTACAAGTGGGCTCACTAATAAAATGAATTTTTTGGATGGGTTTTAAAAAATATTTTTAGGCCCATGAGTTTTATAAAAATAATATAATACAAAATGTAGTAATTTAGAATGAGAAGAAAAATGTATATTACCTCTTAGAAAATTTGGAAACATGCATATCAAAATTTCTCACATGCATTGCACGTGCAAAAATGTGAAAATTTAATTATTATTTTCCTTGGGTGTTAAAACACTCCCTCCTTAGAATAGTTCCATCCTCGGAACTACACTTAAAGAGTGAGAAAACAAAAGCAAAGAAGAGCTTACAAAATCTAATCAAAAAGTTCAAGATGGTCTCTCATCATCCTCTCAGATTCCCAAGTGGCTTCCTCAATTAGTTGGTTCCTTCACACGACCTTGGCCATAGGTATAGTTTTATTTCTCAAAACTTTCTCCCGTTGGTCCACAATCTCCACAGGACGCTCCTTGTAACTCAGATCAAACTGCAAACCCTCAGGCACTTTTGGTAGAATGACTCGGATCAAGAATATAGCCTTGTAACATAGACACGTGGAAGACATTGTGCACTTGGTCTAGTTCCTCCGGCAACTCCAGTCGGTAGGCTGTCTTCCCAATCCTCTTCAATAGCTTGTAGGGTCCAATGTATATCGGGGCTAACTTTCCACTCTTTCCAAACCGAATCACATCATTGGTTGGAGATACTTTCAGGAAAACATAACCACCGTCTTCAAACTTCAGGTCTCTTCTCTGATTGTCGGCGTAACTCTTCTGCCTACTCTGTGCATCAACTAACCTCTTCCTGATCAACATAATCTTCTCTGAAGTCTGCTGCACTATTTTGGGCCCATACATTTGCCTTTCCTCCACTTCATACCAGCATACTAGTGTCCTTCACTTCCTCCCATACAGAGCTTCGTATGGTGCCATACCGATGCTAGTCTGAAAGCTGTTTTTGTAGGCAAATTCCACCAGGGCTAAGTGCCTCTCCCAGCTGTCACCAAAGTCCAACACACAACACCTCAACATGTCCTCCAGCACTCGATTGACTCTCTCAGTCTACCCATCAATTTGAGGATGAAAAGCAGTACTAAAATCAATCTTGGTCCCCAAAGCTGCCTGAAGACTCTTCCAGAAATGCGACGTGAATCTCGCATCTCGATCTGACACAATCCATACAGGAATTCCATGTAGTCTCAAAATTTCCCCGATATACAATTCTGCCAACTTCTCCATAAACCAAGTGATCTTCATTGCCAAGAAGTGAGCAGATTTGGTGAGTCGATCGACTATCACCCAAATCGCATCATTCCCCCTGGGACTCCTGGGGTAGCCCCATGATGAAATCCATGATGATGTTATCCCATTTTCACTCCGGAATGGGTAACGGCTGCAGCAATCCTCCGGGTTTTTGATTTTCTGCCTTGATTTGCTGACAGGTTGCCCACCTTGCAACAAACTCTGCTACATCCTGCTTCATCCCTGACCACCAGAAATACTGCTTGATATTCTTGTACATCTTGGTACTCCCTAGATGCATGGATAAAAGAGTGGTGTGTCCTCCTGTAGAATGCTTTCCTTCAGTTCTGCTTGATCCGGTACACACAACCTTTCTGCAAACCACAACACTTCGTCCTTCACCTGGAATTCTGCCAATTACCTATGCCGACCTGCTTTTTCATCTTCTGAATCTCTGGATTAGACTTTTGACTGTCGATAATCTTCTCCCTCAGTGTGGACTGAAGTCTCAACTGTGCTAAAGATGCTCTCAGTCCTTTCAACACCAATTCTATCCCAGCTTGATCGAGCTCCTTTGCTAAACTTTCTTGAGTCGTGATCAAACGAGATAAACTGCTCTTTCGACTGAGCACATCAGCCACCACATTTGCCTTACCTGGGTGATACTTTATCTCAGGACGGATGTCTTCCAGTACTTCCAACCACCTCCTCTGCCTCAAAATTTAGATTCCTCTACTGGTAGATATACTTCAGGCTCTTGTGATCTGTGTACATATTAACATTCTCTTCATACACGTAGTGCCTCCACTGCTTCAAAGCAAAGATAATTGCTGCCAACTCCAGATCATGGGTTGGGTAATTCTTTTCATGCGATCTTAGTTGCCTAGACCCATAAGCTATTACCTTCCCCTCTTGCATCAACACACAGCCCAAACCACGATGGAAAGCATCGCTGTATATATCATAGTCGATCCCTGCTCTCGGTAAAGCCAATATCGGAGCGGTGGTCAACCTCTCCTTCAACTCTTGGAAACTTGCCTCACACTACTCCGTACACTTAAAACTCACATTTTTCCTTATAAGTCCAGTGAGTGGCACGGCTATCTGAGCATAGCCCTGAATAAACCTCCGGTAGTAGCCAGTTAAAACCAAAAAGCTTCTGATCTCCTTCACTGTTGTCGACCTTGGCCACTCCTTTGCTGCCTCTATCTTCTGCGGATCAGTGGCCACTCCCTCATTAGAAAGGATATGACCCAGGAACGCAACTTTGGACTTCCAGAAGTCACAATTGGATAGTTTAGCATAAAACTTCTGTTCTTGCAGCTTCTTCAGTACCTCTGCTAGATGCCCAACATGCTCTTTCTCTGACTTAGAGTATACGAAAATATCGTCGCTGAACACCACAACGAAAGAATCGATGAATGGTCGCATGACCCTGTTCATCATGTCCATAAATATAACCGGTGCATTTGTTACTTCAAACAGCATAACCAAGAACTCTTAATGCCCATGTTGAGTTCGGAATGTAGTCTTGTGTACATCCTCTTCCTTTACACGAACTTGGTGATAACCCAACCGAAGATCTATCTTGGAGAAAACTGCTGCTCCTTGTAGTCGGTTGAACAAATAGTTCTTCAATCTGCTACTTAACCTCATTCTGTTCCACCGGCGCCATTCTGTACGGTGCCTTGAAAATTGTTGCACTCCCTGGTTGAATGGAAATGCTGAACTCTACATCTCTATGTGGTGGTAGTCCCGGTAGATCTTCCAAGAATATGGTCGAAAAGTTCCAGACTATAGGAATCTGCTTAACTTCCTCAGGAATCTTCTTCTTAGTTATAGCTGCCATCAACTGCTTGCACTTTCTCTTTCCTTGAAATGTAACAGCTGGTCCTCCTGGTGCCTTCACCAACACTTCCTTGCTTTCGATATTGGCACTGTAAATTGACATCCAATTTCCCAGCACTGCCAACTCAATGAGATCGATACCAAACATTCTCCCTTCAATCTCGAGGTCACAACCCTCATAGTATTGATCGGTAGTCAACGTTTCTCCTGATGGAGTAGCTACTGCTAGAACCTTGCCAGAAAAAAATTTCGGATCAACTCCCAATCGTTTAGCAAATGCAGGTGACACAAAAGTGTGGGATGATCCAGTATCAAACAAAACAGTTGCTTTCATTCCATTAATTAGAATTTCTCATATTACATAATGAATACTTTCAGTACATAACATTTCTAATATAAAAAAGGAAGTAACAATAATAAAACTCTATTTAGTGCCCCCATACCGGTGATGACACTGTCTGCATCATCCGCTTCAGTCAGGGCAAACACTCGTCCCTGCCGGTATGGCTTCTTCCCTTGCTCTACCTGCTTCTACCTCTGTCCTCCCAGTTGGAACTAGGGGCAAAAGGGCTTGGTATGGCCTTCCTTCCCACAATTAAAGCAAGTTATGGGGTTTCGAGGCATGGTGCAGTCGGTCCTAAAATCGTAGCAAGTCACACTCGGGCCCCTGATACCTCCGTTGCTTGGCCTCGCCATCACAGAAATGACATTTGCCCTAGTTGGTCGGAACCTCCATGCCGGGGGCTGTCCCCTAAAGTTACTTGCTGGTGCGGGCCTCTTGCCAGCGCTCCAATTGTTCTTCTTTGTCTGAGCCAACTGATACTGTTCCATGTCATTTTCGTGGCTGCAGCCCTTCTGACCAACTAATCAAACCTTCTGATGCCGAGGGTATCATCCGAGACCTCAAACTTGGCCTTAATCCCTATTCAAACTTCTGTGCTTTCTTTGCCTCGTCAATTAACAATTCTGGTGCATACCTCGAGAGCTAAGTAAACTTGGTCTCATACTCTCGAACATGCAAACTTCCCTGTTGTAAACTCAGGAATTCCATAGCCTTTTTCTCCTGCACATCCATTGGAAAATAGTGGCTGCGGAACACCTCCAAGAATTCCTCCTAAGTGACTAGTTCTTCCCCTAGATCGCTTTATGGACTGCCACCAGACCCCGACATCCTTCTCTAGCTACATGGTGTCCAGCTTCACTTTACTCGCCTCGGGTGTCTCCAGGACCTCGAATATTGTTTCTATCTATCGAATCTAGTCATCTGCCGCATCTGGATCTGCCTTGCCCTCAAATACTGGTGGTTTCATTCGCTTAAATGATTCCACCAATTTGGTTGCTTCTGGGACTTGTACTGCCTGTCCCACCCAGGTGGTTCAGGTCACAATTGCGGCAAAGGTGTTGATAGTTTGGTACACCATAGCCAATTATGTTCCCATATCAAGTCTATTACCTTCACAACTATGTCCTTCACCATTTCGGGTTCTTCGTCCGGCCATTTCTGTAGTACCCCAGATTTTTAAATAATGTTTTAAAGATTTATAAATGAATTAAAATGACTTTTGGGGATTTAATAATTTTTTCTGAAAAAATTATCTTTTTACACGTGCAAAACACGTGCAAATATTTTCTTGAAAAGTTCAAAATCAAAAATTATTTTGGGGGAAACTCATTAATTATTATTAGATATTATTTGTGAATTTTCTAGATTTTTCTGATATTTATTGGACCTATTCGCAAATATTACAAAACAGGGACTTTTGTGCAAAATTACCACTTGGAGTAAAAACTCCAAATTTTTGGATTTTTGGGCTGGGCTTGATGCCTAGTCAACTCAGGATTAAAAATTTTACTTTTTGTTTAGATGAATTTGGTTTATTTTGCAATTTTTGATAAAAGATGAACTTTTTGCAAAGTTGCCATTTAGAAAGACAAGAATGCAGAATCGTTTTCTGGGTTTCTCAAACAGTGCCGGTTGGTTATAAGATGGTTATTTTTTATTTTAAAACTCAGTTAAGTTGGTCTTATTTAGTTTTCATGTATAAGGTATTCATATATGTAAAGATATATTTAAAAGAGGTATTTTACAAATTTGTTTACAAACCCTAAAAACCTATATTCTGGCCTATTTGAAAGGTAGTGTGCATCCGTCTTTTTCTGCACAACACAAAGGATTTTATTATTATTATTTCTTGGGGTTTTGAAGAGAAGATCTTGGATTTCTTGCGAAGGAGGGATTTTTCTTGTTTTTTATTAACTTCGTTTGATTTCTTCAACAAGGTGAGTGACATGTTTGTTTTGTGTTCTTTTATGTATGTTGTATGTGATGATTTATTGATTAAAAAGCATGTGAGGAGTTTGCATGAAGATATATGAAGTTTTGATGAGTAGATGAATTAAAAAGTGAATCTTTCATGAGAACTATGTTGTGATGACTTGAAGTTGCATAAGGATGACTTGAGATTAATAAAGAATCTTTCATGGGTTTGTTGTTTTGTATTATATTCTTGTTAATTTGAATAAATACCATGAGATTGTATGAAGACTTTGCATAAGTGATTGGAAATTGAGTTCCTTACTGTGTATGAGTATAGGCATAGTCTGTTTGGATGGTTGATGTAGTACATCTTGATTAAAAACATCTTGAGATTGCATATACTTCATGGGTGCTGATGTGAGTAGTCTTATATGTGTTTAATAAATTTTTAAAGAGGAGTTTTAGATCGAAAAGATCAAGTTTTGAATATTGTGAAGAGGGGATGGTTGTATTCGGGTTTGTGTGTGCAGGCCAATACATGATGTTGAGTTTTTGAAGTTCTTGAGTGAAATCCGCTTTGGTTTGACACTGAGATTAAATAAAACATTACACTACTCCTTTAGCATGATTCTACTAATATATATATATATATATATATATATATCTATATATATATATATATATATATATATATATATATATAAACACACACACACACACACATACTCATATAACCATATGTTCTGTTTTGAAGACCTGCTGAATTGACATTTAATGTTTTTTATGAAATTCCAATTGAAATTCTAGTTGTTTGATACTGAGGCTTTTTTACTTATACATGTTGTTTTCCTGATGTTTCACTGATGCCTAATCTCATATATGCAAGCACTAATGGTAATCACCTATGCATATGCATATACATCCTATTTTACTGACTTTTGAAGATTTTTGTGAAAATTCTCCATTTTGAGATCCTGATAGGTCGTGGGTGCACTTTGTTAACCCCTATGTGTTGCACTGGAGGTGATTGATCACCTCAGTGAACTACACTTTGTTTTTTACAAAACCTAAGTGAGTGTCAGTTGAAGACATGCACAAAAGCACAACCTGGTTAGTACATTGGTGAACTATGGTTTGATATGAGTTGAATAGAACTGAACTCAACACTGCAACCTATATATAACCAATTCTTGAAGTTTACTGGTACATTGAAGGTCCTAATATACTTTATTACCATCCAGGAGAATCATTCCTATACTCAGTTCAACCCAGCACATTAGCTGCAGATTACTGCTACAGTTGCTGCACCTTTGTGTAGGTGCACATATGAACAAGAGTTCATCTCCATTAACACTACCTGTTTTTGATTAAGTCGTAACTATGAGTGTGTGTTTGGGTAATCTCCTCGTGTATGCAGTTAAGGGTATTCCTACTTTATGCAAATACTCCATATCAGCAGGGGGCGGGTCTTTCTATATTATCCATACTCATACAATTCAATCAGAGAAGCGGGGTTTTCTATATTATCTACATATGCTTCATTGCAATAAGAGGACTTCTACTATACTTCACCTTATATTTCACTTTTCCTACACATCAGATACATTTATATACACTGCTATGTGTTCAAAAAGGGAATTACTAGATCTTTTACAACCTACATATGATTAATCCTTACATCCTGCACATGATTTAATTTCCATATACCTGCATACACTTAAACTCATCTAAGAATCAACTCCTATATATATCTGCCATGATCAATTCATATGTATCAGTGAAAGGATACCTTCTATACTTACAAGTTATCTTATATATATATATATATATGTTCATATATTCAACTCCTATACCTGCTTATGCTTCTTTTTTAATAAGAGGGCTTCTTCTATAACTGCATATGCTTAAGTTCAATTAAGACTTTCTTCTAAAGCTGCATATGTGTTAATTCAATAGAAGACTTGCTTCTATATCTGCATATATATACCTTATGTAGTAAAAGGGATTTCTTTCTTTGTATCAGTGTAGATATATGTATATGCACTTAAAATCAGTAAAAAGGATTCCTATATATATATATATATATCATATATGCATACATCTACCTCACATCAGTGTGGAGGATTTCTCTCAATATCAGATAACTGTGTATGCTTCACCTCAACTCAGTAAAAAAGAGTTTCTTTGTAACTGCATAAGTTCATCTTCTTATAACCTGCGTACACATCCTTCAACTCAAAAAGAGAGATTTTCTATTTATATATCATATATATACCCACATACTTATATATTAGTAAAGGGTTTCTATATATATATATATATATATATATATATATATATATAGTAAGTCTATTAAATGCTGGGGAGCTGAAATTCTAATCGGGAGTTGGAGATTTCAGCCATCCGATCGCGTTTGATCGCGATCAAATGGCTGAGATCTCCAGCCGCTTATCTTCGGAATTGATGAGGGGTAAAAGGGGTATAATCGAAATCCTAATCCTTATCTCTTATCTTCTCACGCTCTCTCTCCCGCTCTCCATCTTCGTCCCGCTCTCTTCGAAACCCTAATCCCTCTCTTATCTTCTCACACTCTCTTCGAAACCCTAATCCCTATCTCTTCTCTTCTCAAGCTCTCTCTCTCCATCTCGATCTTCGTCCCGCTTCTAAACCCTACCTCTATATCTCTTATCTTCTCACCACCAAAGTGGAGCTCTCTCTCCCGCTCTCTTTCTTCGTCACTTGTGTAAACCCAACTCCATGAAAAACTCCATCTCCAGCGGCTTATCTTCAGATCTGTTAGGGATAAAAGGGGTATAATCGATCAACCCCTATCTCCCTTATCGTCTCACGACCAAAGAAGAGCTCTCTCAAGTTCGTTCTCTCTCTCCGATGAAAAATCCAAACCGCGATAAAGGTTTCGATTTCTACTCGATATTTAAAATTTTATTTCCTTTAGAATTGCTTCTAGTTTGTTGTTATATTTTTATCCCTTAAATTATGCATTCATTTCTTTAACAACTATACATTTATTTCTTGAAATTTATTTAAGCCATGTCAAAAAGTTGCATTTGTGAATGCTTCATATTTTTTAGAATAACAAATAATATTCGTACTATTATATGGAATTTTGAGATGTGGACATGACACGTACATATAAGCACACATAATGCATGTAAAATGCAGCCTAGTTTCTGTTTCTTTTGAGATTTGCTTAAATCACTGCTTATAGTTTTGTTAATGGGGGGTATTTTTTATGCATGTCCATTGCATCAAATCAAAATTGGGAAGTCAAATCCTTTGCGTGTTGTGTACGTGTCCTACTACTTTAGAGGAAGAAGTTGAGGGATGTTTCCCATTTAACTATGGATGTTTCTCCCAAAAAAGAAAATATTTAACTGTCCAAAATATGTACATACTTAAATTTTTTCAACACTAAGTTTCATATCCCCTCAGTATGAAGACTTTATTACTTGTAGCTTCAGAATGTAGTCTGTTAGACTTTTTCCTTTGTGTTACTTTTAAAGTTGTAGCTTTTTTTTAATGTTTGTTATCTCATTCTCCTATGAAGGATGGAGTTTGAAAATGAAGAGTTACTAAGCCAAGATGTTCATACCGGTTGGAGAGACGTTGATGATGCTTCTAAACCATTTGTTGGTTTAGTATTTGCAACATTAGACGAAGGATATGAATTTATAAAAGATATGCAAAATTAGCTGGTTTTTCAGTGCGCAAGTTCACAACAATGGTTGGCACTACTACGAAGGAGAAGTATTCACAACAATTTGTATGCTCAAAGCAAGATAAGCTGGTAGATACAGTTGGTGTGAATGTTGCCAATATTGAAGAATCGTCTTCTTCAAATGTGATCAAGAGAAGGAGAAGGGCTGTGATGAAAGAAGAATGTTCGGCTCAAATACGAATTCAAAAGGACGATGACGGGATATGGTCAATTCGAAGGTTTGTGGAAGAGCACACCCATCTTTGTGTTACACCTAGAAAGCAACAATTCTTAAGATGTAATAGAACTGTTTCTGAAGCGCAAAAAAGTTTACTTAGTTCTTTCAAAGAGGCTAACATAAGAACTTCAGAGTTTATGTCCTTCATGGAGATAGAAAATGAAAGTTTCAGTAATATTAATTGTACTGAAAAAGACATTAGAAATTCGTTGCAAAAAGAGAAGGATGGGATGAGAGCTTATGATGTTGATATATTGCTGGAGCACTTGCAAGAGGAAAAAGAGAAGAATCCTTCTTTCTGTTTTCATTACAAGGTTGATTAAGACAACAAATTAACCCTTGTGTTTTGGGTTGATGCTATTGCTAGGAAGGCTTATAAGCATTTTGGTGAAGTGCTAATTTTTGATACCACATATGACACAAATGAATACAAATTGGTTTTTGTCCATTTACTGGAGTTAATCACCATCGTTAATCTGTCAATTTTGGTGCAGCTTTCATAAATAAAGAGACCACCGACTCGTTTGTTTAGTTGTTTGAAAAATGGGGTGAAACAATTGGTGGGTCTCCACCTAAAGTTATCATTACAGATCAAGATCCTGCAATGGAGAATGCAATCTGCATGTATTATCCTGGTTCGAGCCACAGGCTATGCATGTGGCACATTCTTAAAAAGCTTCCTGATAAGCTTGGTGGTCCGGGGCCTTAATAGTGATTTTAGCATTCCATTCCATAGTTGCATTTGGGAATCAGAGACCCCGGAAGAGTTTGAGATGAGATGGAATGACGTAATGAACGCTAATGTACAAATTGCAGGTGTTACTTATTTCAATAAATTATAGCTATGTTTGACCATTTTTTAGTAGTATTAATACTTGAAACATATTACAATAACAGGTAATCCTTGGCTTTCTGACATTTATGAGCTTCGTGAGAAGTGGATACTAGCTTATGCTAAGCATATTTTTACTGCTGGAATTCGCACAACTCAGAGATCAGAAATAAGGATTCTTTTGTGGATAAGTATGTTAATGGCAAAAATTCTTTATATGAATTTATCACGAGGTTTGAAAGGGCAATAAGGAAACAAAGACAAAATCAGTTAGCAGCTGACTACATAACTCTTCATACAAAACCAAAGCTGCAAACAGATTTTGAAATTGAGACACAAATGTCTGAGCTCTACACTAGAGCGGAATTTCATGTATTTCAAGCTGAATTAGTTGAAAGCTTGAATTACGCATTTTTAATGAAAGTTGACGATGATAGTGTGCGACACTATATTGTGAGGAGAATGGGAAAGTCAGTAAAAGCTGATAAAACAAGAGATGTGTTCTATAAGAGAATGGACAATACTGGGTCTTGCACTTGTAGAAAATTTGAAGTGGAGGGAATTCCTTGTAGACACATCCTTGTGGTATTGAGAAATGAGTTTGTTGATTTCCTGCCTCAATCTTATATTTTAAAAAGGTGGACCGCTTTGGTAACTATCGAGATTGTATATGATGATGTTGGTGAAGAAATCATTGGTAGCTACGGTAGTCCACAAGATTTGGATATGGTGGAGTTGTCAAATGAAATCAACAAAGTGATGAGGATTGCTCGCTCATCAAAGGAGATGCACCAGAAGGCTAAAACATTACTAGTTGGTGTTGTTGCAGAATTGCAACAAGATATGCCCCAAGAATTACAACAAGCAACAAGTACTTCACTACCTAAAACAGTCAATATTCATGTACCGGATATTGCAAAGACCAAAGATAGTGGGAAGCAAATTAAAGGGGGAAAGGAGAAAGCATTGGAGAAGGCTGCGAAACCACTAAGGAAGTGTCGTTTGTGTAAGAAGCTTGTTAATCATGACAGTCGCACTTGTCCTTTAAAGGAAAGGTTAGTATTTAAATACAAACTTTATTTCAATTTTTGTTATATATAATATAATCTTATTTTCATTTTGTGAATATTAATCGTGTAGCTCTAATATGAATGAGTCACAAGCTTCTACTACTTTTTCAAGAATGGAACCCATAACAGAAGAGGCTCCAAATATGCATGAACTATATCGGTTTATTTCTGTGGATTTTGCAAGGTATGTGTCATACATGATTTAAAATAATTTCTGACCCATATCTGTAATTATTGTTCTTTAATACCTTATAGCACATTTGTTAAATTAACCGTTATGTCTTCATTGTTTGCAGGTAAAATAATGATGTACATAAAATAGATGCATGATTTGAAATTTATATCCGAAAAGTTGGTAAAAAGATTTGGTTTATAGTTTATAATTCCAAGTTAGTAGGCAATGATGAAAAGTTTATGTATGAGATTTTTTTTTGGAAGCTAGTAGGCATGGCTTAATAAAGCAGCCCTAGTGACAAATTAAAAATTCCACATTTGACTCACTTATACTTGATTTATTATGCGGCAGTGATGAAAAGTTTATGCATGATTTTGTTTATTCATGATTATATATTCGGCAATTGGTATAGAAAATTTTAAAGGATGGTGTTCAACTTCATGTTCAGTTTGTGTTTGTTTTGAGCTGGGGAGCTGAAATTATTTGATACTTCACCCTTTTGTTCAATTAAAGTTGTTCTGAGCTTACCCATTTTCAACTTCATTTTCAAATGCACTTGTACTGAGCTTACAAATTTTGAGGTTCATGTGTAGTTTATGGTGGTACTATTCTGAGCCTGCATGATTTTTGCATCTGAGTCTACAGTTTTCTGTTTTTGTTGTACTTGTTCTGAGCCTACAAGTTTTTTTGCTGAAATTTTTTACTTGATGATGCCCTGTTTATCCAAAATTCGATGATGTCCTGTCAATTTAAATTACCAGCTTCACCATGTTTAACATACACTCTCCAGGAACATACCACATACGTACTTGCATTTTTTTTTATTTGATGAATCACTTTGTGCAGGAATTCAAGAGGAAGAACAAGAAGGTCGTTAGCGGAGAACTGGAGATACCTTCAGAACACTCTCCGACAAATGGAATTCTTTACTTTGTTGGTCATGTATGGATTGTAATGAAAATAATGGAAATTGAAAGATAAAACTAGTTTGTGGTTACAATTGTGTATATACTTGTTTTCTATAATCTTCAAAACACTCTCCAACTAGTTTGTGGTTACAAAATTTGAAACTTCATGTTTAGCTTCTGTTTGTCTTGAGCGTACAGAATTTGATGCTTCATGTTAAGTTTCTGCTGTTCTGAGCTGTGCGTACACAATTTGATGCTTCATGTTCATTTTCTGTTTGTTCTGAGTTAACAAAATTTGATACTTCATGCTGTGATTCTGTTTGTTCTGAGTTTACAAAATTTGATAGTACATGCTCTGTTTGTGTTCGTTCTGAGCTTACAAAATTTAAGACTTCATGCTCTGTTTGTGTTAATTCTGAGCTTACAAAATTTGATACTACATGCTCTGTTTCTGTTTGTTCTGAGCTTACAAAATTTGATACTACATGCTCTGTTTGTGTTTGTTCTGAGCTTACAAAATTTGATACTTCATACTCTGTTTGTGTTAATTCTGAGCTTACAAAATTTGATACTACATGCTCTGTTTTCTGTTTGTTCTGAGCTTACAAAATTTGATACTTCATTATCTGTTTCTGTTTGTTCTGAGCTAACAAATTTTGATACTTCATGCTCAATTTCGGTTTGTTCTGAGTTTACAAACTTTGATGCTTCATGCTCTGTTTCTGTTTGTTCTGAGCTTACAAAATTTGATACTTCATTATCTGTTTCTGTTTGTTCTGAGCTAACAAATTTTGATACTTCATGCTCAGGATCTGTTTGTTCTGAGCTTACAAAATTTGTTACTTTATACCCTGTTTCTGTTTGTTCTGAGATTACAAAATTTGATACTTCATTCTCTATTTCTGTGGTTCTAAGGTGAGCTTACAAAATTTGAAACTTCATGTTCAGATTCTGTTTGTCTTGAGCTTACACAATTTGATGCTTCATGTTAAGTTTCTGCTGTTCTGAGGTGAGCTTACAAAATTTGATACTTCATGTTCAGTTTCTGTTTGTTCTGAGCTTACAGAATTTGATACTTCATGTACAGTTCCCGTTGTTATGAGCTTACACAGTTTGAGCTGACACATTTTCAGCTTACACATTGAGTATACATCATACCATCGCATGACACCAAAACAATAATGAACTAAATATATGGAAGAATTTCGATCATCATAGAATTGCAAGGTAATACAATGTTCTTGACATTTGAAACTTTGCAAAAAGCTGAAACTTAACAAAAACTTTACAAAGTAATACAATATTCAATAACGCACAGGTACATCAAAAACTTTACAAAAACTGAAAGTATACAACTTTTTTTGCTCCAAATATAAATTTTTTTGTATAGTGTCAACAAAAATACAAATTTTTTTGCTCCAAATATCAACTGCTGTCCAGTTGTCGAGTAGTCAACAGCTCAAAGAAGCACTTCATGCTGAAATCAACCTGAAATCAAAATTAAACAGAGCTCATTTAGCCTGGAAAAGACAAAATATTTTAAAAATATAGTTGGCTTAGAACACAAAATATCATTCAGCAATTATAGTAGGCTCAGAACAACAGAACATTTAGATCATAAACTGTTTCGAAGCAGCAGCAACATCAATATCAGTGTCACAAACCAATGTGTTAAAAATACATTTGTGACCACATACCAGTTATAACTTTCAACTTCCATCACTTCCATTACAATCCATACATGACTAACACACTAAAACATGATTGACACCAGACCAAACAATTCAACCAAGAGAAACTGAACACGTGTATCAAATTGTGTAAGGTCAGCTCAGAACAACAAAGACTGAACATGAAGTTCAAAATTTGTTAGCTCAGAACAATAGAACCTGAGCATGAAGTTTAAAATTGTGTAAGCTCAGCTCAGGATGACAGAAACCAATCACGATGTTCAAATTGTGTAAGCTCCAAACAAACAAAAACAGAGCATGAAGTATCAAATTGTGAAGGCTCAGCTAAGAACAAACATAAACAGAGCATGAAGTATCAAATTGTGTAAGCTCAGAACAAACAGAAACTGAACATGAAGTATCAAATTTTGTAAGCTCACCTCAGAAAAGCAGAAACTTAATATGAAGCATCAAATTGTGTAAGCTTAAGACAAACAGAATCTGAACATGAAGTTTCAAATTTTGTAAGCTCACAACAACACAAACTGAACATGTTTAGTTCAAAATGTGTAAGCTCAGAACAACAGAACACTGAACATGAGGTTTAAAAAAAACCAGTAGTCTCAGAACACACTATTCATAACTAGGGCTGCATTGGGGAGTCGTGCCAACTAGGATATGATAGATATATAATCAAGAATAAATACAACAAGCTTGAAATAATTATTCAGATCATAAAGTGTTTTGCATAACTGCCTACACCAACACACCGAAGGAGAGATCAACCACCAAAAGGCTTAAATGAGTATCCAACACATACGCATCCAACATCAGTTACTAAAAAAATATAGTTTCTGTTTGGTCTGAGCTTACAAAATTTGATATTTCATGTTCTGTTTCTGTTGTTTTGAGCTTATCATCAACTGTCTTATATATATAGAGTAAGTCTATTAAGAGTTTGGGAGTTGAAATCCTTATCCTGAGCGGGGGTTTTTAGCCATTCGTTCACGACTAATCGCGATCAAACGACTCATCTTCGATCCCGCTTATCTTCAGAATGTTTGGGGGTAAACGGGGTAAAATCAAAAACCCCTATCTCTTTTCTTCTCACGATCAATCGACCAAGCACACATAATAGACTTACTCATGAATATATATAGACTAAAAAAAACCAGTAGGCTCAGAACACACTATTCATAAATAAGGCTGCATTGGGGTGCCGTGCCAACTAGCATATGATAAATATATAATCAAGAATAAATACAACAAGCTTGAAATAATTATTCAGATCATAAAGTGTTTTGCATCACTGCCTAAACCAACACACTGAAGGAGAGAATCAAACACCAAAAGGCTTAAATGAGTATCCAACACATATGCATAAATGTAAGGTAAGTGTTGAGG
Source organism: Hemerocallis citrina (assembly GCA_017893485.1). Taxonomy (NCBI): domain Eukaryota; kingdom Viridiplantae; phylum Streptophyta; class Magnoliopsida; order Asparagales; family Asphodelaceae; genus Hemerocallis; species Hemerocallis citrina. Next base: position 216,689,175 of record CM030362.1, read on the forward strand.
GCATTGGGCATTCAAAAACCTTTATTTCATTTCTTCCCCCTCTTCTCTCCCGCTCATACCCCAAACTCTATTCAACTTTGAATAATTATCATGGCACACAACCAAATACGCTTCAAAACAATAATTTCAATCCCTAAAAATAAATAACCAACTTATATCAAAATCAATCTCATCATTGCCTACACACAAAACCGAATGAAAATGCAAGAAATTAAACATAAATCATAAAAGCATTTATGAGAATCAAACACTTCCCTTCGGAATCTGAGAGAGGCAGAACCCACTTCGAGTAGAAATCGAAACCCTTATCGCGGTTTGGGTTTTCCGTCGGAGAGACAGAACGAACTTGTGAGAGCTCTTCTTTGGTCGTGAGACGATAAGGGAGATAGGGGTTGATCGATTATACCCCTTTTACCCCTCAACCGATCTGAAGATAAGCGGCTGGAGATGGGGTTTTTCATGGAGTTGGGTTTACACAAGTGACGAAGAAAGAGAGCGGGAGAGAGAGCTCCACTTTGGTGGTGGGAAGATAAGAGATATAGAGGTAGGGTTTTGAAGCGGAACGAAGATTGAGATCGGGAGAGAGAGCGTGAGAAGAGAAGAGATAGGGATTAGGGTTTCGAAGAGAGTGGGACTAAGATCGAGAGCGGGAGAGAGAGCGTGAGAAGATAAGAGAGGGATTAGGGTTTCGAAGAGAGCGGGACGAAGATGGAGAGCAGGAGAGAGAGCATGAGAAGATAAGAGATAGGGATTAGGATTTGGATTATACTCTTTTTGTAATACCCCGCAAAATTTAAATGACAATTTTGCCCTCGGGTGTTACGCACGTACATTTTGAACTGCTATTAATGATATCTATAATGCATTTTGATATGTATTTTGAATTCCGATTATTTATGCAATCCCACATTATTAAAATCCCATTTGAGATAACTCAAATACTAAATTTCAATCTTTGAGTTTTTACGTGCTTTTTACGTATTATCGATGCACGTGTCGATTTCGAGTATTCCACTGTTACGTGCAAAGTTTTCAATGGATTTCAATTATTTAATTTATAAACATGTTTAAATTCATTTTGTAAACAGAATTCAATTTTTGTCTATTTTAATTAAAATAATTTGTATACGTGCAATACACGTATTTTCTGTACGTTTGAGTACATTATCGTATATGTATATTAAATGTATTCTTATGTTGCATTCCGATTAATTATAAATATTTGTCCGGTTGATAGAGTCAATTTTGTATTTTTGAGATTTTACGGGCGATGCACGTGTTTGCGGTGCACGTGTTTAAGCGTATTCTTCTTTCAAAATAAATTTCATGAAATAGTGTGTGTCTATTTTAATTGTGCATGAAAAGTATAATTTTTAAGTTAATTTTATATGTTTATTACATATATAAATAATTGTTTTAAAGGGATTAATTAAATAATTTATTTTGGGGTGTACACAAAGCACGTGCACGTGCTCACGTGCGATGTGCACACATCTTTGGGGGGGCGGGCTGTTTATAGAAGAGGGAAAACTGAATATTTTATTTTGAAAGTAGGAGGGAAAGCAAGTTTAAATCATGGGGTTAGTGGTGTTCATGTGGGAGGTGGTTATTCTAACTACCCTTAATTAAACTATAAAATACCCCCTAAGTCTCTCTCATTCTCTCATCTCTTCTCCTCCCTCTCTCCTGTCATTTCCGAAAAGAGACCAAGCCTCAACCAGCAAAGCCCTTGTCCATTTCTCCACCAAATCACCTATTTCACAAGCCTATATACATATACTAATGTATATATGTACATACATAGTATATGTATATGAAAGAAGATGGGAGTTGTTCTTGATGTTGCCAAAATGGAGTGGAGTTGGAGCCTCACTGTTGGTGACCGAAAGTGATGATAGGGAGCCTTGCTTTGGTGCGTGGATTTCGAGGAGTTGCAATTGGAGTTCTCTTTAGGAACTTCTAATTCTAGGAGTTCATTTGAGTACAAATTCATCAACTTTAGATGGGTGTTTCTTAAATTCTTTCTAATTTAGGAGTAGAAATTGCATGATAGATAATATACAATTTAATTGTTGAATTTGAATTGGTATGATGAGATTACATGCAAATTAATGTAGAGTTGAATTACTAAATTTTGATTGGTGTGGTAGATACAAGTTACTTAATCTATTCTCTAAATTGTCATGATTGTTAGTTTGGAATGCTAGAATTGAGGTGATTTGTATGAAATTGATGCAAGTTGAATCATTGGTTAAAATAATGTAATTGTATAGAAAAGAATTGTCGGTTTGCTAATGTGGCAAAGAAGTGCGGTTCTAACCTCAAAAATATTTATTTTTATGAGTATAGAGATTCGTATAAAGTAATTTTTTATAAAAGACAACATTCTAATTGGAAAATTGGATCTATGTGTTTTTATGCATTTTGAAGAAGTATTTTATTATATTGCAAAAATGAGAAACTTGTGAATTTGAGAACATGTATGATATTGTTTTTCAAAGGAATACATTTTGGAAATGATCTGTATTTTATAGAGGTACAAATCAATTTGAAAGGTCGAAAAATATATTCAGGCTGCAAGTGGTGCAATTGACAGTCGACCGAGCTACAGTCGACAATCGACTGTCAAGCATTAAAATTTGGGATTTATCAGCAGGACAGTCGACTGTCTATTTTCCACAGTCGACTGCTACTGTCTTGAATTTTGGTATTTGTATTTTCAAAGTTTCGCAGAACAGTCACTAATCCCTTGCCAACAGTCGACTGAACCAACTATGTTGTTTTTGAAGTTTCAAAGTTTCCACTGGACGGTCGTATGGATATTTTCACAGTCGACTGAACTGGATTTTGAGTTTTGAGAACTCGCAGAACAGCCGATTGGCCACTTTTCACAGTCGACTGCTATTGTCTCGAATGATGGATTTTCTTGAGTTTGAATTCGATTTTGACATGTGAAAGTTGGGTAAGATTGAATATAAGATTTTTTGATTATTAATACTTGATTGAGTTTATTTTGAAATGCACACAAGGGTGAGAGTGATGAAATTGATAAAGAGATCAAATTGAATTGTTCTCATGTTATGAGATTATAAAAGAAATGTTTTTGAGAAAGAACATTGTGAATAAAGGAAATGGAAATGATTAATTGAGATTGATTATGAATCATTGTTGATCTCTAGAAAGAGATAGTTGTTGGAATCTAGAGGCTAGGCGAGGCCCTAGTGACCGGCAGTTCTATTTATTGATTTGAGAGCTAACCATTGAGGGTTGAGTGTCTCTTGAGAAGTAGCCAGGTAGGCTGACTGTCTCTTTTGTTTTGATTTAAGTTCGGTAGGGTAAGCTAGCTCTAGGTTGTGATGATTTTCTTTTAAAACAAACATTGTAAGGATTAGATACATAGTGAAGATGTGATGAAAGTAAGAGAAAAACATGAGTATGAGGGCCATCGGATTGGCGGTGTAAGAGTGATCCACAGACTGCCTGCTTGATGCGTCATGACATGGCGTGGGCACTACTCCAGAATTATCATCCCGGTGGCGATGCTTGTGGGGTGTTTGGTGAGTGCAGGTGGTGCCATTATTCCATGGCGGAGGCTTAATTTTCCATAGTCTGCCTGCTCGATGCATCGTGTCAGTGCGTGGGATTCCCCTCCAGACTGCCTGGACATGGGCTCGTAGATCATAGAACATCTAGGATACTTACCGTAGTTACAGTAGTAGATTAAGTCATGGCGAGGGATTGAACCCTATAAGATGAAGTACGATTAAGGGCTTGCCATCAGACCTATGTAGTATGGGATGCATAGAATCTGAACAAGTGCACATTAGTATCAAGTAATATAAATAACTGCATTAAAGACTAAGTGCACCGCACAACACGACATCTATAGGATAGTCCATTGTAGTTCTATTTGTGATCAAGTTTGTGTTTGCTAAAGTATTTAAGAATCGTTATACTATTTCCAGCATAGAGAGGATGGCCGTGTATAATATTTCGTCAGTTGTAAGCAACTGACGCGCCCACTATTTTTTATGCAGGATTTGGAGTTACATGAAGATATAAAGATGATTGATGCTGTTGATTACTTAAATGTTAAAGTTGTAATAATTGTACATTTATTATTGTTGTATTTTATTTATTCCGCTGCGTATTGATGTAAAAGACTCTGATGTAATTACTGTTATAATAAAAGTTTCAAATTCCTTGTAAAGTTGTACGAAAGAAGTGTAAAGATCCTGTGGAATCTCGATTTCAGTTGTATTTGAATTCGGGGTGTTACAGAGTGGTATCAGAGCCACGCTTCAAAGTAGTACAAATTTATAAGGAACGACACCCTAGAGTGGACATTAGAGTGAGTTCAGTTTATAGAGATTTAAATGTAAGTGGTTTATATTTGTGTTGCTCTATACACTGATATTTTCTTCTCCCTTTTTCCTATTAGATGGTTGGGGTCATGAATGGAAGTTGTTATTGAAGTTGCATTCAACTCTCATTCATGAAGCTCTCCTCGTATACAATAATGTGAGATGGTATGCAAGCACATTTTCTCTGGGTATCAGAGTGGTGCAGTGGGAGCGTGGTTGGTTTGAACCATCATTCATGATACCTTACACATTGACGCACTTTCTCTCTCAAATTATTTCTGTGGATTTTCATCATAGTACTTTTCAACATTTAATACTTTTCAAATAAATATTTTTTCGTATACTATTAAATCACTTAAATACCGATTATTTTGTCTATTTTTCCGTAGTCTTGATTCTTTAAATTTTGTTTTTCAGTCTTAAAGTTTTGTCTTTCGTGTTTTATGTCGCTTTAGGATCATCCGTCTATATCCGCTATTACTTCATGTATTCTATTAAATTTATATTACGACTATTATTTTCTTCATTTATTATTACATTTTGAATTTTGCTTGTGAATTTTGCTTATGTGCATTCATTTTACATGATTTGATTTTGTGATGCGATATTCTTGTGTTGTCCTATATACTTCAGTACATTTTAAGAAGATTGAAATATTTTATCCGTATAAATACAACAAACTAATTTGATTTATTGTCTGCATTCAATATTATTGTTATTACATATTGTCTACTAATTTGTTTTGTTATATTTTATAATGCATATACTCACTATTTATACTTTACTTTATTCTCAAATTTTAAATTGTCTTTACATTCTTGATTACTATATATATTTTCCATTGATTTTTATATGTGTCATGTATTTCAAGATACTTACTATACATATAATTTCACCATCCTCCAATTACTACATTACTATTTTTATGTATAATTAATTGTTTGTGTCAATTGTCCTAATTTGCTACACGACATCATTATTGTTTTCATTTGCACTTCCAACACATGCATATATTTTACATTATTTGTCTTGATGTTATAAATAATTTTTCATTTCTAATAATTAGTACCGTCTATGTTTGATATATCCTATACACCTAATTTTGACATTTCATTGTGTAACTCCGTTTACTCCTATTTTTATATCATTGATTTCAAACATAACATCATACCTTAATAAACACCCAATATCCAAGTATACATAGAAGATTACATCTTTCCATCTCCCATTTTGGTGCAACCGGATGTCAAGAGGGCAAATTTGCAACTAGACATCATTGGAGGCAAACTGCAATTGGACGTCGGGGAAGCAAAATCTGCAACCGAATGTCCAGAAGGCAAACTGCAACCGGATACCGTAGAAGCAATTATGCAACTTGATATCGAGATAGGCAAGTCTGCAGTTGGATACCAACGAGACGAACCTACACCTGAAGGAAATATTATACTTAGATAACGCCTACCTTGTTTTTCTATAATATTCACTTACAACCAATCCACTTTGTACTAGCTTATACTATTTTATAATATTTTGCAACCTAGCATTATATTGTTTATACTGATTTCTATATCCAACTTGTGTATTTACCGTTTAATCTCAACTATCTTGCCGTCTTCCTCACAGTACTTTGTATTTTCATGTGAGTTAGTATTTCGTACCACTTTATCTTATTTTGCTATTTTAAATTTGGTGGCTACTCACCTAACAGTTTTATTTATCATACTTTTAATTCATGATTGATTTCTATATGATTAGTTTTCGCATTCTTTCAATTATATGATAACAACAATGATGTCTTATTTAACTTCTACAAATCATTCATGATTTTCATATCATGCTATTTGTTTCACCCCTATAATTCTGATGCCTATGTATGTATATAATTTCGTATGCTGGTTTTCTTTCTCTACTTGACAATTCGAAAGTATTTCGATGTATACCTTCCGTATCCTTAATCTTCAAATCTTATGTAGTTACCTTACAAATTATTTTATGATACTAATTTGTATAAAGAAGCATTTTATGTTTTCTATACTTTTACTATATTCCTTCTCATATATTTCTCAAACAGCCTTCTTTTGAATTGCTAGTTTTGTCGTACAGTATCAATTTAGTTTACGACTTTCTACCATATATTACATTGGTGAATTTTGAGTATTGAATCTATTTATAAAATATCCATTGACTATGTTTCTCTTTATTGAATTGTTTTCTGAACTATTTCACAATTAATGATTGAGTTTATTTTCATTTTATCTAATGGTTTATTTAATAATATTTTGTATGAAAACTCCTTTCAATATACACTATACTTTATTGTCGCATTTATTTTCTTATGCTACTATCTAGATTTTCTTGTTCTGTTCACACAAAATTTTGATACTCATAATTTTCTTAAATAGATTTTGTCTTATTCTTCCACATTGCTTACTTTTATGTTATATGTATTTTCTTGATGTTTGTAATTTTCTATATGTTATACTGATATTTTCTTGGTGTGTACAAAATACAACCTTTACCATAGTGAGTTCTGGGGACGGAACTGTTCTAAGGGGGGGAGAGTGTAACACCCCGCAAAATTTAAATGACAATTTTGTCCCCGGGTGTTACGCACGTGCATTTTGTACTACTATTAATGATATCCATAATGCATTTTGATATGCATTTTGAATTCCGATTATTTATGCAATCCCGCATTCTTAAAATCCCATTTGAGATAACTCAAATACTAAATTTCAATCTTTGATTTTTTACGTGCTTTTTACGTATTATCGATGCACGTGTCGATTTTGAGTATTCCACGGTTACGTGCAAAGTTTTCAATGGATTTCAATTATTTAATTTATAAACATGTTTAAATTCATTTTGTAAATGGAATTCAATTTTTCTCTATTTTAATTAAAATAATTTTTATACGTGCAATACACGTGTTTTCTGTACGTTTGAGTACATTATCGTATATGTATATTAAATGTATTCTTATGTTTCATTCCGATTAATTCTAAATATTTGTCCGGTTGATAAAGTCAATTTTGTATTTTTGAGATTTTACGGGCTATGCACGTGTTTGCGGTGCACGTGTTTAAGCGTATTTTTCTTTCAAAATAAATTTCATGAAATAGTGTGTGTCTATTTTAATTGTGCATGAAAAGTATAATTTTTAAGTTAGTTTTATATGTTTATTACATATATAAATAATTATTTTAAAGGAATTAATTAAATAATTTATTTTGGGGTGTACACAAAGCACGTGCACGTGCACACGTGCGATGTGCACACATCTTTGGGGGGGTCGGGCTGTTCATAGAAGAGGGAAAACTAAAATTTTGATTTTAAAAGTAGGAGGGAAAGCAAGTTTAAATCATGGGGTTAGTGGTGTTCATGTGGGAGGTGGTTATTCTAACTACCCTTAATTAAACTATAAAATACCCACTAAGTCTCTCTCATTCTCTCATCTCTTCTCCTCCCTCTCTCCTGTCATTTCCGAAAAGAGACCAAGCCTCAACCAGCAAAGCCCTTGTCCATTTCTCCACCTAATCACCTATTTCACATGCCTATATACATATACTAATGTATATATGTGATGGAACTGCGATGATTCCCAGGACCACGGATTGCTGTGCGTATCGATCATAAAAGCTTAAAAGATTTAATTCGTGGTCTAACCCTTTACAGCGGAATCTAGGGTTCACGAATTATACCTGCGATGAGAAGAAGACGATAGTTTCTAGCAACCTCGAGCCGTCAACGACCCCAAGATCTTCTGCACGTATTCCTTCCTCAGGTTGGATGTCGTGTGGGCGACGGTCTACCAACCTTTCTTCTCCTTGGCTGACCTCTCTTTCTCTCCTTACGTGAATCACGAATTTAGAGAAAAATTCTTATCTCTGATAATGATGATGACGGCCAGAGAATAGAGGATATATATATAAGGCTAAGGCAGGGACCATGAGGAGAAATTAGGGTTAGGTCTCCTAACGAATCTGGGTATCCCGTGTTCAGCCCGAACACACAACCCAGGCCCATTAACAATAGCTCGGTCCACCAAAGAGCTATTGTTGCACTACCTTTCTAATCCCAAATTATATTTGTGGGCTCCTTTTATTATATGCTCGTTCAGCTCCCCATGTTAAGATATCGAATGTCCGTCGATCAAATTAAGTTACTGACAACTATATTGATCAACATCTTTTATCCTTAAGTAGTACCACTCAACTTTATTTGTCATGTCAGATGTAATCCACCTGCAGGGTTTACATAAAAATCCTTATGAACTGCTTAAGGGGACATCATCAACCCGACGTATCGGGACACGGATTCCTTTTACAATCAACAGCCCATCATACATACAATGCTATTACCCAATTCATAGAGGTTGTTGATCCATAATGAATCTCATTCTTTTATGAGTCAAAGTAATGCACACTGCATATACATGTCTGTTATTATATCTGGATTAAGAGCATAAGCATCCATAATAATAGAGGTGTTTGTTCTCTTTTGTAGTCAGTACAAAGAGAACAACCTCAAGTGGTCCTATTCAATACACACAAAGTGTACTAGTGTAAACCTATAGTCAAGATAGACTAATACCAGATTACACTACAACCTTTTCAATGGATTGTCCAAGTCCGTCTAGGTTGTGAACTCTTTATATATTCCATAGGGAACTGATAATATGATCTTCTGTGTGTCTCCTCACACCATATTATCAACCTTATAGAATATCAGATACTTTCATTAATATTATAATAAACACAATATGCAAACATATGCCCATATGATTCTCATTCAAAAAAATAAGGAAATAAAGTTAACACAAAAGTGATGCTTTCAGTATATAACCCTAACAATATGTACATACATAGTATATGTATATGAAAGAAGATGGGAGTTGTTCTTGATGTTGCCTAAATGGAGTGGAGTTGGAGCCTCACTGCTGGTGACCGAAAGTGATGATAGGGAGCCTTGCTTTGGTGCGCAGATTTCGAGGAGTTGCAATTGGAGTTCTCTTTAGGAGCTTCTAATTCTAGGAGTTCATTTGAGTACAAATTCATCAACTTTAGGTGGGTATTTCTTAAATTCTTTCTAATTTAGGAGTAGAAATTGCATGATAGATAATATACAATTTAATTGTTGAATTTGAATTGGTATGATGAGATTACATGCAAATTAATATAGAGTTGAATTACTAAATTTTGATTGGCGTGGTAGATGCAAGTTACTTAATCTATTCTCTAAATTGTCATGATTGTTAGTTTGGAATGCTAGAATTGAGGTGATTTATATGAAATTGATGCATGTTGAATCATTGGTTAAAATAATGTAAATGTATTGAAAAGAATTGTTGGTTGCTAATGTGGCAAAGAAGTGCGGTTCTAACCTCGAAAATATTTATTTTTATGAGTATAGAGATTCGTATAAAGTAATTTTTGATAAAAGACAACATTCTAATTGGAAAATTGGATCTATGTGTTTTGATGCATTTTGAAGAAGGATTTTATTATTTTGCAAAATGAGAAACTTGTGAATTTGAGAACATGTACGATATTGTTTTTTCAAAGGAATACATTTTGGGAATGATCTGTATTTTATAGAGGAACAAATCAATTTGAGAGGTCGAAAAATATATTCAGGCTGCAACTGGTGCTATCGACAGTCGACCGAGCTAGAGTCGACATTCGACTGTCAAGCATTAAACTTTTGGATTTTTCAGCAGGAAAGTCGACTGTCTATTTTCCACAGTCGACTGCTACTATCTTGAATTTCGGTATTTGTATTTTCAAAGTTTCGCAGAACAGTCGACTGATCCCTTACCAACAGTCGACTGAACGGACTATGTTGTTTTTGAAGTTTCAAAGTTTCCACTGGACAGTCGACTGGATATTTTCATAGTCAACTGAACTGGATTTTGAGTTTTGAGAACTCGCAGAACAGCCGACTGGCCACTTTTCACAGTCGACTGCTACTGTCTCGAATGGTGGATTTTCTTGAGTTTGAATTTGATTTTGACATGTGAAAGTTGGGTAAGATTGACTATAAGATTTTATGATTATTAATACTTGATTGAGTTAATTTTGAAATGCACACAAGGGTGTGAATGATGAAATTGATAAAGAGATCAAATTGAATTGTTCTCATGTCATGAGATTATAAAAGAAATGTTTTTGAGAAAGAACATTGTGAACATAGGAAATGGAAATGATTAATTGAGATTGATTATGAATCATTGTTGATCTCTAGAAAGAGATAGTTGTTGGAATCTAGAGGCTAGGCGAGACCCTAGTAACCGGCAGTTTTATTTATTGATTTGAGAGCTAACCGTTGAGGGCTGAGCGTCTCTTGAGAAGTAGCCAGGTAGGCTGACTGTCTCTTTTGTTTTGATTTAAGTCCGGTAGGGTAAGCTAGCTCTAGGTTGTGATGATTTTCTATTAAAACAAACATTGTAAGGATTAGATATATAGTGAAGATGTGATGAAAGTAAGAGAAAAACATGAGTATGAGGGCCATCGAATTGGCGGTGTGAGAGTGATCCACAGACTGCCTTGATGCGTCATTACATGGCGTGGGCACTACTCCAGAATTATCGTCTCGGTGGCGACGCTTGTGGGGTGTTTGGTGAGTGGGGGTGGTGCCATTATTCCATGGCGGAGACTGAATTGTCCATAGTCTGCCTGCTCGATGCGTCGTGTCAGTGCATGGGATTCCACTCCAGACTGCCTGGACATGGGCTCGTAGATCATAGAACATCTAGGATACTTACCATAGTTACAGTAGTAGATTAAGTCATGGCGAGGAATTGAACCCTATAAGATGAAGTACGATTAAGGGCTTGCCCTCGGACCTATGTAGTATGGGATGCATAGAATCTAAACAAGTGCGCATTAGTGTCATGTAATATAAATAAATGCATTAAAGACTAAGTACACCGCACAACACGACATCTATAGGATAGTCCCTTGTAGTTCTGTTTGTGATCAAGTTTGTATTTGCTAAAGTATTTAAGAATTGTTATACTGTTTCCGGCATAGAGAGGATGGCCGTGTATAATATTTCATCAGTTATAAGCAACTGACGCGGCCACAGTTTTATATGCAGGATTTGGAGTTACATGAAGATATAAAGATGATTGATGTTGTTGATTGCTTAAATGTTAAAGTTGTAACAATTGTACATTTATTATTGTTGTATTTTATTTATTCCGTTGCGTATTGATGTAAAAGACTCTAATGTAATTACTGTTATAATAAAAATTTTAAATTCCTTGTAAAGTTGTACGAAAGAAGTGTAAAGATCCTGTGGAATCTCGAATTCAGTTGTATTTGGAATTCGGGGTGTTACACCTTTTATCCTTCATCAATTCCGAAGATAAGTGGCTGGAGATCTCAGCCGTTCGATCGCGATCAAACGCAATCGGATGGCTGAAATCTCCAGCTCCCGATTAGAATTTCAGCTCCCCAGCTCTTAATAGACTTAATATATATATATATATATATATATATATATATATATATATATATATATATATATGTTATATATAATCTTCTTCATATGTTCTCTTTAGCTCAATAAAGGGTTTATCCATATGTCAGACATACATATATACCTCATCTTAGAAAAAGGGTTTCTTCTATGAATCAGATACATACACTTCATGCTAGTTTAATATATATATATATATATATATATATATATATATATTCATGTACAAACATTATGAATGAATGAATTTTCTGTGAGTAAATTAACAAAGAAATGAAGAGATTATCAAGAAAGATTTAGTTTCTTTTGATGGTTGAGTTGTGAATCTCTAGGAGTTGAGTGGGAGTCCTGTGAACCGACAGATGAGATTTTGTGGATTTAGACCAGAGGGGTCTTGGGTTTGTTTTCTGGAATTACGTCCGGCCGGATACACTAACTCTAGAAAGGAGGAATTTAGTCCAACGGATGCATTCCATGACTGTTTTTTGTTCTGTCTCGAGAGGACATTTGTATGTTAACGTGTCGAGGGTCTGCAGGCCTATTCACGAAGCTTACAGGGTGCATTCGCGTGTCGAGGGTCGGCTGGCCTATTCACGAATATACCTGGTGTATCTGCACATCGAGGGCCTCGCAAGCCTATTCGTAGGGTACACGGCAGGGAGGTGATTCTCCGGTTGTTGAGCTATTTTTACATGATGCTTGCACATCGAGGGCTGTGGTGCCTATTCGTGGAGTATCCTGAATCTTTTTTCCATCACCGTAGTAGGATTAGTTGCATAATGAGGGATCTAACCCTATAAAGTGGAGAATGTTAAGAGCTTGCACTGGACCGATGTAGTATGGAATGCATATAATCTGAAAGTATTCATTGGACAGTCAGCATATAATAATTGTGTTTTCTTGACTTGGTTTTATGCATAATGATTTCTGTTTTCCTATACTTGACACTTAGTCTAGATTCACTTGATGTTTTCATGTGTTACTCATTACTATCTTATATTTCTTGATGTTTTCGTGTTTTATTTATTGCTATTTCATACTTTATTCATTTTCACTGTAGGTACATATTGTTTATGATTTTATTCTTCATGTTTTATTCATGTTGCTTTTGTTTTTATGTCACTCACACCGTTATGGCTGACCCCTGTAGTTTTCGGGGTTAGGGTTATCTCTAGCCTCATGTTTTACAGGTAGGTGCTTATAGCTTGGAATTTGGATGCTTGTGATTGAATGATAATAGAGCTTATGTAAATTATAAAAGATGTGTTGTAAAGAAAAAGTTTGTAAATCAAGGTGTTTTTATTCTGCTGTATTTTGTAAACAATTATTGTAATAAAAGTTGAAAGAAAAATTATCTGTGTTTTTTGGCTATGTTTACTATTGCAATTGAAGTTGATGCTGGAAATTGTACCACGTATTTCTGAGATATCATATTGGAAATTCATGGCTTTACAGAGATTGGTATCAGAGCATGCTTCAATAGTAATAATAGACATAGTATGAAAACAAACCTAGGTGTGGACACTAGAGCGTGAGTACCTAGGTGTGGACATTAGAGTATGAGTATCACATAGAGTTAGAACATGATGTTTTGGTTTGGGGTATGGATTAGGTTTGGCCATGAGGTATTGATGTGGATACGAATTGTGTTGTGATGCTCTAACTTTACCCTCGTACAATTTTACAAGGAAATTAAAACTTTTTCATACAACACTGTTCTTTTACATTAATGCAGCGAAAATAAATAGATTCAACATGATAAATACAACTTGAATAATAGTAACTTAAATCTGAAAGCAATCTTTAGAACCAATTCATCTTTATGTTCTTGTGACAATCCAAGCCCTGCACTGAAAATAGTGGGTACGTCAGTTGCTTACAACCGATGCAATATTATAAAACAGCAATCCTCACTATACCGTAATATAACGATTCTTTATACTTTAGCAAACACAAACTTGAATGTAAAACAAAGTGTGAGAGTTACTATCTTAAACATGTTAGTGTAAGATATGCTTTAGATGCCTAGTGCAGATTAACACTACGTGTAACCCCTGTTTTTCATTTTGGGTATTTTTGAGTTCATTTTAGTGTACTTTTCCCTCTTTGTATTCCTCTTACATTTCTCTTGGACCGTATATTGGATTCTTATTTTCAACATATATATTTTCATTATATTATTCTTGTCTTCTTTTATTTGAATTCTTGATTTTTGTTCGTCTCTTGTTTCGTTCCTTTTTTACCGAGCCGATATTTTTTTGGATCCTTCTTATTGTTGTTCACACCCTATTTTATTTTCTATTTGTTGTTCATTTTTACCCCATCTATATTTTTGCTTGATTTCCTAAAAACTTGTTGACTCCTTATACCCACTTAACTTTATACTTAACCATACCCACTATACTAAATCCTATTCATTAGTACACCCAAGCCCATTAGCTACTTAACCCATATGTTAACCATCTGATTGTTTCAATAACCAAACTAACCAAACCTATTAATACTCTAATCCTATTTTCTACCCACCAAACCATGCAACCGAAACCACTGTGTATTACCCCCTTCCCATGCACACCTGACCTGAAAACCATACCGTGCCGACTTCTCCTTGTAAACCCTACTTCCCCACCTATTTATATCGAACCCATGCACCCCCCTCCATCCGTCTCTCTCTCTCCCTGAATTCTCTCCCTCCCCGTTCTCGTGTGCACCTGAGCCCCGACCTCTCCCTCATCCTTCCGAAACAAATTACCCCGGCCACCTTGGACCCGTTGCTGCTCTTGAACCCACTGGCCGATCACTGAGGCACCTCGTCTCCGTCCCTCTCCATATCTTTCCGTCGTTCTCCCCCTCTCGCTGTCTCTGTTCGGCGAGCCCACAACAGCAGCCACAGCAGCTAGTCGTCACAGCTGCCACCACTGCGACAGCCAGCCGCCGCAAACCCCTCCCGGCCTTCCTCGTCCGACTGCAGCCACGGCAGCCACTGTTTTGGCCACCGTCGTTCCCCGTGGTGTTCTCCCGGTCTCTATCTTGATTGGTTGAGTTTGCACGTGTACGGCTATTGCGCGTGTTATCTTGGCTCTTGTTTCGTGGATCTTGGTTCGTGGATTGCCGTTCGTGGATTTTGTTCGTGCCTGGGAATCCGTTCCCATTATTCTTGGTGTTCGTTTCGTCTTCGGTTAAGGCAAGCAACTTATACTCAACTTCCTTTGTATGATACAAGTCATAAATTCTACTTGTAGGTTAGTTGGGTTCTAGAGACAACTCGTGTGTGATGTATGATTGATGAGTTTGTCTCTATAGTGTTATTTGACCGTAGTTGACTCACGACACAAAATTGACATGAACCAACTTATGTTTTGCCCGTTCTTGATTTGATCATGTATGTGGGTTTTTTGTGAGAATTTGGGTAATTGTTGAGAACCATATGATAGACTTGCTTTGGATATGTTAATTACCCTATTTCATGATGTTTGGACACTTGGTAGACTCGATTTCATGTTTGGTTGTGTTTGGATCAAGTTTCGTTGGATCTATGTTGATTTTGGTTTTTGAGGAAATTTTGTGTTTTGTTGATGATCTGTCTTGATCAGTAATTTAGACCATATTAAGGTCAGAATCTTAATTTTAGTATAAAACATGATTTGTAGAGAAATTTGTCTTCTTTCCAACCCCTCTGACCTTGCTCGATTTCGTTTTTGTATGGGTGAGATATGAATGTTTTACTACAGAGGTGTAGATCATTTCTAGATTTTATTTTTTGATGATTTTGATGACTAAATTATTTTCATACTAGTGTTGAACATATTGTTTTGATCTGAAACTTTGGTGAGTACTTCCATATCTATCTAGGGTTTGCCCAGAATTTTGGTGGATTTTATTGATGAGTTTTATATGCCATTTCATGATTGTTTATAAAGACCGTACTTGCTGAATTTTGCTCGCTGTGTCCTGTAAAGAATCGTATTTTCACCCTAATTCCTTTTACTGTATGAAAAATATTTGTGAAATATGAAAGTTAGCTTATTCTATCTATTTTCATCTCCCTTTGGTGGATTTGGATTTCGTTTCACGGTTTGCGAGATATTAAAATTTTCGTATAGCAGTGTTGGGAATTCCAGATTTGCCAAACTATCGTTTCTTGATATTTTCTGATTTTTGTTGACTAAACTACTTTTACGGCAAAATTATCAAACTTTATATTTTGATAATAGACATAAGGGGAATACCTTAGATTTTTCTTGGATTTATTTGAGATGTTTTGATGCTGCTTTCCTGACTGTGAATTCGATTTTCTGATTTCTGGCTGAACATGTTTTCTGGACTCAAATCAGTTTTGAGTTATGATTTTGTGAAATACTATATAACTTACTTATATTCGCTGGATTTGATTGGGAGTCTATTTTCTAGACGTTTCGACGGATTCAGATTTGCATATTTGTAACACTAGAAACTTCAGTTTTACTACACTATGGTCTTGCTGTCTTGAACTTGATATTTGATTATTTCATTCTTTTGTGAGTTACCTTACACACCATACATGTTTATCTTGCAACTTGAACTTGTTACTTGATCATACCATGATATGCTTGCTGTTTCGTGACACATACTTACTTGTTTGACATTAATAATAAAATTAACCAAGATGGGGTTTAAAGGGACAGATCTAATAGTGGATAATTCAGAAACGTGTACTTGGAAAATGATCTTTTGATCCTATGTGATACTTGAGACTTGGCTTGATACTTGAGACTTGATATTATACTTGAGGCTTGATAACCAAGATGGAGTTGAAAGTCACACGATGGAATATTAAAATAGATATACAGATTATAAATATCAAATACAATAGTACAAATTAGTAGTAGTGAAAATGATTTATAAAAGTAAGGAGAAAAACGGAATGAAGTACGTGCATAAGCATAAATTCAAATGTGAATGAGAAAATAAATATGCAGTGTAGTAAATTTACACAATAAATATATCATAAAATATATAGTAATGTAGAAATTAAACAAGTGTAAAATGATATGCATAGCATGTATGTTGAAATATATGGTAATATAGTAATTAGTAGGAAGTACATGTAGAAATCAAGAATGTAATGATAATAAAAATTATGTAAAATATAAGTAGTGGGTGCATATAGTACATTCGAGAAGTATAAACCAACAAAATTAATAAGTAGCTTTAAATAGTCAAAATTAAATATAACAAAAGCAGTAAACATTAAGTAATAATAAATGTATTGAATATAAGGTGCAAAAACATAATAAATAATAAAATTTTAAACGTGCAGAAATATATCATATTTTTATGAGTAAAATATTGCAATCAAGTTTAAATGCTCCAAAATAAATAAGACAATACAAAATAATGGAAAATATAGTATCGAAAAATCCAAGTATATATCAAATGAAAGTAAATATGCAAAACCAAAATTTATAATATAATAAAAACAATAACAAAGAAAAATAAGAGTTGCGATAATCACTTAACACGTAGTAATTCAAAACTAAATTTAATATGCGAAAGTAATAGTAAAATATACGAGTAACGAAAAAGCGCATAAAAGTAAGAAGAATAAAACGTCAAGAAAGAAATGAGTAAGAGTTGCAAAACAAAAATGGGTTTGTGAAATGCTAAAGGATGCACTATTGAATTACAGCAAAAGTTGCAAATTAATAATTTGGACAAAAGAATAAAAAGTAAGAACCAATAGTAAAGTCAAAGAAACAATTTTAAAAGAAAAATAAGATGATTAGTGAAAGCTTAATGATTGTACTAATGAATAGAAATAATATAAACTTGGTTAGAGATATAGAAACTAAAATTTAAATCAATCACTGACATTAAAAGAAACCGAATAAAAGTAGAAATAAGTTAATTTACACTAAAGTTATCTAGTAAGCAAACAAATGTAAAACAGTAAAAGTGATAGGATACAAGAGTGAGAACTACAAAACTAAGAAACATTTAAAAAAAATACGAGAGGATAAATAATTAAAAGAATGTAGGGGAAGATTGATAGATAATACAGGCGACTGATGAGACAAAGAGAATAACTAATACGAGACTGATCAGTCGACTGATATGAAGCTGAGTCGACTGGTCAGACTAGTTTTGCAGAGTATAATTGATCAAAAGTAAATGCAATCACAAGACAACCAATCACAGAGTACACAAGATATATCCTGGTTCGGTCCTCCCGACCTACATCCAGTCCCCAAGCAACCCACTTGAGATTTCCACTATTCTTGAAAAATAAATACAAGAATACCCTACGGCGTTCAAGACAACAACCTTGTCTAACCCGTAGTCCTTTCTTTCAACCAGAGAAAGCAGACCCACTCTTCAACCAAGAGTGAAAAGACACCGACTCTACAACCAAGAGTCAAAAAAACACACTCTCCAACCGAGAGCAAGAGTACAAGAGGAATTTTACAATCAACCTATAGCCTTGTTGTTGTATGTGTTGATGCACGTGGCTAAAACAATAGGTTGACTTCTATACTCAGTCCAAAGCGAATTCAATGCTATACTGGACTGAGTGTAGAGAACCAAAGTATGTGAACTTGAAAGCTTTTGTTCTTCACAGAAAATCACTTAGATTTTTCTCAAGAGTGCTCGGGTGTTTTATGTCAGAAAATCAAGTAATCAAGTGAATCAAGTAGTTTTTTTCTGTTTGAGAAGAAACTCTATATAAAGAGTTTTAATCTTCTGGACGTTGGAAAGCAGTTACATAACTGTCAACCAACGGATCAAACCGTTTGAATTTGAAAAAGTTCGTTTTTGAAAATCAGAAAACGGTCAAAAAGCTCTCGATCAGTCGACTGGGTTGCCATATGAGTCGACTGATCAGAGTTTGAATAATTTTAAACAGTTTCGTACTTATCAGTCGACTGGCATAGGCTTAAGTCGACTGGTACTTAAAAGCTAAAATTCTTCAAACTGTTTTGACTTATTTTGAGGGGTTTTTTAGAGACACACAATATGAAATTGTTAAGTGTGTGTGTGTGTGTTGACAAGGCTTTACATCAGACTAAAGACTCAACAGGAGGTACACTACAATTTTTACAAGACACAATAATATAACACATTTAAGCTTGAGTCTTGAGTTGAATTGAGTCTTTGATCCTTGCTTTGAGTAAAGTCTTGATCCTTGTCTTGAGCTGTATCCTTGAGAGCTTGTGCATTTGTTCAGCTAGAATTGTCTTTTGATATGAACACTGCATTGTTAGCTGTATAATATAAACACATGTTGCACTGTGTTGTGATCATCAAAATCAAGAATCAACACAAGTACACAGGCACATCCCGTGAATAGACCCGTCGGAGCTCGACACGCGAATGTACCTGTATGTTTCGTGAATAGGCACTGCAGACCATCGACACGCGAACATACTAATAGTCCTTTCGAGACAGAACGCACAAGTCCTGTAATGCATCGTTAGACTGGACTCCAAGAGCATATACTTACGTTTCCCAAGTTCCATCATATCTCCACTAGTGTCTGTTCTTAAGTTGGTTATTATTAAAACACAAAATTCTCATTCTCTAGAGTTAGTGTATCCTGCCGGACTTAATTCCACAAAACAACCCCAATGACCCCAACTGGTCAAAATCTACAAAATCTCATCTGTCGGTTCATAGGACTCCCACTCAACTCCTACAGATTCACGAATCGAATATCAACACAAAACCTTTCATTAAAACTCTAAATTCCATTATCAATATTCTCATATTAAGAAAACTTCTTAAAATCAACGAATCCAAATTCATTTAATGCACTCACAAATTACAGAACTGAAATAAAATATTAAATCCATTAAATAACTGAGAATCATAATTTGAAGTCATAGAATAATCACAAAATATCAATCATTTCGAAAACCATACATATTTTACTTTATAAGGTCATAGAAATACAATTTAAATTCTATTATAAACAAAATATAAATCTCTGTAAAATATTGTAATCTGTAGTAAAAACATCATCTAAAATAGTAGATCAATAATCCATAAGTTCGAAGAAATAATTGTTCAAGAAAACGATGAAAACTCAACAAAAACACTAGCCAAACAGCTAACAGTCGACTGTCAAAGACAGTGCAAAAGCGAGTGGTCGACTCTATCAAGCCAAAATCCAAAAACCCAAGAATTGACAGTCGACTGTCATTCTTATACAAAAATATGGAAGTTGACTGTCATATTAAGAAAAATACAGCTTTGAAATTCAGGCACAAATTTACTAATGCTTCGTTAAATCTTTGTAAAATCATAAATTTGTATATTAAAATTCCTGAGATGATCAAATACAACTTGTCTAACATACTGGAGTTTATAAAACAAATCAAAATCTCATCAAGATCATGAAAAAACAATTTTTGACAAAATCCTTCAAAACAGCAAAGTAGTATATATATATATATATAATAAAACACAAAGAAAGCCATCAAGTGATCCTTCAATCCCCTCAAAATCAAAGGCCCAGATCTAACCTTAGAAAATACATTTTTCCTCCAAAAGTTTCCCCCCAAAACTCAAATTCAAATCCCCCCCCCAAAACAACTCATTTATTTATTTAATTATCTCTCTCTCTCTCTCTCTATATATATATATATATATATATATATATATGGAAACATAGATTTTTATTTACAACTAATTATCATTCTGAAGACGTGCCGTAGGCACGTGGCCACGGGCAAATCTAATATATATATATGTATGTATGTATGTATAGGGTGTTTAACCATCAGTGAAAGTATCAAGATCCATCAAATAGGAGTAGAATAATGTTCATTTTCACTTCAGAATTAATACAATCAAGATTCAGTCAAAATTTCACAAAACATCAATTTTTGACAACTTCGTCAGAACAGGGTATATATGAAAGTGTGTATATATATGTATATAATTGTGGGTGTGTATGCATTAGTTAAAAATCAAGAGAATCATTTTATATAATTAGTATATTGTTCAAATCAATCTCAGTATGAAAACAACTCAAGATCCAATTCGAAAACTTAGTAAAACACAAGAAATCAAGTTTTGGTCTACATACAAGTCAGACCCGAAATAAAACCAAATTCGACCCTTCAAGAATTGATCTTTTTGATCCAAGAACCCCTCTTGTAATTTATTAAACATACATGCCACTACTTACAATAGTTCACCCATGAATATATGCAATTTATAACGATCATTCATCAAGTTTGTCATTTCGTTAAATCTGTGTAAAATGATAAATTTGTAAATTAAAATTCTTGAGATGATCAAATACAACTTGTCTAATATACTGTTTATAAAACAAATAAAAATCTCATCAAGATCATGAAAGAGCAATTTTAGACAAAATCCTTCAAAACAGCAAAGTATTATATATATATATATATATATATATATATATATATATATATATATATAGGGTGTTAAGCATCAGTTAAAGTATCAAGATCCATCAAATTGGAGTAGTATAATGTTCATTTTAACTTCAGAAATAATACAATTAAGATTCAATCGAAATTTTACAAAACATCAATTTTCGACAACTTCTTCAAAACACGGTATATATGAAAATGTGTATATATATGTATATAATTTTGGATGTGTATACATTAGTTAAAAATCAAGAGAAACATTGTATATAAGTAGTATATTGTTCAAATCAATCTCAGTATCAAAACAACTCAAGATCCAATTCGAAAACATCATAAAACACAAGAAATCAAGTTTCGGTCTGCATACAAGTCAGACCCGAAATAAAACCAAATTTGACCCTTGAAGAATTGATCTTTTTGATCCAAGAATCCCTCTTGTAATTTATTAAACACACATGCCACTACTTATAATAGTTTACCCATGAATATATGCAATTTATAATAGTCATTCATCAAGTTTTTCTCATTAAAACATCAAGAACTGATTATATCTTCATACACATAGTGAAGAATTCATCTTTAATCAATTTTGTGCATTACACAACATACATACTCATTATAACCCATCAAATCAGTAAGCAAGGAAAATACCCATGATGTTTATTTGGTTCTTTAACATTCTAAATCATCTATAGAATTTTAATCATCAATAACATAGTTTTCATAAAAAAGATTCAATCTTTATTCATCCATCATCATACAATCCCCTAACATGCTTTCTAATAGACAAATCATCACATACAACATGCATACAACAACAAGAAATCAAAGATATGTCACTCACCTTATTGAAGAATCAACCGAAATAATAAAGGGAATAAGAACTATCCTTCCTTTCGCAAAAAATCCAAAATCCTTGTTTCGAAACTCCAAGAAAACCAGTAGTAAAATAATATTTTGTTTTTGTAGAGGAGGGGAATGGCTGTAGTGGCTCTTTAATAGGCCAAAATCTGGGTTTTTAGGGTTTAACAAGTTATATGGAAACATCCCTTAACAAATTATTACTTTACATATATAAACCTTTCTTTAATAAAGTAGTTAAATAATTTAAATAAATTAAAACAAAACCAAATCCCTTTACTACTGAGTTATCCAGTCATCAAGCATAGCCCAGAAATTGAAGAAAATTTGGATTTGTATCCCTAGTGGTAATTTTGCACAAAAATCCATCTCTTTGTAATATTTATAAATATTTCAAACAAATATCAAAAAAATCTAGAAAATTCATAAATAATGCCTACTAATAAATATTAGGTTTTCCAAATAAAATTTGTAACTTTTATTTTCAAAGGAAAATATTTGCACAAAAAAATACCATATATGTTTAATTTTTTACAAAATAAACTCTAAGTATATTTTAAATTAAATTCATCTTTAATAATGACCATGGCTAGCCCAAAAAGCTCCAAAAACGGATTTTCATTATTTGTTTGAGATCCAATCGGCTTTTTACATAAAAGCTCCTCTCTTTTGAAGTATTTATAAAAATAGTTTCTTTATTCAGAAAAATCCCAAAATTTAGGATATAATCCATTATAAATAGGAGAATTTATTCGAAATTTTAAAATTGGAGATTTTCACTAAAAGAAATATTTGCTCGTGTTTTGCACGTGTAAAATTGACAGTCATAAGATAGTCAAATTAATTTAAATAAATATGAAAAATTAAAATGTCATAAATAAATGAAGAAAACCAATCATTAACCATAAACATTTAAGAATTCAAAATTTTCTAACTTTGCACGTGTGTTGCACGTGAAAAATTGCAATTTCAAGAAAATAGTCAAAATAGTCAACTTTACCAATTTAATATTATTTAATAATGCAAAATAAATCATTTTATTTTGCAGGGTGTTACACATCTCCCCTTAGTGTCTGTCCTTAAGTTTTAGTTTTGAAGAAAATCATCATAACCTAGGGCTAGCTTACCCTACCGGACTTAAAATCAACAAAAGAGAAAGACAACCCAAACTGGCTACTTCTCAGTAGACACTTAACCCACACTAGTTAGTTATCAGATTATCATTAATCACAAATGCTAGTTACCAAGGGTCTCGCCTAGCCGCTAGATTCCAACAACCATCTCACTCTAGAGATCAAAATAAGTTATAACCAACCTTAACATAAATTATTTCAACTTTAAATAATCGATTTGATTTATTCATGAAGTATTCAACTTTTAATAATTCACTCAGTCAATATTTCCAATCAAGTTCCTCATAACCATCTTTTTTTAGTTTCCCAAACAAACTAGTCCACCTCCAAAATTATCCCGAACTCTTTTCTTCAAAATTTTCCATTACCAAACAAATAATATATATCTCAATCAAACATTTTCCCCTTTAATTTGCATCGTTTATTTTTAATATCAAAACTCATTTCAAATCATCCTTTAAATTTCTCGACTTTCCAGCTCAAAACTTTGCCTTTAAATTTCCAGAGAGAATAATTTAATATTTTTGATCATATTCATTTTAATTAGAACCCCAAACATGCAATACACTCAGCATGCCTCCTAAATCATCTAAATATTTTTTTTTAAAACAATGTAAAAATTCCTTCAATTATTCTAGTATTATTTTAGAAATTTTATAAAAATTTTCCCTTCTCAAAATATTTCAAAAACGTCAAAAAATATATTTTTTCTTCACACGGCAGACGCCTGGCTCGAACAAGAGCCATCAGCGAGGCACCAAAGCGCCCACCCACTGAGCCAAAGCTTAGATCACACCACATAAGGAATTTAATTCCTTAAGTGTCCAACTACCCTCTTCTCTATATTTTAAAAAAAAGTTTTTCTTCTCCCACAAACAGCAGACCCAAGACTCGAACCAGCACCAATACCGAGGCATCACAGCGCCTACCCACAGAGCCGAAACTCAGATCACAAACTATATGGGCTTTAATTCATTAAGTACTTGGTCTTGGTCTTGGCCTAAGCCATTTATTTGAGAACATGAATATTTCAACTTCTCTGATTCAACACATTAATTTTATTCATTCATACCACACAATCTAAAACATCCAGTAACAACAACATGCTGAGATTTCATGAAATAAAGTGATTCTACACAATTTAAAGATATCTAGCAATTTAAAACATCCCAACACCACTTGCCTTCATTAAATCATAAAACATCACTCTACAATGCATATATATATATATATACATATATATATATATATATATATATATATATATACATATATATATATATATATATTTCTTTTTCCTTCTTTCAAAGGCTAATTAACAAGAGGGAAAATTTCCCCCCAAAGTTTTATAATTAATTCGATTCATGCACAAATCCATTTCTTCACAATTTGTTTATTAAATCTACTCACTCTAAATAAACATTTGCATAGCATCATATAATAATTTGCACAACTTTGAATTTTAATTTCACATGAACTCTACTTCATACATTTATATTTAACATGTATTTCATACCAAAATTTTAGACTTTTCCTACAACATGCTTCACATCAAAATTAGAGAATAAAGTTTGCAATTTACATCTACAATTGTAATTTAAATTTCCTAAACATACAATTGAACTACAATTTAGAAAGCATATAGAAACATCCACCTAATAGAAGAGTATTAGAAGCACAATCCCGTCACAAAGGCACTCAAGATCCACAAAAGCAAGCCAAAGTCTACCGAAATTTCCAAACAGCAAAACCACCTAAAGCTCTCTCTATTTCTTTGCTCTTTTTTTTTGTTTTATTTGATTTAATTTAGTGTAGTTAGGCTTAGATTAGGGATGGTTATAGGAATAATTGTAGGGTGGTTATTAAACTACTTTCCCACTATGCTATACTTTCTCTCCACTCACCCCACTGTCATTTACCCAATCAACCTCAACGTTCACATCCGGCCAAATCTAGTGTGCACATGCTTGTGTACACCACACATTTCTTTCATTTATATTTTTTTGAAATTACAAATGGGCTCACTAATAAAATGGATTTCTTTGATGGGTTTTAAAAAATATTTTTAGGCCCTTGAGTTTTATAAAAATAATATAATACAAAGTGTTGTAATTTAAAATGAGAAGAAAAATGTATATTACCTCTTAGAAAATTTGGAAACATGCATATAAAAATTTCTCACGTGCATTGCACGTGCAAAAATGTGAAAATTTAATTATTATTTTCCTGGGGTGTTACAGGATCGAAATTGGATTTAAATTCATGAGATGAATTTAATTGGGAATCCTAGTAAGACTTGGACTCCTGACATGGTTGGGTAGATAATTAGATTAAATGAGTCAACTAAAGTTCAAAGGCTTACTCACAAATCTGACCCAGGTCAGATTGTGAGCCCATCAGGCTCATTACTCTCTTAGGGTTGATTTTTTGCATCTATATATATGATATGTATATGTGAAAAAGCGATAGTTGAGAAAAACCCTAGCCATCACAAAAATTGTGTGAGAGAGAGAGATCGTGAGGAACATCTCCTCGTAGGTAGCACTGCAACGTGAGGGAGAGCTTGATTTGATCCATTCGTGTGGATACAGTAGATGCACCACACTTTGCAGTGTTGTGATTGACATAGCTTGGAGACACCAGATCTATCTTTAAGGTATACTAAACACGATTTATGATTTTTTGCATGGATCCATGACTAGGTTTCGATATTTTATTTATAATTTTTCGCTGTGTATTTAATTTGAGATTAGCCTCGAAACCTAAGGATCTAAGAGGTCGAAGTCGCTGATGATCTGTGGCACTCCCAACTCGACCAAGGGGACACCGAGCTCAGATAACCTCAAGGTTTCCAAGTACCTGAAGGCTGGGTTCCCCCAGTCTACCCTGAGGCCAAGGAGATTGTTGGGGAGGAGGCGATGGAAACTTGGAGGCCTAACTTGGTCGTGAAAGTGGCGGACTCCATCTTGGAGGTTTCGGTTGCAATGGATGTCATGAACCACCTCGCGAAGCCCCGTGAAAGGCAGTGTCTTGAGACCGAGATGTTCGACTCGAGCTACATGAAGTGGGCTCAAGCCCACATGGTGGTAATTATTCCTTCTTGAACTAGTTTATTATTTTCTATCAGTTTGGAATGTTTTTCTCTACATTTTTGCTCCTCGGTTCACAGGCGACTCTGCAAGGAGCAAAATTAAGGAGGCAGTACAATTGCGAAGTCAAGCTCGCCGACCAAAGGGCATTGAGGTTCGAGAGGGAGCTCAAAGACCTAAAGCTCCAATTCGACCAATTGGGGGCGGGGGAGGGGGGGAGCAGGCACTCAAAGCTGAGTTGTCTACCATAATCAACAATCATGCCAAATTGGAGAAGGAGAAGGCTCGCCTTGAGGAGAGTGAGAAAAAGATGTTGCAAGCTAAAGAGATAGGGTGATCTTTGCCCAGGATGAAGGTTATGATCGAGCCCTTGGGTTCGGAGGTACCCGGACCTCGACTTTGAGGGCTTCAGATTATCCATAAAGTTCAGCGAGGCTCCTCCGACACCAAGGGGGATCCGTATGGGGGGTGCGAAGAGGAAACCTGCTCACATGGGGCGGAGGTCGAACCCCGAGAGGTCTATGCTAAGGTCATCCCGACCAGGACCGAAGAGGTGACTCCCTCTCCTAAGCAGTAGGAAGCGAGCTCCCTTCTTTTTATTTGTTGTTTGTTATTTTTCTTTTTTGTGTACTCTCCAACCATGGACTGGCTACCGCTTTTTGTACGAACCTTGAAGAGTTTGAATGATAATGATTTTTTCGGCCGAACTTCTCGACTTGAGATTTTCGTGTGGTATTTGGTAGTCTCTGAATTTAGCCAAGTTCCTAGCGGTCGGCATAATATGAGATTTTCCTTTCTTGCTAGATAACCGAGGTGCTTTGGTCAACCCTTCCGATGCTGAGCTCGAATTGTAAAATTCCACAAAATAGTATATAACTATTTTGTACATTTGTCTGTGCATGATTGTGAGTTGCACATATTAATAGATTTTTCTCAATTTTAATTGAGTAAAGTATTGAGACATATTATTTAATATGTTTTGAACCCGACAATGGTATATTTGTTAAACCGGAGTTGGAATAATTTCTCAATTAAATTGAACATTTATCTCAAATATAATCGAGACGAAACGTATAGTGTTTCTATAATAATAAACTATTTTTTATATATACATACAAACATTTACTTTTGAGTAAGGGTATGCTTGTCTTGATACGTATAAATGTGTCGTGTATGAATTTTCCTTTATATGTGTATGGATGTATGTATGAATATATGTTGTATGTTTGTATAATTCTTTATACTAAACCCTAATTAAACCCTAACCCTAGAATAAACCATGGGCCATTTTTAAAACTATTGGCTTGATTGGAGTATGGTCCCCCCCATGTGCATCAAGAACCCTTTTTCTTCATTTTTTTCTGAACCCTACAATATTCATGCTTAAAAAAATCTCCCATTTTGTTTTTCTAAATTCCTACACACCCAAGAAATATTTTCATCAAGCTTAAGGGGAGGGAGAGCTAGGAGGAGGAGCCATTAAGGTAGAAAAAGATTGAATAGGAGAAATCAACAAGCTTCAAATTGTGGGTGTCTTATAAACTCTTGCATGTTGATTATTTATTTTTATGAATGATGAATGATTAATTTTACTAATTTTGTTGCTAGATAGTATGAATGAAGATTTTTGTAAGTTTAAAATTTAATACTTGAGCTAAGATGACAAATTGATAGGTGCTTGAACTTGTGAAGTTGTAGCAAGAGTAATTAGAAAATCTTTAGACTTGAAATTTTTACAGTAGCATCTTGATTATTCCTTATGAACTCCACCAAATTTTGTAATTTTTGAATATAGATTGATATTTTAATAAATTCCATAATGTTGCTGGAGTGAGATAAATTTTCTAATCGTGTGAATTTAACATACTTGACTTACAAAAATTATATCTCCATGATTACCATGAATTTAGAGTTGAAAATTTTACTGTAGGATTTTTTGCATGTCATTATCAATTTCCCAGTTTTTCGTAATTTTTGGATGATTTTTGATATTTTTAGAAAATACTACACCTATGTTGGGTAAGAGAAATATTGAACTGATTTCGGTTTTGTCTCAACAAGTTTTGTGTTCGGTTTGGAAATTCATTCATTACAAAATATAAGGAATCTTGAGCTGAAATTTTATGCTTGTTCCATGTATGGTTCCACAACAATCCCACCAAATTTTGCAATTTTTGGAGATGATTTGATATTTAACGAAAATCATGTTTGTATACTAGGATAAAATTATTTCAGCCCTGTTTTCATTAGGAGGACTTGTTACCTTGAAATGAATAACCCTATGATAAAAGGGAATTTAAATTTGAAAATTTTACAGTAGTATCCTAATCCAGTATGGAACATTTCCACCAAACTTCATAATTTTTGAATACCAAATGTTATCTCTTTAAATTACGATTTACTGCTCTCGTCAGGAAACCATATACATACAGTTTAAAATTTACATCTTGTTTCAATTTGTCATAACTTTGTGTACCCTTGGAGTTTTGAGCTAAATTTTGTACTGATTATATGTATCTAGATCATTGTTACCAAATTTCATTAGATTTCGAGATATTTGGGGTTTTTAAAGTAATTTTTAGTACACACTAGTTAACAGTCCTATAAATTTTGTGATTTTAAATGCATCTCAGTATAAGGCCTTTTTCATAACTAAGTTATCTTATTTTGAGAAATTTTCCAACTAAAGAAGCAAAGTAGGTTTCAAGACCTTTCTGTAGAATCAAAAATCATAGATTTTCACTAAGTAGGTGATTAATTATGATTTTTGCAAGTTGCACCAGTGGTATGTTGAATGGTTTAACTTACTAGTTTTGAGTGTGTTAAGCTATCATCATACTAGAGAAGCTATCATGTACTTAGAAAGTAGTTAATTTGCTTGTGACTTATGTTTGATCATGCTTTAAGTTGGACTAGTTAATGTCTATTAAATTGAAGTGTGAATAGCTATACACATTAACTTGTTTAGAGTAATGGTTATCACCCTAAGGACTGTCAATCCATTTGACCCTTGATAATTAGTAACGTTGTCACCTTGAGATGCTGTGATGAGGCATTTTTTCATGCGCCGTCGGATTTTAAACCAAGGAAGGTTGATCGCGGGCTGAAATTATGGTCGAGATCCAAGCAAGAGGCGATGACGATCAACGAAGATCGAATCACCAATGTTGTGAGATTTGTTAGGTCAAGATGAGTTTCACTTGAGAATATTATGAGAAGACTAGGGTAATTAATTGGTAGTAATTGACCCAATTTTCACTAACACGTGTTCATAATAAATGTTAGTCATGTCACTAAAACCTGGATAGAATTGGTACACTAGGTAATAATATCCTGTAAATTAGAAATAGTCTTATGTATTGTTAGGACAGGCACTAGTCAGGTGGTTGTAGTCGCCTATCAAGGGGATACATGCGATGCCTTCTCATGTGTTGGGAGCACGGGTTGCGTGATCTCGTCCGTTAATTCCTGAAGTGCTGTGATAAGAACGGGAGGTTAACGGTAGGTTCTCCTATCGGATACACGGAATGGACCCTACCAATCCGTCAAGTTCTATGTTGTTGGGTATGGACAACGAGCTAGAGTGCGGCTCTATGTATCTCAGTGCCACTTGGTGAGCTTGTGGGCTACCTTGATGTTCGTAGCAACTTTTTAGTTAGATCCGAGTGTCGAGGAATAGTGAAAAAATTGGATACCACTATTGCTGCAATGGCAGAATTAGGCCGAACAACTGCAATCTTATCAATCACTAGTTAACTTCCAGGAACTAGTATGAGTACAAGAGTATGATGCATAGCGGGGGATCGAACCCTGTGATCTGGAGACTACAAACTCCTTGGAAAGTATGTAGTATGGGATGCATACATTTTCATTGAAGTTGCATTTGGGAAAGTATGTAGTATATGATGCATACGTTTCCAAATGAATTGCATTAGAGTAAGTGCATTGCGCGCATTTGAAATTGTGCATTAGACTCCAGGGCATGACATACACTAACACTTGTGATTTGACTAAACATTTTTCTTTTTGCATCAAATGTTGATTGTTGAGTTTGGGAAGTCACTAGTTTTATCAGCAATGTGTCAATTGCATTAAACTGACGTGCCCATAGTTTGCTTAGTTGCAGGTCTCCTGGATCGTGGAAGCAGAAGACTCAAGTTGCGTGGAGCGTCCACGTGAAGATTGTAAAATTTGTACAGTAAATTTAGTGATATAATTCATGATGTAAAATTTATGTAAGATTGTATTGTACAATATAACTTTCTGGGATGCAATAAAAGTTTAGTTTTCCTGTATTTTCTATGTTGTGAGACTATTTGAAGTAAAGATTCTGCCTTGTGTCTCGAGTTTTTTGTGTACGGAACTCGGAGCGCTACACGAATACCCTAGGAATATAGTGCGCACCTTGGAGTCGATCTTGGCTCGCCAACATAAGGAGGCGAAGGATAGGGAGTCGACATTTTCGTACTACATCTAAAGGTCACATCAAATGAGTTTGGAACATGCTCAATTAAAAATGGCAATGGTCGACAAGGATATAGGCTGTGCCGAGGCTCAAATATCTACCCCTAGTGGTTCGTCCCGATTCCCATCCTCGGAGGGAGTCATGCGTTTGGCCGACTCTTTTCTTCGGGAGATGTTGGTGGAGAAAGAACTCAAGATATACCGGTTAAAGGTGGCGTTCGGTGTTGCGGGCTCTCGAGCGACATCTCTTCACAGTGGTTGGACATCTGTCAGAGATGCTTTTCCAATGCTTAGATTAGAGCTGACGAACCCCGGGGGTGCCCAGAATCTAGTGGCAGGGCTATCCAGCTTGGCCAGCCATAGGGGGCAACCTAATTGGCCTATGAAGGCCCAAACCTGTCCCGTTGGACTCTAATTAGTTTGTGCCAGCCCCAGGGCACCTCCTACCGAGGAGTAGGCTTCGTAGGCGGCCATCATGCCCTGTTGTAAATTATTGTATTGCAGGTCCTCCAAGAGTTGGTTTCTGTGACTTTTGCCATCTTCCAGGGCATGAGCGCAAGGATTGCCGACGTGCCAATCGTCGATGTATTGGATGTGGTGCTGCTGACCATTCGGTGCGGGACTACCTGCAGTTGGCTCCTCCAGCCAGGGGTCCTGTTCAGCCAATTGCCGCAGCTCGTGGTCCAGTTAGACGACCGCGTCTCCCACAGCATCAGATTGTCAGTTAGAGGACCGCTGTTCCGAGGAGAGATCAGGCTTTCAACCTAACTGCTGCAGATGCTGAGTCAGCTGAGGGTGTGATTGCAGGTATCTTTTGTTTTATTGTTTTATAGTTTGTTATTTCTCTTTGGTTTTCTCCATTTCCCTTGCTTTATTTCTTTCTGTTGTCCTTTCTGCATATTGTTTTTCCTCACCCCTGTTCAACCATTCTTTTGTTTGTCTCTTTTGCTTTCCATCTTAGGTATTGTGCTTGTGTGCTCTTTTTCTGCTTATGTTCTGTTTCATTCTGGGGCAACCCATTCTTTTGTCTCTTCTCGATTTGTCGCTCGCCATCAGTTGGAGTATAGCAACATGTCAGAGGCTTGGAACATTGTGATAGGTGGTGGAGTTGTTATTTGTTCCCAGGAGTGCAGGCAATGTCCCGTGATTATTGGTAGCACAGAGTTCATAGCCAATCTGATTGTAATTGGGAATTCGGGGTTCAATGTTATTTTGGGTATGGATTGGTTGGGTGAAAACCCATGCCATTATTGATTGCCGTGCCAAGAAAGTTGTGTTCCGAATTCCAGATCGCACAGAGTTTGAGTTCCTTGCCGGGGAGTCTTCCCTTGGCCGAGCTGCAGTTGATCAGGAGATTTGTGCAATGGAGTTGCATTCAGGCTGTGAGGCTGCGCCTCTAGTAGTTCGGGATTTCTTGGATGTTTTTCCAGATTAGTTTCCTGGCTTACCCCCTGATAGGGAAGTGGAATTCGGTATTTATGTTCAGCCTGGAACAGCACCGATATCGAAGAGTCCCTACAGGATGGCACCGGTTGAGCTAACAGAGCTTAATGTGCATATTCAGCAGTTGCTTGATTTGGATTTCATCAGACTTAGTGTTTCTCCTTGGGGTGCTCCGGTCTTTTTTGTTGACAAGAAGGATGGTGGTCGTCGACTGTGCATGGATTATCAAGAACTGAACAGAGTTACTATGAAGAATCGGTATCCGTTGCCCAGGATAGATGATTTGTTTGATCAGTTGAGTGGGGCTGCTGTTTTCTCGAAGTTGGATCTTTGTTCTGGGTATCACCAAGTCAAGGTGAAGGCTGCGAATATACAGAAGACTACTTTCAGGACTAGATACGGGCACTATGAGTATCTTGTGATGTCGTTCGGAGTTACGAACGCGCCGAATGTATTCATGAGTCTTATGAACCAGGTCTTTTCTCACTTCTTGGATAGATTTGTGGTGGTCTTCATTGATGGTATTTTGGTGTATTCTCGGAATCGGGAAGATCATGCTGAGCATCTTAGAGTGGTTCTGCAGATTTTAAGAGAGAATCAGCTCTATGGGAAACTCAGCAAGTGCGAGTTTTGGCTCGACAAGATTTCATTCTTGGGGCATATTATCTTCAGCGATGGTATTTCTGTGGATCCTTGCCAAGGTTGAGACTGTGAAGGATTGGCCTATTCCCAAGTCAGTTTCAGAAGTCAGGAGTTTTTTCAGTTTGGCTGGCTATTATCGGAAGTTCGTCTAAGAATTTTCGAAGATAGTAAGACCGTTGACTAAATTGACTGGGAAGGATCAGAAGTTCTGTTGGTCTGATAAGTGTGATGGAGCTTTTGTTGAGTTGAAGGATTTAAACACGAGGCAAAGGCGTTGGTTGGAACTTATGGCCGATTATGACATCAGTTTGCAATACCATCCTGGTAAAGTAAACTTGGTGCCAGATGCTTTGAGCAGGAGACCGGCAGTTATGTTCTTGACTCAGCAGAGGGATCTGATTGAGCAGATGAGGAGGTTGGAGTTGGAGGTTTTGTTGTCGAGTTCTGATCAGATTTTTTTGCTGCTTCGGCTGTAGTCGTCTCTAGTTGAGCAGATTAAAGAGGCGCAGGCTAGTGATGCACAGTTGTAAGGATTTCGAGCTGAGGTTGAGTCTGGATACAGGACGGACATGGTTGTTCATTCGGATGGATCGCTTTGTTTTGGGTCTAGATTATGTGTCCCGGAAGGTGATGTTCGTCAGAGGTTGCTTGAGGAAGCCCATCAGTCTTCGTATTCTATCCATCCCGGCGGTGCTAAGATGTATCGGGATTTGAAGCTTCATTTCTGGTGGTAGGATATGAAAAGGGCTGTGGCTCAGTTTGTTGCTCAGTGTTTGATCTGCCGGTAGGTTAAGGCAGAGCATCAGAGAACCGCTTCCTATTCCAGAGTGGAAGTGGGAACATATCACTATGGATTTTATGACCGCTTTGCCGAGGAGTCCTAAGGGTCATAATGCCATTTGGGTGATTGTCGACCATTTGACGGAGTGCTTACTTCATTCCTTTTCGTGTCGGTCAGTCTACTGAGAGCCTAGCTGAGAGGTATATGCAAGAGATTGTTATACTTCATGGGGTTCTAGTCAGTATTGTATCCGACAGGGATACGAGATTCAGATCTCAATTCTGGGAGAGTCTTCAAGCCAGTTTGGGGAGTAAATTAAAGTACAGTACAACTTTTCATCCCCAGACTGATGGACAATCAGAGCGGACTATTCAAATTCTTGAGGACATGTTGAGGTCCTGTATGCTTCAGTTTGGTGGGCTTGGGAGGATCATTTGCATCTGTAGAGTTCTCGTTTGAGGCACTCTATGGGCGAAAGTGCAGATCGCCAGTGTGCTGGAATGACATTGGTGAAAGAAAGTTGTTGGAACCGGAGTTGATCACCAAGACAGTTAATGCAGTGGTTCAGATCAGGAAGCACTTGCAGACAGCTCAGGATAGGCAAAAGCAATGGGCCGATGTCCATTAAATAGCTCTGGAGTTTGGTGTTGGTGGCCATGTTTTCCTAAAGGTATCGCCGTGGCACGGTGTCATTCGGTTCGGTGGTGGGGGCAAGCTTAGCTCTAGGTTTATTGGACCGTTTGAGATTTTAGAGCGAGTAGGCAATGTGGCCTATCGTCTTGCATTGCCGCAAGTGTTATCAGAAGTGCAAGATGTTTTCCATGTCTTACAATTCAGGATATATCCAAGATGAAAGCCACGTGATCGACTATTCTGAGTTGACCATTCGGCTGGATTTGACTTGAGAGATTCCGCCAGTTGCTTTTGTCGATCGGCAGAAGAAAGTGCTTAAGAACAAGGTCATCAAGTTGGTTCGTGTTGCTTGGAATCGTCACTCGCCTGGTGAGTCAACTTGGGAGCTGGAGGAGGAGATTCAGCAGAAGTTTTCTCATTTGTTTGAGTAATTTTTGTTTTGTTGTTTGTTTGTTTTGGGGTTACCCTATGTATCATCCTTTTGAATTTCGAGGACGAAATTCTTCATGTTAGGTGGGTAGGATTGTAACCCCTGTTTCACATTTTGTGTATTTTTGAGTGTATTTTTCGTTTTGGTGTATTTTCTTTCTTGTATTTTTTTCTGAACCGTATATTGGAGTTTTTTTTAATATATATTCGTTTTATTTTATTTTGAGCTCTTTGTGTTTGATTAGTTGTCTCTTTTGTTTCGTTCTTCATTATTTTGTTCTTTCTTTCATTTTGTTTTTGTCCTTTTTATTTTTGTTCTTGGGTGTGTATGGTGGTGATTGGTTTTTATCCTATTCCCAATCCTATTGTTTGATCCCTAATAAGATTACCAAGGCCAAATTAAATCCCCAATCCAATTTTGTATCCTAGATGAAACCCATTAATTCAAATCCTATTACTACTCCTAATTACCCACACCCAAATACCCATTAACCCAACTTGTATTATTAACCCTAATCCCTCCATATAAAGACACCCTCCCTCACACAAACCCTAACCCTAATACCCTAATCCCACAATCCCGACCTCCCTCTCTCTCCCCTTGCTTGCGCCGCCCACCTACAGCCGACGCCAAACCCGACCCCAGGCCGCCCTACCTCCGACCTGTGTGCACACCCCGACGCCTAAACACCCCAGCTCGAGCCCCTCATCACCCTTGGCCGATCATCCCCTTGGCCGACAACCTCCTACACCATCCTACAACCCTCTTGCACCTCGACTCTCTCGCTTGGTGTTCTCTCGTGGCCGCAAGCCACCATCTCCATCCCTCTCTCTTGATCTCTCTTTTGTGGAGTTTGTTCGTGTGAAGATTTTCGCTCAAGTTGCTTGGATTCGTGGATTTTCGTTCGTGGGTTTTTCTCCTTACTCTTGGTTTTCGTTGTTCTTCATCTTCGGTTAAGGCAAGTAACTTGTACTCCAATTCATTTGTTTGATACAAGTCAAAAATACCATCTATATTGTAGTTGGGTCTCGAGACGACTCTTGTTTGTGTTATATTTGATGAGTTTTGTCTTTATTGTGAAAATTTGACCATAGATGACTCATGACCCAATATGGACAAGAATTAACTTAGGTTTTACCCGTTCTTGATTTTGATCATGTATGTGAGACTTTTGTGAGAATTCGTGTTTTGGTTGAGACCCATGTGATATATTTAGTATGGACATGCTAGATACCCTAATTCATGATGTTTGGACACTTGGTAGACTCGATTTCATGTTTGGTTGTGTTTTGAACAAGTTTTGTATGATATATGTTGAGTTGTGGTTAAAGGGAAAATTCTGTATTTTGTCACTGATCTGTTTTGTTGCTGTTTTGGACTGTCGTGAAGTCAGTATCGTAATTTCGGTATAAAACATGAGTTTTAGATAAATTCGTCTATTTTCAAACCCCTCTGACCTTGCTTGATTTTGTTTTTGTATGAGTGAGTTATGACTGTTTTACTACAGAGGTGTCGATCTTTTCCAGATTTTGTTTTTTGATGATTTTGATGACTAAATAATTTTGATACTGATGCTACATATATTATTTTGATCCAAAACTTTTGTCAGTATTTCTTTATCTAGTTAGGGATTACGCAGGATTTTGGTGAATTTGATTGATGAATTTTATGTGTTGTTTCATGCTCGTTTATGAAAACTATACTTGCTGTATTTTGCTCGTTGTTCTGTAAAGAACCTTATTTTCACTATGACTCCTTTTACTGTATGAAAAATATTTGTGAAATATGAAAGTTAGTATATTTTATCTATTTTCATATTCCTTTGGCGGAATTGGATTTCGTTTCACTGGTTGCGAGATGTTATGGTTTTCGTACAGCAGTGTTGGAAATTCTAGATTTGCCAAACTATCGTTTATTGATGTTTTCCTATTTTTAATGACTGGTCTAATTTCACTGGAAAATTATGAAACTTTATATTTAGATACTGGACATATAGGGGAATATCCCAGATTTTTCGTGGATTTATTTAATGTGTTTTCACGTTGTTTTCTTGTTTTTGAATTCGTTTTCCTGATTTCTGGCTGAACCTATTTTTTGTATTCAAATCAGTTTTGAGTTACGTTTTTGTGAATTAATATATGACTTATTTATATTTGCTAGATTCATGCAGGAGTCTATTTTCCAGATACTTTGATAGAACTAGATTTTCTTGTTTGTAACACTGGGAATCACAGTTTTACTACAGTATGGTCTTGCTGTCCTGAACTTGAGATTTGTTTATTTTAGTTTTTTATGAGATATCTTGCACTGGTACATGTTTATCTTGTAACTTGAACTTTTCACATGATCATGCCATGTTATTCTTGATATATTTTGCACATATACATGCTTGTTTGACATTAATAATAAATAACCAAGCCAGGATTTAAGGGACAGATCTAATAGTGGATAATTCAGAAACGTGTACTCGGAAGGGGATCCACTGATCCTACGTGATTACTTGAGACATGATACTTGACACGTGATTACTTGATACTTACACGCAAGATACGATACTTGTCACTTGCACAACTTGACACGTGATTACATGATACATGTTACTTGGAGCTTGGAGCTCGATTACTTGACTTGTCTCTGAGTATACTGCCCTCTATGGTCCACTATGAAATCTAAAGCGAAATAGTTTGTTGTAGCAACCATGTAAGGTAGGCTGCATGAAATGCTACCTAGATAGTAATCACTACAAGACTTGAAATGATACTTGAACAAGATACTTGAACATGATACATACTTGCTTGATACTTGACTACATGATACATGAGACTTGTTTACATGAGATTTGATACTTGACACTTGATGCATGTTTACATGATACTTGATTACTTGACACTTGATTCATGCCATTTATACTTGTTCTCTTTGCCATGCTAGTTGTTTATGTTGACATCATACTTATACCATGTTGCTAGTTAGTTTTCCCATGTGCTTGTATCCTACATTATAAGTGGCCCGTAACTTGCAATTGACGGGTACTTGTTTTTCTCTTTTTCTCTTTCCTGCATTCGTTGAATTATAGATTTTGGAGAACAGGTTCCAGATGGTATCGGAGACATGAAGTATTAGTACTGCATTTTATTATTATTATTTCTTGTAGCTTGCTTGAATAATATTGTATTTTGAGACTTGGATTTATTCTTGTATTTGGGCGGTGTTACCCAAGATATTTGTTTATTCAGATCATGACTATTTGAGATTTATATATTTGGTTTCAAGTATTCTTATTGGTATTTTGACTCATTATGTGCATCTGGTTGATTCTTTTGCTCCCGACTCTGATGATTCTTGTGAATGTTGTAAAAATTTCTTGAACAGCTTATGGATGATGAAAATCATTCGCTGGACTTTTATCTCGTATCGATATTATGTATTTTTTTGGGAAGCGGGGCATGACAGCTACGTATGAGACCAACAACTACATACGAGCCTGACAAGTTACGTATGAGCGAAACATCTTACATACGAGCCAACTAACTACGTATGAGCCAAACGAATTATATACGAGCCAACTAGCTACGTATAGGGATGTCAAAAATACCATATTACCGTACCATACCGTACCATACCATTAACAAACCAAAAAATACCAAAACTTGGTAATACTGCACCAAATTTTCGGTATTGTACCATACCGATTTTTCATGGTTTAGTACTAGTACAAAATTTTTATACAGTTGGTATACCGTACCGTACCGAATATATTTAAATATATTTAATCTAATTTTCATATTTTAAAACCCAGGCCCAGGCCCAGAATAAATTCCAGGCGTAGGCCCAGTCGTTCATTTTCATTTTTTTGATTTTTCTCCCCTAGCCGTCGGCTATTGACGCTAGTCTTCTTCATCTTCACTGATAATCAAATTAACCAATCACTTTTTCACCGAATCAGAAGTTTCTCTTCACCGAATCACCGAATCACCGTACTGGGCAGTCTGGAAGGGTAATTTATTGTGCTTAGTTATTTGAATTTGAGCTATCAATTTGATTGTTTCAATTACTATCGGTTTTTGTGATTTAAAAAAAAACATTTTTGTTTTTCGGTAGGTATAAACTTATAATTGAAGGCTTCAAGAGCTACAAGGAGCAAGTGTTAGGAATTGTGGCCTCGAATACATGTAGGCACGGGGTACTTGAAGTTGGAGAAGAAGAGGAGGAGACAGAGAAGCAAGAGAAGACAAGCAGCGAGTAGAAGAATGCATCCTGGAGGGTTGCGGTCGACCGACCTGGGGGTGCAGTCGATCGACCCTAGACTGAGTGTTTTTCGAGTGTACAAGTCCAACAGAACGGTCAACCGACTTAGGAGGTGCAGTCGACCGGTCAGCTTTCTGGATTGGTTCTACACGTTGCGGTCAATCGACCTTGGGGGTGCGGTCGACCGACATCGGCGGCTAATTATTTTTGGGCTTACGAGTTTAAAGGCCCAATTACTATATTTGTGTTTATCTTTTAGGGTTAACTTGGGGGATATATATATGGCCGTAAACTGTAGGGTTTAGTCATCTAATCTGAATAGATCTAATCATTATTCAACTTCAAGAGGGAATTGTGCAGAGTGTTTCAAAGGTGAGAGAGAGAGAGATTGAGAGTTGTAAGCTTTTTGTAATATTTGTATTTCTTTGGCAATAAGAAGTATTGGTTATCTATGCATATTGATTGTGTTCTTATGAGATCTTCCTTAGTATTATGCTGGCTTGTTGTTGGTTCATCTGAGTCTTGGGAGTTTCTATTGCTTGTGGTGCATTTTCGCTATTAGCACTACGAGTTGAAGGTAGAATGGTATTAGAGCAGTTGGTTCGAGATGGCCGATAACAAGATGAAGATCGAGAGATTCGATGGGAGTGACTTCGCCATGTGGAAGATTCAGATGGTAGCGTATCTTCATCAGAAAAATTTTGATGGTCCGTTGTTTGATGAGAAGCCGATAGGTGCAGACAAGGATGCGAAGGTCTTGGCAGATTGGAATCGTTTGGATCAAAAGGTGCTGGGGCAGATTCAGTTGGGGCTGAGTAGGAAGGCGTTATTTCATATCTTAAAGGCAAAGACCACAAAGGAGGCTATGGAGATTCTCACAGATATGTACGAGAAACCGTCGGCATCTAATCAAATTCTTCATCTGAAGAAATTGGTTAATATGAAGTTGAAGGAAGGGGGTTCATTAGCAAAACATATGAACAGTTATTGTATGGTTTACAACCAGATGGAAGCTGCAGGTTTGAAGTTTTCAGAGAGGGGCCAGTCATTGTTACTTCTATCTACTTTACCCGATAGTTATGGTACGGTGGAACAGACTATTACAGTCACTATGACAGATTTGACGACTCTACAGGATGTGGTGTGTTGCATTCTGAACGAGGAGGTGAGAAGGGTGAGAAATGGGGGATATCCATTATCATCTTCTAGAGATTCAGCCATGTATGTTGTGAAGAGACGTGGAGGATCTAAGAGCAGTCGAAGAAGAAAAGATTAGAGTAGTTCATCTGAGAGTGGGTCTGATGACAGCGATGGGGGACATGGGCCTGAGTGCTGTATTGTCACAAGAAGGGTCACATGATGTGCAGTTGTAAAGCTTATAAGAAGAAGAAGCAGGAGAAACTGACGAGAGATAACACAAAGGAAGTCCAAGGAGGGCTTGTTGAGGAGTTATGCTTATCAGCTCGGGAGGAGTTGGGCACTCAAGATTGGTGTATCGATTCGGGAGCTTCTTTTCATTGCACTCCGAAGAGAGAGATATTTCATGACTTCGAGGAGGGTTCTTTTGGAGATGTGATTGTGGAGAATGGTCACCGGTGTTCTGTACGTGGGGTTGGCACTGTTCGCGTGAACACCATTGATGATCAAAGTGTTGTCTTGCGACAAACAAGGCATGTTCCAAACTTGAAGGAAAATCTTATATCGATTGGAAGGCTAGACAAGGAGGGGTTGTCTACTACAGTTGGTAGTGGGGAGTGGTGTATAGCTGCAGGTTCAAGGGTGATTGCAAAAGGAAAGCGTGAGGGAACACTGTATTTGCTTAGACGTGAGGGGCGTTTGTCCTGTAGTTGACTCTTAGCCGGAATCGAGTAGTAGGTTGTGTGGGGTGCAACCGAGTTCTTTCAGTTGTGGAGAGGAGGTTACTAATTTAGTGGGAGCTGCTGACCATGGAGTGATACTAGAGGGCAAGACGTTGCTGCGGTGAGGGTACTTTGCGAATTGGCAGTTGATGCTTCAAGTCGCTCTTGTGTGATAGAGAGCACTGGTATCGATATGCGCGGTGATGTCGATGAGGGTAACCGAATTGGGACTGTAGGGATTGAACAGTATGCGGAGTTTGTGGAGGTGTCGTCCACGGAGGTTTCTAGTGCAGAGGGTGCATTGAGAGGCTCTGAACCATGTCCGGTGTTGATGGAGATCTTGCGAGGTGGGGAGTCTCATAACACGGAATCCGATACGGGAGATTATTTCTTCGGTATTCGTGCTCTATGCAATTGGTGGAGCACATCCTTCATGAGGTGATGAGGGGTGGTTGGCGCACTCCACGTGGTGGAGTGGTGGAGGTGCTCTTCATGAGAGTGGGGGATACTTGGGTCTTTCATGAAAGTGGGAGATGGCAGCGATAATGCGAGGGAAGATTGCAATAACTTTGAAGCGTGGTGTATTTGGTCCAAGTGGGAGATTGTTAGGAATTGTGGCCTCAAATACACGTAGGCACAGTGTACTTGAAGTTGGAGAAGAAGAGGAGGAGACAAAGAAGTAAGAGAAGACAAGCAGCGAGTAGAAGAATACAGCCTGAAGGGTTCCGACTTGGGGGTGCGGTCGACCGACCATAGACTGAGAGTTCTTTGAGTGTACAAGTCCAACAGAGGAGGGGACGATCGACCGACCTAGGGGGTGTAGTCGACCGGTCAGCTCTCTGGGTTGGTTCTACACGTTGCGGTCGACCGACCTTGGGGGTGCGGTCGACCGACATCGGCGGCTGATTATTTTTGGGTTTACGAGTTTGAAGGCCCAATTGCTATATTTGTGTTTATCTTTTAGGGTTTACTTGGGGTTATATATATGGCCGTAACCTCTAGGGTTTAGTCATCTAATCTGAATAGATCTGATCATTATTCAACTTCAAGAGGGGATTGTGCCGAGTGTTTCAAAGGTGAGAGAGAGATTGAGAGTTGTAATCTCTTTGTAATCTTTGTATTTCTTTGGGAATAAGAAGTATTGGTTATCTCTGTTTATTGATTGCGTTCTTGTGAGATCTTGCTTAGTATTGTGGTGGCTTGTTCTTGGTTCATCTAAGTCTTGGAAGTTTCTATTGCTTGTGGTGCACTTCTGCTATTAGCACTACGAGTTGAGGGTAGAATTTCTCCGACAGCAAGTGGCAACAGATCCATTTAGTCCGAAAGTCAACTGCATCGGTACGTACTATCGTTTATTTCTTTTACTCGATTTTGGTGGAATGGGTGATAAACTGATAATACGTCATTTTCAAGCAAAATTTAGCTTTTATAGTATGACTGCTAGTTTAAATTACGTACTAGCAGTCTTTAAGGCATTGTATAGTATGATTCTGTGTACTCTGGTCTTTGGCAGTTGCAATACCTATTTGTTGCTAGAACTGTGTTTAGACCAGAGGTAGCGAATTTTCCTCATCGGTGGAGCTAGTTGCACCAAAAAGGGGGATGCAGGTGATTAGTATATTTGTATTTTGTAGGAGTCATTTATCTCTTGATTTAACTTGAAATGAAAGAGGGAGGAAGGGATTGAGATTTGAGACTGAGTTGGGGAGAGTTGGCAAACTCCCTTTTATTGTTGCTAGCAAAATACACTGTGGGGAAGTTGATGTGCGGCATGGTACTGGTAGGGAAATTTTTGTAGGTATCAATCATAATAAAAGTATTATGTTCTTTAATTTATGGAACCGTCAATATTGAACAACAACATTATACTTAAACTTACATTCATCAAGATGAATACCCATTTCATCATGCAACCCATGGTCAATCTCTAATCTCACTAAGGATACTATCATACTAGTTAGTTCAACAGGGTATTGCAGCCGATTATTGAGTTTTTTTTGTTGTTCACATTCAAAGTAATTACATATACTATTAAAAGACATTCACCCACTCATACTTGTGGATAGAGGGATGTAACTCAGGTTTTTTTGGGGTCTATTACTGAGTAATCTCACTTGATTTGGTTGAATATTGAGTTTGACTCACTAACTCGACCAACTTTGAAGTCTTTTACGTTCTCTAACCTTGTTTGCTCTAGCTAGCTGTAAACAACACCTACGATATACAAGTTTGATTTTTTTTTTTTTTGCACTAACTCTTTTTTTTCTAAATTTATTGTACGTAATATGGTATCTACGGCTACTCATTTTTAGATTGATCCTTCAACTGCTTTTTTTTCTCCTAGTCTTCTTCTTCTTCTTCTTCTTCTTCTTCTTCTTCTTTTTTGAAGGTTTGACATCTTTAGAATCTGTTGTATATATATATATATATTTTAAAAACATACTAAAATGAAATTTATACTAAATACTATGCTTGGTACAAAAAAAATAAATTTATATAGATCATACTAATCAGAGAGAACAAATTGAATTAGGATTCATTATCATGAAAGTGTATTGAGTTAGGATACAGACCCCAGTGTGCAAAGTGCTGCTCATTTACTGGACCGACTTGTTAAGGTTAGATACTAGTTATGACTTTTGGGTTAAGATTTTTTTTTTTTTTTTGTATTAGCTATTAACTCATCCTTTTTATAAACATAATTTGTTAACCAGGATATTGTAACCGAGAGTGATCAGAGAGAACAAATTTGTTAAACATAATTTGTTAACCATCCATTATCAGAGAGAACAAATTAATCAGAGAGAACAAATTGAATTAGGAACAAATTGAATTAGGATCCATCCATCCTACTTGGCTGGAGATGAAAGCCATGTCTGGTCTGTGTAAAAATCTCATAGATTTACACACAGATATAATTACACAGAAGCACACCCGCCCCATTTGCACTAGTTACACGCGCAAACGCAGACTTAGTTATTCCATGTGTTTGCTAATTTACATGCATATTTCTGTTAATATGAATGATTTTTTTTTGGTAATATGAATGATTTTTTATTCTCATTCTTTCTGCTTCAGGTTGTCAGAGGAGATTTCATTGTATATTTCAATCAGATCTTCGATGCACTTTGCAAGCTATCTGCAGATTCAGCCCACAATGTGCAAAGTGCTGCTCATTTACTGGACCGACTTGTCAAGGTTAGATACTAGTTATGACTTTTGGGTTAAGAATTTTTTTTGTATTAGCTATTAACTCATTGTTTTTATAAACATAATTTGTTAACCAGGATATTGTAACCGAGAGTGATCAGTTCAGGTACACCTTTTGGCATCATCTAAATTTGTTTTAGTTGAAATGGAAAAGTGAACTAATTCATTCATTGTATTCCCTTGTGTATTGCAGCATAGAAGAGTTCATACCACTCTTAAGGGAGTGCATGAATGTACTGAATCCTTATGTACGACAATTTTTGGTGGAATGGATCACAGTCTTGGATAGTGTTCCAGATATTGATATGCTTGGTTTCCTTCCAGATTTTCTTGATGGTAATATTTCTAGAAATTATGCTGAAGGATCACATATCTACCGGTTGGAATGCAATCTTATATAAGTTCTTATAAATTTGCAGGTTTATTTAACATGTTAAGTGATTCCATTCATGAAATACGACAGCAAGCTGATTCTGCACTTGGTGAATTACTCCAAGAAATAAAGAACTCTCCAGTAAGCGTTCTTTTCTCCTATACAAGTGTTTGCTGGATTCAGTTAAGAATTTATGATGGCTTGTTTATTGTGCCACTCGATCATGAGAAACAAAGTTTGAAATTGGTACATCCATATTTCTTGATGTCCGGTATTACCATGGTACTACCATTACCATAACGATATTTCGGTATTACCGAACTCGGTAGTACCAAAATTTTGGCACGTTAATGGTAGAGAAATTTTTGTACCAAGTACTCTGGTATGGTAAACGGT
The DNA here is from genome assembly GCA_017893485.1 of Hemerocallis citrina. Lineage (NCBI taxonomy): Eukaryota > Viridiplantae > Streptophyta > Magnoliopsida > Asparagales > Asphodelaceae > Hemerocallis > Hemerocallis citrina. Next base: position 216,733,966 of record CM030362.1, read on the forward strand.
AAAGTAATTTTTGTACAGTACGGTACGGTATACCACCCCTAGCAACGTATGAAACAAATGAATCACATAGAAGCAACATAGAAGTCTTCTAACAACCTAGAAGCAAAATAACATGCTACTAGCAAAACTTGATCTTTTGTACACAAAGGCAACATAAACGGTCTTCTAATAACCTAGAAGCAATTAAACATGCTACTAACAAACTTTATCTTTTATACATAAAAGCAACATAAAAAGTATTCTAACACCCTAGAAGCAATTAAACATGCTACTCTTAATGAAATTCAACACAATTTGACTTCATAGAAAGGTGAGAACATCTCCTACAACACTCTTGTTGAAAACCTTCTCAGATTTAGTCAATAAGAGGTACAAAAACTTCGAACAATCTAAACAGCGGGCTTCAGCCAATAAAGGCCAGCTGCTGTGACTTGTAAAACTCATACTCCGCTTATCGGAATCTAACAAAACTGGACATTTTGGAAAGGTAAGAATATCTACTACAACTCTCTAGTTGATAACCTTCTCAGATTTAGCCAATAAGAGATACAAAAACTTCAAACAATCTAAACAGCTAAGCTTCAGCCAAAAAGGCTAGCTGCTGTAACTTGTAAAGATCATAACTCATACTCCGCTTATCTGAATCTAGCAAAATAGGTCATTTTAGAAAGATGAAAACCTCTACTACAACTCTCTAGTTGGCAACCTTCTCAGATTCAATCAATAAGGGGTACAAAAACTTCGAAGCGAAGCTCCAGCCAAAAGGGCTAGCTGCTGTAACATGTAAAGGTCATAACCAGTGCTATACTTATTGAAATCTAACAAAATAGAACTTTTTGGAAAGATGAGAACATATACTATAACTCTCTAGTTGAAAACTTTCTCAGATTCCTTATGGAACTCAAATTCCAGCTATTTAAACACAATACAAAGAGAAACAAAGACAACAAAAGGCTGAAACTTCAAAAGTTAATAACTTTTGCTATACTTGTCGGAATCTAATAAAATTATACTTTTTGGGAAGCTAAGAACATCTACTACAACTTCCTAGTTAACAACTTTTCAGATTCTGTATGGAACTCAAAATCCAGTTCCTTAAACACAAGTCAAGAACAACAAAAGACAGCAGATTTGCTGAAACTTGTAAAGCTCATAACTGGTGCAATAATTATCGGAATCTAACAAAATTATACTTTTGGAAAGCTGAGAACATCTACTACAACTTTCTCGTTAACAACTTTCTCATATTCTGTATGAAACTCAAAATGCAGCTCCTTAAACATAAGTCAAGAACAACAAAAGACAGCAGATTTGCTTAAACTTGTAAAGCTCATAACTGGTGATATACTTATCAGAATCTAACAAAATTGGACTTTTTGGAAAGCCAAGAACATCTACTACAACTTCCTAGTTGACAACCTTTTTAGAATCCGTATGGAACTCAAAATCAAGCTCTTTAAACACATGCAAAAATTAACCAAAACAGTCGTTTTGCTGAAAAACTCGATGTTTTGGGGAAATGGTTTATTTCACCCATCAAACTAACCCAAAAAAATCTACAAAATTTTGACCATGGTAATCACGTATATGAGAACCTCTCATATTAATTTGGAGTCAAAATTCCAAATTTATCACAAGTAATTAATTCTAACTATCATAACAATATGTTAGTTTATTAAAGGTTGATTCTTGAGTGTTTTGTTTTAGTTCTACCATTCACTTTATTTCATGTGATCACTTTGTTTCACAACCATTTATATGGAAAAGATCTTAGTACAAGTTGTTTAACAACATACAACATACAACATAAGAGAACAAAAATCAATATAAACAAAAGGTAGAGAAACCCCCACCAAAAGAATCGGTTGGAAGGACTTGCTACTTGCTAGCTCTTCCTTCTCCTTCCTTGTTCTTGCTCCTTTTCAAGAACAGCTCATGCAAAATAATCCATGAAATTTGAATGATTTGATCTCTCTTTTCTTTTCTTTTCTTTTCTTTTCTTCTCAAAATTTTTTCTCAAAATTAAAGCAAAACAAGAAGAGGAAGAAATATGAGAAGAAGAGGGATTGAGATGAGAGTGAGATGGAGAAACAAAAAAAATGGAAAAGAGCTTCTTCCTAAGGTTGGCCATGGTCATATATAGGAGGATGGGATTGAGTTTTATGGGTGAGAATGAAACCAAGTGTTCTCATTCTTGTGGCTCAACAATTTGATGTTGAATATACAAATTAATATTGCAATCACACCCTAATCCAATCCTAACTTTCTATTTGATCATGATTGATAAAAATGAAAGACATTTTCCCAAAATCACATACTACATGATTTCGTACAAACGTACAAAATCGATACAGTACACATACGTACATACATCGATATATACAAATAACTTTTATTCATCAAACTCAATCAATCTGTACAAAAATAATTTTATTCCGAGAGTAAAAATAAAATAATAATAAAAATATTTTTATTATTGGCTCGGAAGATTTCAATTCCAATTTGATATAATACAGATATATACAGACTAGTATATATATATAGATAATATTTATTAATAAAACCGGGTAATATCCAACAAAAACATTTCAATTCTGAAAATAAAATAAAATAATAATAAAATAATAATTTTTAATATCAACCCGGGATATTACAAATATTTTCTCAAAACGTATTTTACAGGATTTTGTACAAGCGCACAAAATCGATACAATACATATATATACTTACTAGTATATATATACAAATAATAATTATTTATTAAAACTAAGTAATTTCCAGAAAAAATATTTTAATTTTAAAAAATAATAATAATACAAATATAATATCCGACCGGGATATTACAAGGAACAGGTAAACAGTAAAGGATAAGAGTAACTGTAACAGTAGAGGATAACAGTAACAGTAACAGTGAAAATGAAAGTAATAGTAACAGGGTGTGTCAGTGAAACAGTTATTCTTAAATCTATTGTTCATTACTATCGAGGTAGTACTTCATGCGTTCCATTTACTTACCACATGGTTGCTACATTCAAACAGTTTCATTTCGATTTCGTAGTGGAATCTATAGGGTCGTGTACTCAGGCAAACAGTAACAGTGACAATAAGCAGTTACGGTGTCATGAATCATGTAGTCATGTATCCAGAGATAAACAGTTGAGACCAATGGGTCCCCTTCCGAGTACACCTTTCAGGTTTCCTATAGGGAAGTATGTAGTCAGGTAAACAATAAATAGTATCATGGATCATCTAATCATGCATCAAGAGAAAACAGTTGAGACCTATGAGTCTCCTTCCGGTACACATTTCTATATTGTCCACTACTAGATCTTTTCCTTAAACCCCGTCTTGATTAGTTATCATTATTATCAAAGCAGATGTGAGCGAACACAAACAGGGAAAAAGACATGGAAAGAACAAGGACAAGTCTAAGCCAAATAGGAAACACAAACGGGTGACAAAAACAACCTATAACAGTTGGAACAACGAAACTTCTAGTTCTGGATAGCAAGATGTTACTGCACCAAAACTAAGATTCCCGTTGCCTCCGGAATGCAAATCTAGATCCGTCAGAAAATCTAGAAACCACACTCTTTGCCGAATCCAGCGCATATACACAAGTCATGCATCAACTACAGTAACAGGGTCCAAAACAGTGTTTTAGACAGAGTCTATGTTCAACCAGAATATGCAAAGTATTGTTTATAAGCATGAAAAGAGTCTAAAAACATCATAATTAAATCTGAGAAAAATCTGTAAGGTTCCCTATAACGTCTAGTATCAAAATTTAAAATTTCATGAAATTCTATTATAGATAGTATGGTCTATTTAATTTGGAAAACAGAGTAATGCAGCAAAATTGTAAATCTGAAGGTTCAGACCCAGTGGTACCAAAACAGTGATAATTCACAAAATGCAATTCAAAATCCCAATCCTTCAAAAAGGTAGTAAAATAGAAAAAACAGGATACAGTTCGTATTCACAAAGTTTTCATCAAAAATGACTAGAATTAGATTGAAAATAGTTACTGAACAATATGCAGTTTGGAAATATATTTATTGGTTTGACAAACATGAAATAAGTTGTAAAAGCCATTAAATAATTCTACAAAAATTAGGGGTTGATCCCAGTCAGGTCTAAACATACTCAGAAAAATATCACGGCCAAATTTTGCTCTTAACATCAGTTTTAAAATATAAATTCATACAGCAGTCTAAAGATTTCAGAATCTGGAACTTTCGATACAATTGCAGTAAAACAGTGATAAATCCACATCAAAAATCGGAACTCAGATCCGTCGAAGGTTCTGAAAACTAGAAAACAAGGCCTAAAAATCATGTTCGCAAATTAATTTATTTTACTGGTTCAAACAGGGTCTAAATTGCTGTATCAAATCACGTCAATAGTAAAAAGAACATCTTTTATGTATTTTATCAAACAACTCAAATACAATTGGTCCAATTTGGGATATAATACAAAGTATGGTATATTGATCACTCAAATCAACATGGCATGTGTATTAAAAAGTCCACAACGAGAAAGTACATCTAGTAAAGCATTCATGTATCAATTATCTACAATATACGGTATGTCACAAACAAGCATATACACATCAAGATGTCCATCTAAACCAATTTATTTTTGTGTAATGTGTGATACTATTGTAAGATACTCATGATCAAGAGATGTATAATGGATCAACGAACAAGATTATGATCATCATGAGGGTACAAAACAAAGACACATGCAAGACTACTTACGGTATTTAACTTGTATGAAGAACAAAATAACATACAAGCTACTTGCCTTACAAACGACGATGAAGATGATTAAAGAGAATAACAGGAACGGATCTCAGCACACGAACACAAGACACGTGCACAAGGGACAGCACGTACAATAGCAAGGCAACCAACAATACCACGTGTGATGCACGTGTTCTTGACACACAGCGACGATAGCAACCAGCAGGCACGGTGGGAGGCTTGGCTTTGACAGCAAGGGGTTTCAGGGCGACGACAGGGAAATGACGATGGTGGCAGAGCAACGGGGCATCGAGGAAAGGGAGGATGGGTTGGTGGTTCAACGGCGTTGATGGCAATGAGGAAGAGGGGGACGGAGATAGCGGTGAGGCGGAAGCATCGAGGGAAGCTCGACGCAGGGAGGAAGATGACGGGGGTGCTCGATTGACGGTGGCTCGATTGATGCACAGGTGGTGCGGGGGATCGGGGACAGGGCGAGGGCGAGGCTGCTGAGGTGTGGCGGAGGACCAAGGCAATGAGGAGAGGAGCGGGGGGTTGTCGGCAGGGGGGGTTGAGGCGGTAGGAGATAGGAGAGAGGGAGACAGGAGGTAGGGGATGAAGGGTGATGGATAAAGCAGAGGGGTAGGGATTAGGGTTTAGGTAATTAGGGTTAGGCTGAGATTAGATAGGTTATATAGAGTCAAAGCGGGTTTGGGTTATTGGGTAGTATCCAATAGGAAGGGAAAAAGTCAAATATTAATTAAAGATGCCATGAATTAGGTTTTTAGTCAATACACAAGAAGAAGAACAAATTTTGAATCAATCAGGTTGGGAAATAAAGGCTGAATAAAAGCAACAATGAATTGAGAGCAAAAGAGACAAAAGAATACAATCAGGAATAAAATACACAGGCAAATAATTAAATACATACTAAATACAATAATGAGTCAAAGGGGTTACATCGAATCTTCTGATGCGCTACTCTGATAATCCTGCACCTGCTCGAATGGTAGATAGGTACATTGCTACTCCACTTGGATGCCTTTCTTGTCCTGAGTCCTCCTGCACTCGCGACCTGGTGTCCGGCACCCAATTTAGTCGGCACGTCAGTACATATACTGACGCAATGCAGATAAGAAAACAGAGAGCAATCACAACAAGTCTTTAATGAAAACAGAAATGTGCATCCTCATTTTCTAGTGTCAGTGTATGCCATGATCTGAAGTCTAATGCATAGTACACAATGTACAGAAAACAGATGCACTTAGTCTAATGTCAGCAAGACTTTAGACACGCATGGATCTCTTACTACATACGCTCTAAATCAAGCCATCTTGTACAGTTCCAGCGTTTCGAACCCTCGCCATCCAATGCATTCTACTATTGTACTCAACCTGTTCCTGATAGATACAACGTGGCTGGTGAATCCTACAGTTATTACTGCTAAACATATTGGTGTCCCCATTTGCCACTAGTGCCCCAATCCGGTCTGGATCACACCAAATGTCGTGACGATCTTACAGATACACAACCGCATATCTATAGTGCCGAAGATCCATGGGACAACTGTCCCATGGTCCGTTCATGTCCCCTCAACATAAGAACATGATGACCCCGAGGGTCTAATCCCCCTATCCGACAAGAACTCTCCTGTTCTTACCACACACTTTAGGAATTAACAGAGCGATATACGGGTCCCATATCCCGTTGACAGGAAGATACAAGCCTGGTTATCATTGCCTAGTACTGGCCCTTAGAACAAGTTGAATTATAGGGAATCACCCATAACATCATCTCGGTTTTTAAGTGGAAAGTATAGAAACTTAATTAAATAACAGTTTACTGAAAATACGTTTGTCACCCAAAATCATGCACGATGTTTTATCAAACAATTGATCCCTGACTGGTCTGTCAAATTAATAACCCAACGAGTCGATACTCATCGGCTGCCATACCCCTGTTGGTCCTCGACCAAATCCCCAGCCCGTGATGCTAGGGAAGCCTTACACCCGATAATAGAGGTAAACATACATAAACATCAACACCTGACTTATTGACAGACCTCGGGTACTAATACACCGATCATTTTCAGTAATACCTATGTCAAAAATGGATCAGACCTGGTCAATTAACTCAAACACTGGCGATCTAATCTCCATCGTTTGCCACCACCTCTGACTTGGATTGCATCCAGTATCCGGGTTCGAGATCAATTACCCATTGGGTAAGAGTTTGTCGGTGCGCGAGGGATGACTATCCAGTTCTCAAGGCGGAAGGATTCTCGGGGTGGAAGAACTTCTAATCCACACATTGGAATTCTATGAATGAGCACTCTTTTGAAAGCTAAGAGGAACTACTTCAATTCTTAAGTTGATCATTTTCTCAGATTTCAAACACAGTTCCAGAAATCCTCAAGTTTACTGCTATGCCAACAAGTTTTCTCAAATTCTATATCAACTCATACACAACTCCTGAACTTACAAAATTCATAACTTTCAAGATACAAATTGGAATTGCATGATCTTACCCATTCTAGAAAGCTAAGACTCTAAGCTACCAGTCTCTAGTTAACCATTCCTTCAGATTCAGCCGTCTAGATGCTATAAAATTCCTATATATTCTCAGCTTTACACTTCTTCATTGTAAATGCTGCATTTTGCTGATAACATAAAAACTCACTCACTTATCGGAATTTTGTGATCTTGGATTCTATAGAAAGCTGGAAGTGTCTACTACACCTTACTAGTTTATCACATCATCAATTTCATCCATTAAAGAACTCTAAACCACCTATTTCTCATCAGGTATACACAGGAAATGAGTTACTTTACAAAACAAGGTTTTTTATATAGGACTTGTTCTGTCCCAAACCTAGAAAAATCTTATATTTTGTTATCAAAACTAGAATTGCATGATTTAAGATGTTCTGGAAAGCTAAGACTCTCTACTACAAGTCTCTAGTTAGTCAGTTCTTAAGATTCTCAACAAACAAATCCAGAATTCCACAAATTCACCGACTAGTTAAAATCCGAACTGAACTGAACAAGCTATATTCAAAAATTAATATCAATGCAACCATACCTCCAATTATTATGAAACTTAAGATTCATGAACTAAACATATACAAGTTCATTATTCCCAAATCTCAACAAGATTCAAAATACTCAAAGTTATACCCTTGATTCCAAATCTTTGTTTCATACTTTCTTGTGTTTGTTCTTCTTGTACTACTTGCGGCCCGTAACTTGCATTAACGGGCGTCTGTCTCTTGTTTTCTCTATTTCTTCCAAATGTTAAACATACAGGTTTTGGAGATCAAATACCTGCAGGAGTAAGTGCACAAACATTTTAAGCCCTGGGAAATTATGCTTCATTTCTTTGTGCTTTGAGTTTATTTATTTTATGTTGCTACTTAAACTTGTAATGGGCTTGTTGTTCCGAAGTTTTACTTTTGATCCAATCTTATATTTATTTTAGGATTATGTATTGCTTTTCAAATAATTCTGTTGATTATGAGTTTTGTTTTAGCTTGCTTGGTTGTATATTCTTTTATATTCCTGTTATGTTATTGAGTCGATCCTTACAACTTATGAATGATGAAAATCATTCGCTGGGCTTCGTCAAGTACTCGTATTCCGTATTCCTTTTGGGAAGCAGGGCGTGACAAATATAGAATGAAGGAGTGAAGTAGGAAAAATGAATAAGGGTTTCTTCATACACGCTCATATATAGAGAGGGGGAGGGGGTTTAGCAATCCAAGGGGTAGTTTGGGGTTAGGTTTAGTGTATGGGTGAGTGTGGAGAGGTGTGGAGAATTCTAGGCCACTATGATTTATTAATCTATTGTTTAACTAACCTAATGTTTAATTATAGTAATGCTAACCCTTGAAATTTTCAAGTTGGGCGCTCAATCGTAAGATGTTCATTGTTCCATAATGTTTTCTTTGGGCCAATCAAACAAGTGTATAGTTATAAAATTGGCAAATGGTAAATACAATTATATATATATATATATATATATATATATATATATATATATATATATATATATAGGGAAACTTTCGGTTGTGCACTACCCCAGTGCACACAGCCGTGTGCACTCGCGCTCAGCCGTCCGATCTAAGCTCTTCATCATGATCGCCATCCAACAGTTCGATATGAGCGTCCCGCTCATCTGACTTAGATGGGGGGAGGGATAAAAGCGTCATTTAATACCCCCTCATCCTCAAATATCCATATTGTCTCCCTCTCTCACGCTCGATTTCCCTCACGCCCAAGCTCATCTAGCTCAGATTTGAAAACCCTAGCCTCCAAAAAATTCGAACCCACAAATCAGTATCCAAATTTGCTCGTGCTCTCATCCTCCTCATCCCCAAATCTCCTCTCTTCTCACGCTCGATTTCTTTCACGCCTTCTTCGACCTGAGATCTGAAAACCTCTCACGCTCGATTTCCCTCACTCCTCTCACAGCGCATCTCCAAATCTGCTCGCGCTCTCATCCTCCTGACGCTCTCATCATCCTCATCCCCAAATCTCCTCTCCTCTGGTGTTCGATTCCCTCACCCCAAAAAAAACCCTCCTCTTCGACGTCATCTAGAAACCCTAGCATCCAACCAGAGCTCCTCCCCAAATCTGTTCACGCTCTCATCCGAATCCATTGAACTCAAGGAAAGAGACCACAGGTATAATTTTTTTTCCTTTAGTTGATCTTTTTGAAAAATGCATGTATTCATGGGTGTGATTTAGTTTTTTCAGAATCATGAAGCTGTGATTTAGTTTTGTCAAAACAGAACTTTTTAATTTTTAGTTTTTAAGAAAAAACTTCTTCGTATCTATGTCATGAGAATAAGGTTGACACCAAATTGACTAGTTATTTTTTTGTTTTTGTTCTTTTGTGAAGTTAGTATTCATGGGTGTGATTTAAATGATTATACTTTTGTTGTTAGTGAGACTTTTTAATGTGGTCGACTAATGCCCTAAAAAAAATCTTCAACTAAACAACAAGTATAGTAAATTGAGTAAACTAGATATGTCATTGAAATTTAAGCCACATAAAGTAAATTCCTTTATAGCTAATTCAGCACCGAACCTTTTCTACATGAAAACTAGTCAACACTACCCTAAGATTATCTATATTAAGTTATCAACTTATGGAACAGTTATACAAATGTGAATCATGTTGTTATGAACCATGACAGCAGAATAGTTGATAACAATAGGTACATTGAAGAATGGAATAATCATATGAAATGTTCATTTAGTAATTAGTACAATCAGTATAATGCATGCAGCATTAGTGACTTTGTAAACTGTATCGAAATGATTAAAACTCTTACTGCAGATCTGCAACCATAAAACAGGACACATGCATGTTTTTATGTAAGAAAAGAAAATTGGTTCAATCATCTTTGAGTTCAAATTTTGTTGCAAAGAGATTTTTCTTCCTGCTTTTATATACTATTCTGAGTACATGTCCACTTTATATAAAGTCTAAACATCTTCTGGTTTTTTCACTATAATTAACAATGTAGTCGGGTACAAGTGAAATTTTGGGGTTCCCAGAGAAGAATTAGATTGAGGGGACATTGTAGATTTATTGCAAGACTTTTTGAAGTCAAATGTATTACTGAAACTGTGTACTGTGTTTTTCTTGCATACACTTCTCTCGTCTTAATTATCTAAAAATTCGTTGCATTACATTATTATTAATACTATTCTTAGTATCTTCTGTTACTAAATTATGCAGTGTTGAGGAAATAGAGTATACTGATGGCTATGGTTGATGAACCGCTTTATCCAATTGCTATTCTGATAGATGAGCTGAAAAATGAAGACATTCTACTGCGGTTGAACTCCATCCGCAGGCTTTCTACTATTGCAAAAGCACTTGGTGAAGATATGTACTGATATGTACTGATATGTACAATTTGATTATGATAATAAAATGTTGCTTATTAGGTTTATTAAGTTTTACAATTTGATTATGATCTACAATGTTGCTGATATGTACAATTTGATTTGATTATGATATGATATGTACAAGTTGGCATGTATATAAAGTAAAGAGGGAATTGAAATGTTACGATGAGAATTTTGTTCTCTTTTCTGCTTCTTTAGATCTTGTATCTCTTCAAGCATGAAGAGTACTAGAAACTGTAAGAAAGAAAAATAGATGATTGTAAGACCATCAAGTAACTAGCTTTTGAGATGCGAAATTCAAGTATTAGCCAAAATTTTGGGATGCGAAATTCAAGTATCTGGCACTTCCTAAAGCAAAATTCAAGTATCAGCCAAAATTCCCTAAAGCAGAATTCACTGTGACACCATAACAGTATAGAGGAAAATGACTTAGCTTGTAAAACCATCAAGTAACAAGCTTTCCTTACAACTTGATAGCTACAAGGAACATTTCTAATTGAGGATAGCTTGGTACAGAAGTTCAGAAAAACCAGTCCATACAAATTAAATGATTGAGCAATTATTTTAGAAAAATAACTTCTCTAGCACAAAGAAAATAAATGTCGAGTTGCTTACTATTGATTCTCCAGGATACATGCCATGATCAAGTATCAGCCAAAATCAAATACATGCCATGATCAAGTCAATTGAACTAAATATACAAAGCATACAAAGTATCTGGCACTCCTAATAAAAAATCAACTATAAGCCAAAACCAGGTATATGCCATTATCAGGTGCCATCTGCATCTGCTACTGCTACATCTCTGCATCTAGGAAGAGGCTCTCACACTTTCATGTAACGAACTGCTATTGCTGCATCTCTTCATATGAGTTTGTACAGAGCCCACTGGAAAAAAATACATAAAGATAAATGAATTTACATCAGATTTATTAGATTACATGAAGCCAAGATAATAGATAGGATGATTATGTTCATGACATGAACTTAAGTAGGCTCAGAAATCACATGAATTCACAAGACAAGGTTCTCAAATGATCTTTAAAAACACTTTGACTTGGGGGGGGGGGAGTGGCAAAATTTATCAAGCATAAGTGTATTGGTCGTGCATTATGGCTGCAGTAGATTGCCATGCCCAAATAGCTGCAACCATCACAAACCCCCACCTTTTCCAAAATCAAATATATGCATTTCCTCATAAATATAATCGTAGCTCATATATTTTTTTCCAAAGTTCACAATTTTAACAGAGCTCTAAAAGAATAACACAGCTCAATTGTAAAACAGATCTGAAGGGCAACAGAGCTCAACTGTGAAACAGTGCTCACTGTGAAACTTTAAAAAATCAACAGAGCTCACTGTAAACTGTACACTTCAAAAAACCAACAACGCACAACCGTAAACTTCAAAAACCAACAGAGCTCACTGTGAAACAGATCTGAAGGGCAAATACAGCTACACAGCTGTGTGCATCAGCTCAAAGAAGGGTAATTGTATCCAAAAATTACTTAATTGTATCAGAAAAAATCAAGTTCAGCCAAAATCAAGCATATGCCATGATATATTTAGTAGAAGTGAATATACAAAGCATACAAAGTATCTGTCACTCCAAAAAAAAGTCAAGTATCAGCCAAAATCAAGTATATGCCATGATCAAATCAAGTGGGTGCATCAGCCCACTAACTACCTAAAAACAATGAAGGAAAGAAATATATTTCACTTGGTAGGTGGGGAAAACAATAAATTCAACCTGAGACAATACCATGCACTCATCACTGCCTATTAATTCATCCCCAAAATAAAATAAAGGCATCATATTTACCAAATTGTTTGCGAACTAAATACTTCCACCAGTTCATATAATCGTTATCGTCCTCGGAACTATCTTCAGTAGAGGAATTCACCTCCTCTTCAAGGCCACTAAACATACAAAAAATCACATTCTAATAACTTATTCAGAAATATACAATAGGTCACTTGTTATTATAAACAATTCTCAATGTAACAAATATTATAAATCTGCAACTTTACTATCCCAAATTTTTCCTCATACGAACATTGCATTTTGAATAAAAATTCTAAAATCACATATGTTACGATACACTAAACCAAACATAATAAAAGCTTATTATTCACAAAGTTTTAAAATCCTGAGTTTTAAGATACTAACAATTAGGGGAAAATTCGTTCAAAATAAATATTACTTGCAATGTTTTTGTTGATTTACATATCAGCCCAATTTTAAACTCTAGTTTCTTGTATCACAAATTCTCTCAATAAAGATCATGATTTCCTTCGATTCTTGGACGATTCTTGGTTGTATTTGTGTTCCAGAAAAGCGACTCCGAACATAGTCTAAATGGGAATGATAGAATTACGTATTGCATCACATAGTATTTGGCATTTATCTCTGATATAACTTGTAATTTCAATGACATATCTAGTTTACTCAATTTAATATACTTGTTGTTTAGTTAAAGATTTTTTTTCAGGGCATTAGTCGACCACATTAAAAAGTCTCACTGACAACAAAAGTATAATCATTTAAATCACACCCATGAATACTAACTTCTCAAAAGAACAAAAACAGAAAAATAACTAGTCAATTTGATATCAACCTTATTCTCATGACATAGATATGAAGAAATATTTTCTTAAAATCTAACATTAAAAAGTTCGGTTATGACAAAACTAAATCACTGGTTCATGGTTCTGACAAAACTAAATCACACCCATGAATACATGTATTTTTCAACAAGATCAACTAAAGGAAAAAAAATTATACCTGAGGTCTCTTTCCTTAAGTTCAATGGATTTGGATGAGAGCATGGGCGGATTTGGGGAGGAGCTCTGGTTGGAAGCTAGGGTTTCCAGATGGTGTCGAAGAGGAGGGTTTTTTTTGGGTGGAGGGAATCGAACACCAGAGGAGAGGAGATTTGGGGATGAGGATGATGAGAGCTTCAGGAGGATGAGAGTGCGAGCAGATTTGGAGATGCGCGATGAGAGGAGTGAGGGAAATCGAGCGTGAGAGGTTTTCAGATCTCAGGTCGAAGAAGGCGTGAGAGAAACTGAGCGTGAGAGGAGAGGAGATTTGGGGATGAGGAGGATGAGAGCGCGAGCAAATTTGGGTATTGATTTGTGGGTTCGAATTTTTTGGGGGCTAGGGTTTTCAGATCTGAGCTAGATGAGCTTGGGCGTGAGGGAAATCGAGCGTGAGAGAAGGAGATTAGATGGAGATTTGGGGATGAGTGGGGTATGAATTGAAGCTTTTACCCCCCCCCCCCCCCACCCATCTAAGTCAGATGAGCGGGACGCTCATCGAACCGTTGGATGGCGATCATGATGAAAAGCTTAGATCGGACGGCTGAGCGCGAGTGCACAGGGCTGTGTGCACTAGGGTAGTGCACAACTGAAAGTTTCCCTATATATATATATATATATATATATATATATATATATATATATATATATATACATAACAAAGTATGGTTGTAAAATAATGCAATACTATTCATATGCACAATATTGTTATACCAAAATAATTATTAATTATTTTTGGGATATTAAATCATGTCTCCCTCTTCCTCTTCCTTGCTAGGTTTCGAGGCTAATCTCAGATTAAAAACGCAGCGGAAAATTACAAAAAATATATCGAAATCGAGCCATGGATCCATGCAAAAATAATAAATTGTGTTTACGAGTTATACCTTGAAGATGGATCTCCTATCTCCACAGTATGCCGATCACAGAACTACAATATTGCAGTGCCTCAAAGGTATCCACACTAACGGATCAAATCAAGCTTTCCCTCACATCGCGGTGCTAGCTGCGGGAAGGGATGTTCCTCACGAACTCTCTCTTTCATAATTTCTATGACGACTAGGGTTTTCTCATGTGTATCTTTACCACAGATACGTATCATATATAGGTGCAGAACCCTAAGAGAGTAATGAGGCTGCTGGGTTCACAATCTGACCTGCGTCAGATTCATGTGTGGCCTTTGAACTTTATTCATCCCATTTAATCTAATTAAATGTCCAATCAGTATCAGGAGTTCAAGTCTTACTTGGATACCCAATTAAATTTATCTTATGAATTTAAATTCTAATTTTGATCCATACTAAGTGTGTGACCCTGTAGGTTCCCATTACGTTGACAGTAATACTAAAATCATAATCTAGTGCTACACAATAGTGAGCGATATCTAGTAATATATCACTGCTACTCAAGTAACGGGAATGTCAGTGATTTGACATAACCTATCCGTGATCAATGTTACCATGTAGTCTAGTCCCTTTATCCAGATATCTTAATTGACCATACGGCATAGAGCGTGTCACCCTTGTATAATTCAATATTTGGTTTCTTGATGTCTGAGTAGTGTTACTAAAACAAATAAGCTCAATATCTCATATTGACTCATTTGAGCACGGTCATACATTTTGCAGTCTCACTCAATCAAGGGGCCCATAGATATCGCTCCTGTTATGTAAGAGGGACAAATTCTATCTAAGTCACTCATATCCAATAATCGACTTTATAATCACCTTATTACAGGCAACGTTTGACGATATTAAAACATTCAACTTCTCGTGTAGGGAACCATAGTGACGTCAAGTTAAAGGACTACATACACCCTGGTCACTGTCAGAACCGCTTATGACACTCACGTAACGATCCATGCAGGTAGGTCAGTTCAGTACATTATTACTCTAATATGTACCCATGTGAAGACTTGATATCTCATATCCATGACCCGTGAGATATGGTCATCAGTCTAGGCACATATTAGTCTCTATGTATTATTGTTGTCCTAATTCACAATAATACTTAACTATGAACAGTTAAGAATAGTGTTCTGATTACAACCAATAGGATCTCACAATCTAGTCATGCACTTGATATCCCATGATATTGGACCTACTATTCTAAGGACTTTATTATGTTAATTTAATCACAATAAATAACACAATAAATGAAATGCCTCATATATGAAATAAATATCATGATACAATGTAAACTAGTAATGGCAATACACAAGTGGTCTCTAGGGCATACACCAACACTCCCCTCGTGGCGTCCATCTTCCCTATCTGCTCTTCCCTGACCTCCTTACCCTCCAAAATCCTTCTGTAGAACTTCCTGGACACACTTACTTTAATGTCCTCTAGAGTTTCCTTCGTTCTTCTCTCCTCCTTTCTTTCCTCAACTCTTCCATTTTTGAATTAAAATTGGCAACCAATTTAGGGACTTTTTTATTATTATTATCAATTTCATAAGAAATTACAAAGATAATTATCACTATGTTCGCATTATTTGCTAGCCTTATTACGCTTATGATGCTGTTATTTTCTAGTGTGGGAGCAACAAATGATGAGTTTCTTTGCATGAAAGGGAAGTGCAGATCTCAGCCAAAAATCTGGTCCTAATGAGAGGCGAATATGTGGTTGGATGTAGTGGATCCGGTGGGCACTGACTATCAAACACCTACAAAAAGCATGAAACACTGGGAAAATTCATGACAACAGGCCCTCTAACGATCAAGTCAGCAACCATCAGTTTAAAATGCTGGCCTATTTTTATTAATTAGTGGGGCTCTGTAATGGAAATATCTCTTGCTGCCTAATTAGATTCCACTGATTAAGGAGCAATTAATCCTTGATTTTTGGAGATTTGATTAATGACCATAGACCGTTGGTTTAACCTTTGTTGATGGGCCGAGCTGGATTGGTGAGCCTATGAAAGGCCCTATCATCCCCTTGTCTGCCTTGTGATCCGCACTGGGATCGAACGGTGGGGATTAGCCATGATTTTTACCCATATCAGTTGGATTGATAATCAAAGCTAGAAACCCCATTTAAATTCACAACAAAATCTCTCCATTATATGAATACATACCAGAAAGCCCAAATTAAAAGAGAAAAAATAACAAGAATGAAAGCCTAATATGCTAAGAAGATAATTGATACAGGTATAATTTGGAGCCACATCTTTTTAGCACGCATCTCAAAGCTTCCAAGGGCAGTACAGTAATTTCACAGTAATAACAGACCCACTAGAAGAATATAGGTCATCTCTAGGCCTTTCAGCCCAACCGGATCCACAATTGGGGTTTGCTTGAGGCCCAAGAATAAAGAGATTTCCATCCCATCACAGTTCTACGTCAAATCCCCCCCAAAATAGGGATGTTATGCTAATCTTATCCCTTTATCAGGATAATCTCCACTCAAATCTTAAAAAACTACATTTCTGGTATAACTTCTATAACTAATTAATAGCCTATATATACCTTTCTCTTTTATTAGTCAAAGGCAATCAATATTTTCACCCTTAAAAACCTCTAATCTTTATTTTGGTGACTAGCTTGAGCATCAGAGGGTCTTATGCCGGAGCCACCACCGGGGTGAGTTTTTTTTGCAGGTTCCCAGGTGTTTTCAGTCAGCCAAATCCCTATCCTGATTGTCGGTCCAGATCATTGCTTACTCCCTCAATGATAGAACTTACATTTGATTATTCCCACACCCAAATTGGCAGCGACAGAGTTGGCGCCGTTTGTGGAAAAGCTATAGATATCCCTTTCTTGTCAAATCCATCCACAAAAAACACCTTCAGTCATGCCGCCAAGAAGAATGTAGGCAGCCACTACTGCCAATCACCAGGGCAATCCTCCTCCCCGCTGTCGCAACCTCCTTCCAACAGGGCTGCGTCAGTAGGCTCCCAACACCTTCGTCCCGAACCCCATCCAGTCGAGAACTGAAGAATTGCCCGCACCTTAGCCCCTTCTCGGCTCATCCTGAGCAGTTAGATATCGGTGGTATCATCAGCATCCGTCTTGAAGGGATAGACCTTTGTCTGTGCTTGGACAAAAAGCGCACTCGAGATGGTGGTTCCCACTTGGAATGCCAAAGGAGCTAAAGGAGTCCTTCACCCCAGGGATAGAGGTCCCGTCGGACGCCCCAACTACAGGGGTGAAGATGCAGGATGAGCCTAACTCAAGTCAGTCAACGAGCTCCTAGGAACAACAGAGAAGATAAGGTACGCGTGACTCGGGCTTAGTTTCAGAACTTCATCAATCATGTCCTTAGGGACCTCCAAGGTTCCCCGAAAAGGGACCACCAGACAAGTGGTCCACACCCTATGTAAGATCCCGCAAAATAGTATATAACTATTGTGTACATGATATGGCTAAAAATAGGATCAAATTGGGACCATTCAAATCGGGCACGAATCTCAAAACTCTCATGGGTAAAATGGTAATTTCCACCACAAACGGATCCAAAATGGGAACTGGGTCTCTTTTCAAGCCCAATAACCCCAAAACAGATCTGTCTTATTAGGTGTGGGTGGCAGCCAGTCACAAACCAGTCCAGGATATTTAGAGAGTAATTCAAATTCACGGTTATCTATAAGAGGCAGTTTAAACTACCACTCTTATCATGAAACGAGTTAAACTCTCTTTCTTTGTAGTGCCCCGAATTTCCAACATGATATCTCAGAAATACGTGGCACAATTTTCTGCATCAACCTCAATTGTAATAGTAAACATCGCCAAAACACAGAAAAAAAAATTCAACTTTTATTACATTAATTCTTTACAAAGCACAGTGGAAAATTAAACACCTTGGATTACAAATTCTTTCTTTTACAACACATTATTTTATAATTTACATAAGGCATAACATCAATCTAGCACATGCATCCTAATTTCAATGTTATAGGTACCTAACTCTAAAACGTGAGGCTAGAGTTATAACCCCCAAAACTATAGAGGTCAGCCATAACGGTGTGAGTGACATAAAAGAATTGCAACATAAATAAAACATAAGGAATAGAGTCATAAACAATATGTATTAACAACAAGAATAAAATGAAATCAGAAATAACAATAAATAAAACATGAAAAACATCAAGTAAAACTAGACTAAGTGTCAAGTGTAGAAAAACAGAAAACAACATGCATGAAACCAAGTCAAGAAAACTCCAGTGTTGTATGCTGACTCTCTAATGATTACATGTCGGATTCTATGCATCCCACTCTACATAGATCTGGTGCAAGCCCTTATCGTTCTCCACTTGATAGGGTTTAATCCCCCGTTATGCAACTAATCCTACTACGATGAATATTATTAGATCTAGATAATCTGTGAGTATTAACCCATGCCTCGATAATTCTGGAGGTCAATCTCTATACAAAGATAATTCCAGGGTATTTCACTCACACTTGGGAATTTTCGAGAATACCCCACACTGCAAGCTATGGCGCCTCATCACACGAATACCCCATGAGTGTCTCCTCGACAGCGATAATTCTGGAGAACAATCCCACACCGCAGGTAATTTCGGAGACTATTTCACTCACACATCGATAATTCCGAGGATTATCTCACACTGTGGGCCATACTGAGGTCCATAACCCATGTTCACATTTCACCATATCACCATCTAGTGCTTGTCCTTATCTTGTTAAGTTAATTAACTGTTTAATAGATTTCGAATCTCTTAGAGTTGGTGTACCCTACCTGGCTTAACTGAACTGAATAACAACCAAAATCTCAACCGCCGGTAGCTAAGGCCCCACTCAATCTCTAAAGACTCATAACTCAACCATCAATACCAAAACTTTCAATAAAACTCATAAATCCATCATCAAAACGTTTATAATAAGAAAAATCCAAATCCATTCATTGTACTCGTGAAATTCCAGAATTCAAATAAAATATTAAGCCCATCAAATAACAGAAAATCACATTTTTAAGTCGTAGAATATCACCAAAACGTCAATTCTTTTGAAACCACATATAACTCACTTAATAAGGTCATAAGAATACATTTAAAACTCTATTATAAATAAAAAATAACTCTCTGTAAAATATTGTAATCTGTAGTAAAAAAACATCATCTAAAATAGTAGAGCAATAGTCCATAATATCGAGGAAATAACTGTTTAAAAGAAACAAAGAAAACTCAACAAAATGACTCAAAATAGCAGGTGCGGTCGATTGCCCAAATAGTTCAAAAACAGGGCAGTGGACTGCCCCTTTGAAAATTCTCAAGAAAATAGCAGGGCGGTCAACTGCGACCTGCTATACAGCCAGGTTAGGTTTTTTTGTTCATGTTTCGACTGATACGTCGATAAATCTTTGTAAAATCAAAATTAAATTTCCTGAGATGATTAATTATAACTTATATGACATATAGGAGTTTATTAAACACATCAAATACATCAAGAACTCAAAAGAGTGATTTTTCATAAAAATCTTTCAAAATAGTCATTATGCATATGTAAGTATGTTTATGGGTTTTTCCCGAAATAATTTCTGACTTTGAACTTCCTAAAAAAATAGTTGTACGTGTTTTGCACGTGTGAAAAGGTAAATTTTAAAAAAATATTTATTAAATCACCAAAAACTCATTTTAATTCGTTTATTAATCTTAAAATCATTATTTAAAAATCTGGGGTATTACATCACTCCCTTTTTAGAATAGTTCTGTCCTCAGAACTACTACTAATAGGGTCCAAACAATATAAGCAAAAGGAATTGAAATATCATAAATGGCAATATAGTTTAAAAAATACCATTACACAAGAGAATGTAATCTAACAAAAGAAAAACAATTTAACTCAAAGAGTACAATCATACAAAAGAATGCAATCATATAAAAAGCTCAGGAAAATCCTTCTGCATGCGATCCTCCGGCTCCCAAGTAGCCTCATCGAACTGCTGGTTCCTAAAAAACACCTTGACCATAAGTATTACCTTGCTTCTCAAAACCTTCTCCCTACGATCAACAATCTCTACATGCTGCTCCTTGTAACTCAAGTTCACTTGTAGACCCTCAGGCACTTCTACCAACTGATGACTCTGATCCGGCACATACTTACTCAACAACAACACATGGAACACATCATGCACCTGTGCCAACTCTTCCGGAAGCTCCAATCCATATGCCGTCTTACCAATCCGCCCCAAAATCCTGTATGGCCCAATGTACCTTGGCGCCAACTTGCCTCAGTTACCAAACCTGATCACCCTCTTGGTCGGAGATACCTTGAGTAAAACTGTATCCCCAACCTCAAACTCCAAGTCCCTTCTTCTAGTGTCTGTATAACTGTTCTGCCGACTCTGATCCTCGACCAACCTCTTGCGAATCAACTCAATCTTTTCCGATGTTTGCTGCACAATCTTGGGCCCAAACATCTGCCTCTCGCCAACCTCATACAAACAAACAGGTGTCCTGCACTTCCTCCCGTACAGAGCTTCATACGGAGCCATCCAGATACTCACATGGTAACTTTGTTATAATTAAACTCAACTAATGCCAAGTATCTCTCCCAACCACCACCGAAATCCATAACACAACCCCTCAACATATCTTTCAATACCTGATTCACCATTTCAATCTGACCATCAGTCTGAGGATGAAAAGCAGTACTGAAATCGGTTCTGGTACCCAAAGCTGCTTGCAGACTCTCCCAAAACCTCGAAGTGAACCTCGCATCCCTATCAGAAATAATCGACATAGGATCCCTATAAAGTCTCACAATCTCACCAATGCACAGTTCTGCAAATTTCTCCAACGACCAAGTAATCTTCATAGACAAAAGGTGAGCTGACTTGGTCAAACGGTCAACAATAACCCAAATCGAGTCATTGCCCTTCGGACTCCTCGGCAACCCCTGTGATGAAATCCATGCTGATATTCTCCCACTTCCATTCTAGAATGGGCAAAGGCTGCAACAAACCTCTAGGTCCTGATTATCTACTTTGATCTGCTGATAAGTCAGACACCTTGCAACAAAATCTGCAACATCTCTTTTCATACCGGACCACCAAAAGTGTTGTTTGATGTCCTTGTATATCTTTGTGCCTCAGGATGTACTGACAACAAAGTACTGTGTGCCTCCTGCAAGATACTTCCTTCAAATATGCATTCTCCGGGATACACAACCTTTCACCCATCCATAGAACACCATCTTGGACACGAAACTCTGATAACTTACCACCGGAAACCTGCTACAACATCTTCTGAATTTGTGCATCTGATTTCTGACCCTCCACAATCTTCTCTCTCAAAGAAGGCTGCAGCCTCAACTGATCCAAAGGCGCTTCCAAACCCTGTTGTACCACCTCGATAGCTGCCTGATCAATCTCTGCTGCCAACTCACTCTAAGTAGTGATCATGCTCGACAAACTGCTTTTCCGACTAAGCCCATCGGCCACCACATTCACTTTGCCCGGATGATACTTGATCTCAGGACAAATGTCTTCCAACACTTCCAACCACCTTCTCTGCCGAAAATTTAGATCCTTCTGTTGATAATTGTATTTCAGGCTCTTGTGGTCGGTATACATATTCTCACCATATACATAATGCCTCCACTACTTCAAGGCAAAGATAATAGCTGCTAACTCCAAATCATGTGTCGGATAATTCTTCTCATGGGGATGCAAGTGCCCCGAACCACAGGCAATAACCTTAACTTCTTGCATCAAGACACACCCCAAACCTCTGAGAGATGCATCGCTGAAGACATCATAATCTTTTTCAGCTTATGGCAAAGCTAAGATAGGCGTAGTCGTCAACCTCTCCTTTACCTCAAGGCAACTCACCTCACACTTATCCGTCCATGTGAATGCCACATTCTTCCGAGTCAACCCTGTCAAAATGCAATCTGTGCATAGCCCTAGATGAATCTTCTGTAGTACCCAGCCAAACCCAAGAAACTCCTGACTTCCTTCACTGATGTTGGCCTGGGCGAATCCTTCACTGCTTCAACCTTGTGGGGATCAGTGGCCACTCCCTCCTTAGAAAGGATATGACAAAGAAAAGCTACCTCAAACTTCCAAAACTCACACTTCGACAGCTTGGCATACAAGTAATGCTCCTGCAACTTCTGTAACACCTCTATCAACTGCATAGAATGCCTTTTCTCCGACTTTGAATACACCAAAATATCATCAATGAAAACCACCACAAAGGAATCAATGAACGGCCACAATATCCGATTCATCATATCCATGAATACTGTCGGCGCATTCGTCACTCTGAATGGCATTACCAAAACTCATAGAGTCCATGACAAGTCCTGAAAGCTATTTTACTCACATGTTCCTCCTTGACTCGAACATGATGATACCATGATCTCAGATCAATCTTCAAAAATACAGCTGCTCCCCAAAGCTTATCGAGCAAATCATCAATCCGTGGAAGCGGATACTTGTTCTGAATAGTCACCCTATTCAACTCCCAATAGTCAGTGCATATCCTCATTGACCCATCCTTCTTCTTGACCAACAACACTGGCGCACCCCATGGTGAAGAACTCGGCCAGATGAAACTCTTACTTAGCAGTTCCTCAATCTGCTTCTTAACTTCATCCTGCTCTACATGTGCCATCCTGTACGGAGCCTTAGAAATCGGAGCACTTCCATGCTGAACATTAATGCAAAACTCCACATCTCGCTGCGGCTAACAATTTAGCGTCCTGGTAAATCTTCCAAGAACACTATAGGAAAATCCTTGACAACTGGAATGTCTTTGACTTCATCTGGAATCATCAACTTAGATACCACTATAGCCACCTTCGGGTCCTTCATCTTCCCTTGAAAAGTCACTGCGGGACCACCTAGTACCTTCACCAACACCTCTTTCTTCCTCTATTCAATTGTGGCATCATATATTGCCATCCAATCAATGCCCACAATCACATCCACACCCAGAACTTGCATCTTAATAAGATCAATGCCAAATAATCTCCTACCATTCTCGATATCACAGCCCTCATAATATCGATCAGCAATCAATTCTTCCCCTAACGGTGTTGCCACCGACAAGACTCTGCCTGGAAACAACTTAGGTTCCACACCTAAGACTTTTGCAAAATTGGGTGACACAAATGTATGCGAAGAACCAGTATCAAATAAAATTTATGCTTTTATTCCATTAACCAAAACAAATCCTGTTACATGAAGAATGATACTCAAATCTCCATTTTATTCTCAAACAAAGTTTTACTTAATACGTTGAATAAATAAAAATTCAAAATTCTTACATACCCTGGATCACATCCTCTAGGTTACCCGCATCCTCTTCAGTTAATGCGAACACTCACCCTTGCCTCTGAAATTTTCCTCCGCCTGAACCACCCTCCTTCAACTGTGGACAGAAAAGATTAGTATGCCCCACTTGCCCACAGTAAGTCTGCTTCGCCAGTTCAGGACATGCTGGCCTGAAGTGATGCCTCCTTACATTAGTAACAAGCCACCTCCTGAGTTACAGGTGCCCCCTACTCTAGCCTACTGAACTTGCCCTGTTTTACTGGAAACTTCTTCCCACTCTGACTATCTGCTGGCCTCTTGCTCCTTTTCCAGGTCTCTTGCTTCTTCTGGAACTGGTCCATATCCTCTTATGTGATCACTGCTCTCCTGACCAGCTTATCAAACCTCCTTATGCCCAAAAGAATCATCCTCAACCTCAGATTTGGCCTCAAGCCCTGCTCAAATTTCTTAGCCTTCTTCGCTTTATTAACAATCAGCTCCGGTGCAAACCTTGAGAGCTGAGCAAACTTAGTCTCATATTCACGCACTGTCATACTGCCTTGGTGCAGATTCAAGAATTTCGTTGCCTTCTTCTCCTAAATATCTAAAGGAAAGAAACGATCCTTGAATTCATCCATAAAAGTTTTCCCAAGTCACTTGTTGATCTCCAAAAGTTCTTTTTACTAACTGCCACCAGATGCTAGCATCCTTCTCTAACTGCATAGTAGCCAATTTCACCTTATTGACTGCTGGGGTTTCCAAGACTTCGAAGACCATCTCCATCTGTCTAATCCAATCATCAGCCACATTTGGATCAGACTGCCCCTCAAACACAGGCGACTTCATCCGCTTGAAGGACTCAAACTGCTTGATAGGATCAGCATTAACAAACACTGGTCCAGCCACCTGATTCTGATTCTGATTCTGTGCCATATTAGCTGCCATGAATGCATTCAAGGTGTGATACATCCTGGCAATCTCAAGATCAAGATCAAGTATAGTCCCATGGGAATTTCCAGCCCCATCACCATTACCACCATTTCTGGTCCTGGGTCCTGCCATTACTGAATACTGCAAAATGAGGATAAAGTTAGAGCATCACAACACAATTCAGGTCCACATCAATACCTCATGGTAAAACCTCAACCATACTCCAAACAAAAACATCATGTTCTAACTCTATGTGATACTCACACTCTAATGTTTACAGCTAGATACTCATGTCCACACCTAGGTTTATTTATATACCATGTTTATTATTACTATTGAAGCATGCTCTGATACCAATCTCTATAGCGCCCCGAATTTCCAATATAATATCTCAGAAATACGTGGCACAATTCCCAGCATCAACCTCAATTGTAATAGTAAACATAGTCAAAATATGATAAAAATTTTCAACTTTTATTACATTAATTCTTTACAAAGTACAGCGGACAATTAAACACCTTGGATTACAAATTCTTTCTTTTACAACACATTCTTTTACAATTTACATAAGCCATAACATCAATCTAGCACATGCATCCAAATCCCAATGCTATAGGTACCTACCTGTAAAATATGAGGCTAGAGATAACCCTAACCCCCAAAATTTTAGGGGTCATCCATAACGGTGTGAGTGACATAAAAGAATTGCAACATAAATAAAACAAAAAGAATAGTCATAAACAACATGTATTAATAGCAAGAATAAAATGAAATCAGAAATAACAATAAATAAAATATGAAAAACATCAAGTGAAACTAGACTAGGTATCTAGTGTAGAAAAACAAAAAACAACATGCATGAAACCAAATCAAGAAAATACCAATGATATATGCTGACTATCTAATGCATACTTGTCGGATTCTATGCATCCCACTCTTCATAGGTCCGGTGCAAGCCCTTATCGTTCTTCACTTGATAGGGTTTAATCTCCTGTTATGCAACTAATCCTACTACGATGACTGCTATGAGATCTAGATAAACTGTGAGTATTAGACCATGCCTCAATAATTCCGGAGATCAATCTCTATCCACAAATAATTCCGGAGACTATTTCACTCACACCTGGGAATGTTCGAGAATATCCCACAATGCAAGCTATGACACCTCATCACACGAATATCCCATGAGTGTCGCCTCGACCCCGATAATTTCGGAGATCAATCCCACACCGCAAGTAATTCCGGAGACTATTTCATTCACACCTTGATAATTTCGGGGATTATCTCATACAGCAGGCCATACTGAGGTACATAACTCATGTTCCCATTTCATCATATCACCATCTAGTGCATGTCCTTATCTTGTTAAGTTAATTAATTGTTTAATAGATTTCGACTCTCTTAGAGTTGGTGTACCCTATCGGGCTCAACTCAACTGAACAACAACCAAAATCTCAACCGTCGGTAGCTAAGGTCCCATTCAATCTCTAAAGACTCATAACTCAACCATCAATACCAAAACTTTCAATAAAACTCAAAAATTCATCATTAAAACGTTTATAATAAGAATAACGACAAAATACAAATCCATTCAATGTACTCGTGAAATTCCAGAATTCAAATAAAATATTAAGCCCATCAAATAACAGAAAATCACATTTTTAAGTCATAGAATATCACCAAAACGTCAGTTCTTTTGAAACCGTATATAACTCACTATATAAGGTCATAAGAATACATTTAAAACTCTATTATAAATAAAATATTACTCTCTGTAAAATACTATAATCTGTAGTAAAAAAATATCATCTAAAACAGTGGAGTAATAGTCCATAATATCGAGAAAATAACTGTTTAACGGAAACGAAGAAAACTCAACAAAAAGACTCAAAACAGCAGGTGCGGTCGACTTCCCAAATAGTTAAAAAACAGGCCAGTCGATTGCCCCTTTGAAAATTCTCAAAAAAATAGCATGGCGGTCGACCGCGACCTGCTATATAGCCAGCTTAGGTTTTCTTGTGCATGTTTCGACTGATACATCGCTAAATCTTTACAAAATCAAAATTAAACTTCCTGAGATGATTAATTATAACTTGTATGACATATAGGAGTTTATAAAACACATCAAAATACATTAAGATCTCAAAAGAGTGATTTTTCACAAAAATCTTTCAAAACAGTCCATTTGCATATGTAAGTGTGTTTATGTGTATACTTGCTTCAATCAAAGCCTCAAAATCTCAAAAATAAGGAGTAGTATAATGTTCAAAACCATCTCTGTACCAAAACAACTCAAATCCAATCGAAAACATCGCAAAAATCTCAAAATCCCAATTTTGGCCATAAGCTTCAGACCTGAAATTCAATTACTCAAATCCAACTTTAAAACTCGATCTTTTGATCCAAAAAATCCTTCTATAACTTGTTGTACACGTACCCAATCACTTACATCAGTTTATCCGCGAATATACGCAACTACAACATGCAAACAATCATGTTCTCCTTCATCAATACTCAAAGCCGAGCATATCTATATATACACACAGTAAAGGTCATCCTTAATCAAATTTGTTTACTTTCATGCATTAACATCATACAACTCAATATATGTGTTCAAATCAGCAACAATATGATTGAAAACATCCTAATCATGATTTCTATTAGGTTCTCGACAAATCTCAAGCCAACTCACTAGTAGAAAACCTTGCAATAATAATGGATTATTTGCAAGCACCAAAAATTCATTGTAGTTGTTACTATCAACAACAAATTACTCACAACAAACCCATTCATTGCAAATATTTTGACATCCGCAAGAGATTTTATTCAACCGTTGCAAGTGTTGACAATTACAAGGGAACAATTGCAACAAACAATACTCCATTACCAAAGTAGTAATAAAATATTTATTTTAAAAAATAAATTTGATATAAACACGTGCATTACATAGATAATTTTGCCACCCAACAATTTCATGTTAAAAAATTATTCTCACTTTTCAAATACTGAGCGGGTAAAAAGAAAAAAAAACCAATAAACACATTCTTTTAACTTTCCCCGGCCAAAATCGAAAGGCGGAACAAAAAAAATAAAAAACCCGCGCGACTAAAATCGCTACCCACTCTTCGTCCTGATTTTGCACCATTCTGGACCTTCCCCAAAATAAAACCCTCATTTCGCCCCCCCCAGCCCCCACGCCCGCATCCCACCAAAATCGCTACTTTCTTCATCCAGCCTCTTCGTCGCCGCTCCTTCCCGCTCCTCGCCGCTCTTCGTCGCCCCTACCCGCTCTTCGTTTGCCGCTCTTCGTCGCCCCTATTCCTCGTCGCCGCTTCAAGGTAATTGATGAATTACTCATTCCGATCTCTTGAATGTTGTTTTTCTTCTCTTTTTTGTTACAGATTGCTTGCAACACTTGCCCTATTTCTTAATTTGTAAAAAGAATAAAAATGAAATTTTGATGATCAGAAAAACTTAGGCCTTTGAGTAAAAGATGATTGAGAAAAAATAAGTCAGCACTCCAAATATAGAAAAGCAGAACATTAAGGATCAATTTTTGTTTTGAGCTTTTGACATCTCCACTGGGCTTTCTTCGTCACTCGTATTTATATAGACACGATTTAAAGTTATATCAACTGCTACTTTCATACACATCCTTTATGGGGTTATTTTTCTGTGGGTATAATCATATAGCTTAAGTGTAATGCAATTGTTATATAAAAACATAACTATGGGATGTGTGTGTGTGCGCGCGCGCAATTGTTTTTGGAGATTAGGTGCTACAATATCTCTATTAATCTAGTTTTGTATCACAGTCACACCTTTGGGGAATGGTGCAAAAGATTTCCCACAGCCCTTCTTCACAATATCTGCATCAGCCCTTCTTCACAATATCTGCATCATCCTGATAGAACAAGATGGCCTTCTAAATCAGTTCACCAAAAGAAAGGAACACTGCCATCAGTATCCTATATTCAAAATAGAAATATCATTAGACAATGGAATGATACCAACTATCCAGAGTTCAAATAAATTCATTCCAATAGAGTACAAAAATAATCAAATGATGAAACTAAGATTTCTACTTGTACGAACGAAAATAGAACATTATGTTGGAATATTTTTACGGCATTATTTAAATCGCTAGGAAAATAATTAAAGCTGTATGAAGGTTACATGATCATATACTGGCTATCTAAATAATGCATCTATTTAGTTGGGTCTCTCTGAAGCTCTTCTGTTCGCTGGAAGAAATGGCAGGTCTGATGCATAGTGGGGAAAAAATCAAAGCTGAAACCTTTATTCTTTCCTTTTGATTCTCCCATCATCTATATACTGGGGGCTTAGACTACACTGCTATTCAGGACATAAAGACCTAAAGATGGATAAAATAAATGCTTGAAGTGTTGATCTATAATTCCTTCTAAAATATTTGTCTATCTTAGATGGTTGGGATGATTTAGAATCAGCAAACAAACTGTGAATAAATTGTAGGGTTTTTTCTTCTTTTGTTTCCATTTTTATTACATGAAATCTCTAATGATGCCTCAGTGAATTTATTTATTGATTAGATACTGACATGAGCATCTACATTTCTGTTTGGTGAATACTATTTAGTATGCATTTGAATGTAACAGCGAAAACTGTAATTTGAAATGCAGAAAGAAAAGAAAAAAAAAATTATTTATCTTGCATTTTATGTCTATTGTCCATTTCTTTTGTGTGCAAGTCTTTCTTTATTTAACTTACAGTTTATATTTGTCAAAGATTTACCTCAAGCCACTTCTAGTATTTATTCATCAAAATCAATATTCTTTCCTTTTCCCTAACAATATGAATCATTATTCATTATGCTCTGTTGAATATTGTACAGGTTTCACTTGTTGAGGTTTGAAAATTTATATTTAAGTTGGTGAAATGACAATATTGGTGGAGTTTCAGTTTTTTTCTTTCAACGAAACTGATCTTGTTTTTCTGACAAACTAAATAGTAAAGAGTTTATACGGCATTATTACTTGAAACTAAATAATGCATCTATACAACTCATGATAATGCATAACTCCTAGATATCTTTATTGAATATAAACATATGACATATTTAAAGTATTCATATAGTTTGGTATATGTATATTCACA
This sequence comes from Hemerocallis citrina, assembly GCA_017893485.1. NCBI lineage: Eukaryota > Viridiplantae > Streptophyta > Magnoliopsida > Asparagales > Asphodelaceae > Hemerocallis > Hemerocallis citrina. Next base: position 216,763,732 of record CM030362.1, read on the forward strand.
TTACTTATAAGAAATAACCACTAGTAGAAAACCTTGCAATAATAATGGATTATTTGCAAGCACAAAAAATTATGACGCATGGTGTGAATGAATAACTAATACACATGTCTTTACAATGCCTTTTAAGGTGTAGTGTGTAGATTATGACGCATGGTGTGAATCAATGGTTCCATGCGTCATATTTTATTTCTTTACAATGCCTATGAACAATTTTGGGGTTTTTTTGTGGAAATTTTATTTCTTTTATTAAGCCATAAAAGAAGGGTATCATACTTTTGATGTAAACAATGATCATATTTTATTGAGTTTTTTGTTGTGGTTGTGCTTTTCTATTTCGTTGTCCTCAATTGTTTGTTGTTTCCTGTAATTTGTATACTGCATAGATGTAATGTAGTGTTTATATGTGTGCTTACTAATGTGTATATAGACTAATAGAAATACACCATTAAAAGCTTGTGAATAACACCATTACAGAAATAGTTCACTGCACTTTCTAACTAGATTTCATGTGTGTACCAAAAAGTTTTTGAAAGAATGAGACTCTAATTATGTATGCACATGCAAATAGTTTGATTATATAACTAATAATAAATGCTGTAAACTTTCAGATGAGAATTCTTCCAGACAAGTCATTCATTAGTATACTTAAGAAAGACAGGTTTAAGAATCAACTATATGAAGAAGGTGTAGTGGCATTCTTGAAATATGCTGATGAAAATCCTTATCGTTCGGAGACAGGAAAAATATATTGCCCATGTGTACATTGTTTGAATAGAACATTAGAGATCAAGAAGTAGTACGTGAACATTTATTGATGTTTGGGTTCAGTAAGGACTACATTTTTTGGGATTATCATGGAGAAGGAATGGATGCTCATAACATAGACGAGGAAACAGTTCAAGCAGAGATTGAAAGGATTGACGACATAAATGTGATGTTGGACGACATAATGGCTGCAACCTATGTTGATGATGACATGGCACATGGAGGAGAAGCATCTCAAAATCAAGACTTCGGAGATTTTAATGAGCTTCTGAAACTACTAGAGGACAATGAGCGAAACTTACATGATGGTTGCACTGAATTTTCTAGGCTTTCATTTATGGTTAGACTTTTCCATCTCCAAACTATAAGTGGGATGTCCGTAAAACATTTTGAGATGCTTCTTGATTTACTTCGCAGAGTAATCCCCAATGGGCAAGAAAGCTTACCCAAATCATATTATGATGCTAAAAAGATTCTTGCGACACTAGGCCTAGAGTACAACAAGATTGATGCGTGTCCAAATGACTGCATTCTATATTATAAGGAGTATAATGACCTGGTTGAATGTCCAAAGTGCAAGGTATCTAGGTGGAAAAAGAACAAGCGCATTGCAGTTGCAAGTACGTCTGAAGAGGGGGCAAATCAAACGAATGTGGCGGCTAAGGTTCTTCGTCATTTTCCTATCATAAGCAGATTGCAAAGATTGTATATGTCCAAAGATATTGCTAAGGAAATGAGGTGGCATTCCGAATGTCGTATCGATGATGGCAAACTACGACATCCGGCTGACTCAGAGGCGTGGAAGCACCTAGATCGTTTGTATACAAAATTCGCTGAAGATTCAAGAAATGTCAGATTGGGTTTGGCAAGCGACGGGTTCAACCCTTTTGGTTTAATGAGCTCATCATGGTCTACATGGCCTGTGTTGCTTATGCCATATAATTTACCTCCATGGATGTGTATGAAGCAACCATACATATTTCTATCTTTATTGATTCCTGGGAAACATGCTCCTGGGAATGACATTGATGTGTTTCTGGAGCCACTTATTGATGAACTAAATATTCTATGGGAGATTGGTGTTAAAACATTCGATGCTTACACTAAGAAAGAATTTAAAATGCATGCAGCTGTGCTTTGGACTATAAATGATTTTCCAGCTTATGGTAATCTTTCTGGTTGGTCAACTAAGGGTAGATTTGCATGTCCTATTTGTGCAACAGATTACGAAGGGAAGCGTCTCACTTATAGTCACAAGTTTTGCTTTTGGTGTCATCGAAGGTGGCTGCCATCACCTCATCCATTCCGTCAAAATAAGAATAAGTTTGATGGAACAGTTGAAAGATGGATATCACCAATACAGATGTCTGGAGCTGACATTTTCCAACAGCTAGGGGGCTTTCCAAATGTGACTTTTGGAAAAGATCGTTTCAAGCCAGACAATGCAGTTCAGGAGAAGAAACGGAAGAGAGGCAAGAGAATAAGTAACAATGAAAATGCGCAAAAATTGCCGGCAGGGTGGAACAAAATAAGTATATTCTTTTGCTTACCATATTGGAAGGATCTTAAAATTAGACATAACTTGGATGTAATGCATATAGAGAAAAACATATGTGACAATATATTATCTACACTCCTGCAAGATTCAAAGAAATCAAAGGATGATTTAAGGGCTCGTCGAGATTTGACGGACATGGATATACGTAGGAGCCTTCAAGATGTAGATATTGGGGATAACAGGTTTCAATTGCCCTCATCAGTAATCACCATGTCAAAAGAAGAGATGCAGAGATTTTTTCAGGTGCTTAAATCAGTGAAATCTCCAGATGGCTATTCTTCAAATATTTCCAATAATGTGCAGGTTCAAGATAGGAAAATTCTAAACCTCAATACACATGATTGCCATATACTACTGCATCAACTAATACCTGTTGCACTCCGGCATAACATGAAATCTGAAGTTGCTAAAGTGTTGATAGAGTTTTGTGGCTTTTTTAATAAGTTGTGCTCAAAAGTTATTGATGTATCAGAGTTTGAGGAGCTAGAGCAACAAGTATTAGAGACTATGTGCAAGTTAGAAGTGTTTTTTCCACCATCTTTTTTCACAATCATGGTACACCTTACAGTACATTTAGTTGCAGAGGCTAAGGTAGGTGGTCCTATCCAATATCGATGGATGTATCCCATTGAAAGGTACTAAAGACTATAAACCTAATTTTAAAATTTTATATTATACTTAGAAACATGTGTACATGTACTTATAAATTTTTGATTGTTTCTTGTTTCTAGGTATTTGGGGTTTATGAAAAAACAAGTTCATAATCGAGCACTCCCTGAAGGTTCAATAACTGAAAATTATTTAGCAAATGAATGCTTAAACTTTGTTTCACGTTATTTGCATGATGTGGAAACAAGGCTAAACCGTCCAGTCCGAAATGCAGAGGGTTCATTGTTTTCTTTCATTGAGGAGGATACACATTACCCTAGAGAAATGTTGGAGCAAGCACATGCATATGTGTTAAATAATGTTGAAGAAATAGATATCTTCCGAAAGTGCGTTCACTATACCCTTATATATAGTTTAGTGTTTTTATGATTATATAGAATGTTATACTTTAACAAGTTATCATTATTATTTTTTGTAGTAAACACATCGAAGAATTGAGAAAGAAATATAGGGGAAAAAGTGCAACAAGGGCGATTGATCGTATTCACAGAAAGGATTTTCCATGTTGGCTTCAAAGTCACGTATAATTCTATAAATCTATCCTTAAGCCTACTTCATTTCTGTATGTGTGTGTGTGTGTGCATGGAAAGATATGATTAACTGAAATTACTCTACTTATTTCATGTTAGGTTGAGTACCTAGTCACTGAAGGAGAACTTGTCTCAGATTTAGTTGTTTCTCTTTCAAGAGGTCCACTTTCATGGGTGAATAGGTATGGCGGGTATTGTGTTAATGGTTTCAAGTTTCATATAACTTCTCTGGAAGAAAAGAGAACAACCCAAAATAATGGGATTGTTCAGGTCTTTACCCAAAGATGTTATTCAAGCAATAAAGATAAAAATCCTCGTGAAGGTAATGTGATGTACTGTGGTCAGCTTGAAGATATTGTGGAGATATATTATGGACATCAACAAGAATATAAATACATAATGTTCAAAGTGCGTTGGTGCGAAATGCAAAAATCCAAGGATGAGTATGGTTTTCAGCTTGTGAATTTGAAGAAAGAAATATGTACAGATGATAAATTCATGTTTGCAAATCAAGCAGAACAATGTTTTTACATCGAAGATCCTATATATCCAAATATGTGGGTAGTCTTGAGAAGGCCATCCAGAGCTGTATTTGATATACCAGATAGTGGTAATATTGTTGATGATGAAGAAGATGGGCCAATAGAGATCGAAGGAGCTGTTGATCCTGTTCAAAATTTTTCCTTCTCGCAGAACATCCAACTTGATGGTGATATCTCCTTGGTGAGGCCAGAAATTGATAGTGAAGTTATAGAGGCAAATGTTTCATCAACAATGAAGAGAAACAAAAAAGTTGAAGTAGAACAGTAGGGCATCAACTGTTTCAGTTATTATTAACTTTTAAGAACTTCATTGATTAGAGAGATCTTTTGTTGTTTATGTGTGATATTAACCTTCTGAACTACATTGATATTTTTCTATAAGCAATGATGTTGTGGCCCAAAAGTACTGTATGGACTGTATTTGGACAGTAAGTTGACATTTTTTATTTTTGTTAAACTTGACATTTTTATTGTTGTAGACTCTATTTGGTTGTATTCTGACTGTTCTGATCCATTACAGTATAGCCTGCAGGTACTTTCATTAAACTTGGCATTTATATTGTTGTTTACTTAGTATCTAGATCAGTGGTTTGTTTAGTTTTCATTGACTTTGTTTGTACTTCTCATATGAGGATATTCTAAAGTGACTAACTCTTGGACATTAATATTTATTGACAGATGAGGGACCCTACAATTGAAGCTAGTTTAAGAAGAATAGGTGGATATTAGCTTATTTTTATCTTATTCTTCGTGTTAATTACAGTTTTTATTAAATGTTATTCTTAAATTTGTGCAGATGATGTTCTTCCGGAGACTATTGAGGAGTTTGCACGAGTAGATGGAGAAATACCAGAAGCGGATAAATCAGATGATGACAGTGATGATGAGTTTCTACCGGGCATTGCAATAAATGAGATTTTATCTCTACCGCTACCACCACTCGCTCTCATTGATCAAGAAAGTAGGAAAAAAATGTACCGAAAGCTGTGGCGTATTGGAGGCAGCATAGACAAATGTATGTTGATCGCTATGAGAGTGCCAAGGCGGAGAGAGTACGACACACGGGTAAGCATGTTACATGCAATTCTCAATCTTTTTGAGCTATTAATTGTCATCCTACATATGGCTATGTTATAGTTTAATTGATGCAAAAAATTACATATTTTGCATAGCTTTGATGAGGCCCCCAAAAAGAGGACGAACAGGTAATAATCCAGCAACCAAGAGATCCCGTAATGGTCAAAGGGTAGTTTTAAAATGGAACGAGTTAGGCCAGCCGATTGGTAAGTGGGGTAACCGCTTCAACAACTATCTAGGAATTCTAGCCAAGCGATCAGATCTATTCACTATTGCAGTTGGTTGGTTGCATCAACCTTTTAGCAGATTAGAAGCTACATGGCGAATTCTTTTGGTAATATTAAGCAAAGAACTTCTATTTGTCGATTTTATATTGATCTTTATATAAATACCAAGCGTCATCTCTCGTGTTTGCAGAAATTCTATGTTATGGACAAAAATCCGAAAGCATGGGAGTATGTATTTCAAACTAAAATTCAAGGTATGCTAGGGTGCTGGAAGACTAGATTGCATTCCCATTTTCTTAAATACAATGATGATTGGGAATGGTTCTGGCGATTAGATCCTCGGGTAGATGCAATTCAGTTTTCAGCATGTTCATATTATTGGGAGTCGGTGGCCTCACAGGTATACTTCCAATATTTCTATCATTTGTTTTGGCTAATGGCCTTGATATTTATGCAATTTTTTGTTGTTGTAATGAGTCTTTGGCAATAAATAAGAAGGACGGAGAATTGATTTTGAATTGTAGGTTGTTGCATTTTTTATAATTAATGATCTAGTGAAGAAAGAAAAACAGACTCGAACATCACTTCTGTTGTCATAAAAGTGTACACAAATTTTGAGTGAAAATTTGTTAGCAGATTTGAGTTTTTTTACCATCACGAATTTTGAATGAATATGTTCAGTGAATATGTGTAGATGGTCATTTTTTCTGAAATAATATATAATACATGATCAGTGGAGAGTATTTGCTGATAAACAGTTGGCATCAATAGTCATTCAAAGAATTCAAAATGTCCTAAAGAAAAACTTTTCATGCTATTGTTTCAGGTCATGTATGAACAGTAAAAAACTAAAAAAATCTACCATCTCTTTACTTTTAGAGTGTGTGTGTGTGTATATATATATATATATATCGAAATATTTTTCTTATGCAAGTTTTATTACTTGCGAGTGAGTCTCAGTCTTCAATATAATCTTGATGTATTACCCATTTAATTAATTTATGTATGTTTGGTTCGTTCATATGAATATTACTTAAATGGAGCATTGCACTGACTTAAATTTATCAATGGAGCATTGCACTGACTTAAATTTAGATATTAGAAAATGGTTGCAATAGTGGCATATAAAGTCAACGGTTTTATTTACCAAGTTCATAATTATTATATATGAGATGGCTAGGCGATCTAATTTTAAAAGATATAAGGAAATATGGGTATCAATGAGCAGCCAGGGAAAGGATCTGATAGCTGATTTAAGATGTTGGGTCCACATAACTGTCTGTAGGTTTTTCATTGACAGGTTTTTCTGTTTTGTACAATATGTATAGGGAACTTGTACAGTCCGCGATTCAAGTTGGGTTTGTTTTCATGAATTTCCTGTCCTTATGGATTATAATGTAAGAACCACAGACTCGCCAACAGTGACACAATGCGACAGAATAAGACACATGGCATGGGGATAATTTTGAAAAACTACATTAGGATAGCAAATGTCCAATACTTGTTAGGCAAGGCACAGCTTCCATACTGAGTGGCTGTGCTTCATAGATGATTATCAACCATATGCATGCACCAAAGGAATGTGGAACTGACCACTTTGCCTATTTAATTTATCAAGCAATTCTAAAATAATTGATTGTGTTTAGAATAAATTTGTTTCTTTTAAAAAAAACTTGTATAATGGAATGTTGATGCAACAGTTTGGTTTTTTAGAGGTTTGGTGAGCTTACTGCATTATGTTCCACTAGTTTAACATAATTTATTATGATATAGATATTCATAACCTTGATTATTGCTGATAAAAAAATGTTTCAAAACAAGATTATGAAAACCAAATCTAGCATAGTTTTGGTTTGTCCAAAAAGAGATGGCCTGATTGTTAAGTTAACCAAATCAGGTTTTATTTACCAAGTTAACCAAATCTAGCTTAGTTTTGCTTAGTTTTCATAATTATTATATATGAGATGGCTAGGCGATCTGATTTTAAAAGATATAAGAAAATATGGGGATCAATGAGCAGCCAGGGAAAGGATCTGATAGCTTATTTAAGATGTTGGGTCCACATAACTGTCTGTAGGTTTTTCATTGACAGGTTTTTCTGTTTTGTACAATATGTATAGGGAACTTGTACAGTCCGCGATTCAAGTTGGGTTTGTTTTCAAGAATTTCCTGTCCTTATGGATTATAATGTAAGAACCACAGACTCGCCAATAGTGACACAATGCGACAGAATAAGACACATGACATGGGGATAATTTTGAAAAACTACATTAGGATAGCAAATGTCCAATACTTGTTAGGCAAGGCACAGCTTCCATACTGAGTGGCTGTGCTTCATAGATGATTATCAACCATATGCATGCACCAAAGGAATGTGGAACTGACCACTTTGCCTATTTAATTTATCAAGCAATTCTAAAATAATTGATTGTGTTTAGAATAAATTTGTTTCTTTTAAAAAAAACTTGTATAATGGAATGTTGATGCAACAGTTTGGTTTTTTAGAGGTTTGGTGAGCTTACTGTAGTATGTTCCACTAGTTTAACATAATTTATTATGATATAGATATTCATAACCTTGATTATTGCTGATAAAAAAATGTTTCAAAACAACATTATGAAAACCAAATCTAGCTTAGTTTTGGTTTGTCCAAAAAGAGATGTGGCCTGATTGTTAAGTTAACCAAATCAGGCCATCTCTTTTTGGAATTGGTTACTTGAATGCTTATTGAATATTCATTGAGTGAAAATTTGTTAGCAGATTTGACTGAACATATGTACATAATCATAGCATGCCAGAATACATATTCAATTGTCCTACTTATATCTCTAAAACCTGTAAATTGGTACAACATGGATGTTCAATTGTCCTACTTATATTAAATGAATTATACTATGACTAGTGAATTGTTTATGCTATGACTATTTGCTGTAGTTCTTAATTAAATGTGACTTCTATCAGCCTTCTTTCTGAGCATTATTGTACTTTTGTGCATTACATATTTTGTAAACTTTCGCAAAAAAAATCATTGCAGTGCAGCAGAAATCGACTATCAAATGATTTTGATCATCACTTGGGATCAAGTTCGTATGCGCAGATGGAGTATATGCTGGTAAGAGACATTAAAATTCTCATTTTCTCTTCCTTCCAATTATATCTACAAAATTATAACCTTCAAATTAAGTATTTTTTTTCAGAAAAAAAATTAAAAGTCGATAAGTTGACTGTCGACCAAATTGCGAAGATATCATATGGAACATTTAACAAAGAATACAAGAATGAAACCAAGAAGAACAAGAACCTCATTATGGTGGTAAGATTTGCTTTCTTCAATATTTTTGTGATGATTCTTATTGTGGCATGTATATCAATTATTCATTTTCTTATTTTAGGATGCTTTGACTTTTTCTGTCAAACAAGCTGCACTCAAGTTACAAGGTTTTGAAAATCCAGATCCATCAAAGCTGCCCCAAGAAGTTCAAGATAGGTGCGTCTACAGTGTGTTTGGCAGTCCAAAGAAGAACCGCAGTAGACTTAAAGGAACAAAAATTCTGAGAAATAGAAAGGAAGATGATGCTGGTTCTCTCTCATCGGAATCAACAATAGATAAAAGGATATAAGAAGAATCAACTGTTAAATCTTTGTTCAAAAAGTGTGACAAGTTGGCAATAAAAATCAAGTTCTTATGGACTTCTTTTGTGAGCTGCATCCTGATAAAATGGAAGCCTTTAAACAAAGGTTGGAATATACTACTGTCGACTCATCCAACAGTCAAATACGACAAGAGGTAGCTTTATATTTAATTGCCTCAATTGGATAATATATTATTATCTATATATATTGAATAACGAGTTCTAATTTTGTATTGTTTTTTTTTCATGTAGTCTATATGTAGTGGCGATGACTATGAGACAGTGGGTAATGAGGAACATGTAGAAGACCTTACGTGAAAAGTGAAGTTGGAGATACATGGAAGCAGTAGCTGGTTAAAAGTTATTTTGAAAACATTTAATTGTGTTTCTTGGAGTTTCACAACTTATCTTTTCTTCTAGAATGTATTGTTGTTTGGCACTATGAAACAAACAAAAAATTTTGTAATGAGAAGGTTCTGAATTATATAATATTCAAATTTATTTTGCATTATTGTGTTTTCTTTATATAATTGTGTGAATCAATATGTGAAATAATTATATGTTCTTCATTGTCAAAATACATTATTTTAATTTGTAAATTTGGTTAAGCCATTCAAATATAATCAGTAATGAAGAAAAAATGTGTGCAATTGCATTCACGATATAGCAATTGCAAGAGAATCAGTATCTTGCAGATCTCTGTAGCAATAGTTCATTAGCAACGGAAAAAATCCCTTTTAAAACACACTTGCAAGAGACGAATTTGTTGTAAATATTCTCTTGTATATGGAGATAGCAAGGTACAACTTCCATTGCAGATATTCTATTGTGGCTAATATTCGCAAGGGATAGTTAAAATTCCGTTGCGAATGTGTACATTAACCAGGAGAGATTTCGCAACAGCACAATTGCAAGGGAATGAAGAAAAATCCCTTACAAATGTACACTAACCATGGAATTGTACTCTTCTACAAGGGAAATTTCTATTGCGACTGTAGCATTTTCTATTAGTGAGCCTAGGTCATTGCCTTTCCAGATTGGGCTTTAACACCCAAATCTGAGTTGTATTGTGGGAGTTATGATCTTTTTAAGTTTCAGGCAGAACAATATTAGTTGCTTAATCTTGGCTTTTGACTAAGTGTTGAAAGGACCCCTCCCTGTGTACATTAAGAGTTGATGACTCGCTATTTGGGGATGATTGGTGTCTATTGCCGGTTTTTGTTTGACTCCCATGGTGGATTTTTGTGACTCGGGTTAGTCACTAGGGTAGGGTGATGCCCTACATCTGTCGACCCAAAAAAAATCGTAATCTTCCACCAAGGCGTAGGACGTCCAAGCTGGTGTCGTTAATTAAATTCATTGCCCGGTTGAGGCTGAACGCAGGCCATGGTGTTGGACAACTCCAAGCCAGGGGAAGTGGCGTGCCAGACTGTGTCGCCAGGGCCAGATGTCGATAGGCAGAATTTTGGAGGCAATTATATTTTTACCCAAGTGATTAGAGTACGTCTAGGATTAGAGTGATGCATTAGGGGTATGCAACTTGCATTAGTACTAGCAGACTATAGTTGGGTGTTTTACTTTCCTGTCGTAGGGATACGGACTCGGTTCGTTAGGTTTTGGTTCACGGGTCCAGTATCTCAATCTGTTTATTCCCAAGGATGCCGTGGAAGGGACGAGGAGAGCACTCCTGTCGGGTAGGGGGTTTGAACCTCGAGTACGACAGGTGCCTATGTGCGTGGGTTATTTTATATATTATGACGTCATTTTGTTACCGGAAATTGTCACGGCTTTCCGAGGGGGGTCCATTCACGGGTACTAAGTGGAAACACGACTACCACTTAGGAACTGCAGTGGCAGAACTAGACCGATCAACTACAACCTCATAGGACACGGATAATGTATTGTGAACAGGCTAAGTACAAGGGTAGGATGCTTGGTGAGGGATTGAACTCTACAATCAGGAGAGGAGAACTTTTTGGAAAGTATATAGTATGGGATGCATACATTCCATTGAAGTTAATTTTGGAAAATATGTAGTATGGGATGCATACGTTTCCAATGAAGTTGATTTTGGGAAAATATGTAGTATGGGATGCATATGTTCCCAAATGAATTGCATTAGAATAGGTGCATCATGTGCATTCTTTGTTTTGTGCATTAAATTAGGCCACACTTTGAACTGGAACGTATGTAGTATGGGATGCATGCGTATCCAGAGTTTCAAAGTCTTGCTTACTTTAGAATAGGCTTGTGATTGGTGCATAGTTGTTGGATCATGGCATACACGAGCAATAGGTAATTATGATGCACGTTTCTTTTTTCCATTCAAGATGGTTTGTTGTTGCCAGTTTGGAGATCGCCGTTATTGTCAGCATTGCGTCAGTCAAAGTACTGACATTCCCGACCTTTTAGGTGTCGGTTCTACCTTTCGAGCAGGTGCAGAGATATCAGAGTCGCGCAACAAAAGACTCAAGCCGAGGAGCAAGCCCCAGGGAAGCAGATTGACCTTTCAGAGGAGTTTCCACAGTGATCCGTCGACTGCCATTCCGAGAGACAGTTGTTAACTTTACAAGAGGAGTTGTTATATATTTTGTAATAAGATGTAATGAGTTAATGTAATTTGTATTCTTGTTCAAGAACAAGACATTGGTTCTAATTAATGATGTAATGGCCTTATTTGGCAATAAAAAGTTTTTAAACTTCCGTGTTATTACTATGTTTAGATGGTTTGAAGGCAAAGATTCTGGTTGCGTTGCGGATGTCCGGTTATGGGGATCCGGGGCATTACAGTCACAAAATCCATAGTAATGTGTTCCTACTTCCACTCCGGAATGGGAAGCGGTTGAAAAAGTCCGGCGGTCCGCTGATACTCTGCCTTCACCTGTTCGCAGATCAAACACTAAGATACAAACCGAGCCATAGTCCTTTTTCATACCATGCCACTAGAAACGAAGCTTCAAGTCCCGGTACATCTTAGTACCTCGAGGATGAATACAATACGATGACTGGTGGGCTTCCTCAAGCAACCTCTGACGAACTTCACCCTTCGGGACACCCAGCCTTGACCTAAAACGAAGTGCTCCATCAGCATGAATAACCATATCCATTCAGGAACTAGCCACGACTTCTGCTCTGAAACTCTGCAAATGCTCATCACCAGCCTGAGCCTCTTTGATCTAATCAACAAGAGATAACTGAAGCTGAAGCACCAAACAACACTGATCAGAACTCGGCAACAACACATCTAACTCCAACCTCCGCATTTGCTCAACCAAATCACTTTGCTGAGTCAGGAACATAGCTGCCGATCTCCTGCTCAAAGCATCTAATTTACTCTACCAAGATGGTATTGCAAACTGATGTCATAATTGACCATAAGCTCCAACCAACGCCTTTGCTTCATGTTCAACTCCTTCTAAGTGAATACGTACTTAAGACTTTTGTGTTCTATGAAGATCTCCACTCGGTCTCCAAGTAAATAATGTCGCCACAGCTTCAAAGTGAAGATCACTGCTGCTAACTCCAAGTCATGAGTCGGATGGTTATTCTCATGCAGCCTCAACTGGCTCGATGCATAAGCAACGACTTGGCCTTTCTGCATCAGAACTTCTCCAAGACCCTTGCCAGAAGCATTACAGTGAACTACAAATCCTCCTGAACCATCTGGAAGAGTCAACACTGGAGCTACGTCAACCTGCTCTTCAACTCAGCAAAACCCTTACTGCAAGCCTCAGCCGACAAAACTTCTCATCCTTCCCTATCAGCTTAGTAAATGGTCCCGCAATCTTCGAAAAATCTTGGACGAATTTTCGATAATAGCCAGCTAGACCAAGAAAACTCCTCACCTCTGAAACTGACTTGAGAACTGGCCAATCCTTCACAGCATCAACCTTGGACGGATCCACAGAAACACCATCGCCCGAGATAATGTGCCCCAAGAAGTTAACTCTGTCGAGCCAAAACTCACACTTGCTGAGTTTTCTATAAAGCTGATTCTCTCTCAAAGTCTGCAGAACCAACCTAAGATGCTCAACATGATCCTCCCAACTTCGGAAATACACTAGAATCTCATCAATGAAGAACACCACAAATCTATCCAGGAACTGGGAAAAGACCCTATTCATAAGACTCTTGAATACAGCAGGCGCGTTCGTGACCCCGAACGGCATCACAAGATACTCATAGTGCCCATATCTGGTCCTAAATGCAGTCTTCTATACATCAGTTGCCTTCACTTTGACTCGGTGATACCCAAAACGAAGATCCAACTTCGAGAAAACAGCTGCTCAGCTCAACTGATCAAATAAATCATCGATCATAGGCAACGGATACCAGTTCTTCACGGTAACAATATTCAGTTCCTGATAATCAACGCACAGTCTACGACTACCATTCTTCTTGTTGACAAAAAGGACGGAGCACCCCACGGCAAAACACTGGGTCTGATGAACACCAAATCAAGCAACTCCTGAATCTGCACCTTAATCCCTGCTAACTCAATTGGTGCCATCCTGTACGGACTCTTCGATATCGGCGCCGTACCAGGTTGAACTTCAATAACGAACTCCACATCCCTATCAAGGTGTAAGCCAGGCAACTCCTCGGAAAAAACATCAAGGGAAATCCCACACTACTAGAGGCACAGCCTCATAGCCTGAATGCAATTCCATCGCACAAACCTCCTGACCAACTGCAGTCTCAGCTCGGCCAAGGGGCATCTCCCTGGTATGGAACTCAAACTCTGCATGACCTGGAATCCGAAATACAACTTTCTTAGAACGGTAATCAATAATGGCATGGGCTTCACCCAATTAATCCATACCGTGAATGATGTCGAATCCTGAATTTCCAATTACAATCAGGTCAGCCTTGAATCTGTGCCGCCAATAACCACGGGACTCTGCCTGCACACCCGGGAACAAATGACAACACCACCACCTGTCGCAATGTTCCAAGCCTCCGATATGATGCCACACTCCCACTGATGGTGAGCCACGAAGCGGGAAGAGACAAAGGAATGGGTTGCCCTGAAATAAAAAAGAACATATGCCCAGAGTAAATAAGGACAACACCTAAGATAGAATAAAAAGCATGAGGAAATTTTTGATGATCAAGGGTGAAGAAAACACAATGCAGAAAAATAATATGAAAGAATAATGCAAGAGAAATGAAAGAAGCAAAAGAGAAACAACAAAACAACAAATACAACAAAAGCAAAATATACCTGCAACAACACCCCCTGTTGACTTAGCATCTATAGCAATTAGGTTGAAAGCTTGACCTATCCTGGGGACAGCAGTCCTTGACCGACAATCTAGCGCTGAGGGGGAAGCGGTGGCCTAACTGGACCATAAGCTGGGGCTGCCTGCTGAGCAGGAACACAGGCTGGAAGAGCCATCCGCTGCTGCTGTGGGCAATCCCGCACAGAATGGTCAGTAGCGCCACATCTGAAGCATCGGCAGTTGACGCGCTAACAGTTCCTGTGATCATCCAGCCAACTGGCAGAAGTCGCAGAAACTAGCTCCCCGGGAAACAGCAGAGGAGTAAGAAGCTCCCTAACAGGATGGGCTGGGACAGGCTCCGAATCGGCCCACCAGAAGGCCTAGCAACAACAGAGTGCGGAACAGTCCACTGGGGAGGAGTCAACCTGCCACGAGCCTGCTCCTGAGCTCGAGCTGCCTCCAGAGCCTCAGGATAAGTATGCAAGCGAAGGGAGACGAGCTGCACCTAAATCTCTCGCTCAAGTCCCAATGTGAATCTACGAGCCCTGCCCTCTTCATTCGCTACAAGAATGGCTGTGAAGCCGCTAAGTCTGGTAAATTCCACTGCATACTCATCCACAGACCTGGAGCCCTATTTTCAAGAATGTCTGATGTTACAATATTGCACGAACAATATGTAACAAAATTCCAAAATAGAATACGACCAACCTGTTTCAGGGCCAGGAACTATTGCTCCATTTCAACTCGAGTGCTGTTAGGGAAGAACTTCTCCAAGAAGCTCATAGTAAACGTGGCTCAAGTAACAGGCCGTTTGAGCCTTTCAGACTCGGACCGCCACCAAATGTGGACCAGATCCACCAGCTGGATGGCTACCACATCCACTCTATCAGCATCAGCAACTCTTGCTGTCAAAAGCAACTGCTCAGTCCGGATCAACCACTGTTCGGCCTCCAAAGGCATCTCAGTGCCGGAGAATCTATCAGGATGCAGCCTCATGAAATATGTGATTGTACCCGAACAAGGAGGGAGAGCTGCCTGCATGGCACAGCGGGAAGCGGAACCCGGACTGCTTCCAAAGAAGCCATACAAGGTCACTGTGGTTTTGTTGCATGTTGATCAACTGTTCCAACACAATGGTAACGACTTCATGCCTGGGCTGATCTTCCCGAGGACGGAGAGTGGAACCTTTGCGAGCCAGGGTCTGCACAAAATAAAAAACAGTCAGCATCCAGATCAAACTTTATTATAATTCATTCATATATGCATGGTCTGTGTACTTGTTGAGCCAAGCTTGTCTAATATATCAGTCAAACTAATACATAAGCCAAACATGGGCTCTGATACCACTAAAAACCTTATCACGCCCCGCTTCCCAAAAAGGAAATACAGAATACGAATATGCAACTATGTTCAGCGAATGATTTTCATTATCCACAAGCTGTTAGGATCTTTACAACATTTCACAAGAATAATCAGAGTAGGAAGCAAAGAATTCAACCATGCATGCACAAATAAATCAATATACCAACAGAATTTACTTGAAACAAAGCTCAATAAGTCTCAAATAAATCAGATTTGAACAAGTCAATAATTCTGGATCACATTGCCCAATACAAAATAATTTAAGTGGCAGATACATTAATTCAAAATAAGGAACAGGGAATAATAATAATAGTAGTAAGAACTCCAACATCTAAAATCTTAGATCACCTACTGTAACGCCCCGATTTCCATACACTGGGAAACTGTGACATAAGACAGAATCTTTTCCTTCAATTAGCCACAATACACAGAAAAACTGGAAAATTTGAAACTTTTTATTCAACACAAATGTATTACAAGTCCGAATATTATAAAACTGCAATACATTACATCAGTGTCACAATAATGTCATACAAGCCCAAGTGTTACAAACTTTCAATAAAAATTACATCAGAGTACAATGAATAATATATAACACTTGGTACTTTCACTTGGATGCTTCTCAACATCAATAAATTACAACATAAATAACAATTGAAATAAAATCAACACTTAGCTTCTCTTGCCTTGAGTCCTCCTGAATCCTGTACCTGTAGCTTTGCAATCCAGTACTTATTGAAGTGGGGATGTCAGTACATATAGTGACACTTTAAGGCTGATGATTAGCAGCGATTTTCAACTTTAAACAAACAGATTGATGAAAAGAGAAAAGTGTATATATAATTGATGTCTCAGTGTATGCTATGAATTAGACTCTAATGCAAGATTTACTAATGCGATGATGCGCTTATTCTAAAGCAAGCAAGTCTCCGGAACAGTATGCAGCCTATATCTACATACGCCCCATCAAGTTGTTTCTTCATATATAGGGATTTGAACCCGTGTCATGAATTCTACTATTTTACCTACCCTTCCTGTTCTTGACAGATACAACGTGACTAGTAAGGTTGCAGATACGGTCTAGTTCCGCTACTGTGGTACAATAGTGGTGTCTATGTTTGTCACTATTTACCCGACGAACCGGACCTCACTCAAAAGCCAACACAAACCCCAAGATAATAGACAACCTTGATCCATGCCCTCAACTCACATGAGAAGGCATGGAATCTGACGAAATTGTAGGGTCTAATTCCCAAGGAAAATCTCCTGTTTTTATCATGGCACTTCAGAAATTAACAGCCGAGATACGGATCCCGTGCTCCCAACTAACCATGAAAAAGCACCGCCCGTATCCCTTTGAAATGGAAATATATCCCAATAACAACACCTACTATTGACCTATAGGAGAAGTTAGATTATAAGGTATCACCCCTAACACCAACTCTCACCATTCGACAATTCATAGAAAAAAATGGTTAAGTAACAGTCACTACCCTAATGATGTCACTAACCCTAACCAATCAAATGAGGCCGTACGAGCTACAAGGTACTCTCAACCTAGAGTCGTACTCTCAACTTGCCTTGAGACGGTACCAAAAGATTCAAACAAGCGAGACATGCCACTATGCTTCCAACTTATCATGAAAAAGCACCGCACATGTCCCTCTTCAAGAGAGTGTAATAATTGTTGACACAATCTACCAAGTCTCAACCTAGACTTCACAAGATCTCTTCGAATCCTCTCATCGCCTATCTATTCAAGAAAATTACTCCATACGAGCCCATTGAGCTACGCATGAATAAACAACTACATACGAGCTAAGTGAGCTATGTATGAGATAGACCAATACTTATTACATGACTTATGAGCAAAAGGAATACCTATTACTCATAATCAAGTGTATAATTCAAACTACTAACAATTCACGACAACTTTAGTTAACATGAACTAGAATTTTGTGTATAAGCTTACTAACAAAAACTTGATCTTTTATACCCAAAAGCAACATAAAAAACCTTCTAACAACCTAGAAGCAATTAAATGTGCTACTCTTATCGGAATTCAACGAAATTAGACTTTTTAGAAAGGTGAGAACATCTACTACAACTCTCTACTTGACAACCTTTTCAAATTCAGTAAATAAGAGATAGAAAAACCTCGAACAACCTAAACAGCGAGTTTCAGCCAAAAAAGCCGGCTGCTGTGACTTGCAAAGGTCATAACTCCTACTCCACTTATTAGAATCTAACCAAATAGGACATTTTGGAAAGGTGAGAACATCTACTACAACTCTCTAGTTGAAAACTTTTACAGAATCTGAGAAGGTTTTCAACTAGGGAGTTGTAGTAGAGGTCCTCACCTTTCCAAAATTTCCTATTTGGTTAAACTCCGATAAGCAGAGTAGGAGTTATGACCTTTAAAAGTCACAGCAGCTAGCCGTTTGGCTGAAGCTTCGCTGTTTGAATTGTTCGAAATTTTTGCTGTTCCCGTAAATTCGTATTTCCTGAATATATTCAGTATTTTGATTATTTGTACACTTTTTTTTGTGCTAAATTGGTTTTGGATCTTTTACTAAGTATTTTATAATCGACAATTATATTCACTTTGAATAACAATATATTTTGTATTTTTAATTGATCAACTATTTATATTTTACATTATTCCTGTTTGGATTTTAATGAACTTGTTAATCTCAAATTCTATTTTTGGTGCATATCATTATTATTATTATTGTTATTATTATTGTAATATCCCGGTTGGATATTATATTTGTATAATTATTATTTTTAAAATTAATACTTTAATGGAAATTACTTGGTTTTTCTTATAAAAAGTTATCTGGATATATATACTAGTAAGTATATATATGTATTGTATTAGTTTTGTGCACTTGTACAAAATCCTGTAAAATGATTTTTTGAGAAAATGTCTGTAAAATTCTGGGCTGATATTAAAAATTATTATTGTATTATTATTTTCTGAATTGAAATGCTTTTTGGTGGTTATCACCCGGTTTTGTTAATAAACATTATCTATACGTATATACTAGTCTGTATATATCTGTTTTGTATCAAATTGATACGAGAATCTTCCGAGCCGGTAATAAAATTTTCTTATTTTTATTTCTCGGAATTAAATTATTTTTGTTCAGATTGATTCGTTTTAACTAATAAAAATTATCTGTATATACATATATATGTACATATTTGAATTTTATCGATTTCGTACGTTTGTACGAAATAGTATAGTATGTAATTTGGGAAAAATATCTTTTATTTTTGATCCATCATGATGAGATGAAGGGTTAGGATTGGATTAGGGTGTGATTGCAATATATATTTGCAAATTGATTCCAAACTGTTTTGAGCCACAAAAAGTGACATGGCTTCTTCTCACCCACAAAACCCTTCACCATTTTCCTATATAAAAAAACACCCCTTTACCTTGGTCGGCCATTCCCCTTCTAAGGTTAAGAAACCTTTTCAATTGTTCTCCCATCTCATCTCATCTCACGGCGATTTCATCTCCTCTTCTTCTACTTTTACTTAGTTTTATTTTAGAAGAATTGAGAAAGAAAAAAAAAGAGATGATCAAAATCAAAAGAAAGAGTGGGTTGATTTCATAGTTTCTTCACGAGGTGTTCTTGAGGAGCAAGAACAATGAGCAAGGAGGGGAATGCAAGCTAGTTCTTCCTACAAGGAGGGGAATGCAAGCTAGTTTCTTCACTTTTATGTTATGTTTTGTTGTTTTATTGCTTGTATGTGAAGAACTTAGAATAAGATCATGTGCATATTGTTGGTTATGGACTAGAATAAGAGGGCACACAAGATTGGAGTGGTAGAACAAAAGAAAGCGATTAAGATTCAATCCTTGTAGTTTTAGGGTTAGAATTGTTTAACTATGTTAAAAGTGAAATTTTGACTCCAAATTAATTGAAGAGGTTCTCATAGGTGTTGTTACCATACTCAAATTTTTATAGAATTTTTGGAGTTAATTTGGAAGGCCAAACAAACGTTTCCCCTAAAATAGCGAGCTTTTAAGCCAAATCGCTGTTTTGGTTATTTTTGCGTATGTTCATAGGGCTGTATTTCGTTGTTCCTTGCAGAATTTGGAAAAGTGATCAACTAGAGAGTTGTAGTAGAGTATCTCACCTTTCCAAAGTATCATATTTTGTTAGATTTCGATAAGTGGTGCAAAAGTTATGACCGTTACCAAAACACAGCAGCCATCTTTGGCAGAATGTTCGTTGGTTTGTTTGCTTGAAGTTTTTGCACCTCTTATTGATTGAATCTGGAAAAGTGATAAACTAGAGAGTTGTAGTAGAGTCTCCCACCTTTCCAAAATGCCCCATTTGGTTAAGTTTCGATAAGTGGTGCAAAATTTGTGACCGTTACAAAAACACTTCAGCCAGCTTTGGCTGAATGGTTGCCGGTTTGTTTGCTTGAAGTTTTTGCACCTCTTATTGATTGAATCTGGAAAAGTGATAAAATAGAGAGTTGTAGTAGAGTCTCTCACCTTTCCAAAATGCCCTATTTGGTTAGATTCCGATAAGTGGTGCAAAAGTTAAGACAATTTCAAAAACACAGTAGCCCGCTTTGGTTAAATGCTTGCTGTTTTGTTTGCTTGAAGTTTTTGTACCTCTTATTGATTGAATCTGGAAAAGTGATAAGCTATAGAGTTGTAGTAGAGTCTCTCACCTTTCCAAAATGTCATATTTGATTAGATTCCGATAAGCGGGGTAGGAGTTACGACCTTTACAAGTTTCAACTTTAATGTAGCTTTTGGCTGTCTTTTGTTGTCTTTGTATTGGGTTCAAAGGACGGTGGATTGAATTCCATAAGAAATCTGAAAAAGTCATCAACTAGAGAGTTATATTATATGTTCCCACCTTTCTAAATTGTATGATTTGGTTAGATTCTGACAAGTAGAGCAAAAGGTACAAGGTTTCAAAGTTTCAGCTTTTTGTTAAATTCTGCTGTTGGTTAATTTTTGCGTGTGTTCAAAGGACGATGGATTGAATTCCATAAGTGTTCAACTAGAGAGTTGTAGTATATATTCCCACCATTCTCAATTGTATAATTTGGTTGGATTCCGACAAGTAGAGTAAAAGTTACAAGCTTTCGAAGTTTTAGCTTTTTGTTGAAGTTCTACAGTTTGGTTAACTTGTCTGTATGTTCGAGGGGCTTGGAATCTGGAATTCCTTACGGAATCTGAGAAAGTGTTCAACTAGGAAGTTGTAGGAGATGTTCTCACCTTCCTAAAAAGTAATTTTGTCGAATTCCGATGAGCGTAGCACTGTTTGCTTCTAGGGTGTTGGAAGGCTTTTTATGTCGCTTTTGGGTTTTCTTTGTTAGTATGTTCATATTAGACTGTCAGAAAATTCTTCTATTGCTTCTAATTATAAAGAGCAAGTTTTTCTTGTATGCACGTTTGGTTGCTTCTAGGTCGTTAAAACACCTGTATGGTTGTTCTATATGTTGTTTTGCTCATATGTAGCTTGTCGGGCTCGTATGTAATTGTTGGTCTCATTTTGCTTATTTGGCTCGTATGTATGTTGTTATCTCATACGCAGCTCGCTTGGCTCGTATGTAGTTGTTGGTTTCATACGTAGCTTGTTTAGCTCGTATGTGTTTTGTTTACTCATATGTAGCTTATTAGCTAGTACGCAGTTTGTTGTGTAACGCTCCGAATTCCAAAATACACTGAATTCGAGATTCCACAGGATCTTTACACTTCTTTCGTACAATTTTACAAGGAATTTAAAACTTTTCATTTTACATCAGAGTTACATGAAAACTTTACACTTTACATTTTTACAGCGGAAGCAAAATTACAGCATTTAAATAAATGTACATCAACATTGAATAATCTCTAAGCATCTGTTCCTTTTTAATCTTTATCATGTCATTTACCCTGCATACAAAACTGTGGGTACGTCTGTTTATTCAACCGACGAACATTATACACGGCCATCCTCTCTAAGCCGGAAATAGTATAACTGATTTTCCATATTTAACAAACACAACTTGTCACATATCAAACTAAAGGAATACCCTATTGATGTCGTGTTGTGATTGTGCACTTAGTCCTTAATGCAATTATTTATATTACATGACACTAATGAAACTAATGCACACTTGTTCGGATTCTATGCATCCCATACTGCATAGGTCCGAGGGCAAGCCCTTAATCGTTCTTCATCTTTGTAGGGTTCAATTCCTCGTCATGTCTTAATCTACTACTGTAACTACCGTAAGTATCCTAAATGTTTTCTGACATACGAACTCATGTCTAGACGCTCTGGAGGGAATCCCAACGCACTGACACATGACTCATCATGCAGGCATCCTGTGGTAATTCAGCTCCTACCATAGACATGACGTCACCTGCAGTCGTCCAACACCCCACGAGCGTCGCCACCGGGACGGTACTCTGGAGCAGTATCCACGCCCTATCATGACTCATCATGGGACATCCTGGGATACTTTCTCGCCGCCAATCCAATGGCCCTCATACTCAATGTTTTTCTCTTACTTTCATCACATCTTCATTATGTAACTAATCCTTAGTTTAATTGAATTATGAATAAAATCAATCTCTTAGAGTTAGCCCTCTAACTACTACCGGTCTTATTTCTTTCATTTCACAATGAACCAAACTTGGTATTTTCAATTTCAATAATCATAATTATTCATCGCTTTCACTTGCCGGTGTGAGTTTTGGCTACACTCTAATTTTCAATTTCAATTCATAATTCATATGCTTGATTTTTCATACTCAATAACATTTCTCTTTTCCAATAACATGATTTCTAAATCATTCATGAGTCCATAATATTACATGGAATTATTCATCAAGTAATTCATCACATATCATTTCCACATTAAAAATCATATCAAGATTTATAAATATCCATAACTCAATATGGTCACACTATTCTTCAATAAAAATAATACACAACACTTCACGTCATATAATTTCCTTCTTATTCATATTTCTTTTCTAACACTTTATTTCAAATTCTTTTGCGAATTATAACCTCCACAAAATACAAGTGTAAAACCATAGTTCTATTTATACATTTGTTCTCAAAAATATACTCTATTTTATTTTGATAACTACCAAATTATTTTTCATTAGTCCCACATATTTTTAGGATAATAATCATTTTTTTTCCATAATTTTTAATCACAAAAAATCCCCCAAAAAATATTTTTTTCCACAAATTAAACCTAGGCCGAGACCGGGTTTCGAACCAACAACCACAGGGAAATAAGCCGCAGGCACAGACCACTAGGCCGATCGCGCCAAGCAGTATAAAGGAGGGCTGAGAGCTATACATGCTCTCGGCTGTAGTTAATTTATTTTTAAATGTACAAAACAAATATATGGTGCTAACGGGAATCGAACCATCGATCTGTGGGGAACCTCGCGCACTGTAGCGATAAAGAGCATCCCGACCACTTGAGCTATAAGCTCAGGTTGTCTCAGATACAACTCAAAGTCTACTTAAATCAATTCTTTCTGTTAATAGAACATTTCGATGTTCAAAAAGCTCTCATTTGATTTTGCTCTTACTAATCTTGCTGTAAATTTCCAGATTAATTATTCCTCTAATAATTTATAATCTAGTATATAAAAAAATAATTTTTTCAATAATTAAACATATATTTCCCATGCAATTTGGTTAAATTGTAAGCTACTACTACCACATTTCTTTTTCGACATTTCTTATCTAATCATGATCTCAATAATCTCTATATCAATTCTCTGTTTTTATTCATTTCATAAACACACAAATTATATTTTTTACGTCATCTATTACAACATTATCACAAAAGTCCCTTTTAGCATATAAGGCAACATTGTCATCTACTAAGTTTTGCATATAGTTATTGATGCTAATAATGAATTTTTCTTCAAACAATCCATAGCTATAATTAATCTACACACAACTTAATTAAACGATGGAAACACATACAAGCTATTTATTAACATTCCAATCAATTAATAAGCCATTTTGGTGATTAAAATGTACTCTTATTAATCATTTTCATGCATCATCATTTCAATTTAATTCTAGTATGCTTCCTAATTAGAAATGTGAAAAATAACCCACCTTAATTGGAGAGAAACACAATTTGCAACACCTCATAAACAAAAGTCCTTGCCAAGAGAGCGATCCTCCTTCTTGTCTATGCGCACACAAGCCTCCAAGATGCCGAACCCGAGCTCCTTTGATGCCGACATTCCTTGTTCATGCAAGCACAAACTCCCCACACACAACTCTTAATCTTTTAACTCACTTACTAAACTACTAATAATGTATTTTATACTATAGGTCTTGGAGAATTAATTAGTACAAAATAACTAGACTGGGCGGGGGGGGGGTATTTATACTAAAAATTTGGGTAAATGGAAGGCTAGGATTAAACTAGGAGTTAGAAACAAAAGGCTAGGATTCAAGGAGGAGTTACAATAACCAACCATGATCAAGCAACCACCATCCATGACTCCATTCAAATTTTCCTTTTCCCTCCATGTAAAAACCGGCCTACATGTGGTACATTTGCACGTGTACGTGCAATGCACGTGCATGAATTTGCCTCCATTTAACAAAAGTTGTACATTATATTTTCAATAAAAATAATCTTTAAAATATGTTCTACATTACAAGTTGTAATTAAAGTAAGAATAACTCATGGGCTTTAGTTTATGGGCCAAAATAATAGTTTTATAAAAGAAAATAAATAAATTAGATTTGGGCTAAAAAAAAGGCTTATGTTTATTTGAAGAAAAATTGGCCTTAATAAAAAAATAAAAGAACACACATTATCCATAATAAAAATAATTATAGGATTTCATACTACAAAAAATTGCACGTGCACACTACGTGCAAAATAAATAAATAATTTTCATAAATGAAAATCGGGGCATTACATATTGTGCTCGTCTAGGGTGATATCATTGTCCTGGGGGCCATCGACCATCAAGACGTGTGTTTTTCTTACTCCTAAGGGATTATGGACGAGTCACTCCTCGTGTACCATCAGATCTTAACCGGTCTAGGTTGATCGCGGACCGGAGCGTAGACAGAATCCAAGTTCAGGGTAGTAGCATGTGAATACGTTCGTATTGCTGGGGTCTTGGATCGATAGGCTGCGAACATAACCCTTAGGGATTTTGGTAAGCCTAGGTTGAACACCTAGTAAAGTTATCTTACGAAGTCTAACTTAAGACGTAGCATTTTGTGTTAGTACTGTTGTCGTCCCTCAGATTGTTTAGGGTTAGTGACATTGTTAAGGTAGTAACTTTTGGTTATTATTACTTAACCTTTACTTATTTTTATTTTCGCCGAAGGAAAAGAGTTGGTGTTAAGGGTGATACCTTATGATCCGACTTATCCTATAGGTCGGAACTAGGTAGTGTTATTGGGTTGTACCCTTCTTGTCAAAGGGATACGATCTGTGCCTTCTCACGAGTTGGGAGCACGGGATCCGTATCTCGTCTGTTAATTTCTGAAGTGCCATGATAAGGGCGGGAGCAATTCCTTTCGAAGCTAGGGGATGGACCCCCGGAACTTCGTCATGTTCTATATCTAAAGGCAAACAAACCATAGACTACGGTCTATCTGTTAGGTGGTCACAAGGAATGCTTCGAGCTAACCTATGCTGTCGGATACCTGCTAAAGGGCCACAGGGGATGCTTCGAGCTAACCTGTGCTGTCGGATACCTGTTAGGGGGGGATGCTTCGAGCTAACCTATGCTGTCGGATACCCTACGCTCGTCAGATTTTTGAGTGAGGTCCGGTACGTCCTACAATAGTGGCAAACGGAGACACCACTATATGACTGCGAATAATGGGATTCGACCATTTTAGAGCAACTTCATCAGTCACGTCACATCTTCAAAAACAAGTCGAGTACAACAATAGAATTCATGGTGCGGGTTTAAATCCTTATATATGAAGAAATGACTTTAGATGGGGCATATGTAGTGTGGGATGCATACTGTTCTGGAGACTTGCTTGCATTAGAATAAGAGCATCCTTGCATTAGTTAATCTTGCATTAGAGTTTAAGTTATAGCATACACTGACACATCAATTATACATACACGTTTCTCTTTTCATCAATCTGTTTGTTTAAAGTTGAGAATCGCTGCTAGTCATCAGCCTTAAAGTGTCAGTATATGTACTGACGTTCCCATTTCAATAGGTACTGGATTGAAAAATTACAGGTACTGGATTGCAGAGCTACAGGTGCAGGATTCAGGAGGACTCAAGGCAGAAGAAGCAAAGTGTTGATTTATTTCCAATTGTAATATTGTTGTAATTTATTTATTGTTGGAAAGCATCCAAGTGAAGTACCAAGTGTTGTTCTTTATTCATTGTACTCTGATATAAAATTGTTGAAAGTTGTAACATTGGGCTTGTAAAAGTGTTATTGTAACACCGATGTAATGTATTGCAGTTTTATAACATTCAGAATTGTAATACATTTGTGTTAAATAAATTTTTTTAAATTTTCTTGTTTTCTGTGTATTGTGGATAATTGAAGGAAAAGATTTCTAGCTTATGTCACGGTTTCCCAGTGTATGAAAATCGGGGCGTTACAATTATTATTATTATTATTAGTATTATTATGAGTGTAATCCCTGTTTTCCCAAAAATGTATTTTCTATGTATTTTCGGTATTTCAAATTTTTGTAAATTAGTTTTCCGCTTTCGAACTATTTTTGTTAAAATGTATTATTGGACTTTCTATTAAAGTCTACTTTAATCAATGGTTTTATTTGTTACTATTTTCCAATGAATTTATATTATAATACCAATCTTATTATTTTCATTATTACTTGGGTTTCTATTATTATTACTACTATTATTGTTTTTTTTATCACATTTCTTATTATTATTATTGATAGTATTATTACTGTTATTTTTAATATTATTATTATTATTATTGGTATTGGTATTATTTTTATTATTATTAGGATTTCTATAAAATTCTGATTGTATTTATAATTATTTCAAAGAAATTCCTTACTGTAGTACAAATTTATTTTGTTATATAAACCTACAATTTTATTGATTATTTTATTTTCTATTTTCCTTAAACCCTATAACCCATTTAAACCCAACAAAACCCCAAAACCCATTTATACACCCAAGCCCAACCCAATACCCATCTGCATTAACCCAAACCCATTTTCCTAAACTACCCAGACCCGTTAATCCCTATCCCCAACCCGTTATATAACCCTAATATACCCTGCACCCACCCCCCTAGATATTCACCCTGTTGCACCCCCCCGACTTCTCGTCTTCTGTAAGCCCTAACCCCTCAACCACCTTCAACCCACCTCCATCCCGTTCGTCTTTCGCCCTCCGTCCCTGGTGTGCACCCTCGTCACAGCCCCCATCGTCCTTCCCTCCCGCTCTCTCTCCTGGCCTGTCCCGTCGCAACCCATGGTCCCCTCGCGCCTCCTGCATCGCGACCTTCATCCGTTTCCTTCTCTCCTGACTCTTCAACTTCTTCTCGCCAGCCCCGCCTTTCCCCGTTCACCATCTTCCATCTACCTCTCTCTCCCGCCTCTTCGTCGGCCGCGACAACCCACAGCCAGCCCCAGCCTGAGCAACGGCTGCAGCAATAGCAGCATCTCCACAACGCCTTCCCCTGGTCCCCTCTGCTAGTGCTCCTCCCGAGCGCTACGCTGCTGCTCTCCGTCGATGATACAGCCACAACAGCTAGAGCAACTACACCTCTCTCCTGAGCTCTACCTCCTGTCGCGCCGTCGGAGCCATGTAGCCGCCAGGCTAGCCATGTAGCCGCCAGGCTAGCCATGCAGCCTGAGCCGATGCCCATTGTTGGATGTGCTATTTTGATCAAGGGTAATGTGAGCCGTCGATCGCCTTGATGATCATGATCATCATGTTCCTTGATTGTTTTGATCTTGGCCGTCCGATCGTCGATCATCTTGATCATCATGATCATGTTCCCTTGGTTTTGATCTTGGCCGTCCGTTGGATCTTGATCTTCGATCTCAGCTGTCCGATTGTGTTCGTGATCTCGATCGTCTTCATCTTGTTCGTGATTAGTTCGTGATCCGTTCATTGTATTTGTGTTCGTACCCCGAGTTCCGTTCCCATTATTCTTGCTTTTGCTTCATCAGTTTTATCGTCTTTCAAGCAAGTAACTTGTACTCAATTTCTTTGTATGATACAAGTCATAAATACCGCTTGTAGTGTAGTTGGGTTCTAGAGACAACTTGTGTGTGTTATTCTTGATGAGTATTGTCTCTATAGTGCTATTGACCATAGTTGCCTCACGATACATATGACATGAATTAACCTAGGAGTGACTGTTTCTTGATGTGATGTATATGTGAAACAATTATGAGAACTTGTGTGCTTGTGAAATCCATGTGATATACTTGTTGTGGACATGTCGTATACCATATTTCATATTGTTTGGACACTTAGTAGACCGTAATTCATGTTTAGTGATATTTTGATCAAGTTTCGTGTGATTCATGTTGGTTTTGTTCTTAATGTAAATTCTGTATTTTGCCAATAATCCATCTTGATCAGTAATTTAGACCATATTAAGGTCAGAATCTTAATTTCAGTATAAAACATGACTTTTAGAGAAATCCGTCTTCTTTCCAAACTTTTTGACCTTGATCGATTTCGTTTTTGTATGTGTGAGATATGACTGTTTTACTACAGAGGTACATTTTATTTTCAGATTTCGTTTCTTGATTATTTTGACGACTTAAATATTTTGATACTAGTGTTAAACATATTATTTTGATCTGAAATTTTGGTCAGTATTTCTATATTTATTTAGGGATTACCCAGAAATTTGGTGGATTTTATTGATGAGTTTTATATGTCGTTTCATGCTTGTTTATAAAGACTATATTTGCTGGATTTTGCTCGCTATTCTGAAAAGATTTGTATTTTCACCCTAATTCCTTTTACTGTTTGTGAAATATGAAATTTAGCTTATTTTGTCCATTTTCATCTCCCTTTGGTGAATTTGGATTTCGTTTCACAATTTGCGAGATATTACAGTTTTCATACAGCAGTGTTGGGAATTCTAGATTTGCTAAACTACTGTTTCTTGATATTTTCTGATTTTTGTTGGCTAAACTAATCTTACTGGAAAATTATGAAACTTTATATTCTGATACTAGAAATATAGGGGAATACCCAAGATTTTTTCTGGATTTATTGGAGGTGTTTTGATACTGTTTTCCTATTCTTGAATATGATCTTCTAATTTCTGGCTGAACGTATTTTCTGGATTCAAACCAGTTTTGAGTTATGTTTTTGTGAAATACTATGTGACTTATATATATTCGCTGAATTCGGTTGGGAGTCTATTTTCTAGACCTTTTGATAGATTCAGATTTGCATATTTGTAACACTGGGAGTTACTTGCTCATGCTACGTTTGTTCCTCTACAATTGGTTCGTACTCTTCTTCCTTTTCAACCACATTTTGTTTGCAATTTTCTTCTTGTGGTTGCTCAATTGTCCTCCTGCTTCTTAGTGTTATTGCTTTGACATGCTCATTGGGATTAACCACTGTGTTGTTTGGTAATGTTCCTGCCGTTCTTTCGTTAGGAATATTTGAAATTTGACCAATTTGGACCTCAAGATTGCGAATTAAAGCTGAAGTTGAAGTTGCAATATTTTGGATTGCCATATCTATCTTCTGCATGTATTGCTCTGTCTTCTGCATGTAGTGCATAAGCATATCTTCAAGTGTCGGCTTCTTTTCTTGCGGTGGAAAATTTTGAGGTGGTCTAATTGCTCCTCCTTGATCGTTGTTCCATGGATAATTGGGGTGGTTTCTCCATCCTGGGTTGTATATGTTTGCATAATGATTGTTTTGCATTTGAAAGTTTGACACAAAATTTTCATGTTCAGCATTTGATGGAGCAAAAGGGTTCCCCACTTGGCAATCTGCACTTGAATGATTTCCTGCACAAAGATCACAAATCATATTAGACTGAATTGCATTAAAATTCATATTGCCTAATTGTTTAGATAAAATTTCAATATGTGCGGTTAAAGTAGTAATAGGATCAAGTTCAAAAATTCCAGCCACTTTTCTTGGCATTGTTCTCTCTGAAGACCACTGGTAATTATTTGATGCCATCTCCTCTAAAAGTTCATAGGCTGCTTCGTGAGTTTTGCTCATAAGTGCACCTCCAGCTGTTGCGTCAACCATAGATCGATTTGTAACTCCCAAACCATTATAGAATATTTGAATTTGCAGCCATTTCAGTAGTTCATGATGAGGACACTTACTTAATAACTCTTTGTACCATTCCTATGCATCAAACAAAGACTCAGTCTCAAATTGAGTGAATTTGGCAATATCGTTTCTTAGTTTCGCTGTCTTTGCTGGCAGAAAATACTTAGCCAAAAAATTTTGTGCAAGTCCCTCCCAAGTAGTAATACTACCGGGTGGTAAAAAATTTAGCCAAGTCTTCGCCTTATCTGTTAGTGAAAAAGGAAAGAGTCTCAATCGAATTGCATCATCCGATACTCCGTTGTGCTTGAAAGTATCACAATTTTCTAGAAACTTTGCAATGTGAACATAAGGATCCTCATGCGATAGTCCCCAAAATTGAACAGTCTGTTGAATAATTTGAATGAACGCCGGTTTAATCTCAAAATCGTTAGCTTCAATAACCGGCCTCGTTATGCTTGATATTGTTCCATGAATCGAGGGCATAGCATAATCTCTCAAAGCTCTGTTTTCATAGTTGTTCGCTATGATTATGTATTTGTATGTCCTGAAATATAAGTATTGAAAAAAAATAGAAAAACTAAAATAAATAAATAAAATAAATGAAAATAAAAGTAAGTCAACAGAAAATAAAGCGGTAAAATAATAATAAAACAAAATTAAAAATAAAATCCAAACTAGTAATAATCTAGCAATTTTCAACATCAATAAAAGAATAACTAGTCCCCCGTAACTGCGCCAAAAACTTGATGTTAATATTTGCAAGCGTACAAAATCACAACAAGTAGTATAGTTAAGTGAAAAGAGTGTAGAACCCACAAGGAGTAATTATTTTATTGAATACCGAAATTACTAGATGAATTACTATTTGGAATATCGATATTAATAAAGAAAGCAACTAAATGAAATTAATCTAAAAATCTAACTAAATTAATTAAAGGGTGTGAATATGAAATTCTTGTGATTTGTTAATGGCAAAATTAATTCTAGGGCTTTTTGACATCACCTAGTTTATCCAACACAATTTATAATTCCATTTGAATAAAAAGATTATTTTTCTAAGTTATAGACCAAAATTCCCAAATTATTCAATATTATCTCTCAAGCAATATCAAAATTATTCTTAACTAATCATTTGTCATAGTTCATGCACAAATTACCAATTGAAAATTCATTAAGATCTGTGGATTTCTTAACGGTCACATTAACAGCAGTTCGCTCTTATAACGGTGTTTAATTTTTATTAATCACAAATTACCAGTTCGGTCTCTTCATGATTTAATAGATCATACAAATGTTTATCCACCAATTGTACGCATTAAGAATAAAAATCAACACACAACCATGGAAAAATAGAAAAATAATATGGAATTAAAATTGTGTTATCAAAACAAGGCTATATCGAAGCCCTAAAAAAATAATATTTAGTTCATAATAAATTATTGCAACTAACAAATACAATCTTGGATTGCATGATGAAATTAGACAAAGAAAAGAGATACAAAAAGGACTGTTTTTTTTAAAAGAAATTGCAAACCGAACAGCCTCGAACCGCGTTCCGAAAAGAAAAATCAGTTCTTTCTCTCCTGTCTGTTGTCTATGCCGCGTCTCTGCTGACGTCAACAACCTGTCGCCGTCGCCACGTCAGCATCTCGAAGTGCGTCCACCACGTCACCGCACCTGCCCCGTTCTCTCTATTTCGGTCTCAAGTCGCGTGTGCAAGGATGCCACGTCATGCCTCCGAGCCGGCTGCTTCTCTGCCCTGGCCCACGTTTTGTCCCTCTCTCCTCTCTGTCTCTGTTGGAAATCGCACAAAAGAGAGAGAGACTCTCTGTTTCTCTTTTAATCTTTTTTTTTTAATTGAAGTAGCTATCGTTGTGTCTTCGTTAAGCGCTACTCTTCTTCTCTTATTTTGCTCTTGTATTTATAGGCGTAGGAGACATAGGAATTAGGATTTAATTTTGCAGAAAAATCCTTATTCTTTCTTTATTTCCTTCCTTCTTTAATTTGCTCTTTTCTTTGTTGCTTCTTTTTCTTCTCTTTCACGTGCTGCACACACAAAATAAAGCAGTATTCAGTATGCTATCAAAAATTAACAAACAATATATTTAATAATAATAATAATAATAATCATCATCATAAACATAAACATAATAATAATAATAATAATAATAATAATAATAGTAACCAAAATAATAATAACAATAACAATAGTAACAACAATAATAGGATTTGAATTACAATATAAATTCATTGGAAATTGTCACAAATAAAACTATCAATCAGAATTGGCTTTATTAGGAGATCCTACAATACATTTTATCAAAAGAATTTGAAAACAGAAAAATAATTTACAAAAATTTTAAATACAGAAAATGCACGAAAAAATACATATATACGGGAATAGGGGTTATAGATAGTTTGGTGAATAACACTTATTCTAATCTATAGACTAAAGCCCAACTCTATGCCTCTGAACTTTCAATCCTATTGAAATAACCTAGTTAAGTCAGACTCAATGGATGATAATCCCATCGCGTCGCACTAGGATAGATAATGATACCCTTCTTTGGCAGACCTACACTTAATCAATCCTGGCCTAGACGAGTGTCACGTATTAGAAGGCATCTTATTGCGACTTAATATTTACTTTGAGGAATTTTGTTATTTTATTAATTGATCTCACCATTTATCATCCATTAGCATACAACTAACACAATGCATCTCATACAAAATTAAAAGAATAAAATGTATGTGACGTTGTTGTGGCCTTAACACACTGATTCTCCCAAGCCAATGAGAGTATAAAAAACTGAACGAAGGGATTATACCATCTTCTCCAAGCAGTTTCCCAATCATGTCCTTGTATGGTTGCCAATTCCTTGCTTCCTCAGTAAGATTACATTTACATATAAAGAAAGAATGTACAATAAGAGTGTAGATAGAAAGGATTACATTGAGAATGTAGAGAGAAAGGCACGATACGCAGGTCGTATTCAAAATACCAAAATATAAGCAATACATCACAAAAAATAAACCATGGATCACAGAACTAAACCATGCATCATAGAATTAAGGCCATAACCACGCACTGTGCATCACATAGCATAATAAATAAATAATATGATGTTTTTTGATTTTATTTAGCTCATTTTAAAATGGTTAGTTTTCGGAGAATCAATATTGCCCTACATAGTGTTTGGAACCATTCCTTATCATCCCTTGCCACTACCAGAGCATGAACTCTTCATATTTTAAGAAACCCTACTGCCACTGCAAAAAACGCATTGCATGAACTCTTCATACTTTAAGAAACCCTAACGTCACTGCAAATCACATCTTACTGCTTCAGAGTTTTTAGTAGTTCCAAACCGAGGGCTACCGTAGTATGGCATCTACGTTAACAACCAACACATAAATGAATCTTTATATTGCAATTGTTGTAAAAATTATATCACATATGAATCTGTCTTCCAAAAGTGTGAACATATCATCAATAATCACATATAATACATAACCAAATTATGGTTTCGCAAGTTGCTCTGATTCCACTGTAAAGTTTCGAAGGCAATCACAGATTAAATACATAGCGGAAAAATTACAAAAATATCAAAACCTACCCATTGATCCTTGCGAAAACTACAAATCGTGTTTAGGAGTTATACCTTAAAGGTCGATCTGCTTTCTCCACAGTATGCAGATCACGGCACTATAATATTGCGGTGCCTTTACGTTATCCACACGAACAGAACGAAAAATGGCTAAGCAAAGCTAGCTGAGGGAAGGGGATGTTCCTCCTCACGATCTCGCTCTCTCACTTTCTGTGACGTCGAGGGTTTTTCACGTGTGTCTTTCCCATAGATACATATCATATATATAGG
The DNA here is from genome assembly GCA_017893485.1 of Hemerocallis citrina. Lineage (NCBI taxonomy): Eukaryota > Viridiplantae > Streptophyta > Magnoliopsida > Asparagales > Asphodelaceae > Hemerocallis > Hemerocallis citrina. Next base: position 216,797,460 of record CM030362.1, read on the forward strand.
TGAAGAAAATCAACCCTAAGAGAGTAATGAAGTTTTTGGTCTCACAATCTGACATGGGTCAGATTCGTGTCTGGGCCTTTGGACTTTAGTCGACTCATTTAATCTAATTAAAAGTCCAACCAATTGTAACCCCTATTTTTCTAGTTTGGATTTTTTTTTGTATTTTCTTTTCTTTTCTTGATTATTGTATTTGAATTCCATTGAATAATATTTTTTTGCTTTTATTCGGTTCTTTTATTCTCTTTTGATCGTTCCGTACTCTTTTGGCTTGAATCTTGCTATTTTTGGCCTCATTGTAAATTTTTCTCTTCGTGTTTTGAGTTTGAATTGTTCCGCTATATGTTCATTCCATTGATTTCTATGTATTTTTCTCTTTTCAAAATCTAAACCCGTACCCTAAACCTATTAACCCGCAACCCAAAACCCCACATCATATCTCCTATATAAATACCCCTTTAAACCCAAATATAATAATCCCTAATCTATCTTCCTCTCTCCTACCGCCACTCTCTCTCTCCTACCCCCGACTCCTTCTCTCTGTTTTACTTCAAACCCATCCACCGAAGCCCCCGTCTGCCTCCGGTCTCACACCTCCCACCACATCGACCACTCACCCTCTCCTCGTTGCCCCCTCGTCATCACCACCATCCCCGACTACCCTTTATCTCCGTCGTCTCTACCTCCTGCTCCAACCCATCACCTCAATGACCTCCATTGCCACTTTTCTCCTCGACAACCACCATCCCCGCCACCGTCTTCATCATCTTCGTTGTCCCAGCAACCACCATAGAACCCCCTCGCCTCGTCGTCCTCGTCCAAAGCCCTGAGCATCCCCCCGCCGTCTCCTCCTCTATTTTTTTGAGAAACATAGCCCGTTTGAGTCGTCGCCTTGTTCTCGTCGCTGCGTCGCTTCCCGACCGCAAGCACCCGCCGTCAGCCGCCCTCGCCGTGGTTCGCTGTTGTTGCTGCTGATTTCAATGTGGGGGAAAATAGATGAATTTGTGGGTTCGTAGGAAATTGAATGGGTCAAACCTAAACACTTCCACTGTAGTTTGGCTGGCTTCTCGCTGCTGCCATTGACCTGCACAAAGTTCGAAACACCGGGTTGATCCCGACGACGAACCCTTTGACGCTCTTGTTAGTAATCAGAAAAGATTATGAAAGAGCTTTTAGTTAGCAAATAGCGATTACCTTCTAACGTTAGGGGGAAGGGGTTCGAGATAAAAACATATCTCAACGTCTCGGTGTGAATGGATAGAAGTGGTTAAAACTGCCTCTTGGGGATAAGAATGAATCTTACTTCCTCTTTATCCTCCTGAACTGTCTTGTAACAGGTTGGGACCCGTATCCAATAGGGCAGATCTGTTTATGGGTTGTTGGGCCCTGGAGGAGAGGCCCAGTTCCCATTTCGGACCCATCTGTAGGTAAAATGTCCATTTTGCCCCTGTGAGCTTTAAGATTCATGCCCAATTTGTGTGGTCCCGATTTAGTCCTATTTTAACCATATCACGAGCCCCCCCACTCCTAAAGACTATGTCCTACAGCCTTTGGAGAGTAGTTTTACTGTTTCAATGGCGTATGGGATTTTATCGGAGCTCTAAAAAGGAGCAATGCACCCTAGATCATTCTTAGGCTCTTCCGGAACTTTAGCAATTTTTCCCGATTTTTAAACTATTTTTCGAATTATTTATTCAATTTTGCAAAGTGGTGATCTATTTTCAAAGAGTACTAATTAATCGTTCTAACAAATAATTATTTTTCCAGGGATTCAAAAATATTTTCCTGAATTTACAATTATTTTTTAGAATTTTTAATTAATTTTATTGAATTTTTAATCATTTTTTGTAATTTTTAAATAATTAATTCGAATTAAAAAATAATAAAAAGGAATTAATCAGCCGAATATCGACGTGGCCAAATCTGGGGCGTTCATCAGCCTTCGGTGAGAATTTCCGAGCGATCGGACGGCTCTTCTGACGCGAAGGTATTTTCTTCCCCCATTCGTAGCTGGTGCCTCGGTAGCTCGAATTTTAGATCCGAGCTACGTGGCACAATCGGGCAGTTGATTATGATCAGGAACAAAATGTGAGGCATTTGTTTTCACCAATTCACAGCTCGGTGCCTCGGTAGCTCGGATTTCAGATCCGAGCTGCATGGCACAATCAGGACGGTTGATCACGATCAGGCACGAATTGTGAGGTGGTTGCTTTTGCCAATTCGCAGCTCGATGCCTCGGTAGATCCGAGCTACATGGCAAAATCAGGGCGGTTGATCACGAACACGTGCAAATTGTGAGGCAGTTATTTTTGCCAATTTGCAGTTCGGTGCCTTGGTAGCTCGGATTTCAGATCCGAGCTACGTGGCACAATCAGCGCGGTTGATCACAATCGATTGCAAATCGTAAGGCGGTTGTTTTCGCCAATTCGCATCTCGGTGTCTTGGTAGCTCGGATTTCAGATCCGAGCTATGTAGCACAATCAGGGCAGTTGATCACCATTAGGTGCGAATTGTGAGGCAGTTATTCTTGCCAGTTCGCAGCTCGGTACCTTGGCTACGTGGTAATATCTGAGCTGCTTGATGAAGATCTATCACGAATCATGAGGGATTAGTTGTTTTTTCCAATTTGCAGCTCGGTACCACGGTAGCTCGGATTTCAGATCCGAGCTACGTGGCAAAATCTGAGCTACTTGATGAAAACATGGCACGAATCATGAGGGATTAGTTGTTTTGCATCAGCAGCTCGGTATCGTCAGCAGCTCGGTACCTCGGTAGCTCGGATTTCAAATCCGAGCTATGTGGCAAGATCTAAGACGCTTGATGAAGATCTGGCACGAACCACGAGGGATTAGTTATTTTGTGCTAATTCGTAGCACGGTACCTTGGTAGCTTGGATTGTAGATCCAGAGTACGTGGCAAGATCTGAGCTGCTTGATGAAGATCCGGTACGAATCACGAGGGATTGGTTATTTGCGCCAATTCGCAGCTCGGTACCTCGGTAGCTAGGATTGTAGATCAAGAGTACATGGCAAGATATGAGCCACATGATGAAGATCTGACACGAATCACGAGGGATGAGTTGTTTTGCGCCAATTTGCAGCTAAGTACCTCGGTAGCTCGGATTTCAGATCCGGAGTACGTGGCAAGATCTGAGCCGCTTGATGAAGATCTGGTGCGAATCACGAGGAATTCGTTGTTTTGTGCCAATTTGTAGCTCGGTACCTCGTTGCTCATATTGATCCGGAGTATGTAGCAAGATCTAAGCCACCCGATGAAGATCTGGCATGAATCACGAGGGATTAGTTGTAATGCGCCAATTCGCAGCTCGGTACCTTGGTAGCTCGGATTTCAGATCCAGAATACGTGGTAAGATCTGAGCCGCCTGATGAAGATTTGGCACGAATCACGAGGGATTCATTGTTTTGCACCGATTCGCAGCTCGGTACCTCGGTAGCTTGGATTTCAGATCCGGAGTACGTGGCAAGATCTGAGCCGCTTGATGAAGATCTGGCGCGAATCACGAGGAATTCGTTGTTTTCGGCCAATTTGCAGCTCGGTACCTAGGTAACACGGATTGTAGATCCGGAGTACATGGCAAGATCTGAGCCGCTTGATGTTTATCTGGCGCGAATCACGAGAGATTCATTGTTTTGCGCCAATTCGTAGCTCGGTACCTCGGATTGTAGATCCATACTACATGGCAAGATCTGAACCGCATGATGAAGATCTGGTGCAAATTGTGGGGTGGTTGTTTTTGTCTGTACGGATTTTGTCGTTTAGGCTTCTGATGGGCCTCTACGGGGGCCCAAAGCGTTTGAAATCCCACCCGAATCTCCTTTTTACTATAAGAATCTACCCCCTCACGCTACTTCCCCATTCTTCACATCTCACTTTCACTCAATTTGTTTTTGCTCTTGGGTGGCTCTGCTAGCGGTCGTGGCCAGGCAATCAACTTTCCGGCGAACTATTCCGACCATAGCTGTCATGTCAAGATAATTATATACTTTATCTCATATCTTAAAAGATGTCTAGAGTGTCTTCGGGGAGTGAGACCTCCACCTCGGACCAAGAGAGCGGGCGACCATTAGTGGTCTCCTTGGTGGTAAGCAAGGGGAAGGAAGTATTGGGGTCGGCGATCATGGAAACGATCGTGGAGGGTGTGAGGGGAGCTGGCACTCTAGGAAGACTACCGTCAACGCTATCGAGGCTCGGGAAGGTGAGGGATTACTCCGACGACCTTCTATCCAAGGTGGTATACGGGAGGTCGGCCACATACGAGGAGAATAATCCAAGGGAGCATTTCGAGGTTGACAACATCCCCTCGGTTCTGACCGAGGGGGATTTGCAATGCATCAGGAAGGGATTCAAAATACCAAAGGAATATACTATGCTTCTCACTGGTTCGGGATTCCGAGCGTGTTCGAGGACTTCACCTGACACGTGCGTTTTCCCATATGATGCGCCCCTCTGGCTGACCATGAACCCGATAAATTTACCGTACGAGACGCCGAAGGCGCACTTGCTCGGATTCAATCTCATGTTGTGCCTCCTTAATACCCCGAAGGCTTCCTGGAGGCCAAAGACAAGATCTTGTTCGCTGACGCTCTTGACCAACATGTCTTCACCATAGACTTTCATGTTACGGCTTATCTGGTCTTGGAAGACCTTATTAACAAGGCATTGGTACGTAGCTCCTGCGTTCTTCAGCCTGAAGGACATGACCCTGTAGCAGTACAGGCCTTGGTCGGTTATGAACGAGGTCTTCGGAATGTCAGGAGGGAACATCTGGATCTGGTTATACCAAGAGAAGGCATCCATGAAGCTGAGGAGTTCGTGGTCAGAGATCGCATCGATTAGAGCATCAATGCTCGGGAGGGGGAATGGGTCCTTATGACACGCTTTGTTGAGGTCAGTGAAGTCGATACATATTCTCCAGCTCCCGTTGACCTTTTTAACCATTACCACATTGGATAACCATTCGGGGTAATTTACATTCTGGATGAACCGAGCATTCAAGAGCTTCTCGACCTCTTCTTTAATGGCTTGCGGTGCCCGGGAGTGAATTTACGTCGCTTCTGCTGGATAGGTTTAACTCCCGGAGCCACGCTGAGGTGATGCATCCGGAGTTCTTCTGAGATTTCGGGCATATCAGCAGTGGTCCAGGTGAAAAGATTGCGGTTCTCCCTTATACATTGGGAGATGTCTACTTTGATGGTGGGAGGAAGGGCTATTCTGAGAAGGCAACTTCTTCCAGCTCGTCGACCAGCTTGGAGATGGTCTGGCTAGTTCCTTGTGGGAGTTCGAGGGCTTCAAGGGACAGGACCGGTCCTCCCATCGAGGTTATGTAACATTTACGAGCCGCCTCCTTGCTCCCTCTTACTTCTCCCACTCCTGCCAAGGTGGGGAACTTTATTTTTATATGATAGGCCGATGGTATGGCCTGGGGAGCAGCCAGACCTGGTTGACCCAGGATGACATTGTAGGCAGCTTTTACGTCTACCACCATGATGTCCATTGGCTCGGTACGGGTGACCGGGGTTTTGCCAGCGGTCACGTCGAGGGTTATAACTCCCTCGATCGTCACCAGCACCCCTGTGAATCCGTGAAGAGTATAACCAGCTGGCTTGAGTCGATCTCTTGATAGTTGAAGGCCCTGGAATGACTCTAAGAAGGGAATATTGACCGAACTGTTGTTGTCGACTAGGACCTGGCGTACGTCGAAATTGGCCATGCAGAGATTTATAACAAGGGCATCGCAATGGGGCATCCGGACACCCTCCAAGTCCGTATCAGAAAACGTAACAGGAACCCCAAGACCCCTGGGGGGAGGATGGGGCATTCTGTACGGCATTCACTTCTCGGACAAAGGCTTTTCGGGAGGAGTTTGAATCTCCCCCTATTGGGCTTCTGTGTATGAGGTGCAGGACGGCTTCGGCTGTAACACCCCGAATTCCAAAATACAACTGAATTCGAGATTTTACAGGATCTTTACACTTCTTTAATACAATTTTACAAGGAATTTAAAACTTTTCACTTTACATCAGAGTTACAAGAAATCTTTACACTTTACATTTTACAGCGGAAGCAAATTTACAACATTTATATAAAAGTACAACAACATTTGAATAATCTCTAAGCATCAGTTCTTCTTTAATCTTTTTCATGCCATTTACCCTCCATACAAAACTGTTGGTACGTCAGTTTATTCAACCGACGAATATTATACACGGTCATCCTCTCTATGCCGGAAACAGCATAATTGATTTTCCATATTTAACAAACACAAACTTGTTCACATATCAAACAAGGGGAAATACCCTATTGATGTCGTGTTGTGATTGTACACTTAGTCCCTAATGCAGTTATTTATATTAAATGACACTAATGCGCACTTGTTCGGATTCTATGCATCCCATACTACATAGGTCCGAGGGCAAGCCTCTTAATCGTTCTTCATCTTGTAGGGTTCAATCCCTCGTCATGACTTAATCTACTACTGTAACTACGGTAAGTATCCTAGATGTTCTATGAGTACGAGCTCATGTAAACACTGGAGGGGAATCCCACGTCATGTCACGATGCATCGTGAAGACTATCTATGGACAATTCAGCCTCCTTCGTGGCACACGATCCTCTTGCAGTCACCAAACACCCTACAAGCGTCGCCAAGATCCCGATAATTCCAGAGTAGTGCCCACGTCATATCACGACGCATCGTGAAGACAAACTGTGAATCACACCCACATCGTAGAGTTGAGGCCCTCATACTTATGTTTTTCTCTCACTTTCATCACCTCTTCACTATGTACTAATCCTTAATTTAATGATATCATGAACAAAATCAATCTCTTAGAGTTAGCCCACTCACCAATACCGGTCTTATTTCTTTCATTTCACATTGACCCAAACTTGGTCTTTTCAATTTCAATTATCATATCTCATCACTTTCACTTACCGGCATGAGTTTTGGCTACACCCTAATTTTCAATTTCACTTCACAAATTCACAATCTGAGTTGTCAAACTCAAGAACATTTCTCTTTTTCAATCACATGATTTCCAATCTTTTTATGAGTCAATAATCATACATGAAGTTCAATTATCGATCATGCATTTCATAACCAACATTTATTTCCCCATTTGAAATCATATCACAAATATCTAGTCAAAGTGAATATTCACAACTTCACTATTGTCACACTATTCTTTAATAAGAATAACTCATACAAAAACTTCACAATTATATTTTCCTTCCATCAATTTTTCTTTTTAACATTTACATTAATCACCTCATGAAAATCCATGTTTTTACGAAATTATAATTATAAAAAAACAATAGTTTCGAGTACAATTTCACCTCAAATACATTTTATTTTAGTCCAATAACTCCAAATAAATTTTCATAGGTTGTACTCATTTATACTAGGCCACACGTCATAGGAATTTTCTCACAGCAGAAAATAGATTTACTTGAAGCTTTGGGAAAGTCGACTGTCAAATATGGTCAGTCGGCTGTTCCGCAAAAATGCAAAATTCCGAAATTAAGGAGGTCAGGGAAGTCGACTGTTAAATGTAGTAAGTCGGCTGTCCTGTGATATTTTTCAACTCGGAATCAATGATCAGGGCAGTCGACCGTTCCATATGGCCAGTCGACTGTACTGCGGAGTTTTTCAATTCTCCAAATATAATTTAAATTTGTGTACTACTCTTTTCATAATTCATTTGACATTTATCGAACACAACTTGGTATAAAAATTTCCTACATCAATTCCCTATTTTTCCCTCTTTATTAAACCCAAAATATATTATAATTTATTCTTTCTAAACAATATCATGAAAGTCCAACTAAACTCACAAAACAAACAATTTCATCTACTAGTATTTTGTACATAGTTTTGATATTAACAACAATTCTAATTCATATATTCCATCACTACAAACGATTCGCAAACAACTTAAGATGCATGACAAGATAACATGCAATCTATCAAGCAATCAATTTAATCAACTAGCAAGTTCTTTTGCCAATTAAGCGTATTCTTATTAGTTTCTTTCATGCATTATCATTTCAATCACCCCTAACATGGTATCTAGTTAGAAATATAGCAAACCAACCCGCCTTATTTGGAGAGAAAGATTCACAACACCTCCTATACGAAAGAGTCCTTCTCGAGCTTGCCAAACGAGTGCTCCTCCTCCTCCTTGAATGCAAACCGAGCCTTCCAAGTGCAACCCGAGAGCTCCTAGTAGCTAGCCTCCTTGTTGCAAGCACCTACAAAATCCACTCTCTCAATCATTTATTCTCACTTCCTACTAATAACTCACTACTAATAATTGTATTTTCTTACTATAGGTTTGGAGAATGAAGAGTGCAAGAATAACTAGGCTAGGGGGGGGGGGTACTTATACTAAATTTTGGGACAAATAAAGGGCTAAGATTAATCTAGGAGTTAAGGATCAAAGGCTAGGATTTAAGGAGAAGTTGTAGTAACCAACCATGATCACAAAAACTACCTCCCACAACTCCACTTCTCTTTTCCTTTCCCTCCCATTCAGAACCGGCCAAAGGAGTGCACACTACACGTGTACGTGCAATGCACGTGTCTCCACTAGTCCCCTATTTCAAAAAGTTGTACATTTTATTCTTTATAAAAATAATCTAAAAAATTGTCTACATTACAAGTTGTATTTAAAAGAAAAAATAACTCATGGGCCTTTATTTATTGGGCCAAATTAGTTTACAAAGATAAATTAAATTGGCTATAAAATTAACTTATGTTCATTAAAGAAAAATGGGGTTTAATAAAAACTATTAGAAGAGACATATATATATATATATACTCATTTGTCTATGCAATGAAAATAGTTATAAAATTTTATACTACAAAATTGCACGTGCACAATACTTACAAAAATAATATTACAAAATAATAATTTCCATAAATGAAAATCAGGGTATTACAACACTCCCTCCTTAGAATAGTTCCGTCCCCCGAACTACAGTCAAAGAGCGAGAAACAAAACACTCACAACAAGCAAAAGAAGAAGGAAACAAAGTACAAATCAAGCAAAAAGCTCAGGATAATCCCTCAACATCCTCTCCTCAGACTCCCAAGTAGCCTCTTCAACCAGATGGTTTCTCCATACTACCTTGACCATCAGTATCGTCTTATTCCTCAAGACTTTCTCTCGACGATCAACAATCTCGACAGGAGACTCGATGTAATTGAGATCCAATTGCAAACCTTCCGGCACCTTAGGCAAATGATGACTTGGATCTGGAATATAACCTCTTAGCATAGACACATGAAAGACATTGTACACATGAGATAACTCTTCTAGTAACTCAAGCCGGTAAGCAGTTTTCCCGATCCTTTTCAATATCTTATACGGGCCTATAAACCTCAAGGCTAACTTCCCGCCCTTGCCAAATCGAATCACACCTTTACTGGGTGATACTTTCAGAAAGACGAAGTCACCTTCCTCAAACTCGAGGTCCCTTCTCCGGTTGTCTACATAGCTTTTCTGCCTGCTCTGAGCCTCTACCAACCTTTTCCTGATCAGATCAATCTTTTCAGAGGTTTGCTGCTCAAGCTCAGGCCCAAACAACTGACGCTCTCCAACTTCAAACCAACAAACAGGCGTTCTGCACTTCCTGCCATACAAAGCTTCGTACGGCACCATCCCAATACGGGCCTGAAAACTGTTGTTGTTGGCAAACTCTATCAAAGGTAAATGTCTTTCCCAACTGCCTCCAAAGTCTAGTACACAACACCAAAGCATATCCTCAATAATACGGTTGACTCTCACGGTCTGCCCATCGGTTTGCGGATGAAAAGCAGTGTTGAAATCCGTCTTGGTATCCAAAGCTGTCTGAAGACTCCTCTAGAAATGCAAAGTAAACCGCACATCTCGATCAGACACAATAGTTGACGGAACACCATGGATCCTGACGATCTCGCCAACGTACAACTCAGCTAACTTGTCCATCGAAGCAGTGAGTTTCATCGCCAAAAAGTTAGCGGACTTGGTTAGTCGATCGACTATAACCCAAATCGCATCATTGCCTTTAGGACGCTTAGGCAATCCCGTGATGAAATCCTTAATGATGTTATCCCACTTCCATTCCGGAATAGGTAACGGCTGTAATAGACCTCCGGGTATCTGATTTTCGGCTTTGACTTGTTGACAAACCTCACACTTCGCCACAAATTCAGCCACATCCCGCTTCAAACCTGACCACCAGAAATGCGGTTTGATGTCTCTGTACATCTTAGTACTCCCAGGATGTACCGACAAAAGAGTAGCATGCGCCTCCTGAAGAATACTCTCTTTCAGGTCTGCCTGATTTGGAACGCACAGTCTATCTCTGAACCACAGCACTCCATCCCTGATTTGAAATCCGGGCAACCTGCCAGCACCAACCTGCTCCTTCATCTCCAAGATATCAGCATCAACCTCCTAACTTGGAATAATCCTTCCATTCAAAGTAAGCTGAAGTCTCAACTGAGATAAAGATGCTCCCAATCCTTGCAAGACAACTTCAATACCGGTTCGATCCAATTCTTTCACCAGATGCTTCTGAGTTGTAATCAAACTGGATAAACTGCTCTTGCGACTAAGTGCATCAGCAACAACATTAGCTTTTCTAGGATGATACTTGATCTCAGGTAGCATGTCCTCAAGCACTTCCAACCATTTCCGCTGCCTCAAATTCAGATCCTTCTGCTGGTATATGTACTTCAAACTCTTGTGGTCTATGTACATGTTCAATTTCTCACCGTACACGTAGTGTCTCCATTGTTTCAAGGCAAAGATAATCACAGCCAACTCCAGATCATGAGTCGGATAATTCTTCTCATGCGGTCATAGTTGCCTAGACCCAAAAGCGATCACCCTTCCTTCTTGCATTAAGACACAACCAAGCCCACAATGTGAAGCATCACTGTAAACATCATACTCAAAACCTGCTTTAGGCAAAGCCAAAATAGGTGCAGTAGTCAGCTTCTCTTTCAACTCCTGAAAGATTGCCTCACATTGCTCAGTCCACTTGAAGTTCACATTCTTCTTGGTCAAACTAGTGAGCGGTACGGCTAACTGGGCATAACCTTGAATGAATCTCCTGTAGTATCCAGTCAATCCAAGAAAACTTCTGACTTCCTTCACTGTAGTAGGCCTTGCCCAATCTCTCACTGTCTCTATCTTCTGAGTATCAGTTGCCACTCCCTCCTTAGAAAGGATGTGACCTAGGAATGCCACTTCAGATTTTCAGAAATTACACTTGGATAGCTTGGCATACAACTCCTGCTCTTTCAGCTTCCTCAAAATTGCTGCCAAATGCTCGGTGTGCTCCTCTTCTGATTTGGAGTACACGAGAATATCGTCGATAAACACCACGACGAAAGAATCAATAAACAGCCTCAGAACTCTGCTCATCATGTCCATGAAGATTGCGGGTGCATTCGTCACTCCAAATGGCATAACTAAGAATTCGTAATGCCCATGTCGAGTTCTAATTGCGGTTTTGTGCACATCTTCAGCTTTCGCTCGAACTTGGTGATATCCTGATCGAAGATCTATTTTGGAGAAAACAGCAGCTCCTTGTAGACGATCGAACAAGTCATCAATTCGAGGAATATGATACTTATTCTGAATAGTGACCTTATTCAGCTCTCAGTAATTGATACATATCCTCATCGATCCATCCTTCTTCTTTACCAAAAGCACTGGTGCTCCCCAAGGTGATGCACTAGGTTGAATAAAGCCTTTCTCCAACAGTTCCTCAATCTGTCGTTTCACCTCATCCTGTTCCACAGGTGCTATCCTATATGGTGCCTTAGAAATGGGTGCACTTCTTGGTTGAATAGTGATGCTGAACTCTACATCACATTGCGGAGGTAACCCAGACAAATCATCCAAGAACACAGTCGGATAGTCCCGAACCACAGGAATCCTTTGCACTTCTACAGGAATCTCTTCCTTGCGGATAGTTGCCACCAGCCTGGAACACTTCTTCTTCTCTTGGAAAGTGACTTCAGGTCCACTTGGAGCCTTCACCATTATCTTCTTGGTCTTGCACTCGATGCTTGCACTGTACACCGACATCCAATCAATGCCAATGATAACATCGACTCCCAAGATAGTCAGCTCGATTAGATCAATCCCGAAGATTCTGTCCCCAATCACAATCTTGCAATCCGCATAGTACCGATCAGTGGTTAAAGTCTCCCCTGATGGAGTAGCTACTGCCAAGATCTTGCCTGGAAAAATCTTCGGTTCAACTCCCAACACTTTAGCAAATTTAGGAGATACAAAAGTATGAGAGGATCCAGTATCGAACAAAACAACAGCTTTCATTCTATATTCTGATGCAAAAGATCCATTAAATTCGAAGTATGGAACATGAAATTTTAAGACAATATTTCCATATCATTGAATTTCAAACTTTATACATTCGATTTTAAAACATTTTTGACACCAAAATGAAAGTAGTAGACGATACAACGTTCTAACTCCTACGGTTCCTATTGGCTTCACGAAGCTCTCCCCGTAGTTCTTCAACTTCTTCCTTCAGCACATCGGTCATGTTTTTCCTCTTCTCGAGTTCCCATACACGATGACTGAGAACAGCAAAATCATCCTTGCGCTTTGCCAACTGAGCCTCCAATAGTCCGACTCTTTCCCACAGTGTTTCTACCTGTCTCTGAAGAGATATCACAAGACTACTTGGAACTGGTTCTTCTTCTTCATCAGAAGAGTCATCAGATGAGTCCGGAGGTGGAGTGATCTCTCGAGACTCAGGCCATTCCTCTCTATCGGAGTCTGCTTGCCCTGGATAGTACTCTTCCTCGGAATCTGCTTGATCAGGATAATATTCTTCCTCTATGATATGCCAATTGTCGTCTCCAGCAGGGTCGAAGTGATCAGCTATCTTAGAAAAAATGGGGGAAGAAGCATAAGTCATAGAGCAACACAAATATAAGTGACTTACATTTAAATCTCTAGACTCAACGTATACTCTAATGTCCACTTCTAGGGTGTCGTTCCTTATAAATTTGTACTAGTGTGAAATGTGGCTCTGATACCACTCTGTAACACCCCGAATTCCAAAATACAACTGAATTTGAGATTCCACAGGATCTTTACACTTCTTTCGTACAATTTTACAAAGAATTTAAAACTTTTCACTTTACAGAGTTACAAGAAATCTTTACACTTTACATTTTACAGCGGAAGCAAATTTACAACATTTAAATAAAAGTACAACAACATTTGAATAATCTCTAAGCATCAGCTTTTCTTTAATCTTTTTCAGGTCATTTACCCTGCATACAAAACTGTGGGTACGTCAGTTTATTCAACCGACGAATATTATACACGGCCATCCTCTCTATGCCGGAAACAGTATAATTGATTTTCCATATTTAACACATACAAACTTGTTCACATATCAAACTAAGAGGATTAACCCTATTGATGTCGTGTTGTGATTGTGCACTTAGTCCTTAATGCAGTTTTTTATATTAAATGACACTATTGCGCACTTGTTCAGATTCTATGCATCCCATACTACATAGGTTCGAGGGCAAGCCTCTTAATCGTTCTTCATCTTGTAGGGTTCAATCCCTCGTCATGACTTAATCTACTACTGTAACTACGGTAAGTATCCTAGATGTTCTATGAGTACGAGCTCATGTAAACACTGGAGGGGAATCCCACGTCATGTCACGATGCATCGTGAAGACTATCTATGGACAATTCAGCCTCCTTTGTGGCACACGATCCTCTTGCAGTCACCAAACACCCTACAAGCGTCGCTAAGATCCCGATAATTCTAGAGTAGTGCCCACGTCATATCACGACGCATCGTGAAGACAAACTGTGAATCACACCCACATCGTAGACTCGAGGCCCTCATACTTATGTTTTTCTCTCACTTTCATCACCTCTTCACTATGTACTAATCCTTAAATTAATGATATCGTGAACAAAATCAATCTCTTAGAGTTAGCCCTCTCACCAATACCGGTCTTATTTCTTTCATTTCACATTGACCCAAACTTGGTTTTTTCAATTTCAATGATCATATCTCATCACTTTCACTTGCCGGCATGAGTTTTGGCTACACCCTAATTTTCAATTTCACTTCACAAATTCACAATCTGAGTTGTCAAACTCAAGAACATTTCTCTTTTTCAATCACATGATTTCCAATCTTTTTATGAGTCAATAATCATACATGAAGTACAATTATCCATCATGCATTTCATAACCAACATTTATTTCCCCATTTGAAATCATATCACAAATATCTAGTCAAAGTGAATATTCACAACTTCACTATTGTCACACTATTCTTTAATAAGAATAACTCATACAAAAACTTCACAATTATATTTTCCTTCCATCAATTTTTCTTTTTAACATTTACATTAACCACCTCATGAAAATCCACATTTTTACGAAATTATAATTATAAAAAAACAATAGTTTCGAGTACAATTTCACCTCAAATACATTTTATTTTAGTCCAATAACTCCAAATAAATTTTCATAGGTTGTACTCATTTATACTAGGCCACACGTCATTGGAATTTTCTCACAGCAGAAAACAGATTTACTTGAAGCTTTGGGAAAGTCGACTGTCGAATATGGTCAGTCGGCTGTTCCGCAAAAATGCAAAATTCCGAAATTAAGGAGGTCAGGGAAGTCGACTGTTAAATGTAGTAAGTCGGCTGTCCTGCGATATTTTTCAACTCGGAATCAATGATCAGGGCAGTCGACCGTTCCATATGGCCAGTCAACTGTACTGGGGAGTTTTTCAATTCTCCAAATATAATTTAAATTTGTGTACTACTCTTTTCATAATTCATTTGACATTTCTCGAACACAACTTGGTATAAAAATTTCCTACATCAATTCCCTGTTTTTCCCTCTTCATTAAACCCAAAACATATTATAATTTATTCATTCTAAACAATATCACGAAAGTCCAACTAAACTTACAAAACAAACAATTTCATCTACTAGTATTTTGTACTTAGTTTTGATATTAACAACAATTCTAATTCATATATTCCATCACTACAAACGATTCGCAAACAACTTAAGATGCATGACAAGATAACATGCAATCTATCAAGCAATCAATTTAATCAACTAGCAAGTTCTTTTGCCAATTAAGCGTATTCTTATTAGTTTCTTTCATGCATTATCATTTCAATCACCCCTAACATGGTATCTAGTTAGAAATATAGCAAACCAACCCGCCTTATTTGGAGAGAAAGATTCACAATACCTCCTATACGAAAGAGTCCTTCTCGAGCTTGCCAAACGAGTGCTCCTCCTCCTCCTTGAATGCAAACCGAGCCTTCCAAGTGCAACCCGAGAGCTCCTAGTAGCTAGCCTCCTTGTTGCAAGCACACACAAAATCCACTCTCTCAATCATTTATTCTCACTTCCTACTAATAACTCACTACTAATAATTGTATTTTCTTACTATAGGTTTGGAGAATGAAGAGTGCAAGAATAACTAGGCTAGAGGGGGGGGGTGTACTTATACTAAATTTTGGGATAAATAAAGGGCTAAGATTAATCTAGGAGTTAAGGACCAAAAGCTAGGATTTAAGGAGAAGTTGTAGTAACCAACCATGATCACAAAAACTACCTCCCACAACTCCACTTCTCTTTTCCTTTCCCTCCCATTCAAACCGGCCAAAGGAGTGCACACTACATATGTACGTGCAATGCACGTGTCTCCACTAGTCCCCTATTTCAAAAAGTTGTACATTTTATTCTTTATAAAAATAATCTAAAAAATTATCTACATTACAAGTTGTATTTAAAAGAGGAAATAACTCATGGGCCTTTATTTAATGGGCTAAATTAGTTTACAAAATTAATTAAATTGGGCTATAAAAGAAACTTATGTTCATTAAAGAAAAATGGGCTTTAATAAAAACAATTAGAAGAGACATATATATATATATATATACTCATTTGTCTATGCAATGAAAATAATTATAAAATTTTATACTGCAAAATTGCATGTGCACAATACGTATAAAAATAATATTACAAAATAATAATTTCCATAAATGAAAATCAGGGTATTACATCGGCTTCGAAGTCTGGGGTCCCCTTACATTGTTCGGTTCGCTTGTTTGCCCCCCTAGGGGTGAAGATGGATCGGCCCTGTCTTTCATGACGAACATGGAGAGTTGCCCCCTCTGGATGAGGACTTCTATCTCGTCTTTGAGGACCCGACACTCATCCGTGTCGTGGCCATGATCCCGGTGATAGCGGCAACACTTCTCCCTGTTTCTCTTCTTTCCTGGGGTATTCATTTTTTGGAGGAGGGGGAAGGATTTCCTCCTTCCCAACCTCCATCAGAATGGCTGAGACACTGGCGTTAAGAGGAGTGAACCTCTTGAAGCGGGGAGGAGGGTGACGCTGGTCTCCGTTATCTTTCTGGAGCTTCTTAGCTCCTTCATCTTCAGCAGTCTTCCGTTTGTTTCCGGAAGATGATCCTTCAAGAGTGGGGCAGTTGAGAGCTTCTTCAGCCCGGATATACTTCTCACTCCTGAGTAAGAGTTCTGAGAAGTCCCAAGGAGGCTTCTTGGCGAGGGATGCCCTGAGATCGGGGTTAATGGCGTTGGACTGGAAAGCAGCCGAGGCTACGGACTGATCTAGAGAGGCAATAGACTTGGCCTCCGCGGTGAACTGCTTGACGTAGTCCCTCAACCACTTGCCCTTCCTTTGAATGAGGAAAAGGAAAAAGGTGCTTGTCTTTTCGTAGTGGTGGCTACTCACAAAGTAGGTGAGGAAGAGACCTTCGAATTGGTCGAAAGAGAAGATGAAGCCTGGAGCAAGTCTGGAATACCACTCCTGAGCGGCCCCTTTGAGCATGGCTGGGAAGGTTTTACAGAGAAGGGCGTCAGATGCATGGTGGATCATCATGAGAGTTTTGAAACTCTCGATGTGATCAGCGGCGTCCAACTCCCCGGTATAGGACTCAAAATGCGGAGGCTTGAAGTTCTCTAGGTCTGGGGCCTCCATGATGGTTCGGGAGAATGGGGGTCTGCTCGGTCGAGGCATCTCTCCATTTCATGGAGACGGCGGTAGACCGAGTCCTCCCTTCGGTCATATCTCACTGAGCACCGAGACTTGTCTTCATGTGGAAGAGGGCTGCGGCTGCGGCGGTGATAGCTTGGAGTAGGTCGAGAACTGGGGGTGTGATGGCGATGGCTCGGAGCCGTCCGAGGACTGGGAGAGCGAAGGTGATGGCTCGGAGCCGGCCGAGGACTGGGAGTGAGGCGGCGAAGGTTCGGAGCCGGTGAGGACTGGGGACCCGTTGGTCATTATTGGGGGTGACTTTAAGGGCTCGTAGAACTGCCTCCTGAAAGTCCTGGAACTCTGCCCTAGTGACTGGTGCCTCTCGGTCTCGGCAGCCCCTTGGGGCTTGACGGTCGATTGGAGAACAACTCCTCTGGCGATGATGGGGGGACTCCCTCCGTCTTCTGGGAGAGTTTGACCTTTGGTGGTTGGGCCTACGAGGGGACCGGTCCCTGTGATTCTCCCGGCGGGGGTTCCCATCACGGGTCCGCCTCTCGTCCAAGCGGGTCCGAAGATCTATCTCGTTTTGCCGGTTGATGATAACATCACGTAGTGTTGGAGGGTTGTGGGAGGCCATGGAGTCAGAAGAAGGGTTGTGTATGGAGACATAGCCCTGATGAAGGGGTTGCTTTTGGCGATTTCGGTGAGAGGGTTCTCCAACAGCCCCTTAAGGCCCTTGAGGGGCCGATCAGTGGTAAGGCTGCTGAGGAAGAGTCCAGACTGCTGTACAGGTTGAGGGATCGGTTGCCCAAGTGGCTGGGCTGGCGATTGGACTGCCTGGACGGGCATAGGGAAAGCCATTGGAGGCAGAGGAGGAACGGAAGTTGTTCTATGGTTGGAGACCGTGGATTTCCCTTTCTTAGGAGGCATAGCTAGGAAGCGCTTTTGCTGATAGAGTAGGTTTGGATTGCTATTCGATTTCCCACAGACGGTGACAATCTGTTGCTGCTGATTTCAGTGTGGGGGCAAACAGATGAATTTGTGGGTTCATAGGAAATCGAATGGGTCGAACCTGAACACTTCCACTACAGTTTGGCTGGCTTCTCACCGCTGTCGTTGACCTGCACAAAGTTCGAAACACCGGGGTTGATCCCGGTGACGAACCCTCTGACGTGCTTGTTAGTAATCAGAAAAGATTATGAAAGAGCTTTAAGTTGGCAAAGAGCGATTACCTTCTAACGGTGGCAGGGAGGGGATATTTATCTCTACTTCCCGGTTCAAGATAAGAACATATCTCTACTTCCCGGTGTGAATAGATAGAAGTGGTTAAAACCGCCTCTTAGGGATAAGAATGAGTCTTATTTCCTCTTTATCCTCCTGAACTGTCTTGTAATGGGTTGGGACCCGTATCCAATAGGACAGATCCGTTTATGGGTTTTTAGGTCCTGTAGAAAAGGCCCAGTTCCCATTTCGGACTCGTCTGTAGGTGAAATGACATTTTGCCCCTGTGAGCTTTAAGATTCATGCCCGATTTGTGTGGTCCCGATTTAGTCCTATTTTTAGCCATATCAGCTGCCGTTGCTAGTCTCCGCTCAGTCGCCGCCCTCTCTCCCTCTCACTATTGCTGTTGAGAAGGAAGAGGGGGGATTTCATGGTGTTTGTTGTTCGTGATGGGGTATCGGATCCCGTGTGTGCTGTTTTGCGAAGAGGGATTCGCTGCTTTGTTGTTTTGTATGTGGCTCGCACGTGTTTCCGTGTTTAGATTCTCATCCCATTATTCTATATATTCGAAATTAACAATTAAAAGACAAGTCTCTTCTTGAACTAGTTTATTGTTTTATTCAAGAATCCTTGATCTCTGCAAGTAGATCCAGATCTTTTTATCATATTGCTCATTGAAATTCCGTTAAGTATATTGAGGGTTTACACTAGCTAACCCGATATATTCTTAACATCGTGCCTACATCTTTGATCTAAAACCTAGTCCCTCTTGTACATTGCATATGCACGTTTATATAAAAAATAACTAGATCCATGTGTTATAGAATTGGTTGATGAATTGAATATGTTAGATTAATCTGGTTTAATGAATTGATTACCATGCCTGTGAAATTGCATCTTAAAACTGGAATTATGCATGTTAAACATTTAGCATCACTTTGATTATTAATTAACATGAACTATATGGTTGTATGATTAAGTTGTTGCCTATTCATATCAAACTATTTTCTGGACTGCTGTTTGTGTCTTTTTGTATCAGATTTTCAACCTTGTTTCTGTTGTAATTTGAAATTACTTTCTGACCATGAATTATAGCCTTATGAATCTATTTTACAGAACTTTTAAAGGATCTGAATTCCGAGTTATAATCTGTGAGATATCTTATTTTTAGTACAACTGTGTCTGAAATTCCAGATTCACAAATTCATGTGTATTTTTCTGTTTCATAATTAAATTGAACATGATAACAGTAAAATAAAAATATAAAATTATTTTGGATGAGACTAGATATGTGTAGGAATCAGCCTGAATATTTGTAGATTTAATTGATGAGTTTTCTGACCCGTTTCATATGTGTTTATATAATTCATAACCTGTTGCCTGAACATAAAATCTGAAAAGAATAGGATTTTCACACTAGTTTCTGTAGCTTTTATATGTCGTATATATATTCGCTGGAACCGGCGGAGAGTTTATTTTCTAGAATTTCTTACGGATCCAGATTTTTGTTTCTGTAGAAACGGTAATCTGTGTTTTTTGTACAGCAACGTCATGTTGTCCAGATTGTGTGATTTGTGTTTAATTAATATGTTTACTTCTTGCTTTGTCTATAACGAGTAGAATTAGTCACACCTAGCATAATACAACCATGACACCTTCTTGTATGCTCACATAGGATGAAAATAAACTATTAATAAGCCGGGGTATTATGGGTTGACTTGGTAGTGAACGATCGGAAAATATACTCGGTAAAGGCCTTCTTGCTCACATGAACACTTGACATGGAAGGAGGAGAAATATTGATTGGAAGGAGAATTGATTGCAAATGATTGATTGTTAATTATTGCTTGTAAATTATTGTTATCGACGCCGAGTACACGATTCGTGAATTCACCATCAGTCTAAAACGTTCACTGTGTGCTTGCACCAAAACTGTGGTATGGAACATATGGAACGCAGTAGTACGTGCACTAGATAGATTAACAAAATGATTAATAACCTGCATTTGATATTCCATGCTTGATCTTGTATATCGTCATCAAGATAGAATTTAAATTGACATCATTCTTTACATGTATGATTAAATATAGACCTTTGATATTATTGCCTATCTTTGACTTTGTTATTGACTTTGATCCCGTCCCTTTTCTTTGATATACTTGCTTCCTATTATTCTTTGCTTTCTCTACTTGTTGTCCACGACTTGCTCTAAGGACATTATTTTCTTTTTTTTTAGATCAAGAATTTACAGTACTGGAGGATCTATACTAGCAAGAATCGGTGAGCAATGATTCTAGAAGATGGAACTAAAAATTGAGCTGCTTAGTTTATTTTGTTGCTAGATTTATTTCTTTTGAACATTGTCTATATATTATACTTTGTTTTGGGCTTTTGTTCCCGTCATTTATTTTTATTCCCAAATATTGGATATTTTGTTGGACATTATTTGGATTTTTTCATTATTATTGAAGTTTATCTTTGATTCATGTGATTATATCTTTCTTGCGTGGCTATGTTTATTATTCATATTGCTGAGTTAGTCTGGTACATCTTATGGATGGTGTTTACATCATTCACGTGGCGTGACACCAATATCAGAAGTTCAAGTCTTACTTGAATCCCTAATTAAATTCATCTCGTAAAATTAAATCCCAATTTCGATCCATTCTAAGTGTGTGACCCTGTAAGTTCCCATTACATTGACAGTAATACTAAAATCATATTATAGTGTTACAAACAGTGAGTGATATCTACCAATACATCACTGCTACTCAAGTAACGGAAATGACTATGATTTGACATATCCTATCCGTGACCAATGTTAACGTGTAGTTTAGTCCCTTTGGCCAGATATCTTAATTGAACACAAGGCAGAGAGCGTGTCACCCTTATATAGTTCAATCTTTAGTTTCTTAATGTCCGAGTAGACTTACTAAAATAAATGAGATCATTATCTCATATTGACTCATTTGAGTACGGCCATGCATTTTGCAGTCTCACTCAATCAAGAGGCCCATAGATATCGCTCATGTTATGTAAGATGGATAAATCCTATCTAAGTCACTCACATCCCTCTGCATAATTTGTTGTATGTCCAATAATCGACATTATAATCACCTTATTACAGGCAACGTTTGACAACATTAAAACATATAACTTCTCATGTAGAGAACCGTAGTGACTTTAAGTCAAAGGACTATGTACACCATGGTCACTTTGAGAACCGCTTAAGGTAGTCACATAACGATCCATGCAACGTTCTCATGGTAGGTCAGTCCAGTACATTATTACTATAGTATGTACCCATATGAAGACTTGATATCTGATATCCATGACCCGTAAGAATGGTCATCAGGCTATGCACACACTCGTCTGTATGTATTATCGTTGTCCTAATTCACAAATTAGGGACATTTAAGAACAGTATTCTCATTTCAACCAATAGGATCTTACAATCAAATCATGCACTTGATATCACATGGCATTGAACTTACAATTCTAAGGACTTCATTATTTTTATTTAATTCACGATAAATAACACAATAAATAAAATGCCTAAATATGAAATAAATGTCATTATACAATGTAAACTAATAATGTCAATACACAACTGGTCTCTACGGGATACACCAACAGAAGCCAACTGACATGAAGCATGAGGAGTGGGTTGAGATTTGTTTGAAGACCTTGAGTTTAATCCGGTTGCAATTGACAGACGAAGTCAAGTATAATATTCTTAAGGAGACTAGTGCGGCGAGTCTATGGGCGAGACATAAATCTGACTACTCGGGGTCGTCATTGCTAGATCAGATGTATTTGAAAAGAAAGTTGTTTAGGTTCTCAATGAAGGAAGGTACCCATCTTCAAGATCATGTTGTGTAGTTCAATAAGGTAATATTTGAACTGAAGGTGATTAATGCTAATGATATTAGCAAAGAGGATAAAGCTTTCAACTTAATTTATTTATTGTCAACTTCTTATGATCATCTGATAACTGCCATGCTACACGGGAAGCAACCAAGGAGACACTTATAGTAACCGGGGTGATTGAAGGTTTGAAGAATGAACTGAGGAAGGAGACTCATGAAGGATGGTCTATTTTTGCAAGGTGTTTAGCGGTGGATGGTGATACTTCAATTGGAAGGAAGAAGGCACATACAGGAAAGATTCATTGTCATTACTAAGATTAATTGGGCATTACAAGAGAGACTGTCGCAAGTGATTGAGTCTGAAGAGTGCTACTAGAGGAGGTGATCAAACCAATGTAGTCGGCGCAAATGTTTCAGGTAAATCAGGTGAATATGATAAGTTCAATCTAAGTCTTTGTAGCGCCCCGGATTTCTAATATGATATCTAAGAAAATACGTGGCACAATCCAGCATCAACTTCAATGTAACATTAAACACAACCAACTCCACTAAAATTTTCAATTCTTATTACAACAAACTTTTTCATAGCACAGCGGAATACAAAACAACTCAAATCAAAATTTTCTTTCATTTACAACACAGTCTTATTAAAACACAGTTCTTACAAATTTACACAAACTCCATTAAATTAATTTATCCCAAAACTATCTCAAGCATCCAACCTCCAAACTCTAAGCAACAACCTGCAACACATGAGGCTAGAGATGATCCCTAACCCCCAAAACTAAAGGGGTCAGCCATAAATGGTGTGAGTGACATAAAAACAAACAAACAAACAACATAAATGAACATTAGTCATGAATTCTTAAACAACAGGTAGTAAACATGAATACATAAAATACGATGTAGCAAGGAAAAGTAAACAACAAGTGAGACTAAACCAAGTGTCATGTGTAGAAAACAGGAAATCCACATGCATGAAAACCAAGTCAAGAAAACACAAATTCTATATGCGGACTCTCTAATACGTACTTGTCGAAGTCTATGCATCCCACCCTACATAGGTTCGGTGCAAGCCCTTAACGTCTCCACATTATAGGGTTCAATCCCCGCTATGCAACTAATCCTAACACGATGACTACTACGAGATAGAGACAAGCTGTGAGTAGTAGCCCATGCCCTGATAATTCCGAAGATAGATCCCACATCTCAGGTAATTTACCTGGATAATTCCGGAGATCATCCCACACCGAAACATTGACACATCATCACATGAATACCACATGTGCTTCACCTCGACTCCGATAATTTCGGAGATCAATCCCACACCGCAAGTAACTACTTGGATAATTCCGGAGATATATCCCACACCGCAGGTAATTTACCTGGATAATTCCGGTGATAGATCCCACACCCAAAGTCAGATACTTGGATAATTCCGGAGATTAAATCCCACACCGAAAGCCATACTGAGGTACTTGACCCATGTTCTCGTTCATCATATCACCACTAGTACCTGTCTGTATTATTTTTGGGTTACTTAATTACTCAACGAATCTCCTAGAGTTGGTGTACCCTACCGGACTTAACTCAAAACTGAACAACTGAAATGCCTCAACAGGCCTCAACAAATAACTCAACGCCGGTATACTAGACACACACATCCTCTAGAGACTCAAACTCAAATGTCTAAACCAACTTTCCACGATAAATAGCTCAACTGAATATCTTAAAATCATATGCTTAACAGAAGACAAAGTATAGACTAAAATATGTGAAGACTAATCATTCGGAAGAACATTCAAGTTTATGAAAACTCATCAGTACCAGTCGACTTATTACTGTAGTAAGTCGACTGTCCAGAGGGGAAAAATATCCATGATTTTAAGAAAATAAGTTAAGTAATATAAGTTGACTTATAAAAAAGTCTTCTTAAAAGAGAATATAAGTCGACTTAAAAGGTCATAAGTCGACTTACCAGAAAAAAATCTATGATAACTTTGAAAAATAAATTCTAAGTGTACCAGTCGACTGAAAAGGGTCTAAGTCGACTGTCCAGAACAGATTTTCAAGAAAACTAAAGATACGGCAGCTGGGTCGTGTCAGTCGACTGATAGGTCTGCAGTCGACTGTCGGCCTACAGTCTGCATAGTTTTGGTTGTTCATGATAATCAAAATTAGAGTTTACCAAAAGAAATCATTGTTTACTAAAATAATTTGTATTTCAATAAAAACGAAAGTCTCAAAGTATTCTCAGATCAGATACATTACTCAAAACATCCAATATCTCAAAACTCAAGTTCTCAAGTTCTAAATTCCTAATTCTTCCATTAGGATTTCTCAGTACTGAATTTCTTTCACAACTCATAACCAAGATCTGATTTCTAAACACAAGATCCAGATGCTCACCCATCCGATCATAACCATACTCAAATCTTAAACATGCCTTTATGAACCAAGATTTAATAAACATTCATGGAAATCACATACACAATACGACAACAATCATTTCATTGCTCAAACAAACATGTCAAAACAAACAACTAAACAATCATTCACATAAATCAACAACAATCTGAATTCACATCAGTCACCTAAATCAAACAACAAAACAAATTTCATATCACTCGCATAAAATATACACAAAGCAAAACAACATGTGACTCACCTTAGAAACGACGAGATCCAACAATAAAACCTCTCCTTTTGCGAGATCCAATTCCTCCTCTTGATCCTCCCAAAAAAAATCACAAAATTCTTTATTGTGCAGTGAATGACTGCTGCAAATTCCTTTTAAATATCCGGGATGAAGTTTAGGGTTTTACCCACTTTTGCAAAATAATCCCTTCAAACTACAACTTTATATATATAGCTCTATTCTTGGAAATTCAATAAAATTTATTTAAATTAGGATTTAAAAGTAAAATATAATCCTAAATCTCAACCGGTACTGTTCAAAACGTCCAGAAAATACATTTTACATTTTAACCCCTAAAAATGACAAATTTGCAAAAATGTCCTTTTTTCTCAAAATTTGCAAATAGTTCCAATTAATTTCAGAAAAATTTGGAAAAATACTAAATAAATCCCAAATATTAAATAATGATTTTTCATGAAGAAAACTTGACTTTCAAACTTCTCAAGAAAGTATTTGCACGTGTAAAAAGATAAATTTTTCTGAAAATATTCATAAATTCTCCAAAAATCATTTTAGTCATTTATAAACCTTTAAAAATAATATTTTAAAAATACGGGGTTCTACATCACTCCCTCCTTAGAAGAGTTCTGTCCTCAGAACTACTACTAATGAGTCCAAACCACATACCAACAAAGGCAAACAATATCTCATAAATAGAACATAGTCCAAACAATTGCATACGACAACACAATCAAAATAGAAGGAATACAACTTAATTCAATCAATGGTACAAACATTCAAAAGAATCACAATCACATAAAAGAAATACACTCATACAAAAAGCTCAGGAAAATCCTTCTGCATGCGATCCTCTGGCTCCCAAGTAGCCTCCTCGAACTGCTGATTCCTCCACAACACCTTGACCATAGGTATCACCTTGCTCCTAAGAACTTTCTCCCTACGATCAACGATCTCAACAGGATGTTCCTTGTAACTCAAGTTCACCTGTAGATCTTCAGGAACCTCTACCAACTGATGATTCTGATCTGGCACATACTTCCTCAACAATGACACATGAAATACATCATGCACTTGTGCCAACTCCTCTGGAAGCTTCAATCTATATGCTGTCTTTTCAATCCGCTCCATGATCCTGTATGGCCCAATATACCTTGGCGCCAACTTGCCTCCCTTACCAAACCTGATCACTCCTTTGGTCGGAGAAACCTTGAGGAAAACTGCATCCCCAACCTCAAACTCCAAGTCTCTTCGTCGAGTATCAGCATAACTCTTCTGTCGACTCTGAGCCTCGACCAATCTCTTGCGAATCAGCTCAATCTACTCTGACGTCTGGTGTACGATCTCAGGGCCATACATCTGCCTCTCGCCAACCTCGTACCAACAAACTGGTGTCCTGCACCTCCGTCCATACAAAGCCTCATACGGTGCCATCCCGATACTCGCATGGTAACTATTGTTATAAGCAAACTCAACCAATGCCAAGTATCTCTCCCAACTACCACCGAAATCCATAACACAAGCCCTCAACATATCTTCCAGCACTCGATTCACCCTCTCCGTCTAACCATCGATCTGTGGATGTAATGCGGTACTGAAATCAGTTCTGGTGCCTAAAGCTGCATGTAGGCTCTTCCAAAACCTTGAAGTGAACCTTGCATCTCTGTCAGAAACAATCGATACTGGAACTCCATGAAGTCTCACAATTTTACCAATGTACAACTCAGCCAATTTCTCCAATGACCAAGTAATCTTCATGGCTAGAAAGTTAGCCGACTTAGTCAAACGGTCCACAATAACCCAAATCGAATCAATGCCCTTCGAACTCCTCGGCAAACCCGTGATGAAATCTATACTGATATTCTCCCATTTCCACTCCGGAATGAGAAACGGTTGCAACAAACCTCTAGGTCTCTGATTTTCTGCTTTCATCTGCTGACAAGTCAGACACCTTGCCACGAAATCTGCCACATCCCTCTTCATACCAGACCACCAAAAATGTTGTTTGATGTCCCTGTACATCTTCGTGCCTCCAGGATGAACTGACAACAAGGTACTGTGTGCTTCCTGCAAGATACTATCTCTCAAATCTGCATTATCTGGAACACACAACCTCTCACCCAACCAAAGAATTCCATCTTGGACACGAAACTCTGATAGTCTGCCCTCTGAAACTTGTTGCAACATCTTCTGAATCTCTGAGTCTGATCTCTGACCTTCCACAATCCTTTCTCTCAAGGACGGCTGCAGCCTCAACTGAGCCGAAGATGCCCCTAAACCTTGCAGCACCACCTCGATACCTGCCTGATCGATCTCTGCTGCCAACTCACTTCGAGTAGTGATCAAACTTGATAAACTACTCTTCCTGCTAAGTCCATCGGCTACCACATTCGCCTTGCCCGGATGATACTTGATCTCACGACGAATGTCTTCCAATACCTCCAACCACCTTCTCTGCCGAAGATTAAGATCCTTCTGTTGATAAATGTACTTTAGGCTCTTGTGGTCAGTGTACATGTTAACATTCTCACCATAAACATAATGCCTCCACTGCTTCAAGGCATAAATGATAGCTGCTAGCTCCAAATCATGCATCGGATAATTCTTCTCATGCGGACGCAATTGCCTCGAACCATAAGCAATAACCTTGCCTTCTTGCATCAAGACACAACCCAAACCTTTGAGAGACGCATCACTGAAGATATCATAATCCTTCCCAGTTTGTGGCAAAGCTAAGATAGGTGCAGTAGTCAACCTTTCCTTTAA
Source organism: Hemerocallis citrina (assembly GCA_017893485.1). Taxonomy (NCBI): domain Eukaryota; kingdom Viridiplantae; phylum Streptophyta; class Magnoliopsida; order Asparagales; family Asphodelaceae; genus Hemerocallis; species Hemerocallis citrina. The sequence continues at coordinate 216,825,023 of CM030362.1, forward strand.
CTCAAGGAAACTCTCTTCACACTTATCAGTCCATAAAAATGCCACATTCTTCCGGGTCAAACCTGTCAAAGGAACTGCAATCTGAGAATAACCCTAGATGAATCTCCTGTAGTAACCAGCTAAACCCAAGAAACTTCTGACTTCCTTCACAGACGTTGGCCTGGGCCAATCCTTCACTGCTTCAACTTTCCGAGGATCCGTGGCTACTCCCTCCTTAGAAAGGATATGACCAAGGAAAGCTACCTCTGACTTCCAAAACTCACACTTCGACAACTTGGTATACAAGTTATGCTCCTGCAATTTCTGTAATACCGTTGTCAAGTGCATAGAATGCTCCTCCTCCGACTTCGAATACACCAAGATATCGTCGATGAAAACCACCACGAAGGAGTCAATAAATGGCCTTAAAACCCGATTCATCATATCCATGAACACTGCTGGCGCATTCGTCAACCCGAATGGCATCACCAAAAACTCATAGAGTCCATGACGAGTCCTGAAAGCTGTCTTACTCACATTTTCCTCCTTGACTCGAACCTGATGATACCCTGATCTCAAATCAATCTTCGAAAACACCGCTGCTCCTCGAAGCCTATCGAATAAATCATCAATCCGCGGCAGTGGATACTTATTCTGAATAGTCACCCTATTCAACTCCCAGTAGTCAATGAACATCCTCATTGACCCGTCCTTCTTCTTGACCAACAACACTAGCGCTCCCCACGGAGAAGAACTCAGCCTAATAAGCCCTTTGCTCAACAGCTCCTCAATCTGCTTCTTCACTTCATCTTGCTCTACAGGTGCCATCCTGTACGGAGCCTTGAAAATCGGTGCACTCCCCGGCTGAACATTGATGCAAAACTCCACATCCCTCTGCGGCGGTAATCCTGAAAAATTATTCAAGAACACCTTAGGAAAATCTCTGACAACCGGAATGCCCTTGACTTCATCTAAAATAACCATCTTGGATACCACTGCAGCCACCTTCGGAATCTTCTTCTTCCCTTGGAAAGCCACTGCAGGTCCACCTGGTGCTTTCACCAACACCTCCTTCTGCTTGCATTAAATTGTGGCATCATATATTGCCATCCAGTCAATGCCCACGATGACATCCACACCCAAGACTTGCAGCTCGATCAAATCAATGCCGAACAACCTCCCACCAATCTCGATATCACAGCCCTCGTAATATCGATCCGCAATCAACTCTTCACCTGACGGCGTTGCCACCGACAAAACCCTGCCTAGAAACAATTTAGGTTCCACACCTAAGATCCTTGCAAAATTTAGCGATACAAAAGTATGCGATGAACCAGTATCAAATAAAACCCTTGCCTTTGTTCCATTAATTAAAACAATCCCTGTTACATGAAGAGTGATACTCAATCTCCAATTATTCTCAAGTAAAGGTTTTACTTATTACATTGATTTAAAATAAAAATCAAAATTCTTGCATACCCTATATTACATCTTCCGAGTTACCCGCGTCTTCCTCGGTTAATGCAAATACTCGCCCTTGCCTCTGGAATTTGCTTCCACCTGAACCATCCTTCCTCAATTGTGGACAATGGGGCTTAGAATGTCCTGCCTGCCCACACTGGGAACAAATCTGCTTTGCCAACTTCGGACACGTTGACCTGTAATGTCCTGCCTCCTTGCAGGTAATAACAAGTCACTCCCTGAGTTGCAGGTGCCTTCTGCAGCGGATCACTGAACTTGATATGCTTCACTGGGAATCCTTTCCTACTCTGACCTGATGCTGGCCTCTTGTTCCGGTTCCATGTATCTTGCCTCTTCTGGAACTGGTCCATATCCTCCTCAGTCATAGCTGCTCTCCTGACTAGCTTGTCGAACCTTCTGATACCCAACGGGATCATCCTCGACCTCATGTTTGGCCCCAAGTCCTGCTCAAACTTTTTGACCTTCTTCGCCTCGTCAACAACCAACTCTGGTGCATACCTCGAAAGCTGAGCAAACTTGGTCTCATACTCTCGCACGGTCATGCTGCCCTGCTGAAGGTTCAAGAACTCGGTCGCCTTCTTCTCCTGAACATCTAGGGGAAAGAAGCGATCCTTGAATTCTTCCAGAAAAGCTTCCCAAGTCATCGGCTGGTCTCCCAAAGTCCTCTTCAGCGATTCCCATCAGACACTAGCGTCCTTTTCCAGCTGCATCGTAACCAACTTCACCTTGCTGGCTGCCGGAGTCTCCGATACCTCGAAGATTGTCTCCATTCTCCTAATCCAATCATTAGGCTGCGGTTGGATCAGATTGCCCCTTAAAAACTGGTGGCCTCATCCTCTTAAAGGATTCGATCTGCTTGATAGGATCGGCGTTAACCAATCCCTGTCCAGCTCCATGATTTTGCTGCTGATTCTGCTGTTGATTCTGGCTTTGCGCCAAATTAAATGCCATTAGTGCATTCAGAGTCTGATACACCTTGGAAAATTCAGCCTCAAGATCAATTCCAGTTCCTCGAGAACTCCCGGATCCATCATCATTGTTACCACCATTCCTGGGCCTGGGTGCAACCATACTGAATACTGCAAAACGAGGGAAAAGTTAGAGCACCACACACAATTCAAACTCACATCAATATCCTTTGGCAAAACCTCAATTGTATCCCAAAGGTAAAATATCATGTTTCAGTTCTATGTGATACTCACTCTTTAATGTCCACACCTAGGTAATCAATCTCTAGTGTCCACACCTAGGTTATTTTTTTATGCCATGTTTATTATTACTATTGAAGCATGCTCTGATATCAATCTCTGTAGCGCCCCGGATATCTAATATTATATCTTAGAAAATACGTGGTACAATCCCAGCATCAACTTCAATGTAACATTAAACACAGCCAACTCCACTAAAATTTTCAATTCTTATTACAACAAACTTTTTCATAGCATAGCGGAATACAAAACAACTCAAATCAAAATTTTCTTTCATTTGCAACACAGTCTTATTACAACACTGTTCTTACAAATTTACACAAACTCCATTAAATTAATTTATCCCAAAACTATCTCAAGCATCCAACCTCTAAACTCTAAGCAACAATCTGCAACACATGAGGCTAGAGATGATCTCTAACCCCCAAAACTAAAGGGGTCAGCCATAAATGATGTGAGTGACATAAAAACAAACAAACAAACAAACAACATAAATGAACATTAGTCATGAATTCTTAAACTACAGGTAGTAAACATGAATACATAAAATACGATGTATCAAGGAAAAGTAAACAACAAGTGAGACTAAACCAAGTGTCATGTGTAGAAAATAGGAAATCCACATGCATGAAAACCAAGTCAAGAAAACACAAATTCTATATGCGGACTCTCTAATGCGTACTTGTCGAAGTCTATGCATCCCACCCTACATAGGTTCGGTGCAAGCCCTTAACGTCTCCACATTATAGGGTTCAATCCCCGCTATGCAACTAATCCTAACACGATGACTACTACGAGATAAAGACAAGCTGTGAGTAGTAGCCCATGCCCCGATAATTCCGGAGATCATCCCACACCGAAACATTGACACATCATCACATGAATACCACATGTGCTTCGCCTCAACTCCGATAATTCCGGAGATCAATCCCACTCCCCAAGTAACTACTTGGATAATTCCGGAGATATATCTCACACCGCAGATAATTTACCTGGATAATTCCGGAGATAGATCCCACACCCAAAGTAAGATACTTGGATAATTCCGGAGATTAAATCCCACACCGAAAGCCATACTAAGATACTTGACCCATGTTCTCGTTCATCATATCACCACTAGTGCCTGTTCTTATTATTTTTGGGTTACCTAATTACTCAATGAATCTCCTAGAGTTGGTGTACACTACCGGACTTAACTCAAAACTGAACAACTGAAATGCCTCAACAGGCCTCAACAAAATAACTCAACGCCGGTATACTAGGGTCACACACATCCTCTAGAGACTCAAACTCAAATGTCTAAACCAACTTTCCACCATAAATAGCTCAACTAAATATCTTAAAATCATATGCTTAACAGAGGACAAAGTATAGACTAAAATATTTGAAGACTAATCATTCGGAAGAACATTCAAGTTTATGAAAACTCATCAGTACCAGTCGACTTATTACTGTGGTAAGTCGACTGTCCAGAGGGGAAAAATATCCATGATTTTAAGAAAATAAGTTAAGTAATATAAGTTGACTTATAAAAGTCATAAGTCAACTTAAAAGAGAATATAAGTCGACTTAAAAGGTCATAAGTCAACTTACCAGGAAAAAATCTACGATAACTTTAAAAATAAATTCTAAGTGTACCAGTCGACTGAAAATGGTCTAAGTCGACTGTCCAGAACGGATTTTCAAGAAAACTAAAGATACGGTAGCTGGATCGTTCCAGTCGACTGATAGGTCTGCCAGTCGACTGTCGGCCTACAGTCTGCATAGTTTTGGTTGTTCATGATAATCAAAATTAGAGTTTACCAAAAGAAATCATTGTTTACTAAAATAATTTGTATTTAAAAAAAAACGACAGTCTCAAAGTATTCTCAGATCGGATACATTACTCAAAACATCCAATATCTCAAAACTCAAGTTCTCATGTTCTAAATTCCTAATTCTTCCATTAGGATTTCTCAGTACTGAATTTCTTTCACAACTCATAACCAAGATCTGATTTGTAAACACAAGATCCAGATGCTCACCCATCCGATCATAACCATACTCAAATCTTAAACATGCCTTCTAGCAATACAATTTTATGAACCAAGATTTACTAAACATTCATGGATATCACATACATAATACGACAACAATCATTTCATTGCTCAAACAAACATGTGAAAACAAACAACTAAACAATCATTCACATAAATGAACAACAATCCGAATTCACATCAGTCACCTAAATCAAACAACAAAACAAATTTCATATCACTCACATAAAACATACACAATGCAAAACAACATGTCACTCACCTTAGAAACGACGAGATCCAACAATAAAACCTCTCCTTTTGCGAGATCCAATTCCTCCTCTTGATTCTCCCAAGAAAAATCACAAAATTTTTTATTGTGCAGTGAATGACGGATGCAAATTCCTTTTAAATATCCGGGATGAAGTTTAGGGTTTTACCCACTTTTGCAAAATAATCCCTTCAAACTACAACTTTATATATATAGCTCTATTCTTGGAAATTCAATAAAATTTATTTAAATTAGGATTTAAAAGTAAAATATAATCCTAAATCTCAACCGGTACTGTTCAAAACGTCCAGAAAATATATTTTACATTTTAACCCCTAAAAATGACAAATTTGTAAAAAGGTCTTTCTTTTCTCAAAATTTGCAAATAGTTCCAATTAATTTCAGAAAAATCTGGAAAAATACTAAATAAATTCCAAATATTAAATAATGATTTTTCATGAAGAAAACTTGACTTTCAAACTTCTCAAGAAAGTATTTGCACGTGTAAAAAGATAAATTTTTCTGAAAATATTCATAAATTCTCCAAAAATCATTTTAGTCATTTATAAACCTTTAAAAATAATATTTTAAAAATACGGGGTTGTATAGTCTTCTTGTTTTAAGTTCTTCAAATGTGGATTCAAGTTGGTATCTTGATTCGGTAAGCTAATCTCATATTTGCTCCAAGAGGTAGATGTTTTATACTTACAGGTTGTCAGCAGGCTGTAGTATGAGAACAACTAGAGTTAAGATTTGTGAAGTAGTGGTGAGGAAACAGTTGAATTAGAGACGCCAGATGGTAAAGGGTTCATGCTAGAAGATATCATGCATATTCATTCGATACAGCAGAATCTGATATCCTTGGGAACTCTTGATGCTCGGGGCTACAGGTATACAGCTCGAGGTGAAATTTTGACAGTTTGAGATAGTTGTCGTAAGGTAATGAGAGGGAGATTTAGCAGGATCAGCACAACCTCTACCATCTTTGTTGGAGCAGGAAAACTCGGTTGAGTATATGAAAGCTCATTGTTCCTAAGCATCATCTAGTAAACAGTCACTAGAATTGCCAAAATAATACGGCAACGTTCAAGTACCGTTGAAAGGTGTAGAGAGCTTTGTGGTAGGTGGAGTTCATGTGTTGGGTGACATCTCTATGATTACATCTATTGGGGTGTGCCCTTGAGGAGGCATACTACTGGAGGAAAACAGGTGGAGGTTTGTTCAACTAGCAGAAGAAGCCAAAGAAACGGGTTGTTTATAAAGCGGAGATGAAAGATCTAGAAGAGTTGTTGGGTATGCAATCCATGGTGGATATTGTTGGATTTATATGTCTTGCATACACATGTTCGATGAAGAAGACGTTGAAGCGATGAGATGGATCGAAGCGAATGATTGAAGATAGAGAAGACAACAGTCAGCAGCAACAACTGGAGCAGGTTGCAGTCGACCGTTCAAGGAGTCGGTCGACCGCCCGATTGTACAGGATTTCCCGCGATGGGAGTCGACTGCACCTTGGTGTCAGTCGACCGTATGCGATGCTGATGGATTTTTGGGCTCGGGTCTGGCTGATTTGTGAGAAGCCCAACTTCGTCTTCAAGTCAGATCGTAAGGCTCTCAATGCAGGGTTACCTCTTCAGTTGTAATCGGATGGTTAGTGTATAAAGTGCATCAAACTAGTCTAGATCTATATAATCATTGTAACCGCTTCAAGAAACATATGATTCTATTGAGTGCTGAATAGAAGAAAAGAGTACTTCATATGAGAGGGTGAGAGATTACTCTATTGTAAACAATAAGCAAGTTTCAGTTAGGCTTGAAAGAGGGTCGTGGTGAAAATTGTAACATTCTTGTATTTTCTCTAGTTGAAATAACATCTCGGGTTTTTCCTCCCCGGATTAAGGCGAAAGGCCAACTAGAACAATTCTTGGATACTTTGTGTGATTGATGTGTTCTAATTTTACGTGGTGGTTTGTGTTGATTGTATCGAAAACTTAACAAGATTTTATTTTCCGCTAACAAGTTCTTGCTGTCAGCAGGTGAAAATGAATAGAATAGACACCGTTTAAAAAAAGAATCGGACACATTTAAAAAAGCATCAAACAAAGAGATGGTACCCAAGATAAGTAAAAGAATTGCACGACATGCAGAAGTCAAGGTTTAGAATCAAAAGATGCAAAAGAAAGTGCAAGCAAGAGTTGTAAATTTGTATTGACAATCATATCAATTTATGGTTAGGCATAATGTAGACTTAAGCCTACCTATCAGATTCTCTGCAGTTCTTGAAAATGAATGGCCAGTCATTGTTATAGACTGAGCAGAGTGTGGGACAAAGTCACAAGACCTGTAGAGCCATATCCTCAAGCCATGATGAGTTTGAGATATACAGGAAGACCAACCAACCCACTGTAATTGTATGCGTTCAATATGTAATTACTGCAGAAAATGCAGAAGAGAAACGCAACTTAAGGTCACATGATAAACATCCTTCATTAAAAGTAAATTTTTTCATAAATCATTTATAAAAACTTCTATTTATTGGTACTGAAAAAAAACTTGGATGAGAGTCTCTACAATTTAAAGGTATATTATATAGAAATGTGTTTTTTTTTTGGGGGGAAGTTGCGTTCAAATAAAGTCATTTTTTAGGGTGCTACCAAAAAACCTAAATAAAAAACAATCACCAAACTATTATTATAGGAAATACTTTCTTTCTAACCGTCCTCTCCCTATTACTCCTTCGTCCAAAATTAGCATGAAATGATTGACATCATCTCTATCCATATACTCAAGAAGCATGGGTCATATTGTGCCCAAATCCACATTCCCTCATAGAACACTACTATAAATTAACATTAACCAATTAATTCCATTCTCAATTGAATGACAAACAAGATCAACCAAAAGTGAATGACTCACACAATATGGACTAATAGTTCTTTTTGTGGCAAACAACAAAATTGTAAACAAAACATTATTGAAAAAAATAAAAAATGGTAAAAGCAGACAGCAATGAAATTTGAAAGCCATCCTCAATGGGGTTAATTTGGCATTTGAGTTAGTTCAGCCTTGAAGAATTCATCAATCAATGACAGGAGACTTTGTGTTACTACATCATCTAAGCATGCTACGGATTAATGCCCTGTTTTGGATCAAGTGGTTAGGTAACTTGTATCTTTCTAATGTTAGAACCTGAATGTAAAATAATATGAAACTCCAACAAAATTGTGAAGAAATCCAATACAAGAAGAAAAACAGTAAGTAAATAACTTGTACAGAGTCGAGATCTTAGAATCTCTGTCCTTAAAGCAGAATTTGCCCCGTAGTGTGACGGTTACCAGCGAATTGCTTCCCAGAATACAACTGTACCTTCTCTGAAGATGCAGCACCCTTGCTTCAGAGACAACGAACTGCTGTCTGTGTGTACTCTCAGTTGACAGACACTGACTCAGAGCAGAGGAAGAAGAGAGGAAAAAATGTCAAAAATCTGTGTCTCTGTATAGAAGACTTCTGTCTGGTTTTATAGAGGAAACTGGGACTGAGACTGTTCAGCAGCTGTCATTACTCTGTAACAGCAGAGTAATGTGGACTCTTCAGATTCATAACTGGTGAGCCATTACTCTGCTGTTACAGAGTAATGGCCCCAGTTACTGAATCTGAAAAGCCTTTTCAGTTCAGTAGGGGAAGAGGCTGTCTGGGCAAAAAAAAATAAAATAAAAAATTTAAGCCAGACCAGACCAAACCAAACCAAGCCGAGCCGAACCGAACCGAACCGAACCGAGCCGAAGCCGAAGCTGAGGCCGAGGCCGCGGCCGGGGCCGGAGCCGGAGCCGGGCCGGGCCGGGCCGGGCCTGGCCGGGCGCGCGCACGCGTGCTCGCGTGTGTGTTTGTCATTTTGGCTAAGTCCTCTCTCCACTAACCCCTGAGCCACGCCCTCTAGTCCAGTTTTCTAGTATATATACTAGTATAAATCTTTTCCAATTTCCGATATGGGACTATCCATTTGTTAAGTTGGTACCTTTCAAGTACCCAACTTTGGATCAACATTTCTCATTCATACGGAATTCGTTTTTGGTAAGTGAGTATACTACGGAATAGTACTCGACGAGAGGATCGCAATCCACTCATTTTCTGGTGCCGCCGGTGGCCGGAGCTTGCCGGAATCCGGCCCGGAAAACTGCAAAAATTAATTTCAACAATCCCCCACATGAATGGAAATTACCAGACCATGTAATCCAGACACGACAGAAAAACAAAAAACATGACAAAAAGACTCTGAGAGTACAGTCGGAAAATCACTGCATCAGGAATGGTAGTAATTTTTCAACCTTGAACCACCCTTAGTAATTAGCTATCGGATTCACTTGACCAGGTAGTGATCATGATTTCTTGAACTACCCGGGCGTTCATGTGAACCTAGCACACAGTTTCATCTCCTCACAGAACTAAGTTTTTTTGTTGTGTTCATTTTGGCCTTGAACATCCCTGGTTAATCGTGAGTGAACTTGGAGAATGTAGCCTCTCTTCATTCTCCTAGAAATGGCCTCATTCTCCTGCTATACCCCACTTTTATTTCAAAGCTATGGAAATCATTAAAAGCCAAGCTTATCCTAACTATTTGTAGGCAGCACTTGTTTTATCATCCTAAGAATGGGTATGAGATGTTAATCTCTAAGTGCTTTCGTTGATTCAACATGATTTAGTTGTCTCTTTGAACCTAGATCTTGGGATCTCCAATTTCTAGGTAGGGTTTCCATCAAGTATCCTCTTTCGTCATAGGCTTTAAACTCATTCCTCTTGATGATCTCACAACCTGCTCTCGCGACAGACCGTTACTAAATGGATCCGCTAGGTTGTCGGCCGATTTTATATATTCTATAGAGATTACTCCATTTGATAGCAGTTGTCTATTGGTTTTGTGTCGCCTTCTGATATGAAGAGACTTACCATTATACATACAACTCAGTGCCCGTGCTATAGCCGATTGGCTGTCACAGTGTACACATAAGGCAGGCACTGGTTTTTTCCCACATTGGAATATCCTCTAAGAAGTTTCGAAGTCATTCTGCTTTCTCTGCCGCTTTGTCTAAAGCAATAAACTCAGATTCCATGGTAGATCTGGCCAATAGCGTTTGTTTAGAGGATTTCCATGACACAGCTGCACCACCAAGTGTGAAAACATATCCACTTGTGGATTTTGAGTTCTTTGAGTCCGATATCCAGTTGGCATCACTGTAGCTTTCCAGTACTGCTGGATATCTGGTGTAATGCAGCGCATAACTCTGAGTATGTCGCAAGTAGTTCAATACTCTAGTTATTCCTTTCCAGTGACTTCGTCCTGGATTACTCGTGTATCGGCTCAGTACGTTTACCGAATGTGCTAGGTCCGATCTTGTACAATTTGTTAGGTACATCAGACTACCAATTACACGTGCATATTCCAGTTGTGATATGCTTTCGCCTGTATTTTTGAACAGGTGAAGACTTGGATCGACGGGACTTTTTGCTGTCCCATTGGAATAATTCTTGAATCTTTCAAGTACTTTCTCAGCATAATGAGCTTGAGACAGAGTAATCTCCTCAGATGTCCTGGAAACTTTGATTCCTAGTATGACATCTGCAACTCCCAAGTCTTTCATGTCAAACTTGCCACTAAGCATGCTCTTAGTTTGTTTGATAATGTCGTTATTGCTTCCAATAATGAGCATGTCGTCTACGTATAGACAGACCAGAATGTATCCGTTTGGAGTATCTTTGATGTAGATACATTTATCACATTCATTTATTTTGAAACCATTTGACATCATAACATTGTCAAATTTTGCATGCCACTGCTTTGGAGCTTGTTTCAGGCCGTACAGTGATTTTACAAGCCTGCACACCTTATTTTTCTGTCCAGGAACTACGTAACCCTCAGGTTGTTTCATGTATATTTCTTCTTCTAAGTCCCCATTTAGAAATACAGTTTTAACATCCATTTGATATATTTCCAGGTTACGTAGGGCTGCAATAGCTATCAACATTCTTATGGATGTTATTCTTGTAACTGGGAATATGTATCGAAGAAATCTAGGCCTTCTTTTTGCCTAAATCCTTGTACCACAAGTCTAGCCTTATGCTTTTCTATTGAACCATCTGGTTTCAATTTTTGTTTGAAAATCCATTTGCATCCTAGAGCTTTACCTCCAGAAGGCAAATCGACTAACTCCCATGTATGATTTTGCATAATGGAGTCTATTTCACTTTTGATTGCTTCCTTCCACATAGGAGCATCAGGCATAGACATAGCTTCCTTGAACGTTCTGGGCTCATTCTCTAATAGAAAGGCCGTCACAAAGTCAGGACCAAATGATTTTGATGTTCTAGCCCGTTTACTTCGTCTAGGCTCATCGGTATCATGTTCTGGTTCATCAACTGAAGTGCTTGCATTCCCTTGTTCACGTGTACGTTTAGGGTACGTAGTATCCTTGCACGGAAACACGTGTTCAAAGAATGAAACATTTCTTGATTCCATTATTGTATTTACATGGATATCCGGTATATCCGATTTGTATACCAAGAACTGATATGCACTACTGTTGTGTGCATAGCCTATAAATATGCAATCAATCGTCTTAGGTCCGATGGTGACCTGTTTCGGCTTAGGTACTGCCACTTTTGCTAGACACCCCCACACTTTGAGGTATTTATACGAAGGTAAGTTACCTTTCCACAATTCATATGGTGTCTTGCCGGTTTTCTTGTGAGGTATTTTGTTGAGAATGTAGTTGGCAGTCAACAGCGCTTCCCCCCACATGTTTTGGGGTAGGCCAGAATTCAACAACAAGGCATTCATCATCTCCTTTAGAGTTCGGTTTTTGCGCTCAGCAGTACCGTTTGATTCGGGTGAGTAGGGAGCAGTTGTCTGATGAACTATTCCATGTTCCAAGTAGAACATGTTAAATGGTGCATCATATTCTCCTCCTCTATCACTTCTAACGATTTTAATCGTTTTGCCAAGTTGATTCTCAACCTCAAGTTTATATTCTTTGAATTTATCCAAAGTCTCATTTTTGCTATGTAACAAATATACATAACAGAATTTTGTGCAATCGTCTATGAAAGTCACAAAGTACTTTTTCCCACCTCTAGTCTGCACATATTTTAAGTCACACAGATCCGTGTGAATTAGACCTAGAGTTTCTGTGTTTCTTTCTACAGAACGCGATGGAGTTTTAGTGAGTTTGGCTTCCGTGCAAACTTCACATTTTTCTGAGTTATCTACCTTAAACTTTGGTAGCAGATTCATGTTAACTAATCTACGCATAGAATTTACATTAACATGACCTAGTCTTTCATGCCAAACAGAAGAAGACTCAATAACATAGGCAATAGGAGTTATTTCATTAACTTTGGGAACAACAGGAACAATAGTTTTAGGGATGACTGTCATTACATTAAACTTGAACAGTCCATCCTTTACATATCCTTTACCCAAATATACCCCATTCTTGGATAGTACAAAATTATCAGAAACAAGTACAACTTTGAACCCATTCTTACTTAGCAAAGAACCTGATATCAAGTTCTTTCTAATGTCTGGGACATGCAGCACATTTGTGAGTGTTAGCTCTTTGCCTGAAGTCATTTTCAGCACTATCTTCCCTGTTCCTTCAATTTTGGAGGTGGAAGAGTTTCCCATGAACAGCTGTTCATCTTTGTTGCACTTCTGGTAGGAGGTGAACATTTTCTTGTCCGAGCAGATATGCTTGGTGGCCCCAGTATCGTACCACCATTCACGAGGATTGCTCCCCACAAGATTTACCTCTGAAACAACAGCACAGAGGTCCAGGTCAGAGAGACCAGTGGACAAGTTCTCAGCTATGTGTACATGGGATTTTTCATTCCCTTTTACATGTCCTGTTTTTGAATAATTACTGTCCTTACTGCGGCACTCAGAAATTTTGTGCCCCAGCTTACCACACTTGTGGCATTTTCCAGCAAACCTCTTTGCAAGAGGTTTTTTGTTTGAGTCTTGTGGCAGAAACTTCCTCTTCTTGCCCTTCTGTTCATGCTCCACCACATTGGCCTTTTCTATGGACTGATTTCCATAAGACCTCTCAGCCTTGCGATTCTCTTCTTCGATCCGCAACCTGATAATTAGGTCTTCAAGAGACATCTCCTTTCGTTTGTGTTTGAGATAGTTCTTGAAGTCTTTCCACCCAGGTGGAAGTTTTTCAATGAATGCTGCAACCTGGAATGGTTCGCACAGCGTCATATTCTCTGCAGCAATGTCGTGCATTATAACCTGCAGTTCTTGGACTTGACTCACCACTGTTTTGGAGTCAATCATCTTATAGTCCAGAAATTTGCCGACAACAAATTTCTTGGACCCGGGCCGGGGCCGGGGCCGGGGCCGGAGCCGGAGCCGGGCCGGGCGCACGCGCGCGCGTGCGCGCGTGTGTGTTTGTCATTTTGGCTAAGTCCTCTCTCCACTACACGTTAGTGGTAACCCCCGGGCCACGCCTTCTAGTCAAGTTTTCTAGTATATATACTAGTATAAATCTTTTCCAATTTCCGATATGGGACTATCCATTTGTTAAGTTGGTACCTTTCAAGTACCCAACTTTGGATCAACATTTCTCATTCATACGGAATTCGTTTTTGACAAGAGAGTATACTACGGAATAGTACTCGACGAGAGGATCGCAATCCACTCATTTTTCGGTGCCGCCGGTGGCCGGAGCTTGCCGGAATCCGGCCCGGAAAACTGTAAAAATTAATTCCAACATCTTATTGTCAAAATATTGAGACGTTTGGATCATACTTCTGGAGTTATGTAGTTTCTGGTTATCTTACCACCAAGTTTGCCTAAAGTTCAATTTGATGAAATGTACTTTTTAAAGCAAAAAAAATGAATGCATACAATAATATGCATGCAATCTATAGGTTGCATTTGTCTACTCCCTCTTCAAATTTTATCCTAGCTTCGCATCCAAACAGGTCTAATCCAACCACTACAATGAGCTATTCATTTCCAATAATGTAGTCACAAATTAAGTCCAACGATATCTAAAGTTCCGACTCATGATTTACTATATAAAAAAGTAATAAATCATAAATTTAGGCATTTACCGCAAAATGAAGCAATAAAATATTAGAAAAGCTTGACTGAAATAAACTAAGGAAGCGTTTGGTGCAAGAATTTTTTTTGTTCCTTAGGAATCTTAACTTGGAAATTTAGTTTTCCATATTTAATATACTAATTTTTAATTTCAAATTCCTAGAAAACTAAAATTCCTAGGATTTTTTTTTTGGCACAATTCCCACAAATTTTTTTTCATGGAGGGATGGGATTCTTAGATTCCCAAGGGTTTGGAAAAATGTTACTTCTTTAAAATTACAAATTTGGCCCCGAAAAAAAAAACTTTCTTCCTGTCTCTGCATATTTCTTCTCCTTTTTCTCCCCAAAAATCCGAGCAACCAAGTGCCCGCCGTCAATCAACTTTTTCACCGCCTTTGACCAACTCGTCACCGTCGATCCTCTCGTCACGCCGTACAATTGTTGCAGACCACTTAAGGCAATAAACCACCATCTGGGTGGATAGGGGCCATGGTGGTGGTTATCCCATGACAAACATGTCCATCTGATATGGCCAACACCACATACCTCTCACGTGACTAAATGGAGTGGGGGCAGCCGACACACACACACTTCCTCCTCCAATCCGTGTTTGTAATTTTGTCAGTTGGGGTTTTCTCATTTTTATTTGATCCCTTTCTTTCTCTATGTCTCCATTTGTCTCTATGTCTCCAATCAACTCTATGTCAGTTGGGGTTTTCTCCTTTTGATTTGTTTTTCATGGGAGAACCTTAGCGAGTGTCAGCTTTCTGAAGACAAGGCTTGGCTTCAAATCTCCACCAAGCTCGATTCTCTTTCACTTCAAATGGGGAATTCTCGTTCAGTTTCTAGACATCCCTCTAATTGATGATAGCTTTTATGGGCCACTGATGCAGTTTATTTTTGGGGGGTGGCTGCACCAGGTGTGAGTTCTTCTCAATTTGTATTTTTCATAAGCTTCAGTATTGACGGTACGTCCGACCCTCAGCTGGGGGAACGGCTCGGGAGTAGGCGGGAGTGAGGTGGAGGTCGGATGGTCAGCTTAGATTTGGAGGCTCGACTCGGATCCGGAGGTCTCGTGTACCTGCACTCGGCCTAGGGGGGTTGATCCCGGTGGCAGGCCCTCCGACGGTCTAGTCAGTCACTGAAGAGTAACAGGTTCTAGAATTTTAGGAGGGGAGAGATTGATTACCTGTTGAAGGGGTAGAGGGTCTGGTATTTATAGGCAGTGCTAACCGGGTCTGGGCCCATTTGGGGTCGGGTCTGGACCAGGTTGCCCGTGGCCTGACATGACGGAAGCCCAGGAGGCTTAAGGCTGACCTGGAAGATCTGATGATC
The DNA here is from genome assembly GCA_017893485.1 of Hemerocallis citrina. Classification (NCBI taxonomy): domain Eukaryota; kingdom Viridiplantae; phylum Streptophyta; class Magnoliopsida; order Asparagales; family Asphodelaceae; genus Hemerocallis; species Hemerocallis citrina. The sequence goes on from CM030362.1 coordinate 216,840,413, forward strand.
GGGGGTGAAAGATTTTTGAGGGGATCCTGTGGCCCAAGAGGGGCCACGTCATCTGACCCATATCAGGAGCCCCCCACTCCTAGAGGGCTGGGTAATCCGGCCGTGTAGAAGTGGTTTTTTGCCTCTGTAGGAAGAGCAGGTTGGTGTGTACGGCAAAGAATGGGATCCGTATCTTCCAGAAGAGGTCAGTGGGGTAGGATGAAGGGGATCCCCTCTTGGAGTCACGAGGGGTGCCGGGTGCAGAAGCGTCGGAGCTCAGTTCACCGAGCGTCGAGGGTCGGTGCACGAGCCCCCTCACTTGTTTGAAAAGTGAGGGGGCATCGAGACCTGTGGAGTAGGGGTCCTTCTTGCCGAGCATCTAGGGTCGGTAGGCGAGCTCCCTCATTGGTTGGAAAAGCAAAGGGGGCGCAGAGACCCGTGAAGAAGGAGGTCTACTTGCCGAGCGTCTAGGGTCGGCAGGCGAGCCCCTCATTGGTTGGGGGATAATTTGGGGCTCGCGGTGACATCCGAGCATCAACCTCGAGGTCACTTGGCCGATCTTTGGGGGTCGGTAGACGATCCCCCTCACTTGTTGGAAAAGCAAGGGGACATAGGAGTCTGTACAATAGGGGTTCTTCTTGCCGAGCATCTAGGGTTGGTAGGTGAGGCCCATCACTTGTTGGGAGATAATTTGGGGCTCGCGGTGATATCCGAGCGTCGACCCCTAGGTTGCTTCGCCGAGCGTAAAGGTTGGTTGGTGAGCCCTCTCACTTGTTGGAAAAACAAGGGGACGGAGGAGTCTGTGGAGTGGGGGTCCTCCTTGTCACATGCCTCGGGGTCGGTAGGGGAGCCCCCATTTGTTGGGAGATAATTTTGGGGCTCGCGGTGACATCCGAGCATCGAACCCCAAGCCGTTGGGGAGAAAATTTTTGGGCTCGCGGTGACATCCGAGCATCAAGGTCCAAGTAGTTTAGGAGAAACTTTTTGAGGCTCGCGGTGGCATCTAAACGTCGAGGTCCAAGCAGTTTAGGAGAAACTTTTTGGGGTTCGCGGTGACATCCGAGTGTTGAGCTCCAAGTCGTTTAGGAGAAACTTATGTGGACTCGCGGTGACATCCGAGCATCGAGGTCCAAGCAGTTTAGGAAAAACTTTGGGGCTCGCCGGTGACATCCGAACGTCAAGGTCCAAGCAGTTTAGGAGAAACTTTTGGGGCTCGCGGTGACATCCGAGCGTCGACCCCGACGGCGTAGAGAGAAACTTTTTGGTGCTCGCAGTGACATCTGAGCGTCGACCCTGAAGCCATTGAGAGAAACTTTTTTGGGCTCGCGGTGACATCCGAGCGTCGAGGCCCAAGCAGTTTAGGAGAGACTGTTTTGGGCTCGCGGTGACATCCGAGCGTCGAGGCCCAAGCAGTTTAGGAGAAACTTTTTGGGGCTCGCGGTGACATCCGAGCGTCGACCCTGAAGCCATTGAGAGAAACTTTTCGGGGCTCGCGGTGACATCGAGCGTCGAGGCCCAAGCAGTTGAGAGAAACTTTTTCGGGCTCGCGGTGACATCCGAGCGTCGTGGTTCAAGCAGTTTAGGAGAAATTTTTTGGGACTCGCGGTGACATCCGAGCATCGACCCTGAAGCTGTTGAGAGAAAATTTTTTGGAGATCGCGGTGACATCCGAGCGTCGAGGCCCAAGCAATTTAGGAGAAACTCTTCGGGGCTAGCGGTGACATCCGAGCGTCGACCCTGAAGCAGTTGAGAGAAACTTTTAGAGGGCTCCCGGTGACATTCGAACGTCAAGGTTCAAGCAGTTTAGCAGAAACTTTTTAGGACTCGTGGTGACATCCGAGCGTTGAGGCCCAAGTAATTTAGGAGAAACTTTTTGGGGCTTACGGTGACATCCGACTGTCGACCCTGAAGCTGTTGAGAGAAACTTTTTGGGGCTCGCGGTGACATCCGAGCGCTGAGGCCCAAGCAGTTGAGAGAAACTTTGTAGGAGGAACTTTGGAGAATAAAGGTGAAGTATCCGAGAAGTTGACCCTGCACACCGAGCCGCCGCGTTGGTCGACAGAGCAGAGGGTAAGAAGGTATTTTTGTGCTCTAGGCTGACATCATCAAGATCTTAGTGGCCATTAGATCTTGATGATGAAGATTAGACGGCCAAATCTTTTTGCAGAATTCGAGGAGTCCCGCTTGTGCTTATAAATCCCCCTTCCCCCACCCCACTTCTTCACTTTGCTTCCAACCTCTCCACAACAGAAATTTCCTTACACACCACCGGCGACAGTTTTTTGTTGACCTTTGCTTTCTCCGATGAAACAGGTTAGTATTTTTGCTTTAAAATGTCATGGTCTCAGTCCAGCTCCGAGGCAGGCAGTTCAGGTCGCGGTGAGGAGGAGGTTCATTCGACTTCGATATCTTTTTCGTCGGGTGACTTGGGCCCTGTAAAGGAGGAGGTTCTGTCAGTGGAAGGGTCGAATAGCAAGGGTGATGTAGCTTTTATCGTAGAGTCCTTGCAATCCCGTAGGCCAGGTAAGGTGCCTGCAGAGGAGGAGCATGAAGAGAGGGATCCCGAGGGAGAGGGGCTTGTGGAGGAGGAGAATGAGTCTAGGGAAGGCAGCCCAGAAGAAGAGAAGCAGGTCGAGGCGGGCGATGATCAGGAGGGGTCCGAGCAAGGGACTGAAAGTGGTAGTGACCATGGCGAGGTCGGAGGGACCGCGGAAGAGGTAGAGGAAGAAGAGACAGACCTCCCACCGTTGCCTCCCCTAACGATCCCTTCCCCTGATAGGAAGGATCGCCCCCGAAGGAGAAAGAGGAAGTGGATACGGCCCGACAGTCCGGCCGAGAAGGATAAGTACGAGTATGGCTCTGGGTTTTTGTACCCCCTCTCTCCAGCAAAAATCCAGGGTCGATCAGGATGTACCCTGACGACATGGAGGATCTTCTGTTGTATATCTCACTGTTGAGGGACGAGGGCCGGTCCATGATCAAGATGGACAGCGTGAAGTGTGCCCTGCCTAGGGACTACTTGTGTAATACCCTGATTTTTCAATTAATGAAAAATTATTTATTTTGCACGTAGTGTGCACGTGCAATATTTTGTTTGGATTATTTTATCATGATGTGTATATTTAAAAATATATTTTTCAAATCATTTTAGTACAAAAGCCTTTCTTTAAAGCCTTATTTTAATTTAGTAAAAAGCCCTTTTCTTAAAAAGCCCAAAAAGTATTTTATTTTATTTATTTTTATAAACTAGTTTTGGCCCACAAAGAAAGCCCATGATTGAACCTATTTTAATTAAACTTGTCCTGTAGAAGACTTTTTTTTACTAAATTATTTTTATACAAATTTAAGAAGGTACAAATTTGGCCTAGTTGCATGCACGTGCACTACACGTACACGTGCAATGCACACATTCTCTTTGGCCGGGTATCATTCTTTTTGGAGGGATTTTTGATTTTGGGTGTGGAGAACATGGTGGTAGTTTCTTAGTTGTGGGTAGTTTTCCTAACTCCTACTTTGATCTAGTCCCTTCATCCAACAACCACCAAAACAATCTTGGCCATCCATTCCACTCATCTTTTAGTATAAATACCCCCCTTCTCATGGCTAATTTTTCATATGCAAAGTATAATTTCTAAGCTATAGTATTGTAGTGATTGTGTGAGATATAAAGATAGAGAGTTGTGTGGGCTTTTGTGCTTGGAGTGGCCGGCATCACTAAGGAGGGGAAGCTTTCGGTTGGTGCAAGGAGAAGCATTCGGCATTGGTTTGGAGGCTTGGAGCTTGAGTGCTTTTGGCTAGGAGGAGGTGCTTTCATCTACAAGGACTTGTTGCTTTTGTGTTTTCTCTCCATTCAAGGTGGGTAAAACATTTGATATTTCTAGTATAGAAGTCCATGCTAGTTTTGATTATCAAACACTATACATGAAAAATACTAATAAGAGCCCACTTTAATTGAAAAGTTAGTATATGAATGGATTGAAATGATGTGATTAATTTGTGTGTGAAATTCTAGCATGAAATTAATTATATGTAGAACTTTCTATGATGATTAGTTTAATTGAATGATGGTGGAATATGGCTAGTTTGATGTGTGAAAATCTCCATTAAATTGTTTGTTAATTGAATGGTTGAAACGCGAAATTGACTAAGGAAATGACACACTTTAAAATTTGAATAGGGAGTTTGCTTGAATGTTTGAGTTGTAAATATGTTAATTCAAGAGTAGTGGTATATTTTGTGACATAGATGAACCAATGTAATTGCTTGTTGTCATCAAAATAGAAATGCCCAAAAAATTAGTATTTTTGAGTTTTACCTATTCATGTGCAAAAAAAAAAAAGAATCCTTTTGTGGATATGGGTATGGAAAAATCCAAAAGATGTATATGGTGGGAATATAGATTAATAACAATGAGTTACCATAAGAGAATTGTGAAAGAAAAAGGGATTAGAAGACTAATTGATTATTTCAATGTCGAAAATAAAAGAAATAGTAGATTTAGTGAGTAATTCATTGATTTGTGGGAAAAAATACATTTTTATAGTACAAAAAAATTATTTTTATCTTACTGGTACGAGTGAAAACTGATCTGGAAGTTTTCAGTAAATTTTTCCAAAGCAATAAGAAACTATGGTTACATGAATACCGAGTTATTTTTAAAACTGTGCGAAAATAATACATATGGATTTTTGTGTGGGTTTAAGACAACCCGAGCCAGTGGCTCAGGCGGTCTCTGATCGCGGTCTGCTTCTCTGAGCGGTGCGGTTCGAACCTGGCCTTCACCACTTTTTTTACCAAACTGAGTATATATATACACACAACTGTCAACCAACCCTATATACTTAATTCATTCCTTCTATACCGCTAGCACAGTCGGCCTGTTGGCGGGTGCTCTTGGCTCCTTCTCTGCCGTGCCTGGGTTCGATTCCTCCCTATGGCACTTATAAAAAATATTTTTTTTGGGAGTTGTAGATGTCCAAAAAATGTGGAAAAAATATGGTAATTCTCAGAAAAAGATAAGGAATTTTATGGGACTGATTTGAGTATTATTTGAATGAATTTAACTATGGTTGTAGTTAAAAATGCATAACTTGATATATAAGTTTATATAGATTAATGTTATGGGATTAAATTTTGACAAAAGAAGTGAATGAGAACTTTAAGTATTAATTGGTAAAAGAGATGTAGTTGTGTGACATGATGCAAGTATTTTCTCACTTGTGGAATAACATGAAATGTGTACATCATTTAGTAATGTAGAATTATCATGATGTGACAATTGATAAGTATATGCAAATTTTGTGTAATGATGGACTTGGGAACAAAGTGAATTCATGAATTGAAAGAGAATGTACATGTGAGTTTGAGAACTCGACATGGGAATGGTATAAATTGAAGGTTGTGAAATGAAATTTGAAATAGAGTAGCTAAGTCTCCCCGGCATCGAGAAATGAAATAAAGTGAAATTAGACCAAGGTTGGTCGAGATGAAATGAATGAATAAGTCCGGTTGATGGAGAGGCTAACTCTAGAGATTAATTTTGTTCATGATTTTTAATGAAACTAAGGACTAGTGCATAGTGAAGACGTGATGAAAGTAAGAGAAAAACACTGAGTATGAGGGCCCTGGGTAGCGGCGAGAGCGTATCCCAGGAATTCCCATGACGAGTCTGGGTGAGGATACTGTTCCAGAGTACCGTCCCAGTGGCGACGCTCGTGGGATGTTTGAAGACTACGGGTGGTATCATGTTTATGGTGAGAGCGTATCCCAGGAATTCCCATGATGCGTCTGGGTGAGGATACTACTCCAGAGTGCCTAAACATGAGTTCGTAGGTTAGATAACATCTAGGATACTTACCGTAATTACAGTAGTAGATTAAGTCATAACGGGGGATTGAACCTTATAAAGATGAAGAACGAATAAGGGCTTGCCCTCGGACCTATGTAGTATGGGATGCATAGAATCCGAACAAGTGTGCATTAGTGTCATATAACATAAGTAACTGCATTAAGGACTAAGTGCACAATCACAACACGACATCAATAGGGTAGTCCCTTTAGTTTGAATTGTGACAAGTTTGTGGTTGCTAAATATGAAATGTTAAGTTATACTATTTCCGGCATAGAGAGGATGGCCGTGTATAATGTTCGTCGGTTGAATAAACTGACGTACCCACAGTCTTATATGCAGGTAAATGTCATGTTAAAGGTTAAAGAAGAATGGATGCTTAAAGATTGTATTATTGTTGTTGTACTTTATTTCAAATGTTGTAAATTTTACTTCCGCTGTGCAAAAGAAAGATGTAATTATGATGTAATCTCTGATGTATGATGAAAAGTTTTAATTTCCCTGTAAAATTGTACTAAAGAAAGTGAAAAGATCCTGTAGAACATCTCGAATTCAGTGTATTTGGGATTCGGGGCGTTACAACTTGCCCATCTTATTTTATTCCTCGGGAGTTCGAGCTGCTTATTTTATTCCTCAGGAGTTCGAGCAGCTGGTGTCGAACCCAGAAATTCGCCCGACCACCGTGCTCGAGTCGAGCTTCTACATGTTCCCTGAGAACGCTTTCTTCTCGGGGTTGAGACTCCCGCTGCATTCGTTCATCAAGGGGGTGCTAAATTGGGGGAGCTGAGCCCTATGCAGTACGGTCCCAATTCTTGGAAACACTTGGTGTGTTTCATTTTGAAGTGTCAGGAGAAGGGGATTAAGCCAAGGCTGACTTACTTCCGAGCCATCCTGGGGATGAGCTCGCTCGGGGACAAGGGGGGATTTTCTATCTTTCGCCCCGTCCTCACAAGAAGGTGATGCACGGACATCCGGACTCCATCAAGGGGTGGAAAGAGAAGTACTTCATAGTCCGGAGCGAGAAGCCTTGGGACATCCCTACAGTTTGGAATTTCGGAAAGCCGAACCACAAGTTGCCGAAGCGAAGAGACTTGACTGAGAAAGAGTGGGCGAAGGTTGATAAGATCGTGGAGGGTCACAGCATCGAGCGGCCTCGCGTCACGGAGCTACACCTCGCCCGAGCCGGACTGAGCCCGGCCAACCCTAGTATGTTTTTGTTTATATTCTGTCTTTCTTTCTACCTTCGTGTTAACATGATTACTTTTCGTTTTGTAGAAATGTCTGCCAAGGAGCTTGACAACCGAAATGCCATAGTAGAACTGACGTCCAAGAGAAGGGCCAAAATGGCGAAGAAGGCGGCACAGGAGAAGAGCGGAGCACCGGCCGTAGGGTCCAGTAAGGTACCGACTCCGGCTCCCAAGCAGCTGCGCTCGAAGAGGGTGAAGAGGCCTCACCACTTGTCGAGGTCGGAGAAGGAACTGGGGGCGAGCTCCGGAAGTAAGAAGTTGGCCGAGGTTTGGGAGCGGAGGCCCCCGCCCCTCGCCTCGATGCTGCGGAGATGGTTGGTAAGCAGAGCTCGCAGTCGCACGTCTCGGGCTGGGGGGTCAAGGTAGGAGACACCCTGCTTAAGGGCTCAGTGGTAATGGAGGCGGCAGAGCATATCGCCACGGAGCGGGACCGGATGAATCTGGCGACGCAAACGTCTGGGGCAGCCTACACGCGGTGGCCTCAGGCGCAATTCTCGGTAAGTGTGGTGTTTTCTGTGAGCATAGAATTTTAGAGTTCATGATTTTTCTAACTTGTTCTTCCTCGATCAGGCGTTACTCTATGGGCAGCACTACCACCGGTGCATGGAGAAGGAGGTCCTCGTCGAGAGAAAGAATGTGGAGAAGTATTTCTGCGAGGTCTCCAAGCTTACGGCCGAGCTGAAAGAAGCTCGGGAAAACGAGGCGGCCCACGAGGCTGAGATGGCCTCGCTTGCCGAGCACCATAAGAATGAGCTGGCCCACTTCTAGGAGAAGGCCCGGATGGAGGCCGTGAACGCGAAGAAGGCCATGGAAGATGCACAGATCTCCATGGTGGATACTCTGATCCTAGTCCAGGACGAGGCCTATGCCAAGGCGAAGTAGCACTTCACGCTGATCTACCCGGACAAACGGGTCGACCATCTGCACTACAACTGGTAGCCAGAGCATCTGCCCACGCCCGGTGGTGATGAGGAACTGGGGGACCCTCACCAAAAGGAGGTCGGGGTTGACACTGCTGACGAAGAGGTTCCACCCACCCTCGAGCATAGTTTAGGTTTTCCCTTTTGATTTTGTAAATGCCTTCCACGGACTGGCCACCGCTTTTTGTAATACAAAATTTTTGAATTTATGAACGGAGAATTTTCTGGCTGATGCTCTATGACTTGTATTTTTTAGTCTCTTTTGTGACCTGTTGTTTTTCCCATTTTTTTGATAGATGCATGAGGTCCTCGGCACCGACCTTGGTTCTGCCGAGGTCTCTTGGGTCCGAGCTGGGCTGGGAGCCATGGAGAGTGTTCTGGGTCGCCAACGTAAGCAGGCTCGGGATCGATCGACTGCAGTGAATTACTTTATGAACAAGTCTACAGAGCTCAGCTTGGAGGTCGCTCGTCTGAAAAGGCCATAGTCGATCAGGACTGGTGGGTAGTTGAGGCGAACTGGTCAATCTTGGATGCCTCGAGCGGGCGATCGGCTTCAGAGTCTTTTCTTCGTGAGGCTGATGTAGAGAAAGAGTTGGAGATTTGTAGGCTGACGCTAATGCTAGGTGTCGGTCTGGTCAAGGAGGCGAGCAATTCCGTATTTGGACCTTCTCTGACCTTCTTCTTGGAGGCAGCCCAACCTGCCGATGCAAAAAGCTCTGTAGCTGGGGTACCCTCCCCAGTCGGACCGGCCGAGCGTGCAAAGGAATCCGTGGGAAGCACCGAGTTTGAGTTTTAAGCCGAGCGATGAGTGATTTGTAAGCTTTTCATTGTATTGGGCGGCCATTTCTGACGCTCCACGAGTAATAAAAACTTCGACTTCTTTAAACTTGATGATTTATTGAGTGAGGAGGCCAGGAGTGTAGCTCGAGTTTGTTACCGAGCTCGGCCTTGCAACAGGTCGCCGCCGAGGCTAAAGGAGGTAGCCGAACCGTAGTTTCTTGCAGGCAACGCCCAATGAGTGACGTTTTGTCTTCTGATAAACATTAATGGCGATGTTTCGCCTTTCACCGTTTTGACTTCCCGATGTAATAAATGAGCTACTCAGGGGGCTATATAATCCCCATCTCTTCACTATTTCCTCATCAGCTACTGGCGGTGACTCATTTGCCACCCGCTGACAATTCGGTATTTCGGTTCTGAGGGTCGTTAACCCCGACCTGTCAGCGGGTGAGAGGTTGGTTGACCACCCCAGAGATGAGAATCGGGTGTCTGCCGAAGGTGGGCAACCATAAGTAATATTTTGGTCCGAGAGTTACGGGTTGGTGGCTCACCTGTCACCCTCGAACAATTCGGGGTTTTTGCTCTGAGGGTTGTAAACCCTGAGTTGCTCGCGGGTGAGTAGTGGGTCGACCAATTGTTCTGGAGGCTCGGCGAGAGTCCTGGGTCGGTGGCTCTCCTACCGCCCTCGAACAATTCGGGGTTTCGGATCAGAAGGCCTTAAACCCCGAGTTGTTCGCGGGTGAGAGGTGGGTCAACCAACGATCCGGGACTAGGGGCGTCTGCCGAGGGTGAGCACCCTAATTCGGATCAGAGCCTTGAACTACCTGTCATCTGCTTTTCGAATGAAACTTCTCAAAATTGGAGTGGAACAAGTTAGGTTTCCCAACTCACCTTCTAGCGGGGGAGTTTGTGGCCATAATCATCAGGGATTGGCTAGATGACAACACATGGTCGTCATTCCATATAGGGGCTACAACAATCTGGCATATGTAGAAGCATAGGGTTTTTTTTTTGAGGTAAAAGGTGGAATAATGCCATTGATATGGCTAAAAATGGGGTTAAATCGGAACCGTCCAAATCAGGCGCGAATCTCAAAGCTTGGGGGTAAGACGGTAATTTCACTTACAAATGGGTCTGAAACGGGTTCGGGGTCTTTTCTCCAAAAGCCCATTAACCCACCAATAGATCCATCTCGACTGGGTGCGGGTCCCAACCTATGGAAAAGAGAAAAGAAGAGTAAAATACCACATATAGAGCATTAAAATGTCCAATTGCAATAAGATTATTACTCCTAAATGTGAATATTCTTGAGTTCATCAAATACCCCCAAACTTAGCTTTTGCTTGTCCTCAAGCAAAAAGTGAAATTATGAACAAGGGAAAATAATAGTCTCACCCCATCACTCCAAGAAAATATCTCATTATGCAAGCATCAAAATAAACAATTTGCAAATAAGGTAAAAGCAAGCATACCCACTTTCTCTAGTGCAATTGTTTATTCATAACTCCAAACCCAACCACACTGGTCATGCAATTAATCATAGTTATAGTATGTAACACTCCATCTGTGATTATCCCCTTTCTCTACTACAAACCGAGTAGCAAACTAGAGTTTTTTTTTTTTTTTTTTTTTTAGTCTCTTCTTTAAGTCGTCACTTGCCTTTTTACGCGAGTGCAAGACATTTGTGATGAATCCACCCGGTTACTCAACAAGTCACAAACTTTTAGTGCTTTGCATACTCATATTTCAAGTTGCCGTTTGACGTAAAGGTAAATATTGGTGATGAATACCCCTAGTTACTAAGCACTCAAAACATTGGAGTATTTTGACTTTATTCATATATACATTCTTTTCATTTTTTACTCTATTTACTTAAACTCTGTTTAGGACTAGATCCAAGGGAATAATCACTAGAAAAAACATCACAATTTTTTTATGTATAATCGCATGACTAATATAATTTTGTAAGGCATTATGAAACTCAACAATCCTAAAGTAAATAAGTATCCTTCCTCTTACTTTATAAGAAATTGTTTATCCTAAAAAATCAACAGACTTCAAATATAACTAACTAATACCCCCAAACTTAGATGGAACATTGTCCTCAATGTTCGCGCAAAACTTAAAATATAGGCATGTGTTACCAACTAGTTTGAAGGAAAGAAAATAAAATAAAGAAATAACGAAATAACTAAAGAAATGAATAAATGAAAAGAGTGTAAATACTCCCCTGAAAAATTGGGTTGCCTCCCAATAAGCGCTGTGTTTTCTGTCTTCAGCTAGACATGATGAGTTCATGCAATGTATTGAATGGTTTGAAGATTCACATCTTCCTCGTGCGGCTCTAGACTCATCTCAATGTACGGCTTCGCCCTATGCCCATTCACCTTGAATGTTTGATTTTTCTCTTTGCTGTGAACCTCCAATGCACCATGTGGAAAGACTTTTGTAACAATGTATGGGTCATACCATCGTGACATAAGCTTGCCTGGAAAAAGTCTTAATCTTGAGTTGTATATCAATACCTTCTGTCCTTCATAAAACTCCTTCCTTGCTAGCTGTTTATCATGGTACAACTTGGTCCTTTCCTTGTACAGTTTTGCATTTTCATTTGCGTCATGCCTCAACTCTTCAAGCTCATTCAGTTGTAATCTCCTTTTGTCGCCTGCTTGTTTCATATCAAAATTGAACCTTTTAATGGCCCAATAGGCTTTGTGTTCCAACTCCACTGGCAGATGACAGGCCTTTTCAAAAACCAAACAGTATGGTGACATGCCGATGGGTGTCTTATATGCTGTTCGGTAGGCCCATAATGCATCATTCAAGCGCAGCAACCAATCCTTTCTCCTTGTATTTACTGTCTTTTCCAAAATGCTCTTGATTTCTCTGTTGCTAATCTCCACCTGCCCACTCGTTTGAGGATGATATGGAGTACCCACTCTATGTGTAATACCATATTTCTTAATCAAAGAAGCAAATGGAAAGTTATTGAAGTGGCTCCCTCCATCACTAATTATTGCTCGTGGTGTACCAAACCTAGTGAAAATGTTCTCCTGCAAAAACTTGACAACAACTTTGTGATAATTAGTTTTTGAGGGGACAGCCTCGACCCATTTAGACACATAATCCACACCCACAAGAATATATAAATAACCAAATGAGTTAGGAAAGGGACCCATGAAGTCGATTCCCCAAACATAAAAAAGCTCGATTACTTGAATGTTTTGCAGTGGCATTTGATTTCTAGAAGAGATATTGCCTGTCTTTTGGCATTTGTCACAAGTCCTGCAAAAAGAAAAAGCATCTTTGAATACATTAGGCCAATAGAAACCACATTGTAATACCTTAAGTGTTGTTCTTTTTGGTCCAAAATGTCCTCCACATGCATATTGGTGGCAATGTTGTAGAATACTCATTTGTTCCTCTTCTGCCACACATCTTCTTATAATTTGATCGAGGCAGAATTTGAACAAATAAGGATCATCCCAATAATAGTGCTTGCACATAGCCACCAATCTTTTTCTTTCTTGACTTGTCATACCTGGGGGGAAAACATGAGCAGTGAGGTAATTTACAATATCTGCAAACTATGAAAAACATGAGCAGTGAGATACCAGTCGACTGGTTCTGTTACCAGTCGACTGCCCCCGTTGTATGTTTATTTCAAATAAATGTTCATCTGGGAAATCTTCATTAAGTGGAAGCACAATTCCCTCTTCCTCATGCAGTAGTCTGGACATGTGATCTGCCACAACATTGTCACTTCCTTTCTTGTCTCTAATCTCAAGATCGAATTCTTGAAGCAACAGCACCCATCTGATCAACCTAGGCTTAGCATTCTTTTTAGCAAACAAATATCTCAAAGCAGCATGGTCAGTGAAAACAATAACTTTAGAACCAATCAAATATGATCTAAACTTCTCTACAGCAAAAATAACAGCTAACATTTCTTTTTCAGTAGTGGAATAATTTAGCTGTGCATCGTTTAAATTTCGAGAAGCATAGTAAATAACATGGGGTACCTTATTGATTCTCTGACCTAAAACAGCTCCTAAAGCATAATCACTTGCATCACACATAAGCTCGAAAGGATGGCTCCAATCTGGTGCCATGACAATAGGTGCAGAAATGAGAAGATTTTTCAATGTAATAAAAGCATTTGTGCACTCTTCTGTCCATGCAAACTCAACATCCTTAGCCAACAAATCACAAAGGGGTTCGGAGATTTTTGAGAAACCTTTTATAAATCTTCTATAGAACCCTGCATGTCCAAGAAAACTCCTAACACCCTTGACTGTAGTGGGAGGGGGTAGCTTTGATATGATGTCAATTTTTGCCTTGTCCACCTCTATGCCTCTTTTTGACACCACATGTCCCAACACAATACCTTGTTGTACCATAAAATGACACTTTTCCCAATTCAGCACTAAATTGCATTCTTCACATCTCTTAAGCACAAGCTGTAAATGGTTAAGGCATTCATCAAAACAAGATCCAAAAATACTAAAATCATCCATAAATACCTCGATGAACCTTTCCACCATGTCTGAAAATATACTCATCATGCATCTCTGAAATATAGCTGGTGCATTGCACAATCCAAAGGGCATTCTCCTGTATGCAAAAGTACCAAAAGGACATGTAAAAGTGGTTTTTTCTTGATCTTCTGGAGCAATAGCAATTTGATTATAGCCACTATAACCATCTAAAAAACAATAATGACTATATCCTGCTAATCTTTCTAACATTTGATCAATAAAAGGAAGAGGGAAGTGATCTTTCCTGGTTTCGTTATTCAGTTTTCTGTAGTCAATGCATACCCTCCATCCTGTTGTCACTCTCGTAGGGATAAGCTCATTGTCTTCATTCTTCACCACTGTGACTCCACTTTTCTTAGGCACCACATGTATAGGACTCACCCACTTGCTATCTGAGATAGGGTAGATGATGCCAACATCTAATAGCTTCAAGACCTCTGTTCTTACCACTTCCTTCATGTGTGGGTTAAGCCTTCTCTGTGCTTCTCTGCTTGGTTTTGTGTTGTCTTCAAGAAGTATTTTATGCATGCATTTGGATGGACTTATTCCCTTGATGTCTGCAATGGTCCATCCTATTGTACCTTTGTGTTCTCGTAGTACCCTCAGCAACTTCTCTTCTTCCTGTGCACTCAAATTTGCAGCAACTATCACTGGTAGTGTCTGGTTTTCACCCAAATATGCGTGCTTCAGATGTTCAGGCAGCGGCTTCAACTCCACATCTGGCATCCTGGTAGCAGTCGGGACAGTCGACTTATCCTGTCCACCAGTCGACTGGTCCGAGGAAACACAAGTGTCATCAGTCACAATATTTTCAAATGCAGGTGCGATTTTACCTGAATATGACTTTGGAGTTTCAAGGTGATGTACTGTTTCTGCTATCCTCCAGTCATCGTGTTCCTGCTCAACATTAGACAATGTTAGAGACTGTGTAATTGCAGCTTGTAGTGGTTCAATGCTATGTACCTGAAATGTTTGATCAACAATCTCCTATACCACATCAACATTATAGAATTCATGGTCATCATGTGGTAATTTTAGTGTATCAAACATTTTAAATTCAACATTTTCTCCATTTATTTTCATACTTATAGTACCCTTTTTAACACAAATTTTTATATCAGCTGTACTCATAAAGGGCCTACCTAGGATGATTGGTAAAGAAGATGGCATTGAAGAGTCCTCCATGTCTAACACAACAAAATCTGCAGGCAATATGAAATCATTTACCTGAACTAGGACATCTTCCAAAATACCTCTAGGTCTTTTGATGCTGCGATCAGCCAACTGTAAAGTGATGGATGTTGGTTTGAGTTCCCCCAATCCTAGCTTTTCGTAAACAGAGTAAGGAAGGAGGTTGATGCTTGCCCCCAAGTCTAGAAGTGCCTTTTCAAAGAAGTGCTCACCAACCTTGCAAGGAATGGTAAAACTACTTGGTCCTTCAATTTAGGAGGTAATTTTCTTAACAGAACAGCGCTCACTTCCTCTGTCAAAGCCACATCCTCCCTAACCTGAAATGTTGTTTTGTGAGTACAACATTATTTAAAAAATTTGGCATAAGAAGGAATTTGTTTAATAGCATCAAGTAGGGGGATATTAATTTCTACCTTTCTGAGAGTTTCAAAGATGTCAAATAAATGTTGTTCTTTCTTTTGCTTGACTAACACTTTGAGGGAATTGTGGCAAAATCGTCGTTTCTTTTTCACTTACCTTATTGGAACTCAAAACTTTTGATGGTTGTGTTTCTGCTTCTTCTGTGTGTGTTCCAACCTTGTTGTCAATTGTCTTATCACTTCTCAGAGTTGTTACTGCTTTGAGCTGTTCTTGGCCTCTAGGATTTGGTATGGTTTGTGAAGGGAGTTCTCCTGCCTTTCTTTCACTCAACTCCTTCGCGATTTGCCCGATTTGAGTTTCCAATTTCTGAATTGCTTGCCCTTGTTGGTTGCTTATTTGATGTTGTTGTTGGAGCAATTGAAGAACGGTGGATTCAAAATCCAATTTCTTCTGTTCTTGAACTGGCCTATCAAACCCACTTCCCATTTGGAAGTTCCGTGCATGTCCTTGCGAAGATTGAGTTTCTTGATTGTTGCTCCATGAGAAATTTGGATGGTTCCTCCACCCTAGGTTGTATGTGTTCGAGAACGGGTTGTTCTTTGGTGGAAACACTCCTTGTCCCACATAGTTTGCATGCGCCTGATCTGTGAAAGAAGACATGGGACATGTGTCAGTTGTATGATCAAAATGAGAACAAATTGCACAAATTTCTTTTGTTTGATTCTTTACACTGCCCATTGTTGTCATTGCATTAACAAGCATATCAATTTTTTTGTTCATGTTTGCCATTTCTAATTGTATGTTATTACTACCAGAAATTTCATAAACTCCCTGTTTTTTAGGAATGCCTCTTCCCCTTGTTGAGAATTGCTATGAGTTCTCGCTAAGTTCTTCAAATAATTCGATGGCCTCCTCACCACTTTTCCTCATCAAGATCCCGTTACAAGCTGAATCCACAATTACCTTGTTAATATCGTTTAAACCCTCATAAACGCTTGTACCTGATCATCTTTAGGCATGTTGTGTGTAGGACACTTGAGGAGCTTGTTCTTGAAATCCTTTCACGCTTCGAAGAATAAATCTCCATCTTTTTGTTGGAAGAGTTGAATCTCCCTTTTCAGTTGTTTGGTCTTCTGGGCTGGAAAGAATTCTTTCAAAAATTTTGTTGCCAATTGCTCCCATGAATTAATTGATCCTGGTTCCAAAGAATTATACCACAATTTAGCATTAAGTTTTAAAGAGAATGGAAACAAGATTAACCTGATTTGTTCAGGGGTAAGCCCTTGGACACTTTGTGTTCTGCAAAGATCAAAGAAGTCTTGCAGATGGAGGTGAGGCTCTTCGTCTGGTTTGCCACTAAAGTGGGGAACCATGCTAAGTAATTGGGGAGAGAGATGCATATTCCCTGTGACATTAGGTTGATAAGAAATGCAGGAAGGTTGCTCAATATTCTTAGGCGTGAATTTGTCCTGCATTGGTACTCGATTTGGTACTTCCTCAGCCATTATTGCTCGTGAATTGTGTCTCTGTGCAATCGACTGGTTCCGTGTAGCAGTCGACTGATTGGTCGCAGACAGCCTTCCTAGTCTGTGCAAAGTGCGTTCTGTTTCCGCGTCAATAGGTAGTAGCTCTGGACGAAGTGATCTCCTTCCGTGCATCCAACAAAAACCTGTAACCTAAAAGAAAATATTTATTAATAAAAGAAAATAAAATAAAAGAAAAGATTTACTGATTTGTAAGTTAAAATGCTAACAATCCCCGGCAACGGCGCCAAAAACTTGTTGTGCTATCTAGATGATCTAAACTAGACACAAATTAAAACCTCGCAAGTGTACGAATCGTTTGGAGAAGCGTAGTGACGAGCAAGGGTCGATCCCACAGAGACTGTAGAATCTAACTTACTAACCAATAAAATAGAAATAAGGATCTTAAAGTGTTGTACCTAAAGAAATAAAAAGACTAAAAACTATATCAAGAAGTTCTGAATCACAAATATTTATCTAGTAGTTGGGTTTTGATTTCCACCTGTAGTCAGTAATGCTAAGTCACCTTCTTTACTATTCTAGTTACTCATGTTTGTTCCTTTAAGGGCATGGTATCTACTCCTTAAAGTATTGTTTCCCTAGCCAAGAATTAGGCATGGTATCTACTCTAATTCGTTTCTTTCCTTAAGTATTTAGCATGGTATCTACTAAGTTGCACTTAAAGAAAACATAAGAACAATGGAAACGAACAAACACTCAAAGTTCTAGAAATTGGTATCAGATCTAGATCCCTCAAGTTGATTAAACCAGGAACCCCTAAGGACTCCTGTGTTACAGGTTGCGAGCACGAGATACGGGTCATCTCAATATGCTCATATAACAGATTCAGATTTATAATACGCAAACTTGATAACTCAGATTCTATATGTCAGTCGACTTGCTGTCACCTCAGTCAACTGCCCTTAGAATTCTGAACAAGTTTAATTATTATAAATCTATACCAATACTCTCAGGTTTAATCAATAAGTAACAGAATAGCATTCAGAAGAATAGAAGCATTACATAACTATGGTTTCAATCTACCCAACTATGAATTTAGTTCCACATAATTAAGCTTTTATTGATCAGCAAGTTCGAATACATGATTAACATAAAAGCACTAGAAAGAGAAGAGATAAACTGATGAAGTTCGGCCAGATAAGTCGGCTGGCTGTCACACAGTCGACCGGCCGTTCCTTTGCTGAATGCTTGATCTCCTTCTTCTTCGATGCTGATAGAATACTTTCTTGGTTTATGACTTGATGATTCAGAAATTCCGTCTCTCTTCGATGCTCCCTCAATAATGCATCTTTCTTGGTATTTATATAGCACGGGAAGGGAATTAGGGTTTTCCTCCTTTCCGAAAAAGTCCTCTCCTTTCCTTTATTTCTTTCTTTCCTAAATCTGTGTTGATTTGGATTAGATGCGGATGGATCTTATCTTTTCACTCCGCCGGATGCAATCGACTGGTGTTGAGTGTAAGTCGACTGTATCGAGACATCTGTGGCTTCGTTGATTCCTCAGTCAACTGGACTGGTGTTGGGGAAGTCGACTGTGCCGAGCCCCAGCAATCTCTCTGTTCGGTCAACTGATGAAGAGCCAGTCGACTGTTACACTGCATTTCCCTGTATATCATCCTCTCAGTCTGTATTAGTCTGGAATCTGCTTCCTTTTGCTGCTTTTGGTTGTTTCCTATGGAAAAGAAAAAAGAAGAGTAAAATACCACATATAGAGCATTAAAATATCCAATTGCAATAAGATTATTACTCCTAAATGTGAATATTCTTGAGTTCATCACGATCCTTCCTCCGCCCTTGGTTAAGATCATCTCCAGCTATGCCTCCCCGAAAGCTAAGATCCAGAGGGTCCAACCGTGGACCCACTCCTCCTCAACCACAACAGGAGATCTCCCTCCAAACCGTCCAGCCAGTGGGACCCCCTCCTCAACCTGATCAGGCCCCGCAGCAGGACCGACCTCCTCCTCATAATCTTTAACCCCTTCGTGGTCAGACTGGGCCTCAGAAGGCCGAAGCGGGGGCTCCCGTCCCAATCCTCAGAAACAGCCACTCCAACATGACCACGTCTCCGTGCACAACTGTAACTACTGTTTCCCCGTATTTGTATTTTATACTGTATTTTGCCATAATGTATTCTTTCATCTATTTGAGATTCGTATTTTATTTTAGTTCGAATAAAATCATTATTTTGTCTCAACTCAATTTGTGGGTCCTTTTATCAAATTAGATTGTGTGCCATCTTGCACCGTTCTTCATGAGAAATGACAAATTCTTCTCATTTATCTCTCTAATCCCCATTTTATTACATTTTGAGCATTTCTCCTGTTGGGCTCTTTTTGAATCGGATCCCCTAAACTCTCAAACCCGCGAACCCGCTAACCTAGTATATAAACCCCTACCCTAACCCTAATCACCATTACTGTTTAACCCTAATTAACACACCCGCCGCTAATCTCTATCTCCAATCTCCTTCGTCCTCATCTTTCGCAACCGCCCAAACCAACTCCCGATCGCCTCGCCGTCATCCTGCTCGACCCCACAGCACCACCTCCACAAACTCCCTCGCCGGCGCCTCCGCAACCATCGTCGTCCAACTCCTCGTCGCCATTACCCAAAACTTCGACACCCATCCTCGCCAAAACCCATTTCCACCACCTCCGACCACTACTCCACCGCGACACCTCGCCGTCGCCTCCAGCACACCCCCTCGACCTCCTCTCCTCCGTCGCTTCGCCAACACCCTCGCACCGCCGAACAACTCCCCCGCACACCTCCCCTGTTTCGAACCCACGAACAGAGGAGCACGTCGCCGCGCCGTCGCTTCTCGACGTCGCCGCCCTCCGTGGCTGTCGCAGTCACGCACCACGTCGCCGCAGTCCAGCCGCCGCCGTTGCTCTCTCTCGCACGCTGTTCGAACGAAGAAGAAGAACGAGGAAGAAGGAGAAAAGAGCGGGAGCGATTCTCCGCCGTCAGATCGCATCAAGATTCGTGCATCTGATGGCTGTCCCGTGTTCGTCCACACCAGATCCGAAGCCGCTGTTCCCTGTTCTGGCCTCAGATCCGCTGCGGAGGAGCGTTTCCATTGGCCGGCTTCGCTGTTCCCTGTTTTGGCCGCACCGGATCCGAGCGGCTACATGCTGTTTTGGGCCGATCCTGTGCGCGAGAAAACTCGATCTTCCGTAGATTTTTGCACGCGCTTTTCGAGGCCATCTTCGGGGATTTTTCTACTCTATTTGCTTCAACAAGCGGAGATTTTAACCGTCGATTTAAGGCAAGGTAACCTTGTACATCTTATTGTCCTAGTACAAGTCTCTTTGAAATACCACATGTAGTTAGTTTGTGACTCTCCTTTGAAATATCATAGTAAAACAATTTGAACCTTCAAACTCACCAATCTAAGAGTCACAAAACTTCCTCGTAATAAATAATAATTCAATTGGACTCTTTTATCTCCTTGAACTTGCGAATCACATGGACATATGAATTAAGGACCCCTAGAAATTGTAGACGCATATAAATTTAGTGTTTTGGCAATTTGTGATTATTATGACTTGGAAAATATTATTATTCGCTGTTTGATTCCCATTACCATGTATTTGTGCCACATAATGATTTTAGACACCAAATTACATAATTCTATGAAATCTACATTAGTGAATTATTTCCCTATGTTGCTGTCTGGATTTTCTTTTGAGGTTTCGACCCTTTTAACATTGGAATTTGGGCCCGAGGCCTGAATACAAAATGTAGATCCGGATGTGTAGATATCGATAGACTCCAGAATGATTGAATTTGGAGTTACGGTCTAGGAGATATGGCTGTTAAACTGCAGCTGTGTCAGTAGGCGCAGTTTTGTAAAAACTGCTGTATATATTGACTTTGCGAATTATTTTAGCTGTACAAACAGCGTGCGTTTGATCCCAAATTTTGTGTGTAGCTGCTGGACATCATCTAGGACATCCCTAAATTTTTTTAGAATTAATTTACAACATTTACTTAGGTGTGCTTGCTTGATAAGAGTTAATAACAATAACAAGCCGGGGTTTGGGAAAGATTATAGAGTGGACAATATAGATACGTGTACTCGGAAGGGGGCCCGTGTTTCCCAATACTTGGTTCATGAACTTGTTGTATCTTGTTTGATTCATGGAGTCGGTTACTCGGCTCATGAACTTGTTGATTCTTGAACCCATTGTGCGGTTCTTGAACTTGCTTGTGGATTCGCGAACTTGCTTCGTGAACTTGTTATTTAATTTTCGATTCATGAACCAAGGCTTGCTTGATACTTGATACCTGAGTACGCCGCCCTATAAAATCCATTACTAGATCTAAACGAAAGTGCTTTGACTGTAGCAACCATGTAGTAGAAGAATGGATGCATGTCGTGCTACCTAGCTAGTAACTCACCACTAGACTTGAACTTGATAACTTGGACTCGATAACTTGAACTAGACTTGGACTTGAGAAACTTGAGCTAGATAACTTGACACTTGGACTTGATGACTTGACATCTGAGACCTAACATTTAAAATAGCATATGACACTAGACTTGAGTTTGACACTTGATATTAATTACCCTTATAGGTGCACCTGACATGTGATTCACAACTAGCAGTTGTTATCCAACCTAGTCATTGAGATTTTCCCTCTTGCTAGCTAGTCTTTGAATTTACCTACTACTTCTCATAATTCTTGCTATATTCTTGATTCCATCTCTTGTCTTTTCCTTACTTGTACTTGCTTTCACTATTTGTGGCCCTAGCTTGCACTAAGGGCATTTTCCCTTGTTTCCCCTTTGTTTCCCTGTTTATATTTATTAAGCAGACTTGGGAGACAAGCTATCTGCTGGAATTGGCGAGCAGACATTTCAGGTTTCGCTTGGAGCAAGGACCTGTTTAAATGGTTGCTTTCCTTAAGGTATTTATTTCTTTCGCTGTATAAGACTTGTTTCCGAGTTTACACTTGAACCAGACATGAAAACTATTTGAATATTATTACTTGTTTAAACTGTTTTCTGTTGCTTTATAAATTATTCATGCATGCTTGGTTATATATATTTCTCTTGTATATTCTTGTTATGATGCTGAGTCGATCCTACAGCTTATGGATGATGTAAAAATCATTCGCTGGGCTTCGTCACATGCTCGTATTCCATATTTTTGGGAAGCGGGGCGTGACAAGGTTTTTAGTGGTATCAGAGCCAGGTTTGGCTAATGCGTTAGTTTGACTAATACATTAGACAGACTTGACTCAGTCAGGATTAACTCAACATTAAACAGGCCATACAACCACATGAATAATTTGATAATCAACTCGGTTTGGACACAAGTCTTATCCCATCCATTTTGATCCCTTCATATTCAATTCTTTGATTCATTGCTTCTTTCCATCGCTTGCATTCATCCTGATTTGTTAATTCCTTATTGGGTACGATTTATTCTTTCGTATCCATATTCTTTTGATTCCGGTGCAAGTGATCTCTTATTTTCTGCTTGCCTCGTTAATTCCTTCTTATTTCAACTCGTGTGTCATTCATTGCTTTCCCTGCCTTGCAATCATCTTCATATGTGATTCATATTGAGTATCAGGATGGTTACTCATCCTCTGCTATATCTCTTCAATTCCGATTTTGCCCTCGTCCTTCTTCCTTCGTATTCAATTCCTTAATTTTCTTTCGTCCCTTCTAGGCATCATTCTCTCTAACTCCTTATTGGGTGTAGCTTCATTTTTCTCCTACTTATTTTTCTCTTTATAATTATTTTTCCGAATACTTTCTATACTTCGATGATTAATTATTATATTTATTTTCGATCTTCTATAAAAATGTTTCTCAACAAAGATTTTATTATTTCGAACAATGATGTATTTTAACTTCACTTTTCATTGTTGATCGACTATATGTTTCGACTGAATTATTTTATAAGACAAATTCTTATTTTGTTGCATCATGCTATTATTACTACTATCATTATTATTGCTATTAATTTCGTTATCATTACTAGTATTACTATTATTGTTATTACTATTGATATTCTTATTGTTGTTTTCATTATTTTATTATTATTGCTAATATTAAATTACTTCCACAAAGTGTTGGGCACAAACTATACCTTGTCTTGCATTATTATTTTTACTAGTGTTGTTGTTATTTTAATATTATTGCTATCATTATTAATATTGTTATCATTCTTTTTGCGATTACCGTTATTATTACTGTTATGATCATTGTTATTCTCATTGTTATTAGTATCGATATTTTGTTATTATTATTGTTATTGGTATTATTATTTTTATCGTTACTATTATTATTATTATTAATTTGTTTTGAGCCTGAGCATGCTCAATTTTATATACATTTCACCATTTCGCTGTAACCTAATGTCGAGATGGCAAATATGCAACTCGATGTCAATGGAGGCAAATTGCAATTGGATATCGGCGAGGTAAAATGTGCAGCCGAATATTTGGATGGCAATTTGAAACCTGATGTCGTGAAGGCAATATGCAACTTGATGTTAAGGAGGCAAGATTTTCTACCTATTACTAACTGATATTTCAAGACTCGTTACTTATATAAATAAACTGATGGTAGAAGAATATTTTCTTTATTATTGGTATTATTATTATTATCATTGTCGTTTCAATTGATGTTATTATTATGGATTTCATCACCTTTATTACTGTTATTATTTTTATTAATATTACTGTTACTTTATTTGATATTATTGTTATTATTGCTATTATCATATTATTTATTATCATTATTGATATTATTTTTAATGCTATCATCATTATTATTATTGCATTATTTCATGAATGCGTTGAATTCTACTTTGTCATGTATGTATTATCGTTATTATTAGTACTGTTGATATTTTTATGTTATTATTACCTGTATGATTATGACGATTTTTATTTCTGTTATTATTATTGTTATTATTATTATTTTGTTACTATTATTACTAATTTTGTTATTATCATTGTTATTATTAGTTTTTATTGTCATTATTATTTTCTATTACTATTGGTGTTATTATCATGGATATTGTTACTGTTATTATTCCTATTAAAGCCATTAGTTTTGATATGTATTCTACCTTCTAATTATGAAGATTGAAGCTCAAGCCCTATATCCATTTTGCATTATTGTCTATCTTTATTTAGAGCCCATACTCTTTTTGATCTTGGCGTCCCATTCCTTTCTTCCTGCTCGGATCGTCGCTTGGTGTCACGTTGTCTACGACATGTCTGGAGCATGGAGTGTCACCATCAGAGTAGCGCAGCGGAAGCGTGGTGGGCCCATAACCCACAGGACCCAGAATCATGTTGTTGATTCTCCTTCCTTGTATTTTGTTTTGTTCCATTCCTTGCACCATTTGCTGTCCCCTAGCTCTTGCTTTTGTTCTCATCCATTGACTCATCGCGTGGTGCACCTTTCCCTTGTCTCTCCCTTCTTCGATTCCAGCTCCTTCTATTCGTTCACCTCCTTGCCTTGTTATCTTGCAAGTCTTGTGGTGTTCAGTGTTCTTCTTCGTTTTGATACCGGTTATTTCCTTCTTGCTTTCCATCCTGCCATCATGTACTCATTCATATTGGATTCAATTCTTTCCTGTCTTCCATCTCCTTGGTTTCAGTTCTGCCTACTCCTTCATTGTATTTATTATCTTGTGTTATTTGGATCCTTTAGATACTGTTATTCTCTTTCATGCCTTCCATTTGAACTCGTTGTTATCCACTCCCTTCTTATTTTTGGTGTTACCACCAAGTTGATTTTTCTTGGATCCCTTGTTTGTTACTCTCCCCTAAGTTGCTTTTACCTTGTCCTGTGCACCGCCTAAGCAAATTTCGAGGACGAAATTTTTGTGTAAGGTGGGTAGGATTTGTAACTACTGTTTCCCCGTATTTTTATTTTATACTGTATTTTGCCATAATGTATTCTTTCATCTATTTGAGATTCGTATTTTATTTTAGTTCGAATAAAATCATTATTTTGTCTCAACTCAATTTGTGGGTCCTTTTATCAAATTCGATTGTGTGCCATCTTGCACCGTTCTTCATGAGAAATGACAAATTCTTCTCATTTATCTCTCTAATCCCCATTTTATTGCATTTTGAGCATTTCTCCTGTTGGGCTCTTTTTGAATCGGATCCCCTAAACTCTCAAACCCGCGAACCCGCTAACCTAGTATATAAACCCCTACCCTAACCCTAATCACCATTACTGTTTAACCCTAATTAACACACCCGCCGCTAATCTCTATCTCCAATCTCCTTCGTCCCCATCTTTCGCAACCGCCCAAACCAACTCCCGATCGCCTCGCCGTCATCCTGCTCGACCCCACAGCACCACCTCCACAAACTCCCTCGCCGGCGCCTCCGCAACCATCGTCGTCCAACTCCTCGTCGCCATTACCCAAAACTTCGACACCCATCCTCGCCAAAACCCATTTCCACCACCTCCGACCACTACTCCACCGCGACACCTCGCCGTCGCCTCCAGCACACCCCCTCGACCTCCTCTCCTCCGTCGCTTTGCCAACACCCTCGCACCGCCGAACAACTCCCCCGCACACCTCCCCTGTTTCGAACCCACGAACAGAGGAGCACGTCGCCGCGCCGTCGCTTCTCGACGTCGCCGCCCTCCGTGGCTGTCGCAGTCACGCACCACGTCGCCGCAGTCCAGCCGCCGCCGTTGCTCTCTCTCGCACGCTGTTCGAACGAAGAAGAAGAACGAGGAAGAAGGAGAAAAGAGCGGGAGCGATTCTCCGCCGTCAGATCGCATCAAGATTCGTGCATCTGATGGCTGTCCCGTGTTCGTCCACACCAGATCCGAATCCGCTGTTCCCTGTTCTGGCCTCAGATCCGCTGCGGAGGAGCGTTTCCATTGGCCGGCTTCGCTGTTCCCTGTTTTGGCCGCACCGGATCCGAGCGGCTACATGCTGTTTTGGGCCGATCCTGTGCGCGGGAAAACTCGATCTTCCGTAGATTTTTGCACGCGCTTTTCGAGGCCATCTTCGGGGATTTTTCTACTCTATTTGCTTCAACAAGCGGAGATTTTAACCGTCGATTTAAGGCAAGTAACCTTGTACATCTTATTGTCCTAGTACAAGTCTCTTTGAAATACCACATGTAGTTAGTTTGTGACTCTCCTTTGAAATATCATAGTAAAACAATTTGAACCTTCAAACTCACCAATCTAAGAGTCACAAAACTTCCTCGTAATAAATAATAATTCAATTGGACTCTTTTATCTCCTTGAACTTGCGAATCACATGGACATATGAATTAAGAACCCCTAGAAATTGTAGACGCATATAAATTTAGTGTTTTGGCAATTTGTGATTATTATGACTTGGAAAATATTATTATTCGCTGTTTGATTCCCATTACCATGTATTTGTGCCACATAATGATTTTAGACACCAAATTACATAATTCTATGAAATCTACATTAGTGAATTATTTCCCTATGTTGCTGTCTGGATTTCTTTTGAGGTTTCGACCCTTTTAACATTGGAATTTGGGCCCGAGGCCTGAATACAAAATGTAGATCCGGATGTGTAGATATCGATAGACTCCAGAATGATTGAATTTGGAGTTACGGTCTAGGAGATATGGCTGTTAAACTGCAGCTGTGTCAGTAGGCGCAGTTTTGTAAAAACTGCTGTATATATTGACTTTGCGAATTATTTTAGCTGTACAAACTGCGTGCGTTTGACCCCAAATTTTGTGTGTAGCTGCTGGACATCATCTAGGACATCCCTAAATTTTTCTAGAATTAATTTACAATATTTACTTAGGTGTGCTTGCTTGATAAGAGTTAATAACAATAACAAGCCGGGGTTTGGGAAAGATTATAGAGTGGACAATATAGATACGTGTACTCGGAAGGGGGCCCGTGTTTCCCAATACTTGGTTCATGAACTTGTTGTATCTTGTTTGATTCATGGAGTCGGTTACTCGGCTCATGAACTTGTTGATTCTTGAACCCATTGTGCGGTTCTTGAACTTGCTTGTGGATTCGCGAACTTGCTTCGTGAACTTGTTATTTAATTTTCGATTCATGAACCAAGGCTTGCTTGATACTTGATACCTGAGTACGCCGCCCTATAAAATCCATTACTAGATCTAAACGAAAGTGCTTTGACTGTAGCAACCATGTAGTAGAAGAATGGATGCATGTCGTGCTACCTAGCTAGTAACTCACCACTAGACTTGAACTTGATAACTTGGACTCGATAACTTGAACTAGACTTGGACTTGAGAAACTTGAGCTAGATAACTTGACACTTGGACTTGATGACTTGACATCTGAGACCTAACATTTAAAATAGCATATGACACTAGACTTGAGTTTGACACTTGATATTAATTACCCTTATAGGTGCACCTGACATGTGATTCACAACTAGCAGTTGTTATCCAACCTAGTCATTGAGATTTTCCCTCTTGCTAGCTAGTCTTTGAATTTACCTACTACTTCTCATAATTCTTGCTATATTCTTGATTCCATCTCTTGTCTTTTCCTTACTTGTACTTGCTTTCACTATTTGTGGCCCTAGCTTGCACTAAGGGCATTTTCCCTTGTTTCCCCTTTGTTTCCCTGTTTATATTTATTAAGCAGACTTGGGAGACAAGCTATCTGCTGGAATTGGCGAGCAGACATTTCAGGTTTCGCTTGGAGCAAGGACCTGTTTAAATGGTTGCTTTCCTTAAGGTATTTATTTCTTTCGCTGTATAAGACTTGTTTCCGAGTTTACACTTGAACCAGACATGAAAACTATTTGAATATTATTACTTGTTTAAACTGTTTTCTGTTGCTTTATAAATTATTCATGCATGCTTGGTTATATATATTTCTCTTGTATATTCTTGTTATGATGCTGAGTCGATCCTACAGCTTATGGATGATGTAAAAATCATTCACTGGGCTTCGTCACATGCTCGTATTCCATATTTTTGGGAAGCGGGGCGTGACAACAACCCCTCTACCGACTCCATGGCATCTCACAATCCTCGAGCCTCCGATGACCTCCACAACACCCTCAACAATCGGCATAAAGAAAAGGACCTTCGCCGCCATTTAGATGAATGGCGGGCCCGAGAGGGAGTCTCCTGCCAACAACGTCCAAATGAGTGATCTCCTCATCACCGAGAACATAGGAGGTCTCCCCCTCACCGAAGACGGAGAGAGTCCCCTGAGCACCATAGAAGAAAGCCTCGCTTCCCGAGGGATGATAATGCTCCTACCACCCGTGCCGAATTCCAGCAATTCCAGGCAACCATCTTGCAAGCCCTCCATCTCCGACCCAACAACACAATGCTCAGGGGGTCCCCACTCCTCCTCCGGTCCGAAGTCCTCGCCATCGGTCCCTAACTCCTCCCCCAGCTCCTAGCGACCGCCATCATAACCTTAGTCATCGTCACTCCCCGAGCTACCGTCGTCGTATCCCCCGCTCCCCTTCATACGAAGATGAGTCCAGAGGCTCGTTTGGCTACCGTCGCAGGGATGACACCGTCTACCATCGTCTCCACGAGATGGAGAGGCGCTTGGGTCAGCTAGACAAGGAAGAGGAGCTTAGAGGAAGGACCCTCTGTCCGAGCCGACCTCCCTTCTCTTGAACAATCATGGAGACGCCCGTCCTAATAGGTTTCAAGCCCCCAAAGTTCGAGACTTACTCTGGGGAATCAGACCCCGTGGACCACATAGAGAGCCTCAAGACCCTCATGCTGATACACCAAGCTTCCGACGCTCTATTGTGCAAAACCATCCTGGCCACTCTCAAAGGTCCCACTCGGGAATGGTACTCTCACCTCACCCCATCCTCCATATTCTCCTTGAACAATTTGAGACCCTCTTTGTCACTCACTTCATAAGTAGCCACCATACAGAGAAGACCAGCATCTCGCTACCCTACCTCAACCAGAAGAAGGGTGAGAAACTCAGAGACTATGTGAAAAGATTCACCGAGGAAGCTAGGTCCATCGCTTCCCTCGACCAGTCAGTCACTGCAGCAGCCTTCCAATCGAATGTCCTTAACTCCAGCCTTCAGTCCTCCCTAGCCAAGAAGCCCCGCAAAACTTCTCCGACCTTCTTCTCAGAAGTGAGAAGTATATTTAGGCTGAGGAAGCTGAGCATCGCCCCACTATTGAGGGGCCTCCCTCCGGGACCAAGAGAAAGGCGACTGAAGAAGAGGGAGCCAAAAAGCTCCAGAAAGACCTCCTTTGTCACCGATCAGGGGCTCTACTGCTACAGGTAATGCCCTTCGGATTGAAGAATACAGGTGCGACCTACCAATGCCTTGTCAACAAAGTTTTTCAGAACCAAATTGACCGAAACATGGAAGTATATGTTGATGATATGCTGGTCAAAAGCATCCATGGGGCCGATCACGTGGCCGACCTGCAGGAGGCATTCGATGTATTGAGGAAACATGACATGAGGTTCAACCCGAATAAATGTGTGTTCGGGGTCTCATCCGGGAAATTCCTAGGCTTCATGGTCAGCCAAAGAGGAATCGAAGCCAATCCCGAGAAGATCAAAGCCATACTGGACATGGCTCCTCCAAAAAGTGTGAGAGATGTTCAGAAACTCACGGGTTGCCTCGCAGCCATAGGGTGCTTTCTATCCAAGTCAGGGGAGAAGTGTCTTCCCTTCTTCAAAGCCCTCAGGGGGGCTAAGAGCTTCGAATGGGGTCAACAACAGCAGGAATCATTCGATTAGCTTAAAGCCTATCTAGTCAACCCCCTTCTCCTCAGCAAGCCTATCCTCGGGGAAACACTCTACCTCTACTTAGCTGCCTCCGAACAAACCCTCAGCATTGTCTTGGTGAGGAAAGAAGACAAGGCTCAGAAGCCCATCTATTACGTGAGCAAGGTACTTCGGGATGCCGAGCTCCGCCACCCAAGATTGGAGAAGATGGCGTATGCCTTGGTCATGGCAGCTAGGAAGCTTCGCCCTTATTTTCAGTCCCACTCGGTGGTCGTTCATACCGACCAGCCGCTTATGCAAGTTCTGCACAAACCCAAGATCTCGGGCCGGCTGATGAAGTGGTCGATCGATGAGTCAGCATGACATATTATACCAGCCTCGGACCATAATCAAGGCTCAAGCCTTAGTTGAATTCATTGTTGAGAGCACTATCCCAGAGATCAGCCAAGCAGCAAATGGGTCTCCTATTTGGACAATATATGTGTAACACCTCGAATTTGTAAAATACCGAAAATACCCTCTTTTACATTTTGTAGTGGTGAGAATTAATTCTAAGGTATATCTTATTTTGTTTTTATTTTTAAATATTGATATTGGGGTTGATATTTGAGTTGGACCTGTATTAATTATATATTGGAGTTATGAGTCGAGTTTTATATGAAGAAATGTTGTTTACTCTATTTTCTACTTTGGAAGATTATTATGAGACAATTTTATGTATTTTATATTGTTAGATTTATAAAGTGTAAGAGTGGGGGCTTATTTGAAGTATTTTTGAAATTGGGGGGCTTATATTTAATACTCCCCATTATTTATTTATTTAATTATTTATTTTAATAAACCCCCCCCTTCTCCCGTTCCTTCTTACTTCTTCTTCCTTCTTTTTTTTTCCTAATCCCGACCACAAGAGCCGAACCCATCGGCCGGCTTCTCCACGCCCCAAATCCACCTCGTTTCTCCGTGGTTTTCAAATTAAATCGAGGGATAGGCTAAGTGGAGAGTGCTCTAGCTCGTGGCGGAGTCCATTTTTCGAAAGGATTTCGAAAAGGTAAACCCTATATTTTATTTTTGTATAAAATTTAGTGTGGTAACTTTATTTTGAGTAAGAGTATTATGGTAGGGAGATTAGAAGATGTTGGGGGTAGTAGAGGCGAGAAATTAGCATATTATTAGAGAGTTTGCATGTTGTTAATAAATTAGGGTTTTGGGTATTATAAAAAGGGAAGTTAACATGTGAGTATTTTCTCTTCATGGTAGTAGAATTTTTGTGAGCCATTAGAATACTTTAGGGGTGATTTTAGGAATTATTTGGGGATAAAAATCCCGTAGTAATTCGAATGTTACGTGCAATGCACGTGTGCATCCCAGGCATTTAATAAAATGCCTGATTGATACTAGGATTAGTGTTATTATTTTCTTTGGTTGATTTGGATGATTTGAGCCTTAATTGTGTTGAAATTTGATAATAGGTGATGTTACCGATTTCGGATGCGTGGCAGGGTGCTTCGAGTCTTCGTGGGATGCTATGTGAGTATGACCTTTTATTTCATGTGCATAATGAGATATGATAATTTCAAAATATGGTTTATGTGTGAGAAATGTAAAGTATGTTGAATATAGATCATTCATAAGTATGATATGGAGTAAATTATGGGGTATAAGAAATTAGTATATATATGTATGGGAGTGTGTTGATGCTTGTAGATAAATATTTATATGCTTCGGGGTTGTAAAGATTAGAGTTATGTATCTGTATATGTGATGTGTGATCTCATGACTGATGTGATAAGATGGAAAGTATGGTGTGTACGATATGATATTGTGATGCGATGATAGGACGAAGTGAATGATGTGGTGTGTGTGTAATAGGTGTGCGATAAATTGAAAGTTTGGTGTGATAAAGTGATGTGAAAATTTGCGTGATGTGTGTGTGCCGTGTGGGTGATAACTGAGAATTTATACAATAATCGATGAGATTAATGGTATGCGTATGCTTATGAATTTAATGGAGTATATGCTTTCATGTTATGTTATAACGGTGAAATTAGAGTATAAAGGAATTATATTGTAAATGAGTTATTATATAAAGGAGTTATACTGTAAAGGAGATATACAGTGATATATTATAAAGGAGTTATGTTATACAGGAGATATATTTATATGTGGAGTATATTATAAAGGAGATATATTATAAATGAATATGCGGAGATATTTTATTAAATGCGTTATTATATTAAAGGAGTTATTATAAAGGAGTTATATATTGTCCCAAATTATATTTGGGGAACAGGAGTTATATATATATTAATATTGCCCCAAATTATATTTGGGGAACAGGAGTTATATTGTGAAGGAGTATATAATAAAGGAGATATGTATATGTATATAAAGGAGAACTAAATATTGCAGTGCCGCACAATCTCCCGGGGTTAGGGCTAGACCCCACAGGCCCGGGATACACCCGGGAACAGGTGTTATATTTATATTGCCCCAAATTTTATATTTGGGGATCAGGAGTTATATATTGCCCCAAATTATATTTGGGGATCAGGAGTTTCCCTCGCTGGTATAGGGCCAGGAGGAAGACGTAGCCTCGGACGTGTAAGACTCTGTGTGAGCATCGATCCCCGTGTTATATTTTACTTTTGACTAGCCTTTTGGCTTTAGTCTTGGTTGGACAAGCGCGCAACCGTACTTTCAATCCAGCCCACAAATGGTAAATGTTTAGGACACCTGGATCTGGGTGATGTGGTGGGTTAGCGGGATTGAAATGTACGGGATGGGAGGCACAGAGATCCCTGTGTTGTACGAGGAGGTCAGTTGTGTGGGCACTGAAAAGGAGAAAATATAAAGGTGTATTTGTGTAGTGAAAGAATGTATATATATAAAGGTGTACCGGGCCCTATGGTAAGTTTTACAAAGGTTTTTCTAAAATTTTTACCTCGTTTTCAAAGAAATTTATGGTTTTTAATTGATATTCGTTATTTTATTATGAGTTTGGCCCCCAGAGCATGATATTATATTGCCTGTGTGTTTCTGCTCATTTTGGCCTGGGGAGCCCGTGAAATTATTGCATGTATTGTGAGTTACGGAATTTTGAGCAGAATTCCGTAAGCTATTTGTGTTTCGGGGCAAAATTTACAGGGGAGACTCTGCCCAAATTTTTATTGATATATAACTGTTTTAGTTTATATTTAAAGTGATATAGAAATTGATAGAATTGATTTTGGAGTCAAAAAAAAATTTGGGGCGTTACAATATGTAGATGGGTCCTCTTGCACCGAGGAAAGCGGAGCCGGGGTCATTCTGGTAGGCCCAGATGATTTTGTTCTCCAATACTCCCTCCGCATAAACTTTAAAGCCTCTAATAATGAAGCAGAGTATGAAGCCCTTATAGCCGCCCTCGATCTGGCTCGCAAAGCAGGGGCACAACGTCTCCGGATATTTAGCGACTCGCAGCTGGTCGTGAATCAAGTTTTGGGTGAGCACGATGCAAGAGATGACCGAATGGCTAAGTACCTAGCCAAGGTCCAAAATCTCATGGCTTCATTCGAAGAGGCGCTAATTCAGCGAATCCCCAGAGAAGAAAATTCCCAAGTAGATGCCCTCTCCAAACTAGCCTCTTTCTCCCTTAAGGGTCTCGAGCAGACCGTCCTGATTGAAGTGCTCCTCAGACCGAGCATAGAAGATGAAACTCCCGACTTGGTGGAATTGCTACCCGTCCAACTTCAAGACAAATGGATGAAACCTCTGATAGAATTTCTAAGGGATGGACTCCTCCCCGAAGACCAAAAGGAAGCCCGCAGAGTCTGGACCAGAGCCGATCGGTACACCCTTGTTGAGGGGGTCTTGTACAAACGGTCCTACACGCAAGTAAATGGCAAACCCTACTTGCGGTGACTCTCCCCGAAAGAAGCAACATATGCCTTACAAGAGCTTCACGAAGGTATAGGCGGAGCACATTCAGGGTCAAGGTCCCTCGCCAGAAAGTTGTTGAATTATGGATACTTCTGGCCGACTCTACTCCAAGATGCCGAACGGCATGTCCGGCAATGCAGCTCTTGTCAAAAGTACTCCAACGTTCGTAGCCTACCCCAAGCACAACTCACCTCCCTCTCAAGTCCGATCCCTTTAGCAATGTGGGGGATGGACTTGCTCGGCCCGTTTCCACCGGCTCCCGGACAGCTCAAGTTCTTAGTCGTGGCGATCGACTACTTCTCAAAGTGGATAGAGGTGGAGCCTTTGGCTATAATCACTGAGAACAAAGTGCTTTAGTTCTTTTGGAAGAACATCATCTGTCGGTTCGGCGTGCCCCGGGTCCTAATAACCGATAATGGAACACAATTTACAGGGGCCGCATTCCGATCTCTGTGTGAAGACCTCGCCATCCAACAACGTTTTTCCTCCGTCTCCCACCCACAGTCAAATGGCCAAGTGAAAAATGCCAACCAACAGATCCTTTCCGGTATTAAGAAGAGGCTGGATAAGTCCGCCAAAGGCTTATGGGTTGAACATTTCCCTAACGTACTGTGGAATTACCGCACTACGAAGCGGACCCCCACAGGATAGTTGCCATTCAACCTCACCAGTGGGTCCGAAGCAGTGATCCCCTTGGAAATCAGTGTACCTTCTCCTCGTCTTATGGCCTATAAAGAAGAGAAGAACGCCAGAGAGCTTCCGGCAAACTTGGATTTGATTGATGAGCTCCGCGAAAGAGCTTCAATCCGCCAACAAAACTATCGAAGGAGGATCAAGTTAGCCTACAACAAAAGGGTCCGACCAACCAATCTCAAAGAAGGGGACTTAGTCCTTAGAAAACTAGCTATCTCCTTCCCCAATCAGAATAGTAAGCTAGCTCCGAACTGGGAAGGAGCATACAAGATCACCAAAGTAGTTGGGCACGAAGCATACCGCCTTGAAGATCTTGAAGGCAGAGAGATTCTTAGGACTTGGAATGTCGACCATCTATTGAAGTACCAAGAGAGCGCTTGAACGCCTCCCTAAGTGTCTTCAGATGTCAAGCCGTTCCTTTCCTTTCACTTGTATTTTGCTTCTTTATTTCTTCAATGTAATAACGGCTTGCAACATAGAAGCAGCCGACTAGTAGTTATCAATAAAGAGTTTCTTTCTTTCCATATCTTTCTTGTGATTGTTTGCATCTCTCTGTTTTTTAATTTCTTTTACTCAAACGTCGAGTTCGGAGTCCAACACTTGGCTCGACACCACTTTGCAAGCTCGCTCTTAAGCGAGCTAGAAGTGGTTCGCCATTCGGAATTGCTCCCACAACCGTTGAAATATACTCAAATGACGAGTTCGGAGTCCCACACTTGGCTCGACTACGCTTCGCAAGCTCCCTCTTAATCGAGCTAGAAGTGATTCGCCAGTCGGAATTGCTCCCACTACCGTTGAAATTTACTCACACGACGAGTTCGGAGTCCAACACTTGGTTCGACTCCGCTTCGCAAGTTCGCTCTTAAGCGAGCTAGAAGTGGTTCGCCATTCGAAATTGCTCCCACAACCGTTAAAATATACTCAAACTATGAGTTCGGAGTCCAACACTTGGCTCGACTCCGCTTTGCAAGCTCGCTCTTAAGCGAGCTAGAAGTGGTTCGCCATTCGGAATTGCTCCCACAACCGTTGAAATATACTCAAACGACGAGTTCGGAGTCCAACACTTGGCTCCACTCCGCTTCGCAAGCTCGCTCTTAAGCGAGCTAGAAATGGTTCGCCATTCGGAATTGCTCCCACAACTGTCGAAACTCGCCTCGCCATCGCGCACGAAGTTCCTACAACTAGACTAGACATGGGAGAAGAGTACTTGGAGGAGCCAACCTTTGGTTCTTAGGGTTCGTTTAAAG
This sequence comes from Hemerocallis citrina, assembly GCA_017893485.1. NCBI lineage: Eukaryota > Viridiplantae > Streptophyta > Magnoliopsida > Asparagales > Asphodelaceae > Hemerocallis > Hemerocallis citrina. The sequence goes on from CM030362.1 coordinate 216,875,386, forward strand.
TCGAAATAATCCTCCAAAAGGCCGCTCTCCACAACAAGAAACTCACATCTCTTACAAATTCACAAATTAAGAGGCTCGAAGCAGTGCTCGGCACGCCTCGCCGCGCGCTCTTGGAACCGACGACCAAACGAGCAAATATCTTGCTTTTGGACCTCGGCACGCTAAAGATAGTCACGAATAATTCAACAATGACACAAGGCTAACAAAAACGCACAAGTCTAAGGAAAAAGCTTCATTTCAATTAAAGTGTGGGAAGACAGTACAAGAAGGTGCCCTTCTTTACAATGAAGTATACAAGTTGAAAAGCCAAAACTACAAAGCCCCCTCGTAACACTTAGACAAATTACAAAACTTGGAGAACAAGAGATTTTCAGTGCCTCCTAGGCGCAGGGATGTTCCGCTTCAAAGATACCCGAGGACGTCGGCGCTTAACCCCGGAGCTCGTCCCTAAGCCGGCGAACTGAGACGTATCTTCGGCATTGCTCCTGACAGTTGTGCGGACGGACGCTCCGCTTGATGATATCGCCACACCACTTTGGGCATCACCCGGACTTTGCCGAGCAACAGGCGAACGGGTTGCTAGTTCGTAGAATGAAATCCCTCGTTCGCTTTCTTCACGAGTGCACGAAGTACTCCGGACGTTGATCGGTCTCGAATGCGGTTTGAGGAGAGCCACTTCCACCTCGAGCTCGGCTATCCGTTGCTTCAGAGAGTCATCTTTTACACTCACCTAGAAGCGAGGAGGCACTGCGGGACTCAGGATGCTAGGACGGTTAGCAATGATTCGGCGGAGCTGAGTGACTTCGTTGCCCCTGTCCACTGTGGCCCTCTTCAACGCGTCAACCTCGGCCGTTAATTCGTCGCGTTCGGCCATTAGCTTTCCCACCGCCATCGTCAATTCCTCTTCTTCTACCAGAAGCTCTGCCTCCACAATCTGCAGGTGGTGAACCTCGGTGAACATGTCGTCCCTCTCTGCTGTCATCTTCGACAAGGAGTATTGGATACATTTAAGCCTCAGCCCATTGGTAAAGGCTGTCGACGAGCCATCGTTCTCGTCTATGGGAGCAATTTCAGCAAGCCTGCCCTCTAATCGCCGAATCTTGATGTCTCGTCGTCCTAAGATCTGCTACAGATGGTTCCGCTCACTTTTGGCTCTATGCAACCCCAGCTCGACTTCGTAAAGACGCTCTCAGCACCTGGTCAAACACAGTCTCGTTGCCCCTAAGCCGACCTCAGAACCAAACTCCTCCTCGGAGCAAGTGGGTTGGGCAGACTGGGTCACCTCGGCGAGCTGAAAAGATCAAAGCAGACAACGAGAATACTCAGTAAATATGTGCGGATTAACTTCATATCTGACTCCTGAACAAGGCTATAGTGAATACTAAAATCTTGTGTAAACACTTAGTCAAATTTCAAGACTACTCAAAAAGAAAACAACAACACAGGGTCGAGCTCAAAAGAGTATTTTCATTCATAACGAAAAATGCGGTGGCCAGTCCGCAATTAGGCAATACAGTTGGCGGTTCAAAAGACAAAACAAAAAACAAAAGAAAGAAGAGGAAATCAGGGGATGACCTCTTTCCCGGGGTGTCGAGATTCGGTGGGGACGGAATCCCCCGAAGGAGCCACCACTGCCAGCGGAGTCACCATTGACCCCTGCACCTCGCCGACGACCTCGACCTCGGGGTCATCTTCGTCGTCCCCTCCTTCCTCCTCCGACTCAGGGGTCGTAGCCGTCGACGTGGTCCGGGAAGAGTCGCCACCCGGAGCAGTCGACCTAAGGGTAACGCTCCGACACCTGAGTGATGGCCTGGGCGAACGCCTTGGCCATGTTTGCGGCGAGGAAGCCTTGCGCCTTCGTCATCGTGGCCGCTTCGGTTTCCTTCACCGCCGCAGCCTTGGCCTCCGCCGCCTCGGCCAGCTGCTTGGCCGACTCCTCCCTCTGCCGGAGAAGGTCTCCCTTGAGCCTTGTGACAAGGTCCTCGAGGTACTCGAGCCTTGCTGCCTTCCCCTCGAGCTCGACCTTCAACTTGTCGAGTTCGTTACCCATCCGAGCCTTTTTGGCCCGAGCTCGGTCAGACTCCTGCTTCAGCTCCTTTTCCAACTCCGTCATCTTCTCCATGAGATGACCGAAGTGGACGGTAATCTGCAACAAAACAACGAGAAGTACGAGGAGTTAGAAAATCAAACATAAAAGCTATCTTCAAAAGCACAAAGACAATGCTTACATATATCGCTGAGCGAGCGATCTCGATGGCATCATCGCCTGCCTGGCCGGCGTCCATGGCGGCCCGATCCTTCGGCGTCGCTAGGTACTTTACCACCTGCATACTCGCCAAGGAGTCACCAAGGAACCCATCATGCTTCCGAACCTGCCAGTCCGGAAGATGGATCCTCTTGTGCTCCTCTGTCAGGAGCTCCTCGGTCGCCACCGTCAGCGGGGGCGCCTTCATCCCGAGCGCGGCGGTGATCAGGAACTCCCCTCCCTCGGCCGACGCCGAGGCTACTGTCGGAGTGCGGGTCTGGGTCACATCTGCCGGCACCTCCACTTGGTCGCACTAGCTGTAATGCCCCGCCCCAATACTCAGACAATTTTAATATTTTTAGAAGACAAATTAGATACTATGTAGTACAACTGCCCACCACAGGCTGCCTCTCAAAAGGTTGTTAACCAATTAGGTGACTCTTGATCATTGGCTAATTATATTTATACTCAAATTATTTTTATACACTTCCCATGTGGGACTATATTTCTCAGTCTTATTATCAAATTCCCAATCCGGCCCAATCCGGCCCAACTATACAGTAGTAGTCGACTGTTACTATATACCAGTCGACTGTTCGCTGCAAATACGGGGTATTACATACACCCCACCTTAGAAATCAGGCCCTCGCTGAGTACAGGACACACTTCTAGTATAGGATCCGCCCTTTCTAGCCGATATAGAATAGTCCTCGACCCCGGAGATAAATCACTTTCAACACCACAGATCCTACCTGATCCCGGAGATAAGTGACTCTCAACACCGCAGATCCTACTGACCTCTTCTACACCCGGTGTCGAAAGTCGGCTCTGATACCATTTGTAATGCCTCGCCCCATTACTCAGACAATTTTAATATTTTTAGAAGACAAATTAGATACTATGTAGTACAACTGCCCACCACAGGCTGCCTCTCAAAAGGTGGTTAACCAATTAGGTGACTCTTGATCATTGGCTAATTATATTTATACTCAAATTATTTTTGTGCACTTCCCATGTGGGACTATATTTCTCATCTTATTCTCAAATTCCCAATCCGGCCCAATCCGGCCCAACTATACAGTAGCAGTCGACTGCTACTATATACCAGTCGACTGTTCACTGCAAATACGGGGTATTACACTAGCGACCTTCTGGGTCTTCAAGGAGGGCAACTTGGTGGCGACCCTTTTGCACTTCTTCGGTGCCTTGCTTTCCAGGGCGGCCCTTTGCGCCAACACTGCATCATAATCCATGGCCTCTGCATCAAGCAAAAAGTTGGTTAAAAAATACAAGCCACGATAAGTAAAGTAAAAAAGAAAAAATAAAAATGTAGAGAGAGCCGCGTACTGGGATCTACGCGGCTGAGCCCTCCCCTGAAGAGGATGTCTTCGGTCAGTTCTCGCCAATCATACTTCGGCCGATCTAGAAGGGTCCGAACTGCCTCTTCTTCTTGAGGGTGAAGCACTGACGACTCCTTTACTCGCTTTGACACCTCTTCCACCCAACCGGAGGGTATGGGCCACACCTCCACGCTCCGCACTATGAGATATTTATCACGCCAGTGCTTTATGGAGTCGAGGCAAACGACGAGCCGACCTCCATGCCTCGGAGCCAGGTAATACCGGAACTCCGACCGGTTCAGCTGATGAAGCTGGTAGATCATCCGAAGTACCCTCAACTCCGGCTCGACCCCAGATGTCTGGCAGTGGAGCACGAACCCGTTGATAACTCTCCACGCATTTGGCATTAGTTAGATGGGGCTGACCCTAAACCACCTAAGTACCTGAACTGCGAATGGGTGGAGAGGCAGCCGAGCCCTAGCGATGAAGGCATCTACCGGCCAGAAACACATGGTTACTGGCAGCGGCGAATTGGCCCTAACCCCGGGACCCGGCAGCATCAGTTCGTACTCCTCCGGAATTTGAAAGCAATTCCAGATCACTGCCAAGTCCTCCAAGCTGAGGATGGACACCGTTTCGTCGGCCTCGGAGGTCTCCCTTGCCGCGTTCTCCTCAAAGGTCCACCCCCTCCCGTGGATGATGCGTTCGGCATGCTCCTCCGGAAGTTCTCGAACCCTCTGGAGCCCGGTCAGTGACCATGGCAACCTGCCGAATGGCCCCATGCGCTTAGGGTCCTCCACTATGGTGTCTCAACCAGATACCCTCTTGCCCTTATCTTGGCGAACTCTTGGACTCGAAGAAGAAGCTTCGGCAGTAGAGGGGGAGGGCTCGAAGACAGTTGAAAGAGACATATTTATACTTGGAAAAAAACTAAGTATAAGTTACCCTTGAAGTGATGGGAACGGTCGGAATTTTCACCGGAAAGCAATCGACAATCACCGTGAGCTCTCACTAGTAGAAATTACCGCCTGAGTAAAAATTCGGAGAAGTGAGAAATGAGAGGGGGGTGGAGTTTTATAGAGCTTGGCACACAAAACGAGGTTAATGGACCCAAAAAGCCAGGCCCATCTACACAAGGCAACAAAACGAGCTGAACCGTCACATTATTTACCGCGCCCAGCTGTACTGTCACATTAATGGCTGTCACATCTGTCAGAGTTGTCAGAAGTTCAACAGTCACCTGCCCAACCTGTCGTGTCCTAAGCCGCCAAAAATCTTGCTCTGGACCTCGGCACATGCTGCCGAGCGCTCTTGCCACCGACCATGTTACATGGAAAAATTAGACCTTGGCACACTTTGCCGAGCGCTCTTGCCACCGACCATGTTACATGGAAAAATTGGACCATGGCACATGCTGTTGAGCGCTCTTGCCACCGACCATGTTACATGGAAAAATTGGACCTCGGCACACTTTGCCGAGCGCTCTTGCCACCGACCATGTTACATGAAAAAGTTGGACCTCGACACATGCTGCCGAGCGCTCTTGCCACCGACCATATTACATGAAAAAATTGGACCTCGGCACACTTTGCCGAGCGCTCTTGCCACCGACCATGTTAATTGAAAAAATTGGACCCCGGCACAGGCTGCCGAGCGCTCTTGGCACCAACCCAATTACATGGAAAATTAGACCTCGGCACACTTTGCCGAGCGCTCTTGGCACCGACCCAATTACATGAAAAATTGGACCTCGGCACACTTTGCCTAGCGCTCTTGGCACCGACCCAATTACATGGAAAATTGGACCTCGGCACACTTTGCCGAGTGCTCTTGGCACCGACCCAATTACATGAAAAATTGGACCTCGGCGCATGCTGCCGAGCGCTCTTGCTACCGACCCTCAGATACGGGAAAAAGGGACCTCGCGCCGGTAGCCTAGCCGAAGTATCTCCGCACTTCGGCAGAGGGATCCGAACCCTCATAGACTTCAGCCTCCTCCTCAGCAAGCGTACTAGGGGGGTCGGCAGCAGCGTCGAAGTATGTAAGCTATGAAATAGAGGAAATCACTCCTCCAAGCGATCACAAGCGCTAGATCTCCTAAAAAATTGCGCCCTATACTGACGAAGGGTTCAGACCCCGCCACGTCGTGAATAATACCGAGTTGTCTTATCTAAAAATTGCGAAAGAGATGGCTAAAGATCCGGGTGGATTGATGAAAAATTCTAAAGAATAATTATAAATTCAGGGAAGTATCTTCGATCCCCCAGGTGAGTAATTATCGCCTAGAACAGCCAGTTAAGACCCCCAAACCACAGATCATCACTTCGCAAAGCTAGATAACGATTAAGGGAAAATGCCAGAAAACCAGGAGAGCTCAAGAACAACCTTGGGCACGCAACTAACTTAGAAATTACCACAATACCCCATACAAGGATTCGATACCTCCTATTTGGACTCCGATACAACTCCGTAAGCCATTAAAACAGTAGAACTACTCCACAAAGGCTGATAAAACTCAGTCTTCGGGAGTGAGGGGCTCGTGATATGGCTAAAAATGGAGTTAAATCGGAACCGTCCAAATCAGGCGTGAATCTTAAAGCTTGGGGGTAAGACGGTAATTTCACTTACAAATGGGTTTGAAACAGGTTCGGGGTCTTTTCTCCAAAAGCCCATTAACCCACCAACAGATCCATCTCGACTGGGTGTGGGTCCCAACCCGCAAGAAACCCGGTTCAGCTGGATAGAATTAGGAATTCTGATTGTATTCAATCAACGGCCCTGATTCACTCTATCCTTTCACTGGGAATTAGGGATTTCATTCCTAAACTTATCCCAAAGGCGGCTATAAATACCCCCCATCCACCACCATTAGGAGGTGATCAATCTTTTGCCAGTTTACGCTCTTTCATAATCTTTTCTGGTTATTGACTTGAGCGTCGGAGGGTGCGTCGCCGGGATCAACCCCGGTGTCTGGCACTTTTTTTCAGGTGAACGGCGGGAGTCAACGGTCAAACTCCGGTGGAAAGGTTTCAGGTTTGCTATTCGTTTTCGTAAGAATCCACAAATTCTATCTGTTTGCCCCCACACCAGATTTAGCGGTAACAGCCACCCTGTTTCATTAATAAGAAATTAATAAAACAACCCCGGCGTATCGAAGAAATACAAAAGTACAGTGCGGAAATAAAGTACAGTGCAGGAAATAAAATATAAACCCCCAACAAAATCCTGGGGGGTGGGTCTAATCCTCCATGCATCAAACAACCAAAAGTATGGTAGGCCAAATACAAACTAGCAGAGACTACAACTATTGAGGCTCTGATGAGTATGGATGGCGCCGACCTCTCAGTCCAGTGTCGGCCCAAACTCTACCTCCTCATCATCAAAATCCTCCACCTGGAAGACTCTGGCAATCCTTCCTTTCGCTCCTGTGGCGGCAGCTGTAGCCACAGCCCAAAAAGAAATAAGATGCATGATATGAGTGTGTGGAAGCATAGGTTCAGAATACTCTTCGACAAGATCACCCCAAATGTACACGCAGTCATCTCTCCCACACTAGTTATACCTCATCCGCACCTACAGTTAGGAACTAAGGTACGTACCACACATCCAAGAGACATTGCTCACACATCTTGGGAGAAACTACCGAGTGGAGTCATCTCGATTAACACTGATGGGGGTACGTGCAACACTCATGCTTGTGCATTAGGCTTGACCAGGTCCAGTTCTGGTGAGGTATTGCTTGCCAAATTAGTTAAGAGTTTGTGAACCCTGTGCTGAAAATGTAGAAGTAAAGGCAATCGAAGTGGGGTTGCATCTTGCAACTTTCTTTCCAAATATTTAGTGTATCTTCTCCAAAGACTCGAAGAACGTGGTCCAATGGATAAATGAGCCAACATGTGCACCACCCTGGCAACTACGGCAGGAGTTATTGAATGTAGAAGACTTCGCCAGCTTTCTTCAGATACCGAACTCATACTTGAACCCAGAGAGAAGAAAATCGCTGCACATAGACTTGTAAAGCTGTCATTGTCTAGTAATCTATATGATACATGGAATGGCTTTTCTCTCCCTGCTGTGATTAAAACACCTCCAATGATGGAGGGAGCCTTGTACTGTCAGATTTAGTTAAAGCATTGGCTAAGGCCTTTGACCAAAAAAAAAGAGAAAACACAATTATCTTTATCATTTTCTTTCCAAGCAGATTTGACAAAACTGGTTTAAGAAACACTAGATAAACAATTCTTACCAATTACATCACAAAAGCCTTACTAAGTTCAATATAAATAAATAAGCCTTGCTAAAGCATTAAGCGAAAAGGGTACTATCTAATACTAATACAAAATGTGCCATTGCTTTTTTTTCTTCTTTGTTTTATTATTAAAAGGCAGGATAGGTCCAACCTCATAAATATATATATTTATTTATTTATTGCTTATTTAGTAAATAAGCAATTGATTATGTGGCATGCATCTGATACATTGGACAACTAACCCTTTTAAGAATTTTTCAATCACATGTATGCCACATCATCAATTGTTTATTTACTAAATGAGCAAGTTTCTCATGCCCCCTTTTCCCTATATATATATAGTGTGTGTGTGTGTGTGTGTGTGCGTGTGTGTGTAGCTAGAATGTAGAGAGGGTAGAGGGTTACTGGCGTACACCTCTACTAGTCTTACTCATGAGTTCATACATAACTACTTCACTCCTAAGTACTTCCATTAACAAAATGATATGCTAACCCCTTAACAACCAGAAATGCTAGAGTATCACATAAAATAAGTCCTATACACTATTAGGCCAATAAAATAACAATCTAGCTTCAGATTTAACCAAAGATATAGTCTCCCTACTGTCCAGTGCTAACCACGATGGGGTCGGAGGCTACATTCCCCCCTCTTGCACAGGTCTGGATGACCTATGACATCTCCCACGCTCCAGCATCATCTGGATCTCTCTCCATCTTCAGCTTCTTCCTACAAGGTTGAGTTGCATTCAACCAAAAAGAGAACCTAAACATTACATTTCTTATAATAGATGCTAAATCAGTAACTCTAACATTCATTTTTAACCACAAAATCTAACAAACAACCATTTTGCACAAACACCAAACATGTATTAACTGCGTGCGATCAAGTGCAAACAGATGAAGTGAAGTGGGCAAAGTGTGGATGTGCATCAAGTTTTATACGTGAGACCCACTTCAACAGCGAGGGGGCACTCGAAGAACAGATGGAAAAAATAATTCAAACATGGTAGCACACTAAACTACATGATGAGTCCCCCTCCCAACCCTTCCTGCTAAGCACGTCCCTGGTATTGAGCTTATTCCATGACAGAAGCCAGATAAAATACCTGTATTTCAAAGGGTCAAAGTTCTTCCTTGTTGCCGCATAAAAAGGAGTTCTCATGCCACCATTGACGAAAAAGTCATATGCAGATTTGTCTGAGAAAGTAGCTGTGGGTGAGAACTTCCAAACTGCTTCACCACTCCCTTGTAATGGGGAGAATTGAGATAATATTTGCAGCTGTCTACTCTTCTGCTCTCTTAGCGTATCATCAGAAATTCTCCTCATGTTTGGTCTCCTTGTCCAACTTCCATTTTCCCAACTGCCTTGAGAAAGGATGGTAGCTTTAGTATTCCAAGACAAAAAAGCCATGGGAAGCTATGTCTGAAGCTACTTCATTTATTCAATTATCTTCCCAGAATAGAATAGAAGAACCCTTTCTCAAGTGCCAAGAAACACAATGCATGAACCTCACATTCAACTGAAAATTTCATTTCAGAAAGGTTGCAGTAGACAATAGCTCATAAAAGGAATTGATACATGGCTTGAAGTAGAGAGATCTGAGAGTTGAGGCATGTAGTTCCACCGTATCATTAACAAGTTTCCACCACCATTTCATGAGTAAAGATTGATTAAAGACTTGGAGGTCAACTATCCCCAAGCCTCCTTGTGCTTTTAGGTTTACAAACTCAATTCCAATTAATAGCTGCAGCCCCCTAGCATCTTTATCAAAACCTATCCATAGGAATCTACTTCTCAGCTGATCAGTATGCTTTATAACCCACAAAGATATCTTAAAGAAAGAAGAATAATAGAGAGGCAGTGCATATAACATTGAGTTGATCAGGATTAGTATCCCCCCCCTCCCCCAACCCTCCCCTGCTGATAGCATCCTACCCTTATAACTAGATAGTCTCTTCTCTATTTTATTGATGACATGCATCCATTCGCTCTTGTTCATTTTGCCAATAGTGAGAGGCAAACCCAAATATTTTCGAGGAAAAATTTATTCTGCACAACCAAGAATGGAATAGAAGGCAACATTCTTGGCTCTAGACCTGCCCAAGTAGACCTGGAAAGATTTATTAAAGTTTATAGCCAAACCTGAGACATCTTCAAAAAATGTGTAGGAGGAGTTTAGGATGAATGACCTCCGGTTCATCGCCATTATAGGAAACCATAGTGTCATCTGCAAACTACAATACAGATAACTGAGACAACTATCCTCCGATGTTTAGAGGAGTGAAAGTCTCTTTTTCCCTTCCCTAATTTAGCATTTGTTCTAACACATCAACAGAAATGATGAATAGCATAGGAGATAGTGGATCCCCTTGTTTTAGACCTCTCTTGGAAGGAATTATTTTTCCCCTCACCATTAATAATGAGGGAGCATATGACTGAGTAAAGAATCATATGTATCCAGTGACACCATCTGCCCAAAACCTCTTTCTTGCAGCAATTTTTCAATGAAAGCCCAACTGAGTGAGTAAAAAAACTTCTTGAAATCAATTTTGAGCATGATAATATCTTATTTCTTCTTGCAGCATAGGTTTACCAATTCATGCGCAACAGGGAAGCTGTCTAAAGTGGTTTTACCTCTTGAAACTGCAAATTGAGATGATGATACTAGATCATGAAGGAGCGGTCCCAATCTGTTGGCCAAGACTTTAGAGAATATATTGAAAGAGCAATTGAGCAAGTTGATGGGTATGAATTCATTAATTGAGTTGACTCCTTCACACTTAGGGATACGCATGATGTCCGGGTAGTTCATTCTCTCAAGTGAATCATCTTTGTAGTAGATATCACTGAAAAAAGATAAGATATCATACTGAATAGTTAGATTGGTAGAAGCTCATTGAATATCCATCTGACCCTTGTGGTATCTCCACTCATGTTAAAAATAACCGTTTGATCTGCTTAAGAGAGTAAGGATTTGTAACGCTCCGCCCCAATACTCAAACAATTTAGAAGACAAATTAATACTTATGAAGGTGGTTAACCAATTAGGTGACTCTTGATCATAGGCATTTGTATTTATATTAAATTACTCTTTGTATACTCCCGATATGGGATTACTTTTTAATCAACTCTTCCCCCAAATCTTGTGTACGCAGTAAAGCCCATGTACACGTCATCACCAAACAAACCAAGACACAGCACACGCCTGCTGTCTTCCTCAACCATCGGGTTGGCCAGTGTGCCACGTCACCCAGTGGTGACATCATCTAGAGGACACACACAGATCTAGCACAGAATCCTTCTTTCTAGCCGATGTGGGGTGGTCCTCAATCCCGATAATTCCGGAGATCAGCCCCACACCGTAGGTACACACCTCGATAATTCTGGGGACTATCTCATACCACAGATCATACTGAGTTCATCTCCCACACCCGGTATCGAAAGTTGCCACTGATACCATTTGTAACCCCCGCCCCAATACTCAGACAAATTTTATTATTGTTAGAAGGAAAATGAATACTTATAGTACAACTGCCCACTACAGATTGCCTCTCAAAAGGTGGTTAACCAATTAGGTGACTCTTGATCATAGGCATTTGTATTTATATTAAATTACTCTTTGTATACTCTCGGTATGGGATTACTTTTTAATCAACTCTTCCCCAAATCTTGTGTACACAGTAAAGCCCATGTACACGTCATCACCAAACCAACCAAGACACAGCACATGCCTGCTGTCTTCCTCAACCATCAGGTGGGCCCCTGTGCCACGTCACCTAGTGGTGACGTAATCCAGAGAAAACACACAGCACTTGTTTGCTGTTTCAACAACGTGGGCCCCTCCCATTCACTATTCATTTTCAATTAATTTACGATCATGCCACTCTCCTTTCTCTAACTATATATATATATATATATATATATATATATATATATATATATATATATATTCATTATACTATTTAGAAATTACGGGGTAATGATACATCATTAGTGATAGGGTATAAAGAGTGTCAATCAACTGTAAATGATGCCTCATTTGAGGTGCCATGCACATTTTCAAAATGATCTTTAAATTTCTTACTTGTGAATACCTGACCTGTAATGAGATTATCATCTTGCATAAGAGAGTAGATAAAATTTATTCTTCTCCTTCCATTAGCAATACAATGAAAAAACTTTTGGTTTACATCTCCTTCTTTCAGCCAAGTAGTTATTGATCTTTGCCCCTAATAGATATTTTCTGTCATTAATGTGTCATAGTGTGATTTACTCAAGGCCTCTCTATCCACTCTCTCCTCAGGGGTCCAGTTTTTATCATCGTGAATCACATCCGAAGCATGAACTTTATCTAGGATTGAAGACTATTTTTAGTGTTACCAAAGTGGGTATGACTCCACCCACAGCTTGAGTCTTTTCTTGAGCAAATGCAGCTGAACTGAATCTATCTACCATACCTCCATGACACTAAAAAGAGTTCCACCATTGATTAAATAAATTCTTGAAGACAGGGTGAGTGAGCCAAGTCTTCTCAAACTTAAAATAGTGAGGTCTCTTTTTAACTACCACTGTGTCTAGTATAATGGGATAGTGGTATAAAGATATTCTTGGAAGTGATATTAGAATGTTTCCTGAGTATTGTTGATCCCAATCTTGGGAGATTAAGAACATGTCCAGCTTTGCCATGGATCTAGTGTTTCTAAGGTTTGACTAGGTAATTTTCCTCCCTGCAAGTGGCATATCAATCAATGATAAAGAATTAGTGAAATCTCTAAATGCTTGCATCTCTCTATGTGACCCTCTTCCCCATCTCCTTTCTTCATTAGAAATAGTGACATTGAAGTCCCCACATACAACCCATTTGGAGCAAAGAAAGACCCTCATTTGAATAGTTTCATGGAAACAAACTCTTTATCTTTTCATACAAAATAAGCATAAACAAAGGTTATGGACCACTCAATTCCAACTGGAAATCTTTGAACGAAACAAAAATTGAAAAAATGTCAATGGCAGGGTAAAAACATTCTAACACAACATCATTCCAACCGATCAAAAATCCTCCACAAGTGTTTAGAGCATTAAGGCTGACCCATTTGTTGATAACAGTACCTCCAATTGAAGATAACTCTCTAGGGGAGGGATAACCTAATTTCGATTCTTGAAGACAAACAACTGTTAACCTCATAGTTATAATTTCATATTTGATCTGGGCACATTTATTTCGGCACCCCCAACCTTTAACATTCCAACTATCTATCTTTAGTTTAACAGATAACAACTAACATAACAAAAACATCAAGATTAGACTACTCTAAGAGTTGTTCTATGGGCCATTGCAGCCAAACAGAAGCTTCCTTAGAGCTTATAATCTTGGCAATGGAATGCGGCCCATTTGGCCCCACACCCAAAGTCTTAGCCACTTCAGTAAGTTGATAATCATTAAGTAGCTTGAAAGGATTTTGAAGAACTTTTGAAGTAGTAGAGTTAAGGGATTTACTCCACTTTTGGAGCTGGAAGACTTCCTCTTAGGTTTAGCCAGATGCCTCACGAATGGCCTATTGGTGAGAGATATTATAACTCTCTGTTTCACCTATACGTATTATACAACGTATTATTTTATTTCGGTCATCTATTGTATTTTATTTCTTTTGGGCACATTAACATGCGTTATATTTATTTAATTAATTATGAGTTCATGTGAAAGCATATTCTTTGGTCCATTCCCAATAATTAATTAAATAAATATAATGCATGTTAATGAGACCAAAAGCAACCTAAATCAGAAACCCTAAATAAAATCCAAACCTAAATCCTAACTACCACTTCTCCACTAAACAACTTCTACTTATTTCTCCACTAATCCATCATTATCTTTTCTTAACCTCCCAACTACCCTATTCATTCTTCTCAATCTTGTCACGCCCCGATTCCCAAAAGGAATACGGAATACAGTCCGTGACGAAGCCCAGCGGATAATTTTCACCATCCATAAATTGTACGGATCTACTTGACACATCAGAACAGTAAATATAACAATATACTCAACCAAGCATGCATAAATAATCATAACTCAATAGTATTTATTCACAACAATAATGAATATTCCAAACAAATACAAGATCTGAAACAAAACTATATCATGGGACTACAAGTCTCAATACAGTAGCATGAATAAAATAGTTCAAACAATTTCATGCGAGACTACTTACGGTATTTAACTTGTATGACAAAAAAATACATATAAGCTACTTGCCTAATAATGACGACGAAGATGAAGAACTGAATAACGAGAATGGATCCCGACATATGAACACAACGCACGAACGAGAGACGGCACGAACAAGAGCAAGATCCACCAACGATAATATGGTGGTGCACGTGTTCTCACACACACGCACATGACAGCGGCAACAACGGCAACCACAGCAAGGCGACGACATCAACACGGGACAACAACGATAGTGATGAGGCGACTCCGACAACAAGCGGTGGTACAGAAAAGGCAGTGCTCGGCTGTTATCGACCACACCAGAAGACGAAGACAAAGAGGAGAAGACGACGATGCTAGGGCGATGCGACGGCAGTGTGAGCGGTGCTGCGACACTAGGGACAGGGGGCTACGGCACACTGTGGCAAGGGCAAGGAATAGCGGCACGGGGGTGTGTAGCGGATCAGGGGAAGAGGAGAGGTGTTTGTAGGGGGTCTACCGCCTTTGGAGGATAAGACGATGAAAGCGAGGAAGGGGGAGAGATCGGGAGGTCGGGAGGTGCAGGGTTCGAGGGTAGGAGATAGTGGGTGACAGCTGAGGTGAGAGAGAGACATAATTAGGGTTTGGTAATTTGGGTTAGGGTGTTAGAAGGGTTATATAGAGTCAATATGAGTTTGGGTGAACTAGGTAGTACTACCCAATAGGAAGAAAAGAGTTTAATAAGAGACAAATAGGCCATGAAATAGGTTTAAATAATAAACTCTCAAGAACAAATTTTTAGATTAATCAAATGAGAATAATAAGGCTGGATCAAGAGAAATGAATCAAGGAGAACAACAACAACAATTCAAAGGGACGAAAATCAAAAAATCAGAAATAAAATAAAATAACCAGGAATTTGATTAAAAATCAACAAAAATACAATAATGAGTAATAGGGTTACAAATCTACTGCGTTTTTATTTAATCTCCATCACCTAATCATCTCATTTAATCCCCTAATCACCCCATCATCTTCAAAATCTGAACCCCCTCTCATTCAAACCTACAACAACCAATCCACTGTCATCTCAACCACGACCTTCATTAACCCCCCAACTCCACAACCTTCATCACAACCATCAGCCTCCAACTCATCATTGTCAAACCCGACACCAGATAGCCCACACTGCCACCTTCCTCCCACTCCTTCCATCTCTACAGAATAACCCATATCCCTTAACCTGACAGCTCGAACACCTCAAACAACCACCTCCATCTCAATCCTGAACTAAACACCAACAACCAACTCCTTGCCTCCAATCCAAACCCGACATTCCTACTGCCATTGTTGTTCTTCTTGTCATCATTGTTGTTTCCCTCTCTTGCTAGAAGTAGAGCACGAAGCCAAGCATGAACCGGAGCACACACAACGCATCCCTTTAACTCTTAGCATGTAGTCTGTTTCATATCAAATTATTGTGTCGAAATCCAATCCATAGTGCTTACATGTCATATTAAATCACTAAATTCTTGAACTGGATATTGTTGATTCCTTTCCCTGTTGACTATCCCCTAATTTGATATTCGTAGAAAATCCCTGTAAATCCTTCCTTCCATGATCACCACACTACATGCACTATTATGATCACAAATTTATATGAACATCATTTTGTAGTGTTATTCTAGAACATATTGATATTGATTGGTACTTTTGTAACACCCCTGCCCCGGGCTCGGACGATTTATACAATTTATAAGACAAATTAGATACTATGTAGTACAACTGCCCACCACAGGCTGCCTCTCAAAAGGTGGTTAACCGAATTGGTGACTCTTGATCCTTGGCAATATTATTTATATAATATTTTATTAGATGAAACTATCGATGTGGGATCAAATCCCTTAACAATCCCGGTTTTTAATCCAACC
Source organism: Hemerocallis citrina (assembly GCA_017893485.1). Taxonomy (NCBI): domain Eukaryota; kingdom Viridiplantae; phylum Streptophyta; class Magnoliopsida; order Asparagales; family Asphodelaceae; genus Hemerocallis; species Hemerocallis citrina. The sequence continues at coordinate 216,891,339 of CM030362.1, forward strand.
CGTGCACACACTCATGGGAGTATACCCCCATCATGTGCCACGTGGCCTTCAAGAACACACAGCACACTTGTGCTGTGTTCTCCAATCCGGTGGGTCCCCCCACCATGTTCTCAAACCGGTACAATCAAACCCCTTTTCAAATCATTTTAATTCTTTTTTATAAATCCATCCCATAGAAACTTCTATAGGACAAAGTCAAATATCTTTTTATTTTATTTATTTCAAACCATATACATTTCAGAAATACGGGGTATTACATACACCCCCCCTTCAGAAATCAGCGTCCTCGCTGATGAGCACGGGGCATGCACAATCTAGTGCAGGATCTACTTTCTAGCCGATGTAGAGCATTTCTGTGAGCGTCACTCTCGTCTTTGGAATTCTGGAGACCAATCCCACTCTGCGGATCATTCTGTGGATAGACCTCTATCCATCGTCCCAGACTACTGGGGATTGTCTGTCTCTCTTCGCCGATCATCCTGGAGTCCATAACTCACTGCTCCTACACTCGATGTCGAAAGTCGGCTCTGATACCATTTGTAACACCCCTGCCCCGGGCTCGGACGATTTATACAATTTATAAGACAAATTAGATACTATGTAGTATAACTGCCCACCACAGGCTGCCTCTCAAAAGGTGGTTAACCGAATTGGTGACTCTTGATCCTTGGCAATATTATTTATATAATATTTTATTAGATGAAACTATCGATGTGGGATCAAATCCCTTAACAATCCCGGTTTTTAATCCAACCCGTGCACACACTCATGGGAGTATACCCCCATCATGTGCCACGTGGCCTTCAAGAACACATAGCACACTTGTGCTGTGTTCTCCAATCCGGTGGGTCCCCCCACCATGTTCTCAAACCGGTACAATCAAACCCCTTTTCAAATCATTTTAATTATTTTTTATAAATCCATCCCATAGAAACTTCTATAGGACAAAGTCAAATCTCTTTTTATTTTATTTATTTCAAACCATATACATTTCAGAAATACGGGGTATTACAACTTTTGTTGCACGTCAAAAATTATAAATTTAATGTGATGGATAACGATCCTCTTAGATATGTATTTGATAAATTCTAACCTTAATCATTGATATGAGTAGCTCCTTTTATTGAAATCGATCTTTTTGCCTTGTTATTGTTATAATTAAGTAGCTCGATGTTTCAGTTAATTGTAGTGTGTTGTAGAATGTTAGAGAATTGTAAAATCGTGACTGAGGCCTTAGATCATCCCGCTGAGATTTAGTGTGATTACAAAGAGCAAAAATATTAAATGATGGATTGAGGATTGAGACTTTAAATATAAAGTATTTCAGACTTTTCACTGACGGAATGATTGATTTTTGTACTGAGATTAGCCAGAAATCCCTGCAACCAAATCTGCAGTTTTATATATGCATGATGTATCCGATTGAGTGTGGACTCTAGAGCTCCTTGTGGTTTTGAAATTTGAATTGTAGATTGTGAGATATTGAGCTTTTAGTTCTAGCACGTCATAAATTCTAGATTACTGCTTGAAGTGTATCATTCTGATAAATTACATAAAATAACAAATTGTTAGTGGAATTCTGACCTGATATAAACTTGAGTGTTAATGGACATTGTTACAGTTTAGATTATGATTTTTGTGCAATATAATAATGATTTTTTAGTGGAATTATAAGCATTAGAACTTGACCCTACGTTGCTACTTAAAAATTAGACCTGTAAAGAATAGACTGGTAGGCATAACTATGGAACTTATTTGTGTCGGGTGAATAGGCATTGGTTTCGGAAGAAAGTCCATTTTCTAGAACCCCTGACAAAATTGGATTTGCATTTCTGTAGCAGCGAAAAGTGAGTTTTAACGTAGACATATGTTGCTATCCAGAATTGTAGTAGTGTCTTTTGACTATATTTATGTCTAGTTATCCTTGTGTTAATGACTTGTATAGATATAATGATTCGAAGGATTTCTCTATACCATGCATTGCATTTACCTGTTGATATTCTCTTGATTATTGCCTTGATACCATTATTCCAACAGTTTGCATCGACTGCATGTTCATGTTTAACTAGATAAAAGAATGGCAAGACGGGGTTACAAATGGGTATGACTAAGTAGTGAACAATATAATGGAGTGTATTCAGAAGGAGGCCTGTGTTTCCTGTAATAGTGATTATTGATTCTTGATCATTGACTCATAATTACTGGATTCCTGATTACATGTCATGATTATTGATACTGTCACTAGAAGAACCGATCCTATAGACTTCACCAATTAGGTTCAAACGTTCACTTCTTTGATTTACACCCAAACCTGTGGTATGGGACACATGGTTGCATGCATTAGATATATTAATAAAACTGATTGACTTAAGATTGACACTGAGCATTGACATAATTCCCGATTACGTGAATATCGATTACCAATTGATTTAACCTTGAAGTCCTGATTTCACTCGTTTACAGTTGTTACTTGCATCGTACATGATCATACTATTTCAGTATTTGCCCTGCTACTTTTACTTCCATGTTGTTCTTTGTCGTCTTGCTAGCACACTGTTTGTTACTACTTGCTATCCAAAGCTTACTCTAACTAACACCCCCCACTAGTCCAGATGATGATTATGCATGTACTGATGGTGAATTGTAACACCCTGCAAAATCGAGTTATGACTATTTTGCCCACGCTTGTTATGCACATGTATTTTGTACAGTTACGAGTAATATCCGTAACATATTTTAATATAAATGTCCTACGTATTTCTGCATTTCAATTATTTATACATTTTTCGTCATCTAAAAATTCATTTTCATCCTATTCTGAGCCAATTTAAATATTTAGTTTAATCTTTATGTTTTAAGTGCATTGCACGTGGTTTCAATACACTTGTCGATTACGTATATTCTACCGTTACGTGTAATATTATAAAATTTTCTACGTGTTCAATTATTTATTTTATAATTTGTTCAAATTCGTTTCATAAATTGAAATTCATTTTTCTCTTATTTTGACTCAAATATATTTTTACATGTGTGGTGTACGTGTTTTCTATGCACGCGTTGATTATATTGTTGTATATTTAATAAAAAGTATTTTACATGTTTTTTATTTTGATTGTTATAGACATTTTTCGTTTTCTTGAATTTATCTCATATATGAATATTTATTAGCACGTGCTTTTCACCTGTTTCTTTTTATGCACGTGCAAATTGTGCTATTTTATTACAAAGTTGTGCACTAAAAGTTTCACTAGGCTAATTATAATAAATATAATATGAGTATTTATTAAAAATAAGAATTTAAAATGGAATAAAATAATAAAAGTGAAAATAAAATGAGAAAGTGTACAAAACACGTGTACACGTGCAATGTGCACTCTTTCAAAAATGGCTGCATATAGGAGAGAGTGGGGTGGGTGTGTGAGTGGGTGTGAGTGGGTGGTTGCCAAAACTACTCCCTAATTTTCCATATAAATACCCCCTAATCTAACCTCATATGAACCCAAATAAATAAATTAAAAAACAGGAGAACAAGAGGTGTTTTGCTGCTATTTGCTTACGGGAAATCCAAGGGAGGGAGCTACGTATTTTCGGAGTAGGGGATTGTGGAGATTTTGCTAAGGTTTCAACTACTAGAAGGTCTCTTTTGAGGTGGGTGTTTCTCCAACTTTCTAATATAATTTTTTTAGTATAATGCTGGATTGTAGAATATATATGCGTGAATTGTTAGATGCATAATAATTTGAATTGTTAGATGCATAATAACAAACATTATGCAGGACTTTGGACGGTTAAAGAATGGGCAGTCCTTAACTCGATGGCCAAATTTTTTGCAGTTGAAGCAAAAGAATCTTTGTCGATGGCACTCAGTTGTGTCGTGGTCCCCCTCACCGTATATCATGCATCTCCTCTCCCTTTTCCTCCTCTGATTATGGTTGGGTTGGGTTTGGGAAACTTGTGTGATATGGAGGTATGTTTTGTTTGAAGTGGAAGTGGCCCCGCTTCTTAAAATACGTAATACGAGTACGTAACGAAGGCCCAGCGAATGATGTAAACATCATCCATGAGCTGTACCGGTCTAACTCAACAATATGAACAACAAAAACAACCACGCAAGAGAATATAATCACATGAATCAAAGAACAACTTCAATAATAGATGAAAAGATCCGAAACATAATATTCAACATAATATCCAACATCTGGAAAAACAAACTCCAGGACAAAAGCTCAAAACAATGTATAATATCAAAGACAAAGTTCAAAGGATAGATATATAGCATAAAATAATTCATGCAGTGAAATCTTCGGCTCCATCTTCTATAATTGTTGTTCACTAATTCCTTCTGATAATGTTCCTTCAGTACCTGTAAACTCGTGATCTAAAAAGAGAGAAAATAATATCCGTAGAGCAAGTCATGGACAGCAAGTAGAGGGAAACAGAGAACAATGAGAAGCACGGTACATCAAGAATGAACGAATGGATCAAAGTCAAGAACAAAATCAAGGATTGCTGGTAATGTCAAAGGTTTATATTATAATTATGCATTAATTAATAATGTCAATTTAAGTTCTATATTGATGACTGTATACGGGATCAAGCATGAAATGTGAAATGCGGGTTATTAATTATTTTATTAACCTATCTAGTGCAAGTACTATTACATCCCATTCCACTAGTTCGGTGCAAGCAAATAGTGAACGTTTTAGACTGATGGTGAACTCAACAGATCGTGTACTCGGTAACAAGAGACAAGATGTCATGATATCTTGATCACAAAATGACAAGCATTTCTCCACCTTCCATGTAATAAACCATGCAAGCGAGAAGGCCTTTACCGAGTACAGTTTCCGATTGTTCACACCAAGTCAACCGATAATACCTCAGCTTGTTAATATTTTATTTCATCCTATGTGAGCATGCAAGAAGGTGTCAAAGCTGTATCATACTAGGCGTGACTAATTCTACTCGTTACAAACAAAGAAAGAAGAAATATATTAAATCAACACAAATCATACAATCTGGACAGCAGGACGTTACTATACAAAAATAGATATTCTCACTACTACATAAAAGCAAATCTGGATCCGTCAAAAAATTCTGGAAACTAGACTCTCTGCCGGTTCTAGCGCATATATACATAAGACATATCAATATAATAGAAACTGGGTTCAAATTCCTATTCTTTACAGATCTCATGTTCAGGCAGCAAGTTATAGATTATGTTCACATATATGAATTAGGTCAGAAAACTCATCAATTAAATCTACAAAATTTCAGGGTGATTTCTACACATGTCTAGTCTCAGTCAAATTAATTTCAATTTTTTATTTATTGTTAACATGCTCTATTTATTAATACATCAGAATGATACGCATGAATTTGGGAATCTGGAAATCCAGACCAAGTAGTGCTAAAATACTGATATCCAGCTCATTAAAACTCAGAATTCAATTTCGTCAAAAGTTCTGGAAAATAGACTCAAGGGGCTACAATTCATATCTACAAAGTTCTTTCAAATTACTACAGAAACAGGTTCGAAATTCTGATACAAAAAGAAGTAAACAGCAGGCCAACAAATGATTTAATTTGAATAGACAATTATTTAATCATACAAACATATGGTTCATGTTAAATAAATAAACAAAGTTCTATTTGATGATTAACATGCAATTTCTAGATATATGATGCAATTTAGAGTCACGGCAATTAGTTCATCAAATCAAATTCAATCGGAAAGATTCAATACATCAAACAACTCTATAACATGGATTTAGTTATTTTTATATATTTTGTGCATATGCAATGTGCAATAAGGACTAGGGTTCGAATGAAAGATGAAGGCATAAAGTCAAGGATATCTCGAGTCAGCTCGTGTAAACCCTCCATATACTCAATGGAAGATGAATAGTATAGCAATAAGAAATTATTAGAAACTACTTGCGGAGAACAAAAGAGTTCTTGAACAAGAAAAATAAACTAGTTCAAGAGAGACTTGCCTTTTAGAAGGAAATTTAGAATATAAGGAATAATGGGATAAGGATCCCAGCAACAACGAAGCACACGAAAACATGTAGAAAGCGATACTTGCAAAACAGCGAATACATATGAGATGCACGTAAAACTCCAATACAGCAAGATCGACAGCAATGGCACAGCGGCAACGCGGTGGCTCCGGCTTCGACGCTAGGCGGAGACTGGCAGAAGTTAGGAGTTAGGGCGGCAACTGGGGTGGCTAGTCAACGAACAGCGATCGACTGAGTGGGGGAGAGCTCGCGATGGTGAATGGTGAACAGGGCTTCGGGGAGGTCGAGGTGCCAGTTTCGGTCGACTGATGGGTTCTCGGGTCTGGGGTGGAGACACAGGGATGAAGGAGTGGTGAAGGTTGACGAGGAAGACGAGGTGGTGGGCGACAAGATGGTGGATGGCGGGATGCTGACGAGGTCGAGGAGAGGACGGTGGAAGTCGAGAGTGGTCGAAGTCAGGCATCGTTGGGTTTGGGTGAACAGAGGATGAGAGAGAGTCGAGAGGTTAGGGAAAGAGAGCAGCCGGTGGTAGGAGAGAGAGAGAGAGATTAATAGGGTTAATAATTAATTAGGGTTTACGGGGTATTTATATGATAATAGATGTTGGGTTTTGGATTGCGGGTTAACGGGTTAAAGGCATGGGTTTAGGATCCAAAAAGAGAAAAATAGATAGAATTAAATAGGATATGAATATAATGGATAAATGTAAACCCAAAACACAAAGGAGTAAAATTAGTAGTGAGCCAAAAAATTCAGGGTTCAAGACAAAAAGAGTACAAAATGATCAAAAGAGAATAAATGAGCCCAAAAAAAAGAAATATTTATTATTTAAAAGAGATTCGAATACAATAATCAAAAGAAGAAAATTACAATAAAAATCCAAAAACAGAAAAATAGGGGTTAGAATCGTGCTCACCTTACAAGAAGAATTTCGTCCTCGAAATTCATACAAGTGGTACATAGGGCGACCCTGAAAACAAAAGAAAAACAAAAGAAAACTACCCAAACAAGTGAGGAAAATTCTCCCGGATCTCCTCCTCCAACTCCCAAGTCGACTCACCTGGTGAGTGAGGATTGAAAGAAACTCGAACCAGCTTGATGACTCTATTCTTCAACACCTTCTCTCGACAGTCTAAGATAGAGACTGGCTGAATCACACAGGACAAGTCGGGCCTCACGGACAACTCTGAGTAATAAAAAACATGACTATCATCCCTGATTTATTTCTTGAGCTAAGAAACATGGAATAAATCATGAACACCTGCTGAAGCCGGTGGCAACGCCAGCCTATAGGCTACCTTGTCCACACGTTCCATAATATCGAATGGACTGATGAACCAGTGACTAACTTGCCCCCACCTCCAAAACGAATAACACCTCTCCATGGAGGCCTTTGACGACAGTCAGCCCATTTCCTCTGCCTATCCTGAGCTGCATGTAAGTGCTTTGTGATCTGATCCACGACTTTAACTATCGATGTGATCAACTCAGGCCCCAAAAGTTTCCTCTCACCAATATCATCCCAGCAGACCGATGATCTACACTTGTGCCCATACAGAGCCTCAAATAGTGCTGTCTTAAGACTCGCTTGATAATTGTTGTTGTATGAGAACTCGGCTAAGTGCAGATGATCTTCCCACGAAACTCCAAACTAAAGAACGCAGGATCTCAACATGTCTTCTAGGGTCTGAATCGTCCTTTCCGACTACCCATCTATCTGTGGATGGAACACTGTACTATAGCTCAACTTAGTACCCCAGCCCTTCTACAAACTCTCCCAAAACTGAGACCTGAATCTCGCATCTCTATCCGATATGATGCTGACAGGAACTCCATGTAGTCTCACAACCTCCTGAATATACTTCTCAGTCAAACTGTCTATGGACTGACCCACACGAAAGGGGATGAAGTGGGCACACTTCGACAACCGATCCACTATCACCCAGATAGCATTATGACCCTTGGAACTCCTAGGCAAAGCTGTTGCAAAACCCATTGTGATGTTCTCCCATTTCCACTCTGGGATTGGAAGAGTTTTCCAAAGTCATGCAGTTCTTTGATGCTCTGCCTTCACTTGCTGGCAAATCGGACACTGCGACACAAACCTTGCCATAGCTCTTTTCATACCATGCCACTAGAAATGTTGCTTCAAATCCCCGTACATCTTAGTACCACCTGGATGAATACAATACCAAGATCGATGAGCTTCTTTAAATAGCTTCTGCTTGACTTTTTCTCTAGGTACACACAACCTAGAGCCAAAACGAAGCGACCCATCAGAATGAATGGTCAGATCAGTTCTCAGGTCTGCTTTCACTTCACATCGAAACTTCTGCAACTGCTGATCGCTCGCTTGGGCTTCCTTGATCTACTCTACCAAAGAAGACTGCAACTACAACATCATGACCTACTGTGCCAAACCAGAAAGAATCACATGCAACACCAACCTTCTCATATCCTCCACTATTTCCTTCTGCTTAGTGTGGAACATAGCAGTAGGTCTTCTAATCAAAGCATCAGGTACCATGTTCACTTTCCCCAGGGTGATACTACAAATCGATGACAAAATCTGCCATCAATTCCAACCATCTCCTTTGTCTCATGTTCAATTCCTTCTGCGTGAACACATACTTGAGGCTCATGTGATCTGTGAATATCTCCACTCTATCCCCAAACAGATAATTCCTCCACAACTTCAAGGCAAAAATCACGGCTGCAAGCTCCAGATCATGCGTGGCATAGTTCTTCCCAAGAGGCCTCAACTGTCTAGATGCATAAGCAACCAACCTACCTCCCTGCATCAGCACTGCTCCCAGACCTATGCCTGAAGCATCACAATGGAACACAAAACTGCCCGAATCATCGGGTGTAGTCATTACAGGCCCTGACGTCAACCGACGCTTCAACTCAGCAAAAGCTTCATCACAAGCCTCATCCCAATCAAGTTTCTACTCCTTCATTAAACTGGTCAGAAGCCCAGCTATCTTCGAGAAGTCCTAAACGAACTTAGGATAATACCCTTCCAAACCAAGAAAGCTTCGCACCTCAGATACTGATTTCGGAATCGGCCAATCCTTGACTACAGAGATCTTCGACAGATCAACAAAAACACCATTACCAGAAATAATGTGGCCCAGAAAAGTAAACTGCTCTATCCAAAACTCACACTTGTTGAGCTTCCTATAAGCTGGTTCTCCCTCAAGGTTTGTAAAACAACCCTCAAATGCTCAGCATGATCTTCACGGTTTCTAGAATACACCAAGATGTCGTCAATGAAAACCACAAAAAACTGGTCCAAAAATGGCGAGAACGCCCTGTTCATCAGACTCATGAACACAGTTGATACATTGGTAATACCGAAGGGCATCACCAAGAACTCATAATGCCCGTACCTCATTCAAAATGCCATTTTCTGAACATCTTCTAACTTCACCTTAACTTGATGATAACCAGAATGAAGATCCAACTCCGAGAACAGATCGTTAATCATCAGCAATGAGTACCTATTCCACATTATTCAACTCTCGATAGTCAATGCAAAGTCTGCGGCTACCGTCCTTCTTGCTAAAGAATAGAACTGGGGCTCCCCAAGGCGAAACACTAGGCTTAATGAAACCCTTATCCAACAGCTCTTGAACTTGCACCTTCTGTTCTACCAATTCAACCGGTGCCATGCAATACAGATTCTTTGAGATGGGTGCCACACCGGGCTGAACATCAATGCTGAACTCCATATCTCGGTCTAGCAGTAATCTGGGCAATTCCTTGGAAAAGACATCAAGGAAGTCCCGCACAACTATTGGTGCAATATCCCCATCAAGGCCCAACGACACAAGTGTAACAGCCTTAGGGTCAATCGAGCTCTTAACACGCCCTGACAGTGTCTCACCAGCATGGAACTCGAACTCTGGTTGCCCAAGAAGCCTAAAAGTCACCTTCTCACAGCAATCAATCATGGCAAAAGAAACACCTAACCAGTCCATGCCCAGAATAACATCAAAACTGGAATTGGGAACCACAATCAGATAGATCTAGAAATCCACACCACTAATCAGCAACGGGCTTTACTTGCATACCGTAGAACAGACAATGACACCCCCACCTGTGGTGATGTCCCAAGTTGTGGGCATAGCATCGCTGACCAAACTATGCTGATCAATAAAGCAAGAGGAAATAAAAGAGTGGGTAGCACCGCAGTCAAACAAAATGGAAGAGAGAAAACTAAAATGACACCTAAAAGATGATCAAACAAAGAAATGAGATGCAAGCAGGATATATGCACGAATAATTGTACAAAAGAAGGAAATACATGCAGAAAACTAAAGTAAAGAAAATGAATAGTACAACTACTGTGATATACCTATAACCACTCCAATAGCTGCCTCTACTTCCTCAACAGTCAGGTTATAGGCCTGACCACGACCTCCAGTCTGGCCTCCCCTAGGGGCCACATGCCTCTGATCAAAGATTTGCCTCTGCGATGGAAGAGGCAGTCTACCCTGACCACGAGTCGGTGCTCCATGCTGAGCAGCACCTCCAACCGGTGCAGGAGTCCTCTTCCTCGAATAGTCACGAACCATATGGTCACTGCTTCCACACACCAGACACAGACGATTGGCAATCCTGAAGTCTCGCTGTGAATGAACAACCTTGTGGGAGTAACCACAAGTCTCAGCAGTCCTTGGAACAACAGGCGGATACGGCTGTGCTCTTGCGGGAGGGGGCAGAACTGGCCTCCGAATAGGTCCTCTAGTAGGCCGAACTGCAATAGGGTGCGGAATAGTCTGCGGAGAAACACCCGACCTCCTAAATCCGGACAGCATCCAGAAGAGCAGACAAACGGTCTTAGATGGAAATCTCAAACCCAACTGAAATCTGCAAGTCCTGTCCTCGTCAGTGGCTACTAGGGCAGGAGCAAAACGACTAAGCCAAGTAAACTCTGCAGCATAATCGTCCACGGAACGGTTCCCCTGGGTTAAGACAATGCTCAAATTAATATTGTTACATGTGCAGTAGACAACAACAATGACATTAAAGAACGCTATCTGACTAACCTGGGTTACAGAAACGAATTGTCGTTCCATCTCTGCCTTGGTGACACTAGGAAAGAACTTCGCCATGATGTTCTCCGTGAAAGTAGCCCACTCGATGGGTCTCGCAATCCTTTCAGTCTCAGCCTGCAACCAGATATTGGCGAGATCCACCAGCTGGATGCTAACCGCATCCACATGATCAACATCAGCAACTCGAGCAGCGATCAACAACTGCTCCATCGGATAAGCCATTGCTCAGCCTTCAACGGTGACTCAGTGCCCAAAAATATGTCCGGGTGCAGGCTTATGAAATCTGGGCTATGATAGAAGAACCCTTAGCCAAACCTGGGCTCTGATACTACTAAAAACCCTGTTACGCACCGCTTCCCAAAATACGGAATACGAGTACGTAACGAAGGCCCAACGAATGATGTAAACACCATCCATGAGCTGTACCAATCTAACTCAATAATACGAACAACAACCACGCAAGAGAATAAAATCACATGAATCAAAGAACAACTTCAATAATGGATGAAATGGTCCAAAACATAATATCCAACATAATATCCAATATCTGGGAAAACAAACTCCGGAAGAAAATCCCAAAACAATGTATAATATTAAAGAAAAAGTTCAAAGGATAGATATATAGCATAAAATAATTCAAGCAGTGAAATCTTCGGCTCCATCTTCTAAAATCGTTGCTCACAAATTCCTTCTGATAGTGTTCCTTCAGCACCTGTAAACTTGTGATCTAAAAAGAGAAAAAATAATATCCGTAGAGCAAGTCATGAATTGCAAGTAGAGGGAAACAGAGAATAATGAGAAGCATGGTACATCAAGAATGAACAAATGGATCAAAGTCAAGAACAAAATCAAGGATTGGTAGTAATGTCAAATGTCTATATTTAATCATGCATTAATTAATAATGTCAATTTAAGTTCTATATTGATGACTGTATACGGGATCAAGCATGAAATATCAAAATGTGGGTTATTAATCATTTTATTAAACTATCTAGTGCAAGTACTACTGCGTTCCATTCCACAGCTTCGGTGGAAGTAAATAGTGAACGTTTTAGACAGATGCTGAACTCAATAGATCGTGTACTCGGTAACAGATGACAAGATATCATGATAGCGTGGTCACACAGTGACAAGCACTTTTCCACCTTCCATGTAATAAACCATGCAAGCAAGAAGGCCATTACTGAGCACACCTTCCGATTCTTCACTACCAAGTCAACCCATAATACCCCGGCTTGTTAATATTTTATTTCATCCTATGTGAGCATGCAAGAAGGGATCAAGATTGTATCATCCTAGGTGCAACTAATTCTACTCGTTAGAGACAAAGCAAGAAGCAAGTATATTAAATCAACACAAATCATACAATTTGGACAGTAGGACGTTACTGTACAAAAACAGATATTCCCGCTGCTACAGAAAAGCAAATCTGGACCCATCAGAAGTTCTAAAAACTAGACTCTCTGTAGGTTCTAGTGCATATACATACGAAATATAAATATAACAGAAACTGGGTTCAAATTCCGATTCTTTACAGATCTCATGTTCAGATAATAGGTTAGAGATTATGTTCAAATATATCAATCAGGTCAGAATACTCATTAATTAAATCTACAAAATTTTAGGGTGACTCCCACACATGTCTCGTCTCAGTCAAATTAATTTCATATTTTTGTTTTACTATTAACATGTTCTCTTTATTAATACATCAGAATGATACGCATGAATTTGGGAATCTGGAAATCCAGACACAGCAGTACTAAAAGACTGATATCTAGTAGATTATAACTCAGAATTCAATTAGGTCGAAAGTTCTGGAAAATAGACTCATGGGGCTACAATTCATATTTATAAAGTTCTTTCAAATTACTACAGCAACAGGTTCGAAATTTTGATACAAAAAGAAATAAACTGCAGGCAAGAAAATAATTTAATATGAATAGGATACTATTTCATTGTTCATGATAAATAAATAAACAAAGTGCTATTTGATTATTAACATGCAATTTCTAAATTTATGATGCAATTTATAGTCATGGCAATTAGTTCATCAAATCAAATTCAATCAGAAAGATTCAATACATCAAACAACTCTATAACATGGATATAGTTATTTTTATGTATTTCATGCATATGCAATGTGCAATAGGAACTAGGGTTCGTATCAAAGATGAAGGCACGAAGTCAAGGATATATCGGGTTAGCTCGTGTAAACCCTCAATATACTCAACGGAAGATGAATAGTACACCAATACGAAATTATTAGGAACTACTTGCGGAGAATAAAAGAGTTCTTGAACAAGAAAAATAAACTAGTTCAAGAGAGACTTCCCTTTTAGATGGTAAATTCGAATATAAGGAATAACAGGATAAGGATCCCGGCTGTAACGAAGCACGCGAAAACACATAGAAAGCGATACATGCTAAACAGCAAATACACGTGTGATGCACGTAAAAGTTCAACACAAAAAGATTGATGGACAACGGTCGATTGAGCGGGGGAGGGCTCGGTGATGGTCGATGGTGAACAGGGCTTCGGGAGGGGCACTCTGTTTTGGGGAGGAAAATAAGGGAAAAGGCGGGAGGTCGAGGTGGCGGTTGCAGTCAACTGTTGGGTTCTCGGGTCTGGGGTGGAGACAAAGGGACGGAGGAGCGACGAGGGTTGACGAGGAAGACGAGGTGGAGGGCGACGGGATGGTGGATGGCGGGATGCTGACGAGATCGAGGAGAGGACGGTGGAAGTCGAAGGTGGTCAAAGTAAGGCATCGATGGGTTTAGGCAAACAGAGGATCAAAGAGAGTCGGGAGGTTAGGGAGAGAGCGGCAGATGGTAGGAGAGAGTGCGAGATATTAATAGGGTTAATAATTAATTAGGGATTAGGGGGTATTTATATGGGATAATAGATGTTAGGTTTTGGGTTGCGGGTTAACGGGTTTAGGATCCAAACAGAGAAAAATAGATAGAATTAAATAGGATATGAATATAATGAATCAATATAAACCCAAAACACAAAGGAGTAAAATTAGTAGTGAGCCAAAAAATTAAGAGTTCAAGCCAAAAAGAGTACAAAATGATCAAAAGAGAATAAATGAGCCCAAAAAAAGCAAGATTTATTATTTAAAAGAGATTCGAATACAGTAATGAATAGAAGAAAATTACAATAAAAATCCAAAAACAGAATAATAGGGGTTACAGGAAGGGTTGGAAAATGGTTTTGGATTGGGAATGTGCTGGCAGCATTGAGAGTGATGAGGGATGTCAAAGGGTTTTTGGGGTGGCAGAATAGGGGGTCTAGGATACTTAAGTGCCTCCATGTAGGAAGCATGACAATGCTTCTCCTTAGGCACCCAGAATCTCCCTCCTCCTCCCCAGGCGTCTCTGCTTGTTTGACCAAATCTTCTCCCATGTGAAGATAGAATTGGCACTGGCAATTAAGCAGAGTGAATCTTTTCTACCTGACCGATTAGACTTTTTCGCATCAGATGTTGCAGTTAGTTGGATTCTCAATAACCAAACTGTGTTATATATTAACAAGGATTTGCATTCACATAAACAACTAAACATAAAAGAGAAAACATTATACCTTTGTAAATCTATGCGGTATCGACCTTCTATAATAGGGGAGAAAGTCTTGGAGTCCTCAGAGTTATTGTAGTTCGTAGTTGTTAGAGGCATCAGGATCTTCGAAGGAGACAGGGTCATCAGAATCATGGGGGGCATCAAATAGTCAGGGTCATTGGATGGTGGAAGGCGGGGAGCCATAGGGATTGCCGAGAGAGAGATCAACGTGCTAGGTTGTAAGAAGTAGAGACAGAGGAGAAGAGATATCACAATAGAGTTCTAAATGTCTTATGAACTGAGTGGATAAGAAATTTGACTAGAACAGAGTGGATAAGAAAATTTTACTACAACTTGTGTAATACATTATTTTATTAAGTTACAGAATTTCAGTTGTTAATCATCTAGATCTGTAATGCCCCGAATTTCATAAACAAGATACCCATGACTCCAGAATCTCTTACTTCAATGTAATACAAAATACAGTACAAATTACAGGGAAAATTTAGAACTTTCATCACATCATTGTTCATTACAAATATTAGAGTATTTTACACAATAAATAACAACTTGTTATAATTGTCAAGCTTCAGTTTTCCACTAGAGCCCACAACAACCTCGAATCCATACCACTCACAGAACACAAATCCTGCAAAAATCTTCCCAGCTGTGGGAACGTCAGTTAAATTCAACTGACACAATGCTAATAACAATAGTGATATTTTAATTCTCAACAACCAACAAATTTGATGGAAAATAAAAAAATAAATAATGCGGAAAGTTGATCTAGTCTAGGCGTATAAGTGTATGCCATGACCCTGAAATCTAATGCACAAAACAAATGCACACAATGCTCATTTCTAATGCATGCTTGTTTGGAATTCTGTGTCGCCCATACAACATAGGTTCTGAATGCAAGCTTCTAACATTCTTCCTTATTCAGGGTCTAATCCCTCCATATGCAAATCCTATAACTAAAACAAACTTCAAGATTCAGACATGTCACGAGTATTGGCACTCATGCCGGCATCTGGAGACCATTCCACTTCGCCCGTCGATATTGAGCTCTCTCCTCACCCTTACCTCCCATGAGTGTCGCTCTCGACCAGGAATTCTAGGGATCATCTTGCCTTGTAAGATCATTCTGGAGCTCTCATTGCACGAACCTCCTGTGAGTGTCACTTCAGTCCTGAAACTGGAGACTCGTCTCACTCCGCCTGACTATTTAGAGGCCCCTTCTCACATTTACTCTTGCTTCGTCACAACTCACTAACAAACGCCATCTAGAGTTAGTGTAACCCTACCGGAATTAACTCAACAAATACTGGAATACTAGCTCAACCTGGCTTAACACAAACTTGTTGACACCTTGGGTCCTACTCAACCTCTAGAACTCTATCCAACTAGGACGTCGCACCCCAAGCCAGTCTAGGGTTATCTTCGACAACCCTAACTCTTAAAGTAATCTCAAACTAGGAGTCATTAAAATACTAATTATTTCGAGTTTGAAACTCAAAATAAGCTAGATTCCACTCACATCAGTCTTGATCTCATACCCAATTAATCCCATTTCCAAATCCCGATTTGTTTCTCCAAATAATAATGAACTATATCATCAGATTTTATTCAATAACAACTCTTGTTTATCAATTATTAAAAATTAAGTGAGTTGTTATACAACTAAATCTAATTCAATTAGATAACTAATCACTTCTCATTTCAAAGATCTAATACCCAAAATCAACCCTAGTCTCAGACCCCAATCCAAACAAACCCCCAAATTTAACTTAATTAAACCCTAAATATGAAATTATTACATTGTTCAATGTTTCGAAGTGAAAATTGAATTGGGTGTAGGGGTATTGTTGTAGACCACATTGGGATGAAATTCATGTGCATTGTGTGCTTGCACTTGCTATCTACTTTGAGTAGAAACATGGGGAGCGCCCGATCACGATTTCTCAAGGGAACGGGACTGGGAATGACTCTGTTTTGGCATAAACGCCAAGTGTGTGCTTGCTATTTGGAATCTTACATTAATTGTCGTTTTTAGGACTGTTGGAACCCCTATTTGGGTATTCATAGGTTAGAACTTACTCCTAGTGTGTACCTTATTGGGGTATGTTGGTTGATTTTTGAGACTCTAGGACTAAGTCTTGTTGACAAACCTAGATGGGTAGAATTGGACCCGTGTCGCCTAGAACGCGTTGGAGGAGATGACTCGTGCGCCGACGTACTCACCGTGCATGGATGGATTCCATGGTTTGTATTTGGAGGTACCACTTATTGAGGACCGTGGAGCGTTAAGTTTAGCGGGAGCTACTTGTTAGTCGGGCTGAGGTTGCGATCGAACTCCAAGCGTAGATGGTGGTTGCGGCAATCAACGGAGTCAGTTCGTCGTTGGTTCGTGCTAAGTGTGGGCCGAGGCGAGTCAACCCTTGGGCCGGACTTGAGGGCTAGTTGAGCCCTAGTGAGGGATGGGTTGAGATCTATCAATGATAAGGGTAACTAATTAGAAAGAGCATGCAAGTAGAACTTAACTAGTTGTTCATAGCAAGCCAAGTTGATTACCAAGTTAGGGATTGGTTATGGTAGACAAATTGCCTAACTAAGGGCTAGATCGAGTCTTGGTTGATTTGTAAGGACAGGCACTAGCGATGTAATATCCTAAATTTCTATTTATAATTAATTGAGAAACTATTGATTTAACGTGTTGTGCACGTAAATTCTTGTACATTTTTCCTCATAAATTATCTTTTTCATAACATGAACAAACAATCGTTTTTTAAAATCTTTCTCCTTATTTTCTAAAGCCTATTTTTAAAGGCTAGGCCTATTTTTCTAATTTAAGCCCATCCTAATTAATTAAGCATTTTATTAATAACCTAGGGCTCTAAAAGCCCATTAATTTGAAGCCCACTAATTAAATTACCTTTTAATTGTTATAACATGTAGTGTAAACATATTTAGTAGAAAATAAATTAACTAATCATGTACAACTTATTAATAGAGAGTACTAGATGAGACAAGTGCATTGCACTAGCACGTGTCTAGTTGTGCATGGGGGTGTGGCCGGATGGAGCAAGGAGAGATGGAGAGAGTGGGGTTATGGATTGAAGTGGTTATGTGATCATGGGTAGTTGCTACAACTCCCTAACTCATCCTAGCCTTTAATCTCTAACCATTTGATTTAATCCTAACCATCTATTCTCACCCTAAAAGTGTATAAATGCCCCCTAGGCCTTCTCATTTAGTACACTAGAAAATTTAATAAGAAAGAAAAGATCAGAGTGAGGAAAAGATTGAGAACTTTAGTAAGTAAAAGATTGAGGGTCTGTTTGGTTTTTTTTTTTTTTTTTTTGTTTTTTTTTGTTTTTTTTTTTTCCGACCGAAACCCCAAAACTTGTTTGGTTATGGGGTTTTGTGAAAACAGTTTTCACAAAACTCCACTTCAGTCATTTTCTACTTTTTCACATCCTCTCTCTAAATATATTTATATA
The DNA here is from genome assembly GCA_017893485.1 of Hemerocallis citrina. Taxonomy (NCBI): domain Eukaryota; kingdom Viridiplantae; phylum Streptophyta; class Magnoliopsida; order Asparagales; family Asphodelaceae; genus Hemerocallis; species Hemerocallis citrina. The sequence continues at coordinate 216,909,483 of CM030362.1, forward strand.
TTATTATTATTATTATTATATTTATAATATATTATTGTTACATATATATTATTATTATTATAATTATTTTTAGTTTTTAATATATATATATATATATATATATATATATATATATATATATATATATATATATATATATATATATTAATATTATAATGTACATTATTATTTCATATATACTATTTTATATATACTATTATAATATTCTATTATAATTATAATATATATTATTATTATTATATATTACTATTATATATTCTTATATATATTATTATATAATTTTTTTTATTATAATAATTTATTCAATATATAATTATAATATATTATTATTTCATAAATATTATTATAATTATTATATGTTATTTTATATATTTATATTATTAAATATGTTATTTATAATTAATTATTTTACATTATTATATAATACACAATTATTATAATATATTATTATTTTATATATACTATTTTATATATACTATTATTATTATATTATTATTATTATATATTTTATTTTTATATATATTATTATTTTATTTATACTGTTTTATATATACTATTATTATATTATATTATATTATTATTGTATATATTACTATTTTATATATACTATTTTATATATACTATTATTATATTATATTATTATTATATATATTATTATTATATATATTATTATTATATATTTCAATTATATATTATTATACATATTGTTATATAGTATACTATTATTATAATATATTGTTATATATATATTTATAATATATTACTGTTACATATATATTATTATGATTATTATTATTATTATTATTATATATATATAATATTATTATTTTTATTTTTTAATATATATATATATACATATATATATATATTAGAAAATAAAAATAATAATATTATATATATATACTATTATTATAATATATATTATTATTTTGATATATACTAGTTTATATATACTATTATAATAATCTATTTTTATTATAATATATATTATTATTATTATATATTACTATTATATATTATTATATAATTTATTATTATTATAATAAGTTGTTTAATATATAATTGTAATAGATTATAATTACATATATATTATTATAATTATTATATGTTATTATATATACGTATATTATTAAATATGTTTATCATAATAAATTATTTTATATTATTATATAATATACAACTATTATAATATATTATTATTTTATATATACTATTTTATATATACTATTATTATATTGTATTACTATTATATATATTATTATTTTATATATACTATTTTATATATACTATTATTATATTATATTATTATTATATATACTATTACTTTATATATACTATTTTATATAAATAATATAATAATCTATTATTATTATAATATATATTATTATTATTATATATTAATATTACATATTATTATATATATTACTATATAATTTATTATTGTTTTAATAAATTGTTTAATATATAATTTGAATATGTTATTATTACATATATATTATTATAATTATTATATATTATTGTATATATGTATATTATTAAATATGTTTATTATAATAAAATATTTTATATTATTATATATCAGTATGTATGTATATGTATACAACTTGTACGTATCAGAGTATATATACTGTATACAGTATATACATACAACCAAACCTATACATACATTATACTCTCCATTTCAAAAAATTGTTTTCTTAAAAAATTATTACCAAACAACTTTTACACTCTCATTTTCAGAAAACTGTTTTCAAAACAACAAACCAAACGCAACCTTAGTGTTTTTGTGTGTGGTGTTCACCCCAAGGAGAGGCCGGCCTACATCAAAGCACAAGGAGAAAGAGAGATCGGGTTCAATACAAGCAAGGAGGAGGAGACGCGTTGGTGGCACAATCTAGGAGGAGAAGGATCCATTCGTACAATCTAGGAGATTTATAGGAGCTTTTTATTCGTTTTTCTCCAATAGGCGTGTGATTTCTCATGCTTCTACTTTAGATATCTTGGTAGGGTTTGAATTGTTAAAATTTCTAAGAAAAACAAAGTAGAATTGGTCAAATGTTTGTTTAAATAGAGAGAAATTGTAGATAAAGTGAATGCCTGGAAAATTGATTTGCTAGTTGATACAATTGTGATTTCCATGCTAAATTTGATCATGTTACCATGAAATATATATTTGAGCCATGCTAAATTGAGAAATTTGTGTTTATGAGATGACTAGTTGATTGAATACACTATGGAAACCTTATTGATGAAATTAGTATAATACTAATGTAGAAAGAGGAGTTATGTTCTAAAATTATTGTTTAATAATAACAAGTAAAAATAAAGAGAAAAAGTAATCCTTTGTGGAAACTTTGATTATAAATAAAGTGAGAATTGTGATTTTGTTCTCAATGTCAAAAATATATCCACGATCTACTTTAAATTGCAACCTGGTGCAATTGACAGTCGACCGAACTAGATTCGACAGTCGACTGCCAGGTAATAAATTTTGGATTTTAGTTGCAAAACAGTCGACCGACTATATTGTAACAGTCGACTGCCCTGACTATTGGTTTTTGAGTTTTAAATCCTCGCAGAACTATCGAACGACTATATTGTAACAGTCGACTGCCTTGACTATTGGTTTTCGAGTTTTAAATCCTCGCAGACAGCCGACTGGCCTATCTCAACAGTCGACTATCACGGTTTTCGGTTGATGAAATATTTCAAAAAAAAGTTTTCAAGTGTTCTAAAAATTGAGAAAAATACTATAAAATTCTCTAATATTGTGTAGACTTCATAGAGGATTTTTCATAACCTTTGGCTTGGTATAAATGAGAATTTAAGACTATTTTGCAAGAAAGAAATTGTTATAAATTATTAACTTAAATTGTTTTTGGATAAAGAAAAATAAATGTGAATTTAGTTTTGAGAAAGAAATGTGAATTTATTATTAACTTAAAATAGTTTTGAAATGAGATTTGGTAATGAAGAATTGAAGGTTTGAATTTTGGCTTTAGTATTGATAAAGTGAGAATAAGAGAATTATTTGGAACGAATGAATAATGAATACGACAAGTTAGAAAATGAATTTAATTATTCTTGCATGAAATTGTACATGAAAGTGAAATCAAATGTTATTATAAATTATGAAAGATTTTATGAATATGAATACAGAAACGCTATGAACATGGAATGGAATTGAAAGCTAGAGGGTAGCTAAGCCTTATACTGGCATTGATATAATATTTTTGAGATGAGATATTGAAAAGAAAAGACCAAGTTTGGGTCGTATTGTTGAATTGATGATTAAGACCGGTATAGAGGGAACGCTGACTCTAGGATATTGATTTTATTCATGATTCAATAACTAAGGATTAGATACATAGTTAAGATGTGATGAAAGTAAGAGAACAACATGAGTATTAGGGCCTCGGAGCTACGGCTTGAGAGTATTCACAGGCTGTCTACACGATGCATTGTGTCATGACGTGGATACGCCTCCAGGAGTTTGTACCGCAGGCGATGCTTATGGGGTGTTTGGTGATTGCGGGTAGTGTCATGTCCCATGACGGAGGCTGAATTGTCCATAAGTTCTACACGATGCATCGTGTCATGACGTGGGATTCTCCTCCAGGCTATCTGGACATGAGCTCATAACTCATAGAACATCTAGGATACTTACCGTAGTTACCGTAGTAGTTTATGTCAAGGCAGGGGATTGAACCCTACAAGATGAAGACCGATTAAGGGCTTGCCCTCGGACCTATGTAGTATGGGATGCACAGAATCCGAACAAGTGCGCATTAGTGTCATGTAATATAAATAACTGCATTAAGGATTAAGTGCACCGTACAACACGATATCAATAGGATAGTCCCTTTGTAGCTTTGTTTGTAATCAATTTTGTGGTTTGTTAAAGTATTTGAGAATCGTTATACTGTTCGGCATAGCGAGGATGGCCGTGTATAACTTTTCGTCGGTTGTAAGCAACTGACGTACCCACAGTTTCTATGCGGGATAAAGTGCATGAAAAAGGACTAAGGAGGAATTGTTGCTGAAAGAATTACTCAAGTGTTGTTGTATTTCATTCATATAATTGTTGTAACTTTGCTTCTTGTTAAAAATGTAACTCTGATGTAATAAAGTTTTAAATTCCTTGTAAAATTATACAAAAAGAAGTGTAAAGATCCTGTGAAACTTCGAATTCAGTCTTGTTTGGAATTCGGGGTGTTACAGGGTGGTATCAGAGCCATGCTTCTAAGTAGTACAAATTTATAAGGAACGATACCCTGGAGTGGACATTAGTGTGTTGAGCATAGAGATTTAATTGTAAGTCACTTATATTTGTGTTGCTTTAAAATTGATGTTTCTTCTCTCCCCTTTCTAAGATGGCGGACTACTTCGACCCAGCTGGCGGTGATGACTGGCACATAGTCGAGGAGGACTACTACCCCGGACAAGCAGACTCTGACGAAGAAGATCCCGAAGAATTTGAGGAGGAATATCCCGAAGTCCCGAGAGATCACTCCACCTCTGGATCCATCTGATGATTCCTCCGACGAGGACAGGGCCAGTGTGCGAAGTGCAAGGAGGATATTGCAATTTCTAGTCATCATATTTGGGATTTCGTGAAGAGAAAGAACATGTACGTTGTACTGAAGGAAGAACCGTAGGAACTAGAATATTATATCTTCTTACTGCTTTCATTTGATATCAGAAATGTTTTAAATTTGAATGTATAAAGTTTGAATTCAATGAAATGAAGAGTTGATTTAAATTCATGTTTTCTACTTCAAATTTAATGGATCTTTTACATCAGAATATGGCTGGAAAAAGATCTAGAAGCGGAGAAGGGCTAGACTTGGAAACGGAGTTAGCGAGAATCTATCAGACACACAATGTCATTGCCATGAATCAAAACCAGGGGAGGATGCCCGCAAATCTAGTTCCTGAGGCAATCAAACTCGTGGAATCATTCAAAAGGATGAAACCACCCGTGTTTGAGGGGAAGTCAGACCCAGATGCGGCTGACAATTGGATCAGGCAGGTCGAGACTATTTTTGAAGTCTTGGAAACCCCGCAGGGCAACAAGGTGAAGTTGGCTGCACTGCAGTTTGAGAAGGACACAGCTGTTTGGTGGCAGTCCATGAAGCGGACGATGAGCGATGATGTTCTTGGCTGGGATGAGTTCTTTGAGGAATTCAACAGTCACTATTTTCCATCGATGTCTAGGAGAAGAAGGCTATGCCTGGCGCTACAGCAGGGCGGTATGTCGGTTAGAGAGTATGAAACAAGGTTTACTCAGCTCTCGAGGTATGCACTCGAACTTGTGATGGACGAGGCAAAGAAAGCTCGAAAGTTTGAGCATAGTTTGAGGCCAAGCCTGAGATCCAAGATGATACCCCCTATTATCAGGAGGTTTAACAAGTTGATCAAACGAGCTGTAGCCACGGAAGAAGACACGGAGCAGTTTCATGCCGCTCAGAACCGGAGGAGCAATTGGCATGTTGGGAAGAGGGCCACAGTTTCTAGCAATTTCAGGGGACAGCCATCAGCTCAAAGGTTCAAACCGACAGGAGCGAATGCTGTCAACATAGCTGGAAGACCAGGAAATAATTGAGTGAGACCTCCTGTGGTGACTTATTTCAACTGTGGTGAGACGGGACATTACAAATCTCAATACCCCAAGCTGCAGAATATCACCCGTGGTGGACCTACGCAGCAAGTTAGGAAGAAGTCGTATCAGCAGGGGCGAGTATGCTTTGACTAAAGTTGGCGCTGATGAGGTGGATCACGTCATCATTAGTACGGGGGGGATGTTTAGAAGTGTTTTCTTTCTGTTGTTCTCTTTTTTCCTGTTTATTTATTGAACTGTTATGTAACGAGTGTGTGTTATGTAATAGGAGAACTTTATTTGAATGGAAAGAAAGTTGTTGTTTTGTTCGATAATGGATCCTCTCATACTTTTATATCACCTAAGTTTGCTAAAGTCTTGGGAGTCTAACCAAAGATTTTTCCAGGCAAGGTCTTAGCAGTAGCTACTCCATCAAGGGAGACTTTAACCACTGATCGATACTATACGGACTGCGAGATCAAGATTGGAGCCAGAATTTTCGTGATTGATCTTATCGAGCTGAATATCCTGGGGGTCGATGTTATCATTGGTATTGATTGGATGTCGGTGTACATTGCAAACATCGAGTGTACGACCAAGGAAGTAACAGTGAAGGCTCCAGGTGAACATGAAGTCACTTTCCACGGGAAGGAGAGATGTCCAGATTTGGTGGCAGCTATCTGCAAGAGGAAGGTTCTTGCAGAGGTGCAGCTGACCCCTGTGGTTCGGGATTAGCCGACCGTGTTCTTGGAAGATTTAGAGTTCAGCATCACTATCAGCCACGGAGTGCACCCATTTCTAAGGCACCATATAGATGGCGCCTGTGGAGCAGGATGAGGTCAAACGGCAGGTTGAGGAACTGTTGGAGAAAGGCTTTATTCAACCGAGTGTGTCGCCCTGGGGAGCACCGGTGCTGTTGGTAAAGAAGGATGGATCGATGAGGATGTGTATCGATTACCGAGAGCTGAATAGAGTCACTGTTCAGAATATGTATCCTATTCCACAAATTGATGACTTATTAGATCATCTAAAAGGAGCAGTTGTTTTCTCCAAAATAGATCTTCGATCAGGATATCATCAAGTTCGAGTGAAGGCTGAAGATGTGCATAAGACTGCGTTCAGAACTCGACATGGGCATTACGAATTCTTAGTTATGCCATTTGGAGTAACGAATGCACCTGTGCAATCTTTATGGATATGATGAACAGAGTTCTGAGGCCGTTTATTGATTCTTTTGTCGTGGTGTTTATCGACGATATCCTTATGTACTCCAAGTCGGAGGAGGAGTACACAGAGCATCTGGCTGCAATTTTGAAGAAACTGGAAAAGCAAGAGTTGTATGCCAAGTTGTCCAAGTGCGATTTCTGGAAATCTGAAGTGGCATTCCTGGGTCACATCCTTTCTAAGGCGGGAGTGGTAACTGATCCTCAGAAGATAGAGGCAGTGAGAAACTGGGCAAGGCCTACTACAGTGAAGGAAGTCAGGAGTTTCCTTGGGCTAACTGGATACTACATGAGCTTCATTCAAGGCTATGCTCAGATAGCCGTGCCACTCACTGGTCTGACCAAGAAGAACATGAACTTCAAGTGGACTGAGCAGTGCGAGGCAAGCTTTCAGGAGTTAAAAGAAAAGCTGACTACTGTTCCCATTTTGACTTTGCCTAGAGCAGGTGTTGAGTATGATGTCTACAACGATACATCGTGGGCTTGGTTGTGTCTTAATGCAAAAAGGGCCGCATGAGAATAATTATCCGACTCATGATCTAGAGTTGACTGCGATTATCTTCGCCTTAAAGCAATGGAGGCATTACTTGTATGATGAGAAATTGAACATGTACACGGACCATAAGAGCTTGAAGTACATCTATCAGCAGAAGGACCTAAATCTGAGGCAACGGAGATGGCTGGAAGTACTTGAGGACATTCGTCGTGAGGTTATGTACCATCCTGGGAACGCTAATGTTGTAGCTGATGCACTTAGCCGAAAGAGCAGTCTGGCTAGTTTGATTACAACTCAGAGGCGTCTTATGGAAGAGTTGGATCGGGCTGGTATTGAAGTTTTTCTGCAAGGCTTGTGATCATCCTTAGCTCAGTTGAGGCTTCAGCCCACGCTGAACGAAAGGATTTTAGCAAGCTAGAGGGAAGATGCAGAGATTTAGAAGATGAAGGAGCAGGTTGGTGCAGGCAGGTTGTCCGAGTTTCAGATCAGGAATGAATTGCTGTAGTTTGGAGAGAAGCTTACCTCGGTCAATGTTTATGGATGACCCGTATATATCAATTTTGTCTAGTTCTCTATTGAGTAATGTTGATTCAATTTTAGTGAATTACTATTGGACTGCTCCCACAACAGCTTACTCATCCAGAATCTCTCTAGAATTGCTCCCACTAATAGGCGTATATAATTGAGTTCCAAATCGAGTTATGCCATAAAAAGTCGGATCAGGCGAGCAGATGCAATTCTCACCGCTTGGGAGAACATGCCATCATGGTTCATAACCTCTCATAATGTGCACTCTTTTGCCATGAGTCAAGCCTCTTAATTGAATATCCGTTATGTGCATGATCTTGAGAACCCTGTTCACACTGATCTTGCATCTAGCGAGAGAATCAATCAACTTGCAATGTGATTATTTGCCATAGAAACAATATCTTTGGTCATAGTATCTTTTTCACTTGTTCACTGCAGTTGAAGCGAGAGCGTTCGACTCATCACCTTCCATAGGGGCACACACAAGTGTCTCCTTGATCACCCAACATTTTTTAGGTGTACCCATTTGTTTGAATTTTTCGAAATGAAGGAATGATTACAGTAGAGATTTTATCCTTTGATACTAGCGTTTCCTTTTATGGTTATTTTCATCAACTTGGATATTGCTCCCACTGATTGGTGCATTATTCATAAGGTCACTCTCTGTTAGAGTGTGTTCCTATAGAGTTACTGTAGGAGTGTTCCTTGAGAGCTTATTTATCCTCGGTCTCTATAAGAATGCTCCCACTATTCGGACCAACTTCGTTAATTTTGAAAAGTGGAGAATTGTTTCAAAGCGATAAAGTGCGTGGCTCTAGATGACTAACAGAGAAATATGCCTCCCTTCGTCGAGAGCTTTCGTACTTTTCTCTTCTGGATCCAACTCCTAGAATATGGTAATCTTTCCTCACTTATTGCCTGCTGAGTTACTCATCCCTGATGAACATCACATTCTTTTCCCAAGTCTCTATGAATCGACTGTTTGTGTTTTCGGATCATATATACCTTAGAAGTTTCAGGATATAAAAAATACCCTTACTTCAACCACCCCTTCACAAGACCAAGTCTCGTAGCTTGGTAAATTCTGGAGTGGATCGCATGGTAGCTTTTACTTCCTCTGGGTACAACTTCCCCACCAGAGGAGCTATAATGTGCACCTATAATGCACACAAACCTTGTAGCCCTCCAAATAGCTCAAATGTCTCAACTAACCTTTTGGTTAGTCCACAACTCAGATGTAGTCATGGTGACTAATTTACTCTTCACACGTTTAAGGATGCAGTCATCAACATTGTATCTCCTTAAAAGGCAAGTTGGTTTCAAGCCATCTTCAAAAGCATACACCATTTTGTTGCGATGTGTGAGGTGTCGTCAATTATATTTGCGTGACTTATTGTTCATGAATCCACTGATTTTTCAAGTGTACTCAAAATTCTAAAAGGGCAATAGGCACACATTGCATTTATAATGGTTTCCGAGGTTGATGTGTGAGAAAGAGAAGTTCACATGCAGCAAGTACGACTAGCGAGCTGACTTAATAGGTCGTCTCCAAATAGCCTAGCCTACCTTGCGCTAATATGATCAATTCTTGGGCGCCAAACCTTATGGTTTGCACATCACTTACAGCATAAGAAAAAAAAATTGTTCACATCAAATTATAGAAACCAAAAAAGTAACCAATGCCAAAACGAGTTTTTGAATTCATCAAAGTGGAGTGATGATCTTAGAGATATCATGTTAAGAACTAAACGCAAGTCTTTCATATTTAGGTCCATACAATATGTCATGTAGGAATAGACATGGTAAAGCTGCAGTCCTAGCATGCAAGAGTATGCAACATATCCCACATGAAAAATTGTATAGCATCCCAGCGACATGCTAATAACTCAATAGCCCGTTGGGAGTAATATGTAGCCCACCTTTGCCTCAATCCAATTACAAGAAAGTGTCATCTTCTTTCTTTAGTTCAAATTGCTCAACCTTAGATTTATTTCTCTTCTTGATTATGGGTGCCACTATGCTTCTTTCTTTAGTGAGAAGACACCGTACGTATCCCTTAGACGGGAAGGTACAACCCAATAACACCGCCTAGTGTCGGCCTATAGGACATATTGGATCATAAGGAATCACCCTTAACACCAACTCTTTCTCTTCGGCGAAAAAAAGATAAGTAGAGTTTAAGTAGTAATAGCCATAAGTTACTAATCCAACAATGTCACTAAATCCAAACAGTCTCACGGGGATTTCAATAACTTTCTTATAATTATCCCGATCCAACTCATGGCCTATCGATCCAAGACACCAGTGACGGAAATCTCTCTCTTACACATTATTACCCCTAACTCGGATCTCGTCAATATTCTCGGCCCACAATCAACCCACATCAGTTAAGATTCGTCGGTGCTCGAGGTGTGATTTATCCATAGTTTCTAAGGTGGTAAGATGTGATTCTTGATGGTCGATGGCCCCTACGGTAACTATGAGATCTTATCACTATCCCTAACTCGGATCTCGTCAACCCTCTCTGTAACACCCCGAATTCCAAAATACCCCTGAATTCAAAGTTCCACAGGATCTTTACACTTCTTTAGTGAAATTTAACAAGGAAATTAAAAACATTTCTTACATCAGAGTTACATTACACATTTATATCCATACAGTGGAAGCAATTTACAGTAATTACATGGAACAATTACACAACATTCAAGCTCTAATGGTCCATGTACATGTTCAGCTTCTCACCATACACGTAATGCCTCCATTGCTTCAAGGCGAAGATAATCGCAGCCAACTCCAGATCATGAGTCAGATAATTATTCTCATGCGGTCTTAGTTGCCTAAAGCCATAAGCGATCACCTTCCCTTCTTGCATTAAGACACAACCAAGCCCACAATGTGAAGCATCACTGTAGACATCATACTCAACACCTGCTCTAGGCAAAGCTAAAATGGGAGCAGTAGTCAGCCTCTCTTTCAACTCCTGAAAGCTTGCCTCGCACTATTCGGTCCACTTGAAGTTCACATTCTTCTTGGTCAGACCAGTGAGCGGCATGGCTATCTGAGTGTAGCCCTGGATGAACCTCCTATAGTATCCTGTTAGCCCAAAGAAACTCCTTATTTCCTTCAGTGTAGTAGGCCGTGCCTAATCCTTCGTCGCCTATATCTTCAGTGGATCAGTTGCCACTCCCTCCTTAGAAAGGATGTGACCTAAGAATGCCACTTCAGATTTCCAGAAATTGCACTTGGACAACTTGGCATACAACTCCTGCTCTTCAAGCTTCTTCAAAACTGCTGCCAGATGCTCTGTGTGCTCCTCCTCTGACTTGGAGTACACAAGAATATCGTCGATAAACACCATAATGAAAGAATCAATGAATGGCCTCAGAACTCTGTTCATCATATCCATGAAATATGCAGATGCATTCGTCACTTCGAAAGGAACAACTAAGAATTCGTAATGCCCGTGTCGAGTTCTGAACGCAGTCTCATGCACATCTTCAGCTTTCACTCGAACTTGATGGTATCCTGATCGGAGATCTATTTTGGAGAAAACAGCAGCTCCTTGTAGACGATCGAAAAAGTCATCAATTCTTGGAATCGAATATTTGTTCTAAATAGTGACCTTATTCAGCTTTCGGTAATCGATGCACATCCTCATCGATCCATCCTTCTTCTTTACTAAAAGCACCGGTGCTCCCCAAGGTGACGCACTCGGTTCAACAAAGCCCTACTCCAATAGTTCCTCAATCTGCCATTTGATCTCATCCTGCTCCACAGGCGCCATCCTATACGGTGCCTTGGAAATAGGTGCACTCCCTAGCTGAATAGTGATGCTGAACTCCACATCACGATGCGGGGGTAACCCAGGTAAATCTTCCAAGAATACCGTCGGATAATCCCGAACCACCGGAATCTGCTGCACCTCTACAGGAATCCCTTTCTTCTAGCTGATAGCAGCAACCAAATCTGAACATCTCCTCTTCCCTTGGAAAGTGACTTCAGGTCCACCTGGAGCCTTCACTGTTACTGTCTTGGTCTTGCACTCAATGCTCGCACTGTACACCGACATCCAATCAATGCCAATGATAACATCGACTCCCAAGACATTCAGCTCGATCAGATCTATCCCGAAAATTTTATCTCCAATCACGATCTTCGCAGTCCGCATAGTACCGATCAGTGGTTAAAGTCTCACCTGACGGAGCAGCTACTGACCTTGCCTGGAAATATCTTCGATTCAACTCCCAGAACTTTAGCAAATTTAGGTGATACAAAAGTATACGATGACCCAATATCGAACAAGACAACAGCTTTCTTTCCATTCAAATAAAGTTCCTCTGTTACATAACACACACTCGTTACATAACAGTGTACTAAATAAACAGGAAAAGGGACAACAGAAAAAGAAAAGAACACCCCTACACTCCCCTACTCGTACCAGTAATGACGTGATTCACCTTATCAGCGTCAGCTTCGGTCAAGGCAAATACTCGGCCCTGCTGGTACGGCTTCTTCCCGGTCTGCTTAGTTGGTCCATTCCAGACAACATCCTGCAGCTTGGGGTAATCAGACTTGTAGTGGCCTGTCTCTCCACAGTTGAAACAAGTCACCAGAGGTCTCACCCAAGTATTTCCGGGTCTTCCTGCCACCTGAATAGCGTTCGCACCCGTAGGCTTGAACCTTTTAGTCGGTGGCTGTCCCCTGACATTCCTAGCAACTGCGAGCCTCTTCCCCATATTCCAGTTGTTCCTCTGATTCTGAACAGTGTGGAACTGCTCCATGTCCGCCTCAATGGCTGCCGCTCGTTTGACCAGCTTGTCAAACTTCCTGATACCGAGGGGTATCATCCTGGATCTCAGACTTAGCCTCAAACCATGCTCGAACTTTCGAGCCTTCTTCGCCTCGTCCATCACCAGTTCGAGTGCATATCTTGAGAGCTGATTGAACCTCATCTCAAACTCTATAACTGACATGCTACCCTGCTACAGTGCTAGAAACTCCATGGCCTTCTTCTCCTGGACGTCCGATGGAAAGTAATGACTACGGAATTCCTCCAAGAATTCCTCCCAGCCAAGAACAATGTCCCCCATTGTCCGCTTCATCGACTGCCACCATACGGTCGCATCCTTCTCGAACTGAAGTGCCGCCAACTTCACCTTGCTGCCTTCTGGAGTCTACAAGACTTCGAAGATAGTCTCTACCTATCGGATCAAATTGTTAGCCGCGTCAGGGTCTGACTTCCCCTCAAACACCGGTGGTTTCATCCGCTTGAATAATTCCATGAGTTTGATTACTTCGGGTACTAGATTCGCAGTAACCATTCCTTGATTCTAATTCATGGCAATGGCATTGAGTGTCTGATAGACCCTCGCTAGTTCCGTTTTCAAGTCCAGACCTTCTCCATTTCGAGATCCTCTTCTAACCATGTTTTGATGCAAAAGATCTATTAAATTCGAAGTATAAAACATGAATTTTAAATCAACTTTTCATTTCATTGAATTTCAAACTTTATATATTCGAATTTAAAACATTTCTGACATCAAATGAAAACAGTAAGAAGATACAACAGTCTAGTTCCTACGATTCCTCTTGGCTTCTCGAAGCCCTTCCCATAGTTCATCCACTTCCTTCTTCAGTACATCGTACATGTTTTTTCTCTTCTCGAGTTCCCAAACACGATGACTGAGAACTGCAATGCTCTCCTTACGCTTCGCACACTGTTCCTGCAATAGCTCCGCTTTCTCCCTCTGGGTCTCTACCTGCCTCTGAAGAGACACAATGAGACTGCTCGGAACTAGTTCTTCCTCGTCAGAGGAATCATCAGACGAATCCAGAGGTGGAGTGATCTCCCGAGACTCAGGCCATTCCACTTCAAATTCTTCAGGATCCTCTTCGACTGAATCAGCTTGCCTGGGATAATAATCCTCCTCAGCAATGTGCTAGTCGTCATCTCCAGCTGGATCAAAGTGTTCTGCCATCTTAAAGAAAGGAGGAGGAGAAACATAAATCATAGAGCAACACAAATGTAAGTAACTTACATTTAAATCTCTAGACTCAACACACTTTCTAATGTCCACTTCTAAGGTGTCGTTCCTTATAAGTTTATACTACTTAGAAGCGTGGCTCTGATACCACTCTGTAACACCCCGAATTTCAAAATACAACTGAATTCGAAGTTCCACAGGATCTTTACACTTCTTTCGTACATTTTTACAAGGAAATTAAAAACATTTCTTACATCAGAGTTACATTACACATTTACATCCATACAGCGGAAGTAATTTACAGTAATTACATGGAACAATTACAAAACATTTAAATCAATCTTTGAGCAGCATGTATATTTCAATTTTTCAACCTCTTTTTCCTACATATAAAACTATGGGCGCGTCAGTTCATTCACTGAAAAAATATTATACACGGCCATCCTCTCTATGCCTGAAACAGTATAACGATTTTCCATACTTAAACAACCACAAACTTGATCACAAGACAAACTATAAGGGACTATCCTGTTGATGTCGTGTTGTGATGTGCACTTAGTCCTTAATATAGTTGTTTACATTATATGACACTAATGCGCACTTGTTCAGAGTCTATGCAGCCCATACTACATAGGTCCGAGGGCAAGCCCTCAATCATTCTTCATCGTGTAGGGTTCAATCTCTCGACATGACTTAATCTACTACTGTAACTACAGTAAGTATCTTAAGCATTCTATGAACTACGAACTCACGTCTAGGCGCCCTGGAGAGAATCCCAATGCACTAACACATGACTCATCATGCAGGCATCCTGTGGTAATTCACCTCCTACCATAAACGTGACACCACCCACAGTCATTCGATTTCCTCATAAGCATCGCCACCGGGACGGTACTCTAGAGTAGTATCCACATCCTAATCATGACGCATCATGGGACATCCTGTGGACACTCTCACGCCGCCAATCCAATGGCCCTCATACTCATGTTTGTCTCTTACGTTCATCACATCTTCACTATGTATCTCATCCTTATGTATAATCTGAAGTTATTATTCTAGAATCTAGCATTACTCCTACATCGGTTCTTTCAACACCATTCATTATCAACGACCCAAACTTGGTCAACAAAATTTCATAAATTCTCTTTTTAAGTACTTTTCATGCTTGCCGATGTAGAGTCCTAGCCACGTTCTAGTATAAGTCCTCTTTTCACATTCATTGAAACATGTCCACAAATTTTCACATTTCATCACATTCTCTTTTCAACACATTTCTTATGCACAATTTGCATATTCAAAAAAATTCTTATTTGATTCTACTTAACAAAAGTTTCAATTCATCTCTTTGCAATCATTTCCATACTCAAGATTTTCACTTCCTTTATTTTAGAAACTCAAAAGATCAAAACTAAGGTGAACTCTTCACTCTTAAAAAAATTGTATTTCCCTTTTTAGGGGTCCATAATTCCAAAATAATACTTTTTTTTTTAAGTTTATAACTCAAGGATTTTCTAATATTTTCTCCCTATTTCTTTATATATATATATATATATATATATATGTAAGATTCACAATAGTCAAAGTAAAATAAAAAAAAGAAAATATTTTTTCCCAAAAATAGTTTGGCCACAACCAGATTTGAACCGCACAGCACACACACAGTGCACCGTCACCTAGACCCAAAGGCCCCACGCGCTAACCAAAAGGGACATGGCGCCCAACTGTCACAAAGGGGGAGTGGGAGGGTTTTGAGTTTGATTTTCTGTGTATGGGGAAAAAATCAAATTTTGGAATAAAAGCCCTTTGCCGAGACTCGAACCCACACACACACAGTGCTATAGTAACATAACTAAAGCCCCCTTAAAACCAGTATGCCCATAGGAATTAATTGATATAGGCTTGGTTAAAATTAGGTTTAAGTTGAGTCTCTGGTTATTTGAAATATTCTATTTTTCAAACGATCGTAACTTAGTTTCTTCTTTACAAAAATTTCTAAAAATTTTCAGAATACTAGATTTACATATATTCAACAAATCAGTGTTTTTAAAATAATTTTTTTTGACATTAAAACAAGTATTTCACTCAAATTTATGTTCTATGTTTACAATATTGCAAAGAAATCACTTTAATAAATTTGCTACTCAATTTCCTACATTAGGATTTTGTTAAAAGATGTAAATCGCTGTTTTCCCTCTTTATTCATAATGCTTATAATCCAAGTTGTATTTTTTTAGCAAAATAAAATCATGGTTCCATAAGCGAAAAAATTAATAATTCATTCGCTAATCAACACATGAATCTTTTCTACAATTACATGGTTACAATTCTACAACTTCATGTCAATAAGTGAATTTTAATTACATTAAACACTAATTATAACCAATAGCACACAATTCATCAAGCATTTACTCATTCGTTTAGCAAGTCCTTTTTAGAGTCTACAAGTTATTATCTTATTAGTTCTTTTAGCATGCATAAATATCACAAATTCCCTATCATGATATCTAATATTAGAAGTACAGAAAACCACCCACCTATTTGAAGAAAATACTACAAAGCTCCTACGATCTCCTTGAACACGATTGGTCCTTCTCCTCCTAGAATGAGTCACCACAATGATCCTTCTCCTTGCACTTGGTGAAACAGAGCCCTCTTTTTGTCGTGAGTTGAAGTAGCCGATCTCCAAGGTAGGGAACACACACACACTAATGCACTCAATCTTTTACTCTCTCTCAATCTTTTACTCTCCTATAGTTTCTTTCTTTCAATTATTTTTCTTAGTGTTGTATGCATGAAGGTAGGGGGTATTTATACTAATTTTAGGATAGATTGGAAGGCTAGGATAACACTAGATAGTTGTAGATGAATGACTAGGATAAGATGAGAAGTTGTAGCAACCACCCATGACACACAAACCACCTTTCCACTAGTCCACAGCCCCCACTCTCTCTCTCCTAATATCCGGCCAATGATGGAGTGTGCAATGCACAAACACGTGCAAACTGTCCCAACTAGTGTCCCCCTAATTAAAGTTGTACATTAAAAATTAATTAATTGTCTACAAAAATATGTGTCTACATGGCAAGTTAATTAAAAGTAGTTAATTCATGGGCTTTAAAAAATAGTGCGCTTTTAGAATAAAATACTTAATTTTTTAAGTTGGGCTAAGTTTAAAAAAGCAAATTTAGGCTCCTTAAATGAAAAATTGGCTTAAAGAATAAAAGAAGAAAATAGAGAAAATAATTATTTGTTCATGTTATAGAAAATTATTTCATAAGAGAATATTTATACAAAATTTTGCACGTGCACAACATGTAAAATCTACAATTTCACATTCATAAAATTCAGGGTATTACACTCTCGGCTCGCGAACAATCCACATCAGTTAAGATCCGTCGGTGCTCGAGGTGTGATTTATCCACAGTTTCCAAGGTGGTAAGATGCGATTCTTGATGTTCGATGACCCCTAAGCAAGCTTTTATCTAGCTAACAATACTAGTGACTTTTCCAACCATTATTTACAATATATTGAAGATGAAGCATGTGCACATCATATGGTCCAATTTCAATTAGAAACGCATACAACTCGAACTCATGGGTTCTTTTCCCAAATTTGAACTAGGACAATAGGCTACTAGGTTCATGGGTTCTTTCTCAAAGTTGTGCTAGAATCACCTAGAACCTAATTGCATGGGTTCCTCGCCAATTCGAGCTAGAACTATCATGGAGCTAGTTTCATGGGTGTCTTCTTAAAAATCGAACTAGAGCAAATGTGGAACATGGGTTCAATTAAATAGTTCCATTGGATTAGCATGCAAGCTAAACTCATGGGTTCCACTACAACATACAACTTAAACACGCATGGATTCTTTTGAATCTAAAACAACCATTCAAACTCACGCATGGGTTCTTTTTACATCTCAAACATGGGTTCTTTACTAGAACTACTACAATAACACAAGCATGCGTTCTTTACTTAGAACAACTACAATAACTCAAGCATGGTATCTTTCTACAACTCAAGCGTGAATACAATTCAAGCATGGGTTTCCTTCTACGACATCTCAAGCATGGTATCTTTCTACAACTCAAGCATGGTATACTTACTATAATTAACTCAAGCATGGGTTTCTTACTATAATCAACCTACAACAACTCAAGCATGGTATACTTACTATAATCAACTCAAGCATGGGTTTCTCACTATAATCAACCTACAACAACTCAAGCATGAATACAATTTAAGCATGGGTTTTCTTTTACTACAACTCAAGCATAGTATACTTACTATAATCAACTCAAACATGGGTTTCTTATTATAATCGACCTACAATAACTCAAGCATGGTATACTTACTATAATCAACTCAAGCATGGGTTTCTCACTATAATCAACCTACAACAACTTAAGCATGGTATACAACTTAATATGGATTTCTTTACTACATCAACCTATAACAACTCAAGCATAGTATACTTACTATAACCAACTCAAGCATGGTATATGGATTCTTTTTTAAACTAGAACAGGTACGAATGGGTTCATGGGTTTCACAAGCATGGTTCATGGGTTCACAAGTATGAATAGGTTCTCTTTTTGACATAGAACACAAAACTCAAGCATGGTAGGTTTCTTTACTAAAATAGTTAGTAACTCAAGGATAATGTTCTTCATGGGTTCCACAAGCACGAATGGTTCATGGGTTTCATGAGTATGAATGGGTTCTTTTTAATCTAGGATTACTACACAACTCAAGCATGGGTTCTCTAGCAACCTAGAATAGTTTAGGACATGGTACTACAACATTCATCTCAAACATGGGTTTCTCTAGCAACCTAGAATAATTTAAGCATGGCTTTTTACTCAAGCATGGGTTTTCTAGCAATCTAGATTAACTTTAGGACATGCTACAAAAGACTAATATAAATTATTACAAAGACTACTTCTTTAGAAAATTACGAGTCCTATATAATTACAAAGACTACATTTATTTAGTCTACAAATTCCCACATACTGCAACCCACTTTTCTTCAATCCTACAAGTTCCTACATGCAAAAAGAGCAACTTTTTATGAACTAGGGTTAGCAAAGATTGATTTCTTAACAAAGTAGAGAACAACATACAACAAAAACTTATCTTTTAAAAAGCTAGATGAGTTCTACAATCCTAGAATGGGTAAGTAAGTATTCTTACTATACTAATCTTTATATGCACATAGTTCTAGTCCAAGTCATAGTTTAAGTTCAACCAAACAACCGTAATAACAACAATAAACATACAAGGTTAAAGATTCAAGCATTATGTATTTTAATTAAGTTCTACCACCCATCTTTTTCATGGGATCCTTTTGATCCCTGCAACCACTTTATACTTAATACTTAGTCAAAGTCATTTTTTTAGAACACACATACAACAAAAATGGACAAGAATCCATACAAATAAAAAGAGATAACTTCATCTTGATTTCCTACCGTTCTTATGCACAAATCTTAGTCCAATTAGTTCAAAATAATCATCATAACAACAATAACTATAGCAAGGTTCAATACTCTATCTTTATGTGATCTTGTTGAGTTCTACCAATCCATCTTATTCATGGAATCATTTTGATCCCTACAAACATGCTTATGCTTAGAAATTTAGTCCAAGTTATTTAGGAACATACACACACAACAACACATCATAAAGATTGGTTCTTTTTAACCTACAACCACTTATATACTTAGAAAAATAGTCCAAGTTGTTATAGTACATACACATACAACATCTACCATCATAAAGATGAGTTCTTTTAGCCTAAAACAACTAACCATCAAATGATGGGTTTTTTCTCACATACAACTATTATTAACCCTAAAAGAAGGGTTCTTTTCTATATAAAAAAATATATAAGAGAACAAACAATCTAAAATAGAAATAGAGAATTTCCACCTTGTGATTCTTGTAGGAAGGACTAGCTAGCAAAACCTTCTCCTTCCTCCTTAGCTTCTGCTACAAAAATCTCCAATAAAGAACACTCCTATGGAAAACCCCCAAATGAAGAACACTTAGGGTTTCCTTCTCTTTCTTTTCTTCTCTCTTTTTTTTTCTTGTAAATGAGGCAAAGAGTGAAGGGGAGGGGTTTTTATAGGATGAAATGAGGGTGGAAAGTGCAAAATACATCCACACAAATGCACAAACCCCCTTGGAATCATTTTGGTCGGCCAAGATAGAGTGAGGTGGAGGGGGTGAGGTGGAGGGGTGAGGTGGAGAAGAGGTTTCTAGTAGAAGACACATATTAATACTCTTATGCATCCCTAATTAATCTTAACCCGAGGTTTAAGCCTCCAAACAATTCCTAGCCATCCAAATTTGATTATTCATGACAAAAATAAGATATTTTTGTCCAAAACACATACTATATGATTTGTACAAACCTACGAAATCGGTACAATACGCTTACGTATGTATATATCTATAAACCGATAATTTTCGTTTGTAAAACCGTTCAATCCATACAAAAATAATTTAACTTAAAAAATAATAATAAAATAAATTTTATTATCAGCTCGGAAGATTCCAGTACCAATTTGATAAAATACAGATGTATATAGACTGGTATATATATACGGATAACGTTTATTAACAAAACTGGGTGATATCCACCAAAAATATTTCAATTTTGGAAAAATGAAATAATAATAAAATAATAATTTTTAATACCTGCCCGGAATTTTCCAGACATTTTAATCAAAAATGCGTTTTTCAGGGTTTTGTACATGTGCACAAAATTGATACAAATACCTGTATATACATACTAGTATATATGTCCAGCTAACTTTTTATGAGTGAAACTAAAAAATTTCCATTTTAAAAATATTTTAATTTAAAAATAATAATTTATATAATATAATATCCGTCCGAAATATTACACAAAGGCAGTGGAGCTTGACGCTCTGTGCCGACCCCCAAACCTCAACACTTGATGGTGGTCTCGAGCACATGGGTAGCTTTCTCAAGCTAAGGCAGCGGATCTTGACACTCTGTGCCGACCCCCAAGCTTCGACACCCTGCGGTGATCTCGAGCACATGGGTAGCTTTCTCAAGCTATGGCAGCGGAGCTCTACGCTTGTGTCGACCCCCAAGCCTCGACACCTTGCGGTGATCTCGAGCACATGGGTAGCTTTATCAAGCTAAGGCATCGAAGCTCGACGCTCTGTGTCGACCCCCAAGCCTCGACACCCTATGGTGATCTCAAGCACATGGGTGCTTTCTCAAGATAAGGCACCAGAGCTCGATGCACTGTGCCGAACCCCAAGCCTCGACACCCTACGGTGATCTCGAGCACATGGATAGCTTTCTCAAGCTACGGCAGTGAAGCACGCGCTCTGTGCTGACCGCCATGCCTTGACACCCTGCGGTGATCTCGAACACATGGGTAGCTTTCTCAAGCTAAGGCAGCGGAGCTCGACGCTCTGTGCTGACCCCCAAGCCTCGACACCTTGCAGTGATCTCGAGCACATGGGTAGCTTTCTCAAGCTAATGCAGCGAAGCTCGATGCTCTATGCCGAGCCCCAAGCCTCAACACCTGGCGGTGATCTCGAGCACATGGGCAGCTTTTTCAAGCTAAGGCAGCGGAGCTCGGCGCTCTGTGCTAACCCCCAAGCCTCGACACCCAGCGGGGATCTCGAGCACATGGGTAGATTTCTCAAGCTAAGGCAGCGGAGCTCTACGCTTTGTACCGACCCCCAAGCCTCGACAACCTACGGTGATCTCAAGCACATGGGTAGTTTTCTCATGCTAAGGTAGCGGAGCCCGATACTCTGTGCCGACCCCCAAGCCTCGACACCCTGCAGTGATCTGGAGCACACAGGTAGCTTTCTCAAGCTAAGCAGTGAAGCTCGACGCTATGTGCCGACTACCAAGCCTTGGCACCCTACGGTGATCTCGAGCACATGGGTGCTTTCTCAAGCTAAGGCAACGAAGTTTGATGCTCAGTGCCGACCGCAAAGCCTCGGCACCCTTTGGTGATCTCGAGCATATGGGTAGCTGTAACATCCCAATTTCCAGTAACTGGAAAACCGTGACATATGCCAGAATCTTTCCTTCAATTCGCCACTATACACAGAAAAACAGAAAAAATTTAAAACTTTTATTCAACACAAATGTATTACACGTCTGAATGTTATAAAACTGCAATATATTACATCAGTGTTGCAATAATACCTTTACAAGCCCAAGTATTACAACTTTCAACAAGTTACATCAAAGTACAATGAATAAAGATCAACACTTGGTACTTCACTTGGATGCTTTCCAACAAATAAGAAATTATCATAGTTGTTACAAATGGAACAATAGTAAATAACATATAATACAGCGGAAGTAAAATGACTCTTGCTTCTCTCGCCTTGAGTCCTCCTGAATCCTGTACCTGTACTTCTGCAATTCAGTACCTATTGAAATGGGGACGTCAGTACATATACTGACATTTTTAAGACTGATAACTAGCAGCGATTCTCCACTTAAAGCAAACAGATAGATGAAAAGAGAAACGTGTATATATAATTGATGTGTCAGTGTATGCTATGACTTAGACTTTAATACCCAATTAACTAATGCAATGATGCTCTTATTCTAATGCAAGTATGTCTCTGGAATAGTATGCCGCCCATACTACATATGCCCCTTCTCAAGCCGTTTCTTCATAATTAGGGATTTGAAGCCGCGCCATGAATTCTACTCTTGTACTGGACTTGTTTCTGAAAATACAACGTGACTGGTGAGGTTGCAGGTACGATCTATTTTTTTTACTGCAGTCATATAGTGATGATCGCGTTTGTCACTATTGCCTCACTCAAATATCTTTGACGAATTCTTGGGGTCTCTGCGGCAGGTTAGCTCGAAGCATCTCCTGTGGCACCCCTGGGGTCTCTCAAGCACAGGATAGCACGTAGCATCCCCTATGGCACCCCTAGCCAGACCATAGTCTATGGCTTCATGCCCCTAGATATAAGACAAGACCGAGTTCCGGGGGTTCATCACCCCTAGCTCCAATAGGAATCGCTCCCGCTTATCAAGGCACTTCAGAAATTAACAGACGAGATACAGATCCCGTGCTCCCAACTTGTGAGAAGGCACAGACCATATCCCTTTAAGAAGAAGGGTACAACCCAATAACACCGCCTAGTGTCGGCCTATAGGACAGGTCGGATCATAAGGTATCACCCTTAACCCCAACTCCTTCCCTTCGGCGAAAAAAATGATAATAAGTAAAGGTTAAGTAGCAATAGCCATAAGTTACTACCCTAATGATATCACTAACCCTGAACAATTCTAGGGGTGACAACAGTATATACACAACATGCTAGGTCTCAAGTTAGGCTTCGCAAGATAACTCTACTAGGATGCTCAATCTAGACTTACCAGAATCCCTATGGATCTGGTTCATGGCCTATCGATCCAAGACCCTGGCAACGGGATCTCCCTCACTCATCACTACCCCTAATTCGGATCTCGTCAACATACTCGGCCCGCGATCAACCCACATCAGTTAAGATCCATTGGCGCTCGAGGTGTGATTTATCCATAGTATCCAAGGTGGTAAGATGCGAGTCTTGATGGTCGATGACCTCTAGGGTAACTATAAGACCCTAGATGTGCTTTTACCAAGGTAACAATCCTAGTGACTTTCCCAACCATTATTTTCCATATATTGAAGATGAAGCATGTGCACATCATATGGTCCAATTTCAGTTAGAACCGCATGCAACTAGAACTCATGGGTTCTTTTCCCAAATTTGAACTAGGACAACATGCGACTAGGTCGTGGGTTCTTTCTCAAGGTTGAGCTAGAACCACCTAGAACCTAAACGCATGGTTTCCTTCCCAATTCGAGCTAGAACTATCATGGAGCTAGTTTCATGGGTTTAAAAATCGAACTAGAACAACTATGGAACATGGGTTCATTTCAATATTTCAATCCGGTTATCATGCAAGCTAAACTCATGGGTTCCTAGAATTTAACCGAAACCACAAAAATCATATAACTCAAACATGCATGGATTCTTTTGAATCCAAAACAACTACACATCTCAAACATGGGTTCTTTACTAGAACTACTATAATAACACATGCATGCGTTCTTTACTTAGAACAACTACAATAACTCAAGCATGGGTTCTTTACTTAGAACAACTATGATAACTTAAGCGTGCTTACGACTTAAGCATGGGTTTCTTTACTACCTCAATCTACAACAACTCAAGCATGGTTTACAACTTAAGCATGAGTTTCTTTACTATAACAATCTACAACAACTCAAGCATGCTATACAACTTAACATGGGTTTCTTACTACACCAACTCAAGCATGATGGGTTTCTTTGCTACACAACTTAAGCATGGTTTCTTTACAACATCTCAAGCATGATGGGTTTCTTACTACAACTACTTAAGCATGAATACAATTTAAGCATGGGTTTCTTTCTATAACAACTCAAGCATTGTTTCTTTCTACTACTCAAGCATGAATACAATTTAAGCATGGGTTTCTTTCTACAATAAATCAAGCATGGTTTCTGTCTACAACTCAAGCATGAATACAATTTAAGCATGGGTTTCTTTCTACAACTCAAGCATGAAAAAGTTCACAAGCATGAATGGGTTCATAAGCATGAATGGGTTCAACAAAACTCGAGCATGGACTCCTACAACTACTTAAGCATGGTTCTTGGATTCTTTTTGAAACTAGAACACTTATACACCACAAGCATGAACCTTTTTGACATGGAACAACATAATCTTAGCATGGGTTTCTTTTATAGCATAAACATAAGCACGAATGGGTTCATGGGTTCCCAAGCAGGGTTCATGGGTTCACAAGTGTGGTTCGTGGTTTCTTTTTGAAACTAAAATACTACACATACTCAAGCATGAGTTCTCTAACAACCTAGAATAGTTTAGTACATGGTACTACGACATTCATCTCAAGCACGGGTTTCTCTAGCAACTTAGAGTAATTTAAGCATGGCTCTTTACTCAAGCATGGGATGTTTTTGACATGGAACAACATAAACTCAATGTAACCCCTGTTTTTCATTTTTGTGTATTTTTGAGTGTATTTTTCGTTTTAGTGTATTTCTCTCTTGTATTTTTTTTCTGAACCGTATATTGGAGTTGTTTTCAATATATATTCGTTTTATTTCATTTTGAGCTCTTGTGTTTGATTGGTTGTCTCTTTTGTTTCGTTCTTCTATTATTTTGTTCTTTCTTTCATTTACTTCTTGATTATTGTCATGGTTTCGCTCTCCATCTATATTTTGTTCTCTTTATTGTTGTCTTTTGGTGCTTGTGGTGTGTTGGTGGTTCATTCCCTTTTTCAATCTCATTATTTTTAACCCAATTTGTTCACCAAAGACTAATTAAACCAAAATCCTATTTATATTCCTATTTGATTTGACCCAAATCCATAACCCATTGGTATAACCTATTAATACTCCTAATACCCAATTAAACCCACAACACAACTTATATTCAAACCCTATCTCCGCATATATATATATATATATATATATATATATATATATATATATATATATATATACTATCACCCTCCCTCACACAAACCCTAACCCTAGTCCCGACCTCCCTCTCTCTCCCATTGCTTGTGCCGCCGCTCACCAGCCGACCCTACACCCCAGGCCGTCGACCCCCTTCTCCGGCCTACACCCTCAAACCCGATGCCAGCACCCAGGCCGAGAACCCCCCTCCCGGCCTGCATCCAATCCCGACAGCCCCTACTCCCGATTTCCCCCCTCTTGGCCATCCGACCACCACCTTGCACCACCACATATACTCCCTCATTTCTCTCTTGATTGGTGCACGTGCACGTAAGTTGCACG
The DNA here is from genome assembly GCA_017893485.1 of Hemerocallis citrina. Taxonomy (NCBI): domain Eukaryota; kingdom Viridiplantae; phylum Streptophyta; class Magnoliopsida; order Asparagales; family Asphodelaceae; genus Hemerocallis; species Hemerocallis citrina. Next base: position 216,935,195 of record CM030362.1, read on the forward strand.
TGAGTTGTTGGTTTGTGGATCTTCGTTCGTGAGTTGTTGATTCGTGGATCTTCGTTCGTGAATTCGTTCATTCACGAATTTTCGTTTGTGGGTTTTGCATGTTACTCTTGGTTTTCATTGTTCTTCATCTTCGGTTAAGGCAAGTAACTTATACTCTAATTCATTTGTTTGAAACAAGTCCAAAATACCACCTATAGTGTAGTTGGGTCTAGAGACGACTCTTGTTTGTGTTATTCTTGATGGTTTTTGTCTCTATTGTGAAAATATGACCATAGTTGCCTCACGACACAATATGGACATGAATTAACTTAGGTTTTACCTGTTCTTGATTTTGATCATGTATGTGAGACTTTTGTGAGAATTCGTGTTTTGGTGGAGACCCATGTGATATATTTGGTGTGGACATACTAGATACCCTAATTCATGATGTTTGGACACTAGGTAGACCCGATTTCCTGTTTGGTTGTGTTTTGAACAAGTTTTGTATGATATATGTTGAGTTATTGATTAAGGGAAAAATCTGTATTTTGTCAATGATCTGTTTTGTTTGCTGTTTTGGACTGTCTTGAAGTCAGTAACTAAATTTTGGTATAAAACATGAGTTTTAGAGAATTCTGTCTACTTTCAAACCCCTCTGACCTTGCTTGATTTCGTTTTCGTATGTGTGAGTTATGACAGTTTTACTACAGAGGTATCGATCTTTTCCAGATTTTGTTTTTCGATGATTTTGAGAAATAAATGATTTTGATACTGATGTTAGATATATTATTTTGCTTCAAAACTTTGGTCATTGTTTCTTTATCTAGTTAGGGATTACCCAGAATTTCGGTGGATTTTATTGATGAGTTTTATGTGTTGTTTCATCATCGATTATGAAAATTATACTTGGTGTATTTTACTCACTGTTCTGTAAAGAATCGTATTTTCACCCTGATTCCTTTTACTGTATGAAAAACATTTGTGGAATATGAAAGCTAATATAGTTTATCTATTTTCATATCCCTTTGGCTGAATTTGATTTCGTTTCACTGGTTGCGAGATATCATAGATTTCGTACAACAGTGTTGGGAATTCCAGATTTGCCAAACTACCGTTTATTAATATTTTCTTATTTTTGATAACTGGTATAATTTTTCTGGAAAATTCTGAAACTTTATATTCTAATACTAGACATATAGGGGAATACTCCAGATTTTTTGTGGATTTATTTACTGAGTTTTCATGTTGTTTTCCTGCTCTTGAATACGTTTTCATGATTTCTGGCTGAACCTATTTTCTGTATTCAAATCAGTTTTTAGATATATTTTTGTGAATTAATATATGACTTATTTATACTCGATGGATTCGGTTGGGAGTCTACTTTTTAGACGTTTCGATGGATTCAGATTTGCATGTTTATAACACTGGAAAATACTATTTTACTATAGTATGGTCTTGTTGTCCTGAACTTGAGATTTATTTATTTTAGTCCTTTTATGAGATATCTTGCACACATACATGTTTATCTTGCAATTTGAACTTGTTATATGATCATGACATGATATACTTGATATTTTTTGCACACCTACATGCTTGTTTGACATAATAATAAAATAACCAAGCTGGGGTTAAGAGAAAAATCTAGTAGTGGATAGTGCAGAAACGTGTACTCGGAATAACTTAGTGGTTATTGGAGCTTGTTTACATGTGGAGCTTGACACGATATGCATGAAACGTACACACATGACACTGGAGCTTGTTTGGGTTTTAGAGCTTGTTTACATGATACATGATTACATGATACTTGAAACTTGTCCCTGAGTACAGTGCCCTGTATGGTCCCATACAAAATCTAAATCGAAACTGTTTATTGTAGCAACCATGTAGTAAAAACTGGGATGCATGAAGTGCTACCTAGAGAGTAATAACTATAAGACTTGATACATGACACTTGAACCTAATACATGCCCACTTGACACTTGACTACATGATACATGAGTTTTGATACTTGCTACATGCTACATGATTACATAATTCTTGATACTAGTTACTTGATGCATGACACTTATTTACTTGACACTCGACACATGCTATTATACTTGCTCATCTTGCCATGCTATGATTTATATCCTGTAATCATGATTATACCATGCTAGGTTTGTTATTTAGATTTACCTATCCCATTTACTTATATCCTACATTATAAGTGGCCCGTACCATGTAATTGACGGGAGCTTTTTTTTTCTTCTTCCTTCTCCTGCAAATTTACTAATTGCAGATCAAGTTGGTCGGTTGCCAGATGGTATTGGCGAGATGATGTATTAGTGTTGGATTTTCTGCTTTATGATTTTTATTATTATTGTTGCTTGAACTTGAATAAGATGTACTTGATTACTTGGATATTTATCTTGTATTTGGCCGATGTGTCCCAGAATATTTGACTTGTTCAGAATTTGATTATTTGAGATTATTATATTTGGTTTCAAGTAATTTCTGTCGGTATCTTGTTTCAATTATGCATGCCTGGTTGTATCTTTTGCTTCCGACTATGATTATCTTGTGAAATATTGTAAAGATTCCTGAATAGCTTATGGATGATGAAAATCATTCGCTGGGCTTTTGTCTCGTATCCGTATTCCGTATTCTTTTTGGAAAGTGGGGCGTGACAGATGAACAAAAATCCGCGAATGAACGAATTCACGAACGAAGATCCACGAATCAACAACTCACGAACGAAGATCCATGAACCAACAACCCACGTGCAACTTACGTGCACGTGCTTCAATCAAGAGAAAGAGACGAGGGAGTGTATGTGGTGGTGCGAGGTGTGGTCGGGATGGCCAAGAGGGGGAAATCGGGAGTAGGGGCTGTCGGGATTGGATGCAGGCCGGGAGGGGGGTTCTCGCCCTGGGTGCTGGCGTCGGGTTTGAGGGTCCAGGCCGGAGAAGGGGGCCGGCGGCCTGGGGTGTAGGTCGGCTGGTGAGCGACGGCGCAAGCAATGGGAGAGAGAGGGAGGCCGGGACTAAGGTTAGGGTAGTAGGGTTAGGGTTTGTGTGAGGGAGGGTGATAGTATATATATATATATATATATATATATATATATATATATATATATATATATATGAGGAGATAGGGTTTGAATGTAAGTTGGGTTGTGGGTTTAATTGGGTATTAGGAGTATTAATAGGTTATACCAATGGGTTGTGGATTTGGGTCAAATAAAATAGGAATACAAATAGGATTTTGGTTTAATTAGGCTTTGGTGAACAAATTGGGATAAAAATAATGGGATTGAAAAAGGAAATGAACCACCAACACACCACAAGCACCAAAAGACAACAATAATGAGAACAAAACACAGATGGAGAGCGAAACCATGACAATAATCAAGAACCAAATGAAAGAAAGAACAAAATAATAGAAGAATGAAACAAAAGAGACAACCAATCAAACACAAGAGCTCAAAATGAAATAAAACGAATATATATTGAAAACAACTCCAATATACGGTTCCGAAAAAAAATACAAGAGAGAAATACACCAAAACGAAAAATACACTCAAAAATACACAAAAATAAAAAATAAGGGTTACAATCCTATCCACCTAACAAGAAGAATTTCGTCTGCGAAATTCAAAAGAAGATACATAGGGTAACCCGAAAACAACCAAAAGAACAAAACAAAACTACTCAAACAAATGAGAAAACTTCTGCTGAATCTCCTCCTCCAGCTCCCAAATCGACTCACTAGGCGAGTGAGGATTCCAAGCAACACGAACCAACCTGATGACCTTGTTCTTAAGCACTTTCTCCCGCCGATCCACAATAGCAACTGGCAGAATCTCACAAGTCAAATCCGACCGAATGGTCAACTCAGAATAGTCGATCACGTGGCTCTCATCTCAGATATATCTCCTGAGTTGTGAGACATGGAAAACATCATGCACTCCTGATAAAGCTGGTGGCAAAACAAGACGATAGCCATCTGGCCTACTCGCTCCAAAATCTCAAACGGTCCAATAAACCTAGGGCTAAGCTTGCCCCCAGCACCGAACCGAATGACACCGCGCCACGGCGATACCTTAAGGAAAACATGGTCACCAACACCAAACTTCAAAGCACTCCGATGGACATCGGCCCATCGCTTCTGCCTATCCTGAGCTGCCTGCAAGTGCTTCCTAATCTGAACCACAACATCAACTGTCTTGGTCATCAACTCTGGAACCAACAACTTCCTCTCACCAGTGTCTTCCCAACACACTGGTGATCTGCACTTCTGCCCATAGAGTGCCTCGAACGGAGCAGCTTTAATACTAGCTTGAAAGCTGTTATTGTATAAGAACTCCACAAGATGCAAATGACCCTTCCAAGACCCACCAAACTGAAGCGTACAGAACCTCAACATGTCCTCAAGAATTTGAATAGTCTGCTCTGACTTTCCATCAATTTGGGGATGAAAGCTGTACTGTACTTTAATTTACTCTCCAAATTGTTCTGAAGACCCTCCCAGAACTGAGATCTGAATCTCATATCCCTGTCGGATACAATTCTGACTGGAACCCCATGAAGTCTAACAATATATTGCATATACCTCTCAGCTAAGCTCTTAGTAGACTGATCGACACGAAAGGGAATGAAGTGAGCACTCTTCGTCAAACGGTCTACAATCACTCAAATGGCATTATGACCCTTAGGACTCCTTGATAAAGCTGTCACAAAATTCATAGTGATATGTTCCCACTTCCAATCAGGGATAGGAAGTGGTTGAAGAAGTCCCGCGGTCCTCTGATGCTCTACCTTAACCTGCTAGCAGACCAAACACTGAGAAACAAACCGAGCCACAACCATCTTCATACCATGCCACCAGAAATGAAGCTTCAAATCCCGATACATCTTAGTACCGCCAGGATGGATGGAATACGAAGACTGATGAGCTTCTTCAAGCAACCTCGGACAAACTTCACCCTTAGGGACACACTACCGAGAACCAAAATGAAGCGATCCATCAGCATGAATAACCATGTCCGTTCTGGACCCAGACTCAACCTCAGCTCGAAAACCCTGCAACTGCGCATCGCCAGCCCATGCCTCCTTAATCTGATCAACAAGAGACGACTGCAGCTGGAGTGGCAAACAACTCCGACCAGAACTCAGCAACACAACAACCAACTCCAACCTCCTCATCTGCTCAATGAGATCACTCTACTGAGTAAGAAATATAACTGCTGATCTCCGGCTCAAAGCATCAGGCACCAAATTTACTTTACCAGGATGGTATTGCAAACTATTTTTGTGAAATAATATATGACTTATTTATACTCGCTGGATTCGTTTGGGAGTTTACTTTTTAGACGTTTCGACAGATTCAGATTTGCATGTTTGTAACACTGGGAATCACTGTTTTACTATAGTATGGTCTTGCTGTCCTGAACTTGAGATTTGTTCATTTTAGTCCTTTTATGGGATATCTTGCACACGTACATGTTTATCTTGCAACTTGAACTTGTTACATGATTATGACATGATATACTTGATATGTTTCACACACCTACATGCTTGTTTGACATAATAATAAAATAACCAAGCAAGTGTTAAGGAAATGATCTAGTAGTGGATAGTGCAGAAACGTGTACTCGGAAGAACCTAGTGGTTATTGGAGCTTATTTACAAGTGGAGCTTGACACGATATACATGACACGTACACACATGACACTGGAGCTTGTTTGGGTTTTGGATCTTGTTTACATGATACATGATTACATGATACGTGGAGCTTGTCCCTGAATACACTGCCCTGTATGGTCCCCTACAAAATCTAAAGCGAAATTGTTTGTTGTAGCAACCATGTAGTAAAAACCGGGATGCATGAAGTGCTACCCAGATAGTAATAACTACAAGACTTGATACATGACAATTGAACCTGATACATGCCCCCTTGACACTTGACTACATGATACATGAGTTTTGATACTTGCTACATGCTACATGATTACATGATTCTTGATACTGGTTACTTGATGCATGACACTTGTTTACTTGACACTCGACACATACTATTATACTTGCTCATTTTGTCATGCTATGACTTTTATCCTGTAATCATGATTATACCATGCTAGGTTTGTTATTTAGATTTACCTATCCCGTAACTTGCAATTGACGGGTACTTGGTTTTTTTTCTTCTTCCTTCTCCTGCAAATTTACTAATTGCATATCAAGATGGTCCGCTGCCGGATGGTATTGGCGAGATGATGTATTAGTGCTGAATTTTCTACTTTATGATTTCTATTATTATTGTTGCTTGAACTTGAATAAGATGTACTTGATTACTTGGATATTTATCTTGTATTTGGGCGATGTGACCCTGAATATTTGACTTGTTTAGAATATGATTATTTAAGATTATTATATTTAGTTTCAAGTAATTTCTGTTGGTATCTTGTTTCAATTATGCATGCCTGGTTGTATCTTTTTCTTCCAACTCTGATTATCTTGTGAAATATTGTAAAGATTCCTGAACAGCTTATGGATAATGAAAATAATTCGCTGGGCTTTTGTATCGTATCCGTATTCCGTATTATTTTTGGGAAGCGGGGCATGACACTCAAACATAGTAATAAATCTAAACAACTATCAATACTTAACTACATATTACAAGGACTACCTCTTTTAGGAATTACAAGTCCTACTTATTACAAAAATTTAGTTTTATTCAATCTACAAGCTCTACGTACAACATGGAAATAAGTAATTTTCTCTAACATAAAGTAAAATAGACATGCTATAATGAACTACTCTTTTACAATTTTAGAAGCTTAATCCTTCGCAACGTAGAAGCAAAGATAGAAGCTTAATATTTCATGAACTAAAAGCAAAATTGAAACTTAATCTTTCATGACCTAGAAGCCAAAAATAGAAGCTTGATTTTAACAAGTATTTCAAGTAAACATACAACAACTACTAAGACTTATCTTTTATGGACTAGAATTAGAAAAGACTTGATCCTTTACATTGTAGGAACAACATACAAGTCACTTTTTAGGAACTAGGGTTAGTAAAAACTTTGTTTTTTGACACGGTAAAGAGCAACATATAACAAAAGACTTATCTTTTATTAGGTTAGATGAGTCCTACAACCCCCAAAATGGGTAGTAAATATTTCTACTACACTACTCTTTATATGCACATAGTTACAGTCCAAGTTGTTAACTTTGTGTTTAACAAAGTAACCAAAATAACAATCATAAACATAACAAGTTCAAGGATCAACCTTTATGTGCTTTTAACAAGTTCTTCATTCAAATCTCTTCATGTGGTCCTCTTGGACTCACACTACTTATATGCCCAAACCATGAAGTCCAAGTTATTAGTTTAGTGAAATAACCACAACAAAGTCTTAAAGACTCAACCTTTATGCCATTTGGTTTAGTTCCACCATCCATCTTTTTCATGGGATCACTTTGATCCATACAATCATTCATGTGCTTAGAAATTAGTCCAAGTTATTTAGAACACACACACACACAACCATACATCATAAAGAATAAGTTCTATTAATATACTAACCCCAAAAATGGGTTCTTTATCATACTACAACTAAATAGCCGCCAAATTTGTTTCTTTAATAAGCTACAACATACATAACATCAAAGTTGGGTTCTTATTAACCCACAACGATTAGTCAACATAAAAGTGTGATCTTTTAACATACTACAACTAACAACATCAAAAAATTGTTTCTTTATCATACTACAACTAACATAACATCAAAGTTGAGTTCTTTTAGCATACAGAATTTACTCCACCCTCAAAATGGGGTCTTTCTCAACGTGCAACAAACCACACCCTAAAGATGGGTTCTTTTCTTCACATATACAAGTAGTAACCCTAAAGATGGTTCTTTCTACACATACATAAATAAATAAAGAGAACAAGCAAACTAAAATTAGAAGTAGAGAATCCCCACCTTAGATCTCTTGTAGGAAGGACTAGCCAAGCTAAACACTCTCCTTCCTCCTTAGCTTCTACTACAACTTGAATGAAGAAGACCCTTATGGAAAACCCCCAAATGAAGAACAATCTTCTCTTTCTTTTCCTTTCTTTTTTTTTTCTTCTTGTAAATGAGGCAAAAGGGGAAGGGGAGGGGTATTTAGAGGACAAAAGAAAGGGGAAAAGTACAAATGCACTTGGGATTTTGCAAAATACCCCTTGGGCAAGGGTTTGGCCAGCCTAGGGCTTAATGAGGTGGAGGGGTGAGGTGGAGAAGAGGGTTCTAGTAGAAGACACATATTAACCCTTATGTAACTCTAATTAATCCTAACCCCAAGTTTAAGCCTCCAAACAAATCCTAACCATCTAATTTTGATTAATCATAAAAAAGTAAAATATTTTTTTCCAAAACACATACTACATGATTTGTACATGATATGGCTAAAAATAGGGGTTTAATCAAGACCGTCCAAATTGGGCACGAATCCTGAAGTTCAGGGGTAAAAAGGTAATTTTACCTACAAAACGGGTCTGAAGCAGGTACTGGGTCTCCTTCTCGCAGATCCAATAACCCGCGAACGGATCCACCTCAACTGGGTGCGGGTTTCAACCCGCAACAAACCCGGTCCAGCGGGATAGAATTAGGGTTTCTGATTAATGTTAATCAACGGCCCTGATTCATATCTATCCTTTCACTGGGGATTAGGGATTACATTCCTTATCTATATACACAGGAATTACATGCCTAATCTGTTCCCTATGACGCCTATAAATACCCCCCACCCATCTCCATTAAGAGGTAATCAATCTTTCACCAGTTTTTGCGCTCTCTCATAGTCTTTCAGATTACTGACTTGAGCGTCGGAGGGTGCGTCGGAGGGAACAACCCCGGTGTCTCGCACTTTTTGCAGGTGCACGGCGGGAACGACGATCGACGTCCGACGGAACAGGTACACAGGTTTTCTATTCAGTTTCCCTAAGAATCCACCAGTTCTATCTGTTTGCCCCCACACCAAATTTAGCAGGCAACAGATTGGCGCCGTCTGTGGGAAACTAACGAATAGAAACCTCTCCTCTTCCTGGTGAACAGGTCTTCTCCAGCCATGCCACCTCGGAAAGTCAGATCAAGGGGGTCCAACCGAGGACCCAACCCTGATCAGCAGCAAGAAGTTCCCAACAATCCTGCTCAACAACAAGGGCAGCTTCCCCCTACGGCGGAAGACCCGCTCCAACAGAACCTTCCCCCTCCTGATCCAAAGGGTCCTAACCCTCAGAAACAACCCCTTCATCAAGAGCGTGTCTCCATCCGCAACGCCTCCACTGACTCTATGGCCTCCCATCACCCCCGAACCTCTGGTCGCCACAATACAGCCCCTAATCGCCAGAAAGAGGATGATCTCCGCCGCCATCTGGAAGAAAAGCGGGCCCGAGAGGGAGCCTCCCGCCAACACTATCCGGGCGAGCGGTCTCCTCGCCACCGGTACCACAGGTCCCCCATCCGCAGAGGGAGGAAGGAGTCCCCCGATCATTACCGAAGAAGGCACTCTCCCGCAGGTCGGCAACAGCCCAGGAACAATGAGGCACCAATCACCCGTGCCGAGTTCCAGCAGTTCCAAGCGACCGTCCTGCAGGCTCTCAACCTCCGTCAAAATCCTAATGAGCCGAAGGTGCCATCCCCTCCTCCAGTCCGAAGCCCTCACCAGCGGTCCCCATCTCCTCACCCTGCTCCTAGCAACTCCCGGCATACCCCAAGTCCTCGCCGCTCCCGAAGTTACCATTGCCGCAGCCCTCGCTCTCCCTCATACGAAGACGAGTCTCGTGGCTCGGCAGATTACCGTCGGAGAGATGACACCATGAACCGCCGTCTTCATGAAGTAGAAAGAAGCCTGGGTCAGATAAACCGAGAAGAGGAGCTCAGGGGGAGGACCCTACGTCCTAGCCGACCCCCTTTCTCCCGAACCATAGTGGATGCACCTGTCCCGTTCGGCTTCAAACCTCCCCAATTTGAGACATACACCGGGGAAACCGATCCAGTTGATCACATCGAAAGCTTTAAGACTCTGATGCTCCTCCATCAAGCTTCCGATGCCCTCCTATGCAAAACCTTCCCCGCCACACTCAAAGGACCAGCTCGAGAATGGTACTCTCGCCTCGCCCCTTCCTCAATATTCTCCCTCGAGCAGTTCGAAACCCTCTTCGTCACACATTTCGTAAGCAGCCGTAGGGCTGAGAAGACCAGCATCTCGTTATTGCACCTCCGTCAGAAGAAGGGGGAGAAATTGAGGGACTACGTGAAGAGGTTCACAGCTGAAGCCAGAACCATCGCATCCCTCGACCAGTCAGTTGCTACCGCAGCGTTCCAATCCAATGTCCTCAATTCCAACCTCCGCTCCTCCCTCGCCAAGAAACCACCACAGGACTTTTCCGACCTCCTCCTTCGCACTGAAAAGTACATCCGGGCCGAAGAGGCCGAGCAACAACCCAACTGGGAAGGATCTACCTCCGGGTTTAAGAGGAAGGGAACGGAAGAAGAAGGAGCCAAGAAGCTCCAGAAGGATAATGCCGGCCAGCGCCGACCTCCCCCTAGATTTGAGAAGTTCACTCCCCTCACCACTAACATCTCCGCCATCTTCATGGAAGTCGAAAAAGAAGGGGTCTTACCTCTAGCTCCGAGGATGAACACCCCCGCCAAGCGAAGAGATAGAGAGAAATGGTGCCGCTATCACCGGGACCATGGGCATGACACCAACGATTGCCATGCTCTGAGAAACGAGATCGAAGCCCTTATCCAGAGGGGGCAGCTGGCGAAGTTTGTAAGAAAGGACCGAGCCAAACTTCCTCCCCAGCCTCGGGGGGCTAACAAGCGTCCAGAACGAGAAGAGACGCCAGACTTTGAGGAAGAGTGAGTCCTCCACCTCATCCATGGGGGTCCAATGGGGGGCTCCTCGAACTCCTCTCGGAAAGCATTTATCAGAGAAGTCAACTCAGTCCGAACCACCCCTCCTCCCAAAGGCCTCGGAGTGCCCGTCACCTTCTCTGACGAAGATCTCGAGGGTGTCCGCACCCCTCATTGTGATGCACTCGTCATCAGTCTCCACATGGCCAATTTCAAAGTGGAGAGGATCTTAGTAGATAACGGCAGCTCCGTCAACATCCTCTTCCTCGACGCTTTTAAGGGCCTGAAGCTCTCCCGAGACAGACTCAAGCCCGCCGGCTACACGCTCCATGGATTCACAGGAGTGCCGGTGACTATTGAAGGGGTGATTACCCTCGATGTCACAGCTAGCAAAACTCCTACTACCCACACGGAGTCGATGGATTTCATGGTCGTAGATGTCCCAGCAGCCTACAATGTCATTTTGGGCCGGCCCGGTCTAGCCGCCCTTGAAGCCGTCCCTTCTGCCTATCATCTCAAAATGAAATTCCCCACCCGGGCCGGAGTAGGAGAAGTAAGGGGCAATCAGGAGCAGGCCCGCAAGTGTTACATGACCTCTACCCTCGGACCCGTCCTCTCTTTAGAAACACTGGAAATTCCCCAAGATGCCGCTCGGCCGACTTCCGAGCCAGTGGACGAATTGGAGGAGGTGCTCTTCTCGGAGCAAGAGCCGACCCACAAGTTCTTCGTTAGCAAGACCCTGCCGTCCGCCCTATACTCAGATATCGTAAAATGCATCCGAAGCAATCAAGACCTCTTCGCATGGTCAGCTACAGACATGCCCGGTATCTCCGAAGAACTCTTGGTCCACCGCCTGAGTGTTGATCCGGGGTCCAAACCGGTTCAGCAGAAGAGGCGCAAGTTCGCCCCCGAGCGTCAGCTCGCTATCAAAGAAGAGGTAGACAAGCTGTTGAAGGCCCGATTCATACAGGAGGTAAACTACCCTGAGTGGTTGTCAAACGTAGTAATGGTGAAGAAGTCCAATGGGACGTGGAGAATTTGTATTGATTTCACCGACCTCAACAAGGCCTGCCCCAAAGATCCCTTCCCTCTGCTGAGCATCGACACTTTGATTGACGCAACCTCGGGACATGAGCTCCTCAGCTTTATGGACGCTTTCTCAGGTTACAATCAGATAAGAATGTTCCCCCCAGATATCCCGAAGACGTCTTTTGTGACCGACCAAGGCCTTTATTGCTACAGAGTCATGCCATTCGGCCTAAAGAATGTAGGGGTGACATACCAACGCCTCGTCAACAAGGTTTTCCAGGCACAGATCGGCCGGAACATGGAAGTGTACGTCGATGACATGCTGGTGAAAAGCATCCGAGGTGTTGATCATGTGGCTGACCTCCAAGAGGCATTTGATGTTCTGAGAAAACACAATATGAGACTCAACCCGAACAAGTGTGCGTTCGGCATCTCATCAGGGAAGTTCCTCGGCTTTATGGTTAGCCAACTAGGAATATAAGCAAATCCGGAGAAGATCAAGGCCATATTGGACATGGCCCCTCCTAGAAATGTCAAGGAAGTTCAAAGATTGACTAGTCGCCTAGCCGCCATAGGGCGCTTTCTGTCGAAATCCGGGGAGAAGTGCCTCCCGTTCTTCAAAGCCCTCAGGGGGGCTAAAGGATTTGAGTAGGGGCAGCAGCAACAAGACTCATTCGACCAACTTAAAGCATACCTCGTCAATCCACCTCTTCTCAGTAAACCTATACCTGGCGAACCACTCTACCTCTACCTGGCAGCTTCCGAACAGACGCTTAGTGCGGTCTTAGTCAGAGAAGAAGAAAGGGCTCAGAAGCCCATTTACTACGTCAGCAAGGTGCTTCGGGACGCCGAGCTCTGGTACCCGAAGATTGAGAAAATAGCCTATGCCCTGGTAATGGCCACGAGAAAGCTTCGACCCTACTTTCAGTCCCATTCGGTGGTTGTCCTTACCGACCAGCCGCTGAAACAGGTCCTTCATAAGCCCGAGACGTCCGGTCGCCTTATGAAGTGGTCAATCAAGCTGAGCCAACATGATATAACTTATCAGCCTCGGACCGCGATCAAGGCACAGGCACTGGCCGAATTCATAGTCGAAACCACTATCCCCGATTCCAGCCAAACAATGAAGGGACCACCCGTCTGGTCGGTCTATGTCGACGGGTCCTCTTGTAACGAGGGAAGTGGGGCAGGGGTCATCCTGGCAGGCCCAGATGACTTTGTCCTCCAATACTCCCTCCGTATAAACTTCAAAGCCTCGAACAACGAAGCCGAATACGAGGCGCTCATAGCCGGCCTTGGAATGGCCCGATATGCAGGGGCATAACGCCTGAGGATCTTCAGCGACTCTCAGTTGGTCGTCAATCAGGTCCTCGGCGACTATGAAGCCCGTGATGACAGGATGGTTAAGTACTTGGCTAAAGTGAGAAGCCTCATGGCACTGTTCGAGGAGGCCCTCATCCATAGAATCCCCAGAGAAGAAAATGCTCAGGCCGACGCCCTATCCAAATTAGCCTCCTCTTCCCTTCAATGCCTTGAACAAACTCTTCTGATAGAAGTCCTCCTGAAGCCGAGCATAGAGGAAGATGCGCTCAACTCCGTTGAAACACTGCCAGTCCTCCTCGAGGATGATTGGATGAAGCCCCTTGTCGAGTTTCTAAGAGACAGGACTCCTCCCCTAGGATCCGAAGGAAGCACGGAGGATAAGAACCCGAGCCGAACGTTATATATTAATCGAAGGCATTCTGTATAAACGCTCCTTCACCCAGGTAGACGGTCGGCCCTACCTAAGGTGCCTCTCCCCCCGACAAGCTAACTATGCCCTGCAAGAACTCCACGAGGGCATTGGCGGGGCTCATTCTGGCTCCAGAGCCCTAGCGAGCAAAGTGTTGAACTATGGGTATTATTGGCCCACTCTCCTACGGGATGCCGAACAACACATTCGGCAATGCAGCTCCTGCCAGAAGTACTCCGACATCCGACGCCTTCCACAAGCACCACTCACCTCCCTATCAAGTCCGATCCCCTTCGCAATGTGGGGGATGGATTTACTAGGACCGTTTCCGCCAGCTCCCGGACAGCTAAAGTTTCTAGTCGTGGCAGTCGACTATTTCTCGAAATGGATAGAGGCTGAGCCCCTGGCCACAATCACCGAGCATAGGGTCGTTCAATTCTTCTGGAAAAATGTGATATGCCGATTCGGCGTTCCCCGGGTCATAATTACAGATAACGGAACGCAGTTCGCTGGGGCTGCCTTCTGAGCCTTATGTGAGGATCTCGCCATACAACATCGCTTCTCCTCCGTCTCACATCCCCAGTCCAATGGCCAGGCCGAAAATGCCAACCGACAGATCCTCTCAGGCATCAAGAAAAGACTAGACAAGTGCTCCAAAGGCTTGTGGGTCGATCAGCTGCCCAACGTGCTATGGAACTACCGCACCACGAAGCGGACCCCAACAGGCGAGAGCCCGTTTAATCTCACCTATGGGTCCGAGGCCCTCATTCCCCTAGAAGTCGGGATACCCTCTCCACGTTTGATAGTCTTTGAAAAAGAGCAGAATGCCAGAGAGCTCAGAGCAAGCCTAGACTTGATAGACGAAATCCGAGAAAGAGCTGCTATGCGGCAACAAAGTTACCGAAGAAGAATTGAGCTCGCCTACAACAAAAGAGTCCGCCCAACGGACCTCAAAGAAGGGGATCTGGTCCTCCGAAAATTGGCCATCTCGTTCCCCGGACAGAAAAGCAAACTGGCCCCGAATTGGGAGGGACCATACAAAATCTCAAAAGTGATCCGCCCCGGTGCGTACAAGCTAGAAGATCTTGAAGGCAGAGAAATTCCCAAGACTTGGAATGCCGACCATCTTTTGAAATACCAAGAGAAGGCAACTACGCCTCTCTAAGTAACTCGAGATGTCGAACCATTCCCTTCCTGTTACTAGTAGTGATTTTTCCTTTATTTTTTTCATTGTAATAACGGCTAGCAACTTTAGAAGCAACCGATCATTGGATATTAATAAATAAAGTTTTTCATATTTTTGATACTATCGCATCTCTCTGCCTTTAATTCTTTAACCTCACGATGGTTCGGAGTCCAGCACTCGGCTCGACTCTCCTTCCTCGGCTCGTCCATAGACGAGCCGGAAGTAGATCGCCGTTCGAAATTGCTCCTGCAGCCGTTGAATGGATCGGAGTCCAACACTTGGCTCGATTCTACTTCGCAAGTTCGCTCCTAAGCGGACTAGAAGTAGCTCGCCATTCGGAACTGCTCCCACATCCCTTAAACTAATCTCACGATGGTTCGGAGTCCAGCACTCGGCTCGACTCTTCTTCCTCGGCTCGTCCATAGACGAGCCGGAAGTAGATCGCCGTTTGAAATTGCTCCTGCAGCCGTTGAATGGATCGGAGTCCAACACTTGGCTCGATTCTACTTCGCAAGTTCGCTCCTAAGCGGACTAGAAGTAGCTCGCCATTCGGAACTGCTCCCACATCCCTTAAACTAATCTCACGATGGTTCGGAGTCCAACACTCGGCTCGACTCTTCTTCCTCGGCTCGTCCATAGACGAGCCGGAAGTAGATCGCCGTTCGAAATTGCTCCTGCAGCCGTTGAATGGATCGGAGTCCAACACTTGGCTCGATTCTACTTCGCAAGTTCGCTCCTAAGCGGACTAGAAGTAGCTCGCCATTCGAAACTGCTTCCACATCCCTTAAACTAATCTCACGATGGTTCGGAGTCCAGCACTCGACTCGACTCTTCTTCCTCGGCTCGTCCATAGACGAGCCGGAAGTAGATCGCCGTTCGAAATTGCTCCTTGCAGTCGTTGAATGGATCGGAGTCCAACACTTGGCTCGATTCTACTTCGCAAGTTCGCTCCTAAGCGGACTAGAAGTAGCTCTCCATTCGAAACTGCTCCCACATCCCTTAGACTGATCTAACGATCGGGTCTCTTTTATGGCTCGACCCTATCTCCACCGGCTCATCCTCAGAACGGGCCGGAGTTAGATGGCCATCCCAACCTGCCCCGCGACTGTCGAGCCGAGCGGACGAGGTACCGACCCTCGTATATGGCGAAAAACCTCCCGAGACGAAACCACCGTCAGATCATCTCAGAAAGTGTGCTAGGGCGTGATGAGCGGATCTCATTCAGCCACGTGTCCACAAAACGACAAGATAGTGTTTTCTTGGAAACTGAACCCGCCTCAAGATTCGTGCAAACATCAGACGGCTCTGATCGCTTCACTGCGCTCAGCAGAAGTCACCCCGGTCTTCAAGCTACGATCGGGCCACGTTGGCACAATTGAGAAACAACTGCGCCTTAGCAGCCGAACCGAGCCGCACCTGAAGTGACTGGGCAAGGTTCAGAAGCGCAGCAAAAGAGAAAGTTTCGAGGCCAAGGTGTTCGGCGATGCGAACACCTGCCTCGTAGCTCGTTTCGACCCTACCCTAGTTAGCGTGAGTAGAGCACAAATAAGAAGACAACAGAGAACAGTTCGGATAAAACAACTCCAATTCTATTAATAACTTGGACAAAATTACAAAATGGACGACAACAACAAAAGCTTGCAAATGGGTTACAACGACAAGACACGACCCGTCTACTACCTCCGAGGAAGAGGTATGCTCCGGTTCAGTGACACTTTGGGTCGGCGCTTCTTGACCTCCGAGCTCGAATCCAGTCCAACGAACCGAGACGCCTCCTCGCCGCTGACCCTGACAGTCGCTCCAACCGAAGCGCCGCTTGAGGACATCGCTACACCGCTCTTGGCGTCGGCTGCTGACTTGCCTACGATAGGGGTCCGGTTCGCCGCTTGATAGAACGTGATCCCTCGCTCGATCTCTTCGCGAGTGCATGAGGTGCTCCGGACGTTAGCCCTCACCGGCTGAGGCTTGAGCCGAGCAACCTCTTCCTCCAGTTCGACGATCCGATCCTTCAGTGTGTCATCCTTTACTATCACTTTAAACCGAGGAAGTTTTGCCGAACCGGGGTACTCAGCACTGTCGGATATAACGCGGCACAAGTGGGTCACCTCGATACTCTTGTCGACCGTCACCCTTTGCAGCTCTTCCACCTTCTTCGCAAAGCCATCTCGTTCCGCTGAAACTCGCGCCAGTTCCTCTTCCTTAGTGGATAGCTCGGCCTCGACTATCCGTAGATGGTGCAGCTCGGCCAAAGCCTCACTATGCCTAATCTCTAAGTTGTGAAGTATCCTCCTCGTCAAGTGAACCTCACCCTCGAGACGATCCTCCCGAGATCGCTTAAACAACTCGGCTCGGCGCCGATCAGCCGAGGTGATAGGGGTCTGCTCGGCAATCTGAAACGAGAAAGGGATAGCATTGAAATACTACACTACCGAACCAAACACTTAGACAAATTTCGGAGTCAAAATATTTTTCATTCATTAAAAGCGGTGGCCAGTCCGCAAAAGGCATTACAATGCTCGGAAGAAAAAAACAAAACGAAAACAACAAAAATTTAACAAGGGGATCAAGGGTCCACCTGCATCGCCGCTTCGACCACGGGCGCATTAACAGATGGCCCCTCGATCCCCCCCTCGACCGGGCCGTCCACCACCGTTCGGTCGGTCTCCCCCTCCTCGTCTTCGTATTCGGCCTCGTCGCCTTCGCCTTCCTCCCCCTCGTCGCCTGAAGGCGACCCTGGCCACAGGCGGTAGCCGACCCGCTCGAAGCCAGGGATCCGTTCTTGGACATGGTCGAGCGCCGTTTGATAAGACCGCTCCATGTTCTCGGCCATGTGCTTCTTCACCTCGGCCTCGACCTCCTTCTCCACCTCGGCCCTGATCTTCGTCGCCAGGGACTTCTTCTCCGCCTTCTCTTCGGCCAAGGCCTTCGTCGCCGCAGCCAGCTCCTCGGCGGCCTTGGCAGACTCCGCCTCAAGGCTCCCCTTGACTTTCTGCAGGTCGGCAACAAGGTCGGCCACCCGGGCTTCCAAGGCCTCGGCTCTCCTCTGCTCAGCCTCGAGTTCCTTGACCGCCCGGACCTTCGCTAACCGGTCTTTGTCGCTCGCCGCCTTCAACTCCTTCTCCTGCTCGGCGAACGTCTCAAGGAGATGGCCGAAGTGTCAGGTAGCCTGCGAAGTCAACGTCGAAGCACGTTAAACAAACCGGGCAGTAAACTTGAAAAAAAAACTTAGCAACAAGAAACTTACTGAGACAAGTGACCGAGCCACCTCGTAGGTGTCGTCACCCACCGTCCCCGCTCTTAGCGCGGCTCGATCCTTCGGGGTCGCCAAGTGCTTGACGACCTGCACTAACATTTGCGAATTTCCGAGGAACCCGTCATGGTTCTTCACTTGCCAATTCGGCACGAACAGCTGCTTGTGCTGCTCGGTCAGAATCTCCTCGGCATCCCTGGTCAACGGTGGTGCCTCGATCGACAGCGCCGCGTTTACGTCGAAGGCCCCCTCAATCACGCCAGGGGCCACAGGAGACGAGGGCTCCTCAACAACAACAACCTCCGAGGGCGCGTCAACAGTCGGAGGGGACGGGGTGATGGTCGAGGTGACCGTGGGCTGCGGAGTCGACGAGGCAGTCGCGGCCGACCTCTTCCTCTTTCTACCCCCGGCCAACTTGGACCTATCGGCCATCATGGAGTTGAAGTCAATCTTCATTGCTTCTGCGTTGAGCCACAAAAAAAGAGAGACGAGTTAGCGAGTCAAACTAAAGACTTGAAAGAAAAACGAAAATAAATGAGATGTCAGGAGCATACTCGGGTCGATGGGGCTTAGGACGGACCCAAACAACACCTCTTCCGTCAACTCCCTCCAACTCAACATCGGAAGAGCCATTATCCTCCTCGCCACCTCCTCCTCGGCCTCTGACAAAACAGGGTCGGCTCGCGAGAATTTCGGCACCTCCACTTTCCACCGGGTCGGAATGGGCCGAATCGCCTCGCCCCTTATTATAAAATATTTTTCTTTCCATCCCTTAATTGAGTCGGGGTTTTCTATAATCCTAACACCCTTCCTCGGCCCCAAGTAGTACCGATACTCCGTCTTGTGCTGTCGGTTCACGCGATACATTCCTCGGAAGACCGTTAGATCCGGCTCTACTTCGGCTCTGTGGCACTGAAGCAAAAAGGCGTTCACATGGCGCCATGTGTTCGGCATGAATTGGGTCGGCGCGAGGCAGAACCAGCCGAGGATCTGAAGAATGAAGGGATGCAGCGGGAAACATAGCCCGGCATTCAAGGAGTCGACGTCGAACATACACATATCCGACGACGGCAACTTGGAATTCGCTCGCATCCCGGGACCGGGGAGGATCAGGTTGTACTCCGAAGGGATGGCGAAGGCCTTCCTAACCCGAAGTAGGTCCTTCTCGGACAACACCGAGATGAGCTCGTCGGCTTCGGTGGGAAGGGCCGGGTTAGGTTCCTCGACGATCTTAGACTTCCCATAGATCGCCTTCTCCAGCAGGTCGCCCTTGTACTGCCTGACCCCCGAATGCCCGGACAGGACGGAAGGATATCGTCCCATCTCAGGGGCTTGCTTCGGATTCTCCACAATCACCGCCACTACGGGAGATTGGGTCTCCACCCTCCTCTTTTTCTTCTCCTGCCTCGTCTCGGCTACAGACGGTTCGGCGACATGTTTTCCCTTTCTCCGGATCTCCGCCCTCCTCCTCTCCTCGGCACCATCATCGCCCGAAGACGAGGCCCCACTCCCCGAGTTCACTCGAGACATCTCTAGAAAAATTATTTAGACTAAGTGAACTGACCTTTTGAAGTGACGTTCACGGTCGGAGTGCTCTCGCCGGAAATCGCCTGGCCCACGCGACAACTAACGGCAACGCCTTGGAGAGAAAATCGCCGCTAGCAGAGAACTTAGAGATCGAATGTGAAAACTTGAGAGTAAAAAGTAAGAAATGAGCTTGAGAGTGAGGGCGAAAGCTTATAACCCCTAACAAGTTGGGCCTCCTTGGGAAACGTAAAAAGCCCACCAAGAAGCCAAAGCGACAAGCGGAGAAGTGGCAACGTTACAAGAAACAAAAACTCTTCAAATCACTAAGTCAACAACTCGGCCATCGGACTGCCGAGCCGAGCTATTGAACAGCCCGGCTGGGCAACCGAGCTACTGCCCACCTTCGGAACATCCAACTCAGCACCTCGGCTAAACAGCCCTGATGCGCCGAGCCGAGATGACGAGGTACCAACCCTCGTATATGGCAAAAAATCGTCCCGAGGCGAAGTCACCGTCGGATCTCTCCAAAATTCGCGACAGAATTTGATGGACGGTTCAGATCACGCCACGCCCACAAAACGACAAGATAACGTTTTTTCATGATCTGAACCCCATCCTCGTGATGCGCGCCATGATGGACCGCCCAGATCCAGCCACGCGTCCTTCCGAGCTACCTGCCATCGGCTTGCCCAGCCGAGCTACCGAACAGCTCCGCCGAGCAGCCGAGCCACTAGGCACGGAAAGGTGGAACCCTCAAGACGTTTCCCCCAAAATAGACAACTCAGCACCTCGGCCAAACAGCCCTGATGTGCCGAGCCGAGATGACGAGGTACCGACCCTCGTATATGGAGAAAAATCGTCCCGAGGCGAAGTCACCGTTGGATCTCTCCAAAATTCGCGATAGAATCTGATAGACGGTTCAGATCGTGCCACGCCCACAAAACGACAAGATAGTGTTTTCTCGTGATCTGAACCCCGTCCTCGTGATACGCGCCATGATGAACGGCCCAGATGAAGCCACGTACCTCGGATTCTTCGAACAGAAGCACTAACCCTCCGAGCCGAGGTGCCGGGGTACCGACCCACGTATATGGCAAAAAATCACGCCGACCCATATTAGCCGTTGGAAAGCGCGCTCGTCATGATGGACGGCCCAGATTTGGCCACGTCCACTAAACGACAAGATAGCATTTTGTGGAGATCCACGCTGAAATAGACGGCCCAGATGATGCCACATACCTCGGATTCATCGAGCCGAGGTGCTGACCCTCCGAGCCGAGGCGCTGGTCCTCGAGGTACCAAGCCGAGCCGGGGTACCGAGGTACCGACCCTCGTATACGGCGGAAAAACTTGCCGAGGAGCAGGGACCGTCTGATCACTCCGAAACTCGCGCTCCGCCCTGATCGAGGGCTCTGATGATGCCACGTCATAAATAAATATTAAAAAATCAATTTTTATTTATTTAAATCATTTTATTTATCTAAAAATTGCGAAAAATTGCTAAAAATTCGGAAAAAATAGCTAAAAATTCCAGGAAATAATTGAAAATTCGGGAGATATTTTTGAGCCTCCGAACGAACAATTATTGCCTAGAATGTACAGCTAAAACCCCCGAACGACTAGCTAACGCATCGCAAAATTAGATAAATAGCCTGAAAAGATAGATAAAAACTTGATATACCACATGACTTTAAGAAAGAAGAAAGAATTACCTTACCATCCACTTCAGGATTCCAAAAACACCCATTCAGACTTCGATACAACTCCTCTAGCCACTAAAAACAGTCAAACTACTCCTCAAAGACTGATTGTCCCCAGCCTTTAGGAGTGACGGGCTCGTGATATGGCTAAAAATAGGGGTTTAATCAAGACCATCCAAATTGGGCATGAATCCTGAAGTTCAGGGGTAAAAAGGTAATTTTACCTACAAAACGGGTCTGAAGCAGGTACTGGGTCTCCTTCTCGCAGATCCAATAACCCGCGAACGGATCCACCTCAACTGGGTGCGGGTTTCAACCCGCAACAAACCCGGTCCAGCGGGATAGAATTAGGGTTTCTGATTAATGTTAATCAACGGCCCTGATTCATATCTATCCTTTCACTGGAGATTAGGGATTACATTCCTTATCTATATACACAGGAATTACATGCCTAATCTGTTCCCTATGACGCCTATAAATACCCCTCACCCATCTCCATTAAGAGGTAATCAATCTTTCACCAGTTTTTGCGCTCTCTCATAGTCTTTCAGATTACTGACTTGAGCGTCGGAGGGTGCGTCGCCGGGAACAACCCCGGTGTCTCGCACTTTTTGCAGGTGCACGGCGGGAACGACGATCGACGTCCGACGGAACAGGTACACAGGTTTTCTATTCAGTTTCCCTAAGAATCCACAAGTTCTATCTGTTTGCCCCCACACCAAATTTAGCGGCAACAGTACAAATGTACGAAATCAGTATAATACGCTTACGTATGTATACATCTATATACCGATAATTTCCATTTGTAAAACCGCTCAATCCGTGTAAAAATAATTTAATTCCGAAAATAATAATAAAATAAATTTTATTATCGGTCCGGAAGATTCCAGTACCAATTTGATACAATACAGATGTATACAGACTGGAATATATATACAGATAACGTTTATTAACAAAACCGGGTGATATCCACCAAAAATATTTCAATTCTGGAAATAAAAATAAAATAATAATAAAATAATAATGTTAAATACCTGCCCGGGATTTTTCAGACATTTTCTCAAAAATACGTTTTTCAAGATTTTGCACAAGTGCACAAAACTGATGCAATACCTATATATACATACTAGTATATATGTCCAGGTAACTTTTTAAATGAGAAAACCAAGTAATTTCAATAAAAAAAAATATTTTTATTTAAAAATAATAATTTATACATTATAATATCTGTCCGGGATATTACAGTAGCTTTCTCAAGCTAAGGCAGCGAAGCTCGACACTCTGTGCCGACCCCCAAGCCTCGATACCCTGCGGTGATCTCGAGCACATGGGTAGCTTTCTCAAGCTAAGGCAATGGAGCTCGATGCTCGGTGCTGACCACCAAGCCTTAACACCTGACGGTGATCTCGAGCACATGGGTAGCATAATCAAGCTAAGACAACGGAGCTTCATGCTCTGTGCCGACCCCCAAACCTCGAAACATGACGGTGGTTTCGGGCACATGGGTAGCTTTCTCAAGCTAAGGCAGCGGAGCTCTATACTTGTGTCGACCCCCAGCGGGAAATGTGACCCAGGATATTATTAACTGCCCAGACTTGATTTATTTTGAGATTATATTATATTTTGGATTTCAAGTAAATTTCTGTTGATCTATTTGATTCAATTGTGCATGATTGGTTGATTCTTTTGCTTCCGACTCTGATTATTTTGTGAGATGTTGTAAAGAATCCTGAACAGCTTATGGATAATAAAAATCATTCGCTGGGCCAATGTTACGTACTTGTATTTCGTATTTTTAGGAAGCGAGGCATGGCAGGGTTTTTAGCCCTGCGGTGATCTCGAGCACATGGGTAGCTTTGTCAAGCTAAGGCAGCGGAGATCGACGCTCTGTGCCGACCCCCAAGCCTCGACACCCTGCGGTGATCCGAGCACATGGGTGCTTTCTCAAGCTAAGGCAGCAGAGCTCGACGCTCTGTGCCAAACCCCAAGCCTCGACACCCTACGATGATCTCGAGCACATTGGTAGCTTTCTCAAGCAAGGCAGTGAAGCTCCACAGCCTGTGCTGACCGCCAAGCCTCGACACCCTGTGGTAATCTCGAACACATGGGTAGCTTTCTCAAGCTAAGGCCGCAGTGCTCGATGCTCTGTGCTGATCCCTAAGCCTCGACACCCTTCGGTGATCTCGAGCACTTGGGTAGCTTTCTCAAGCTAATGCAGCGGAGCTCGACGCTCAATGTCGTCCCCCAAGCCTAGACACCCTGTAGTGACTTCGAGAACATGGGTAGCTTTCTCAAGCTAAGGCAGCAGAGCTTGACGCTCTGTGCCGACCCCCAGGCCCCGACACCCTGCGGTGACCTCGAGCACATGGGTAGCTTTCTCAAGCTAAGGCAGTGGAGTCTGACGCACTGTGCCAACCCCCAAGCCTCGACACCTGACGGTGATCTCGAGCATATGGGTAGCTTTCTGAAGCTAAGGCAGTGGAGCCCGACGCTCTGTGCCGTCCCCCAAGCCCCGACACCTTACGGTGATCTTGAGCACATAGGAAGCTTTCCCTAGCTAAGGCAGCGGAGCTCAACACTGTGTGTTGACCCCCAAGGCTCGATACCTGACGGTGATCTTGAGCATATCGGTAGCTTTCTCAAGCTAAGGCAGCAAAGCTCTGTGCTCTGTGCCGAACCCTAAGCCTCGACACCCTGCGGTAAACTCAAGCTCATGGGTAGCTTTCTCAAGCTAAGGCAGCGGAGCTCGACGTTCTGTGCCGATCCCCAAGCCTCGACAACCTACGGTGATCTCAAGCACATGGGTAACTTTCTCAAGCTAATACAGCAGAGCACGACGTCCAGTGCCGACCCCCAAGCCTCGACACCCAACGGTGATCTTGAGCACTTGGTTAACTTTCTCAAGCTAAGGCAGCAAAGCTCGACGCTCTGTGCCGGCCCCAAGCCTCGACACCCAGCAGTGATCTCGAGCACATGGGTAGCTTTCTCAAGTTAAGGCAGCGGAGCTCGACGCTCTATGCCGACCCCCAAGCTAAGACAGCCTGTGGTGACTTTGAGCACGTGGGTATCTTTCTCAAGGTAAGGTAGCGGAGCTCGACGCTCTGTGCCGACCCCCAGGCCCCGACACCCTGCGGTGACCTCGAGCACATGAGTAGCTTTCTCAAGCTAAGGCAGCGTAGCTCGACGCTCTGTGCCGAATCCCAAGCCTCGAAACCTGATGGTGATCTCGAGCACATGGGTAGCGTTCTGAAGCTAAGACAGCGGAGCTCAATGCTCTAAGCGGACCCTCGAGCCCTGACACCTGACGGTGATCTCGAGCACATGGGAAGCTTTCTCAAGCTAATGCAGCGGAGCTTGACACTGTGTGCCGACCCCTAAGCCTCCACACCTGACGGTGATCTTGAGCACATGGGTAGCTTTCTTAACCTAAGGCAGCGGAGCTCGACACTGTGTGCTGACCCCCAAGCCTCGACACCTGATGGTAATCTCGAGCACATGGGTAGCTTTCTTAACCTAAGGCAGCGGAGCTCGACACTGTGTGCCGACCCCCAAGCCTCGACACCTGATGATAATCTCGAGCACATGGGTAGCTTTCTTAACCTAAGGAAGCAGAGATCGATGCTCTGTGTTGACCCCTAATCCTGGAAACTTGACGATAATCTCGAGCACATGGTTAGCTTTCGCAACCTAAGGCAGCGGAGCTCGATGCTTTGTGCCGACCCCCAAGCCTCGACATGCTGCGGTGATCTCGAGCACATAGGTAGCTTTCTCAAGCTAAGGCACTGGAGCTCGACACTCTGTACCGAACCCCAAGCCTCGACACCCGGCGGTGATCTCAAGCACATGAGTAGCTTTCTGTAATGACCTGATTTTCGGTAACTGGGAAACCGTGACATAGGCCAGAATCTTTCCTTCAACTAGTCACAATACGCAGAAAAACTGGAAAATTTAAAATTTTTTATTCAACACAAATGTATTACAAATCCGAATGTTACAAAATTGCAATACATTACAACAGCGTTACAATAATATCTTTACAATCCTAAGTGTTACAACTTTCAACATATTACATCAGAGTACAATGAACAAAGAACAACACTTAGTATTCCACTTAGATGCTTTCCAACAAATAAATAATTTACAATAATTATTACAAATGAAATTACAACTTATTTACAGCTGAAAACTTTAATGAAATCGACTCCTTGCTCTCTCGCCTTGAGTCCTCCTGAATCCTGTACCTGTACTTGTACCTGTACTTCTGCAATTCAATACCAGTACCTCTGCAATCCAATACCTATACTTCTGCAATCCAATACCTGTACCTCTGCAACCCAGTACCTATTGAAGTGGGGATGTCAGTATTCACTAATGCTGTAAGGCTGATAACTAGCAGCGAATCTTAATTGTAGCAAAACAGATTGATGAAAAGGGAAATGTGTATATAAATTTAATGTGTCAGTGTATGTTATGACTTAGACTCTAATGCAAGATTACTAATGGAATGATGCTCTTATTCTAATGCAAGCGAGTCTCCGGAACAGTATGCAGCCCATACTACATACGCCCCATCTCAAGTCGTTTCTCCATATACAGGAATTTGAACCCACGTTATGAATTATACTTTGTACACAATCCTTTTTCTGACAATACAACGTGACTGTGAGGTTGCAGAAGGGGTCAAGTCCCCCCAATGCATTACGCTTATGGTATCTCTGTTTGCCACTACTACCCGGCGTACCGGACCTCACTCAAAAACAAGGTTGCAGGTACGGTCTAGTTCCGTTACTGCAGTCATATTGGTGTCCATGTTTCCACTACTACCCAGCCTACCGGGCCTCATTCGAAAATAAAAAAACATAGGGTCTCACGTGCGCAGGATAGCGCGAAGCCTACCCTGTGGCACCCCTGGGGTCTCGCATGCGCAGGACAGCGCGAAGCCTACTGAGGCACCCCAAGCCACAGTATTTCGGGATTTAACAGACGAGATACGCAACCCGTGCTCCCAACTCGTGAGAAGGCACCGTACGTATCCCTTTGACGGGAAGGTACAACCCAATAACACTGCCTAGTATCGGACTATAGGACAAGTCGGATCATAAGGAATCACCCTTAACACCAACTCTTTCCCTTCGGCATAATAATGATAATAAGTAATGGTTAAGCAGTAATAGCCAAAAGTTACTTCCCTAACAATGTCACAACCCTGAACAATCCTAGGGATGACAACAGTATAAACAAAACATGCTCGGTCTTATGTTTAGACTTCGCAAGGTAACTCTACTAGGTTGCTCAACCTAGACTTACCAGAATTCCTAAGGATTAGGTTCATGGCCTATCGATGCAAGACCCAGGAAATACGAACGTATTCACATGCTATTACCCTGAACTTAGATTTCGTCAACACTCCGGTCCGCGATCAACTAACTCGGTTAAGATCTGACGGTACACGCGAAATGACTCGTCCACAGTCCCTTAGGAGTAAGGTAAACACATGTCTTGATGTTCGATAGCCCTAGGGCAATGATATCACCTTAGATGAGCACAAAAACTGCGTATTAGCTCAGAAGCTACATACGAGTAACCAAAAACACATACGAGCTAAACAAGCTATGAATGGGACCGACAACTATATAAGAGCCAGGCGAGCTGCGTATGAGACAACAACATATATACGAGCCAAATAAGCTACGTATGAGACTAACAGCTACATACGGGCCAGTCGAGTTGCGTAAGAGACAACAACATACATACGAGCCACATAAGCTACATATGAGTCCACAGCTACGTACGGGCCAGTCAAGCTGCATATGTGCAAAATCACACATAAAAACAACCATACAGTTAATCAACCTAGAAGCAATCAAACGTGCTTACTAGCAAAACTTGATCTTCGATAATTAGAAGCAACAAAAGAATCTACTAATAGTATAATACAAACATACTACCAAGGAAAATCCCGAAGGCGACATAAAAACCTCCCGATAGCGTAGAAGCAACCAGTGCTACGCTTGTCGGAATTTAACAGAAATATACTTTTCAGAAAAGTAAGAACATCTACCACAACTATCTAGAGGAACATTATTTCAGATTTCGTAAGGAATCCAAAATTCGGTCCATCGAACACATGCAAAGAGTTTAACCCAACTGCAGATTTTCAACAAAAAGTTGAAACTTAGCAAGCTGGTAACTTTTGCTCCACTCGTCGGAATCTAACGAAACTGGACAATTTTAAAAGGTGGGAACATCTACTGAAACTTTCTAGTTGACCAGTTGCTCAGATTCTGCAAGGAAATCCAAATTCCTACCCGTCGAACATACGCAAACAATTACCAAACTACCGATTTTCAACAAAAAGTCTTAACTTCCGTAGCTTATAACTTTTGCTCCACTTATCGGAATCTAACAAAATTGGACAATTTGAAAAGGTAGGAATGTCTACTAAAACTTCCCAGTTGACCTGTTGCTCAGATTCCGTAAGGAAATCTAAATTTCTACCCGTCGAACATATGCAAACAATTACCAAACTACTGATTTTCAACAAAAAGTCGAAACTTCCGTAGCTTGTAACTTTTGCTCCACATATCGGAATCTAACGAAACTAGACAATTTGAAGAGGTGGGAACATCTACTAAAACTTATCATTTGACCAGTTGCTCAGATTCCGTAAGGAAATCCAAATTCCTACCCGTCGAACATATGCAAACAGTTACCAAACTGCCGATTTTCAACAAAAAATCGAAACTTCCATAGCTTGTAACTTTTGCTCCACATCGGAATCAAACGAAACTGGACAATTTGAAAAGGTGGGAACATCTACTAAAACTTTCCAGTTGACCAGTTGCTCAGATTTTGTAAGAAAATCCAAGTTTCTACCCGTCGAACATACGCAAACAGTTACCAAACTATCTATTTTCAACAAAAAGTCGAAACTTCCGTAGCTTGTAACTTTTGCTCCACTTATCGGAATCTAACTAAACTGGACAATTTGAAAAGGTGGGAAAACCTACTAAAACTTCCTAGTTGACCAGTCGCTGATTCCGTAAGAAAATCCAAGTTTCTACCCGTCGAACATACGCAAACAGTTACCAAACTACCGATTTTCAATAAAAAGTCGAAACTTCCGTAGCTTGTAACTTTTGCTCCACTTATCGAAATCTAACAAAACTGGACAATTTAAAAAGGTGGGAACACCTACTAAAACTTCCCAGTTGATCAGTGGCTCAGATTCCGTAAGGAAATCTAAGTTTCTACCCGTCGAACATACACAAACAGTTACCAAACTACAGATTTTCAACAAAAAGTTGAAACTTCCGTAGCTTTTAACTTTTGTTCCACTTATCAGAATCTAACAAAACTGGACAAATTGAAAAGGTGGGAACATCTACTAAAATTCCCAATTGACCAGTTGCTCAGATTCTGTAAAGAAATCCAATTTCCTACTCGTCGAACATACACAAACAGTAACCAAAAACAGCACACTTAACCCATAAAAGCTGGAACTTTGGGAGCCTATAACTTCTATTCCACTTATCAGAATTTAACCAGAGAGGTAAATTCGGAAAAGGGAGAACGTCTAATATAACTCTTCAGTTGGAACGAATCTCAGATTCAGCCACTAAGACACTCTAAAATCGCAAAGAAGCAAAATAGCAAGAGTCCGATAAAGACAGCCAGTTGCTGTACTTTGCAAACGGCATAACTTCTACTTCGCTTATTGGAATTTAGCTCGAGAGGCCAATTCGGAAAGGGAAGAATGTCTACTACAACTTCTCTAATGGGTCTCTACCTCAGATTCATCCACTAAGACACTCAAAAACTAAGAAGAGTCAAAACAGTAAGCGCTCAGTCAGACAGCTTTTTGCTGTATTTTTCAAAGGCCATAACTCCTACTCCGCTTATCGGAATTTAACCCGAGCGGCCAATTCAGAAAGGGGAGAATGTCTACTATAACTTCTCTAATGGGTCTCTACCTCCGATTCGACCATTAAGAGGCTCAAAAACTGCAATCAACCTAAACAGTGAGCAACTCAGTCAAGTTGCTGCCCTGTTTTTGTAATGACTGTAACTTTTGCGTCTCTTATCCGAATTTAATTCAAGAGGTTAATTCGGAAAGGGAGGGATGTCTACTACAACTTCTCTACAGGGTCCAAACTTCTAAATCCACCAGGAAGACCAATTAAAAGCCACTTGAACCTACTGCGACACTAACCCGAAAACACAGTTTTCTGTTTTGGGCGAATTCCACACTGTTTTGGAGAAATGGCTCGTTTCACCCACCAAATCTACTCCGAAAAATCTATAAAAATTAGAGAACACTAATAACACCTAGGAGAAGCTCCCACAAAAATTTCGGGTCAAGATTCTTCCTGTAACATATGTAAACAAAATCAACCCTACAACTTTAAAAACTGATTCTTCATGCCTCCAATTGGTGTTCTACCACTTCAAATTTCACATACACTCTACTCTAGACAATATGCATATGAAACCACTTCAATACAATAATATACAACCAAATTAAACCTAATAATAACTAAAAGCAAACATGTGTTAAGAAACCCCCACCTTAGGAAATTGTAGGAAGGACTTGCTCTTCTCCTTGCTCCTTGTTCTTGCTCCCTTCAAGAACACCAACACGAAGAAATGAACCGATGAAATCCCTCTCTTTTTCTTTTTCTTTTTCCTTTGATTCAATCTATCTTTCTTTTTCCTCTCTTTCTTTTTCTAAAATAAAAACAAGTGGAAGAAGGAGTTGGAGGGTGAGATGAGATTGGAATGAGAAGGAAATGGAAACATTAGGGAAAAGTAATGGGAAGGGGAATGGGGGGTGGCCGGCCAAAATGGGAAGAGAAGGGGTTGGGGTGTGTTTTTATAACACAAGGGTTAATTTTGTGTGGGTAAAAATGAAGCCAGATGTCCAAGTTCTCATGGCTTGAAAAATTGATAAATCAATTTGCAAATATATATTGCAATCACCCCCCCTAACTCATCCTAACCCTCCATCTCATCATGATGGATCAAATGTAAATATAATTTTGTCAAATCACATACAACACGATTTGTATAAGTGCCCGAAATCGACGCGATTCAAATCCGTGCATAAATCAGATTATACAGATAATTTTCGTTCATGAAAACGAACAAATCAGTGTAAAAATAATTTAATTCTGAGAAATAAATAAAATAACTTATTACTGGCTCGGAAGATTCCAATATCAATTTGGTACAAAACAGTCGTATACCGACTAGTATATGTACATATATAATGTTTATTAATAAAGCCGGGTGATATCCACCAAAAATATTTCAATTCTAGAAATAAAAAATGAAATAATAATTTTTAATATCTGCCCGGTATTTTCCAGACATTTTTCGAGAAAATGCGTTTTTCAAGATTTTGCACAAGTGCACAAAACTGATACAATACGTATATATACTTACTAGTATATATATCTGGATAACTTTTTTTTAGAAAAACCAAGTAATTCCCAATTAAAATATTTTAATTTAAAAAATAATAATTATACAAATATAATATTCGTCCGGGATACTACAATTTCTCAAGCTCAGGCAGCGGAGCTCGACGCTCTGTGCCGACCCCCAAGCATCGACACCCTGCGGTGATCTCGAGCACATGGATAGCTTTCTCAAGCTAAGGCAGCGGAGCACGACGCTCTGTGCCGACCCCAAACCTCGACACCCTGCGGTGACTTCGAGCACATGGGTAGCTTTCTCAAGCTAAGGCAGCGGAGCTCGACGATCTGTGCCGACCCCCAGGCCCCGACACCATGCGGTGATCTCGAGCACATGGGTAGCTTGGTGCTAAGGCAGTGGAGCACGACGCTCTGTGCTGACCCCCAAGCCTGGACTCCTGACCGTGATCTCGATCACAAGGGTAGCTTTCTTAAACTAAGGCACCGTAGCTCGACGCTCTGTGCCGACACCCAAACCTCGACACTTGACGGTGATCTCGAGCACACGGGAAGTTTCTTAACCTAAGGCAACAGAGCTCGATGCTTAGTTCCGATCCCCAAGCCTCGACACCGCAGATGGGAAGATTTCTCAAGCTAAGGTAGCGGAGCTCGACGCTCTGTGCCGACCCCCAGGCCCTGACACCCTGTGGTGACCTCGAGCACATGGGTAGCTTTCTCATGCTAAGGCAGCGGAGCCCGACGCTCTGTGCCGAACACTAAGCCTCGACACCTGACCGTGATCTCGAGCACATGGGTAAGGTTCTGAAGCAAAGACAGCGGAGCTCGACGCTCTGTGCCAACCCCCAACTCTCGACACCTGACGGTGATCTCGAACACATGGAAAGCTTTCTCAAGCTAAGGCAGCGGAGCTCGACACTGTGTGCCGACCCCCAAGCCTCGACACCTGACGGTAATCTCGAGCACATGGATAGCTTTCTTAACCTAAGGCAGCGGAGATCGATGCTCTGTGCCGACCCCCAAGCCTCCACACTTGACGGTGATTTTGAGCACATGGGCAGCTTTCCCAAGCTAAGGCAGCTGATCTCGACGCTCTTGCCGACCCCCAAGCCTTAACACCCTGCAGTGATCTCGAGCACATAGGTAACTTTCACAAGCTAAGGCAGCGGAGCTCTACGCTCTGTGCTGACCCCCAAGCCTCGACACCCTGCGGTGATCTCGAGCACATGGCTAGCTTTCTCAAGCTAAGGCAGCGGAGCTCGATGCTTTGTGTCGACCCCCGAGCCTCGACATCCTGTAGTGATCTCGAGCACATAGGTAGTGTAACGCCCCGATTTCCGGTGACTGGGAAACTGTGACATAAGCCAGAATCTTTTCTTCAATTAGCCACAATACACAGAAAAACAGAAAAATTTAAAACTTTTTATTCAACACAAATGTATTATAAATCTGAATGTTACAAATTGTAATACATTACAACAGTGTTACAATAATACGTTTACAATCCCAAGTGTTACAACTTTCAACATATTACATCAGAGTACAAATGAATAAAAACAACACTTGGTATATTGTTTGGATGCTTTCCAACAAATAAATAGATTACAAAACTGTTACAATGGAACAATAGTAACAACATATAATGCAGCGAAAATGGAAACGACTCTTGCTTCTCTCACCTTGAGTCCTCCTGAATCCTGTACTTGTACTTCTGCATTCCAGTACCTATTGAAATGTGGGCGTCAGTATTCACTGACGCTTTAAGGCTGATAACTAGCAGCAATTCTGCACTTAAGCAAACAGATTAATGGAAAGAGAAATGTGCATATATAATTGATGTGTCATATGCTATGCCTTAGACTTTAATACAAGATTGACTAACGCAAAGATGTTCTTATTCTAATGCAAGCAAGTCTCCGGAACAGTATGCAGCCCATACTACATACGCCCCATCTCAAGCCGTTTCTTCATACATAGGGATTTGAACCCTCGTTAAGATTTCTACTTTGTACACAATTCTGTTCCCGATAATACAACATGAGTGTGAGGTTGCAGGTGGATCAAGTCCCACCAATGCAGTACGATTATGGTGTCTCTATTTGCCACTACTACCTGGCATGCCGGACCTTACTCAAAAACAAGGTTGCAGGTACGGTCTAGTTCCGTTACTGCAGTCATATAGTGGTGTCCATGTTTACAATTATTGTCGGTGTATCGGGCCTCATTCGAAAATCAAAAGAACATAGGATCTCGCATGTGCAGGGTAGCGCGAAGCCTACCCTGTGGCCCCCCTAGGGTCTCGCAAGCGCAGGACTGCACGTTGCATCCTGTGGCACCCCAGGCCACGGTATTTCAGGAATTAATAGACGAGATACGCAACCTGTGCTTCCAACTCGTGAGATGACACCACACATATCCCTTTGAGGTTCAACCTAATAACACCGCCCAGTGTCGTCCTATAGGACAGGTCGGATCATAAGGAATCACCCTTAACACCAACTCTTTCCCTTCGGCAAAAATGATAATAAGTAAAGGTTAAGTAGTAATAGCCATATGTTACTACCCTAACGATGTCACTAAACCCAAACAATCTCACAGGGCTTTCAATAACTTTCTTATGATTATCCCGATCCAACTCATGGCCTATCGATCTAAGACACCGGTGACGGAAATCTCTTTCACTCATCATTACCCCTAACTCGGATCTCGTCAACATTCTCGGCCCACATCAACCCACATCAGTTAAGATCCGTCGGTGCTCGAGGTGTGATTTATCCATAGTTTCTAAGGTGGTAAGATGCAATTCTTGATGGTCGATGACCCCTAGGCTAGCTTTTATCTAGCTAACAATACTAGTGATTTTTCCAACCATTATTTACCATATATTGAAGACGAAGCATGTGCACATCATATGGTCCAATTTCAATTAGAAACGCATACAACTAGAACTCATGGGTTCTTTTCCCAAATTTGAACTAGGACAATATGCGACTAGGTTCATGGGTTCTTTCTCAAAGTTGAGCTAGTATCACCTAGAACCTAATTGCATGAGTTCCTCTCCAATTCGAGCTAGAACTATCATGGAGCTAGTTTCTTGGGTTACTTCTTAAAAATGAACTAGAACAACTACGAAACATGGGTTCATTTCAATAATTCAACTGGATTAGCATGCAAGCTAAACTCATGGGTTTCTTCTAGGATTTAACCGAAACCACTACAATCATATAACTCAAACATGCATAGATTCTTTTGAATAAAAAAGAACTACACATCTCAAACATGGGTTCTTTACTAGAACTACTACAATAACATAAGCATGCGTTTTTTACTTATAACGACTACAATAACTCAAGCATGGTATACTTACTATAATCAACTCAAGCATGGGTTTCTCACTATAATCAACCTACAACAACTCAAGCATGGTATATTTACTAAAATAAACTCAAGCATGGTATTCTCACTATAATCAATCTACAACAACTCAAGCATGGTATACAACTTAACATGGGTTTTTTCTACAACAACTCAAGCATGGTATACTTACTATAATCAACCTACAACAACTCAAGCATGGTATACTTACTATAATCAACTCAAGCATGGGTTTCTCACTGTAATCAACCTACAACAACTCAAGCATGGTATACTTACTATAATCAACTCAAACATGGTATCTTTACTACATCTCAACCTACAACAACTAAAGCATGGTATACATACTATAATCAACTCAAGTATGGGTTTCTCACTATAATTAACCTACAACAACTCAAGCATGGTATACCTACTATAATCAACTCAAGCATGGGTTTCTCACTATAATCAACCTACAACAAATCAAGCATGGTATACCTACTATAATCAACTCAAGCATAGGTTTCTTACTATAATCAACCTACCACAACTCAAGCATGGTATACCTACTATAATCAACTCAAGCGTGGGTTTCCTACTATAATCAACCTACAACAACTCAAGTATGGTATACTTACTACATCTCAAGCATGATGGGTTTCTTTCTGTAACAACTTAAGCATGGTATCTTTTACTACATCTCAAGCATGATGAGTTTCTTTCTACAACCACCTAAGCATGGTATGCTAACTATATCTCAAGCATGATGGGTTCTTTTACTAGAACAACTACAAATGTCAAACATGATGGGTTCACAAGCGTGAGTGGGTTCATGGGTTTCACAAGCATGAATAGGTTCATAAGCATGAATGGGTTTCCTCGCTACACAACTTAAGCTTAGATGGGTTCACAAGCATGAATAGGTTCTCTTTTTGACATAGAACACACACATGGTAGGTTCATGGGTTCACATAAGCATGGATGGGTTCCTTGCTACAACTCAAGCATGGTAGGTTCTTTACTAAGAACAACTAAATATTACAAGCATGAACAGGTTTCTAGCAACCTATAAAAGTTTAGAACATGCTACTAAAAGACTAAAAATAAATTATTACAAGACTACTCTTTTAGGAAATTACAAGTCCTATATATTACGAAGACTGCATTCATTTAGTGTACAAATTTTTACATACTACACCTTACTTTTCTTCAATCCTACAAATTCCTACATACAAAAAGAGCAACCGTTTATGAACAAGGGTTAGTACGAAATGATTTCTTAACGAAGTAGCGAACAACATATAACAAAACTTATCTTTAAAATAGGTAGATGAGTCCTACAACCCTAGAATGGGTGAGTAAACATTTTCTACCACACTAGTCTTTCTATGCACATAGCTATAGTCCAAGTGGTCATTTGTGTTAACAAAATAACCATAATAACAACAATAATCATAACAAGGTTAAAAACAACCTTCCGGCACTTCAGGCAAATGATGACTCAGATATGGAATGTACCCTCTCAGCATAGACACATGGAAGACATTATGCACCTGAGACAACTTTTCTGGTAACTCAAGTCGGTAAGCAGTTTTTCCAATCCGCTTCAATATCTTATACGGGCCTATG
This sequence comes from Hemerocallis citrina, assembly GCA_017893485.1. Lineage (NCBI taxonomy): Eukaryota > Viridiplantae > Streptophyta > Magnoliopsida > Asparagales > Asphodelaceae > Hemerocallis > Hemerocallis citrina. The sequence continues at coordinate 216,970,902 of CM030362.1, forward strand.
AACCTTGGTGCTAACTTCCCACCCTTGCCAAATCGGATCACACCTTTGCTAGGTGAAACCATCAAAAAGACAAAGTCACCAACCTCAAACTCAAGGTCCCTCCTCCAGTTGTCTGCATAGATCTTCTACCTACTCTGAGCATCCACCAACCTCTTCCTGATCAGATCGATCTTTTCAGAGATCTACTGCACGATCTCAGGCCCAAACATCTGCTGCTCCCTAACTTCAAACCTACAAACAGGTGTTCTGCACTTCCTGTCATACAGAGCTTCGTACGGCGCCATCCTAATACTAGTCTGAAAATTTTTGTTGTAGGCAAACTCCACTAGTTCTAAGTGCCTTTCCCAACTGCGTCCAAAGTCTAGTACACAACACTGAAGCATATCCTCAAGAATATGGTTGACTCTCTCGGTCTGCCTATCGGTCTGAGGATGAAAAGCAGTGCTGAAATCCATCTTGGTACCCAGAGCTGTCTGAAGACTCTTCCAGAAATGCGAAGTAAACCGCGCATCTCGATCAGACACAATGGTTAACAGAACACCATGAAGCCTGACAATCTCTCCAACATACAGCTCAGCCAACTTGTCCATCGAAGCAGTGAGTCTCATTGCCAAGAAGTGAGCGGATTTGGTTAGTCGATCGATTATGACCCAAATTGCATCATTTCCCTTTGAACTCTTGGGCAAACCCGTGGTGAAATCCATATTGTTGTTATCCCACTTCCATTCCGGAATAGGTAATGGTTTCAATAGACCTTCGGGTTTCTGATTCTTGGCTTTGACCTGCTGACAGACCTCACACTTCGCCATGAACTCGGCCACATCCTGCTTCAAAACTAACCACCAAAAATGTTGCTTAATGTCCTTATACATCTTGGTACTCCCAGGATGTACAGACAAAAGAGTAGCATGTGCCTCCTGAAGAATACTCTCCCACAATTCTGGTTGATCCGGAACATACAGCCTCTCTCCGAACCACAACACCTCATCCCTGATCTGTAACTCTGACAACTTGCCAGCATCAACCTGCTCCTTCATCTTATGAATCTTAGCATCTTCCTTCTGACTTGTGATAATCCTTTCATTCAGCGTTGGTTGAAGCCTCAACTGAGCTAAAACTGATCCCAAGCATTGTAGAACAACTTCAATACCAGATCAATCTAACTCCTCTGCAAGCAGCCTCTGAGTTGTAATCAAACTAGCCAGACTGCTCTTGCGGCTAAGTGCATCAGCAACAACATTAGCCTTCCCAGGATGGTACTTAATCTCCGGACGAATTTCCTTAAGCACCTTCAGCCATCTTCTTTGCCTCAGATTCAGATCCTTCTGTTGGTAGATGTACTTCAAGATTTTGTGGTCTGTGTATATGTTCAACTTCTCACCAGACACGTAATGTCTCCATTTCTTCAAGGCGAAGATAATCACAGCCAAATCCAGATCATGAGTCGGATAATTCTTCTCATGCGGTCTTAGTTGCCTAGACCCATAAGCGATCAGTTTCCCTTGTTGCATTAAGACACAACCAAGCCCATGATGTGAAGTATCGCTGTAGACATCATACTCAACACCTGCTCTATGCAAGGCTAAAATAGGTGCAGTAGTCAGCCTCTCTTTCAAATCCTAAAGCTCGCCTCGCACTGCTCAGTCCATTTGAAGTTCACATTCTTCTTGGTTAGACCAGCGAGTAGCACGGCTATCTGAGCATAGCCCTGAATGAACCTCATATAGTATCCAGTTAACCCACGAAAACTCCTGATTTCCTTCACTGTAGTAGGCCTTGCCCAATATTTCACCGTCTCTATCTTCTGCGGATCGGTTGCCACTCCCTTCTTAGAAAGGATGTGACCTAGGAACACCACTTCAGATTTCCAGAAATCGCACTTGGATAACTTGGCATACAACTCATGCTCCTGAAGCTTCCTCAAAACTACTACCAGATGCTCTGTGTGCTCCTCCTCTGACTTAGAGTACACAAGAATATCGCAGATAAACACTACGATGAAAGAATCAATAAACGGCCTCAGAACTCTGTTCATCATATCCATAAAAATTGCAGGAGCATTCGTCACTCCAAACGGCATAACTAAGAATTCGTAATGCCCGTGTCGAGTTCTGAATGCAGTCTTATGCACATCTTCAGCCTTCACTCGAACTTAATGATATCCTGATCGAAGATTTATTTTGGAGAAAACAACTGCTCCTTGTAGACGATCAAACAAGTCATCAATTCTTGGAATAGGATACTTGTTCTGAACAGTGACCTTATTCAGCTCTCGGTATTCGATGCACATCCTCATTGAGCCATCCTTCTTCTTTACCAAAAGCACTAGTGCTCCCCAAGGCAACGTACTCGGTTGAATAAAGTCTTTCTCCAACAGTTCCTCAATCTGCCGTTCGATCTCATCCTGCTCCACAGGCGCCATCCTATACGGTGCCTTAAAAATAGGTGCACTCCCTAGCTGAATAGTGATGCTGAACTACATCACGATGCGGGGGTAACAAATCCAAATCTTCCAAGAATACCGTCGGATAATCCCAAACCACTGGAATTTGCTGCACCTCTGCAGGAATCCCCTTCTTCTTGCTGATAGCAGCAACCAAGCCTGAACTTCTCTTCATTCCTTGGAAAGTTACTTCAAGTCCACCTGGAGCCTTCACTGTTACTTCTTTGGTCTTCCACTTAATGCTTGCACTGTACACCGACATCCAATCAATGCCAATGATAACATCGACTCTCAAGACATTCAACTCGATCAGATCAATCCCAAAAATTCTATCTCCAATCACGATCTTGCAGTCTGGATAGTACCGATCAGTTGTTAAAGTTTCCCCTGATGGAGTAGCTACTGCTAAAACCTTGCCCTGAAAGACTTTCGGTTCGACTCCCAAAACTTTAGCAAACTTAGGTGACACAAAAGTATGAGAGTGCCCAGTATCGTACAAAACAACAGCTTTCTTTCCATTCAAATAAGGTTCTCCTGTTACATAATACACACTCGTTACATAACAGTTCACTAAATAAGCGGGAAAAGAGAAATAACAGAAAATACTCTAAATATCCTCCCTCGTACCAGTGATGACGTGATCCACCTCATCAGCGTCAGCTTCAGTTAAGGCAAATACTCGCCCCTGCTGGTACGGCTTCTTCCCGGCCTGCTGAGTTGGTCCCTTTCGGACAACATCTTGCAACTTAGGGCAGTGGGATCGGAAGTGACCTGTCTCCCCATAGTTATAACAAGTCACCACAGGAGGTCTCACCCATGTATTCCTGGGTTTCCCAGCCACACTAACCACGTTCGCCCCAGTCGGTTTGAACCTTTGGGCCAGCAGCTGTCCCTTGATATTTCCAGCAACTGCGGGCCTCTTCCCCACATTCCAGTTGTTCCTCCTATTCTGAACAGCGTGGAACTGCTCCATGTTGGCCTCAGTGGCTGCAGCTCGTTTGACCAACTTGTTAAACCTCCTGATACCGAGGGATATCATCCTGAATCTCAGACTTGGCCTTAAACCATGCTCGAATTTTTTAGCCTTCTTTGCCTCGTCCATCACCAATTCGGGAGCATACCTCGAGAGCTAATTGAACCTCGTCACATACTCTCTAACCGACATGCCGCCCTGCTGCAGCGTCAGAAATTCCATGGCTTTCTTCTCCTGGACGTCTGATGGAAACAAATGACTGCGAAATTCCTCCAAGAATTCCTCCCAGCCAAGGACAATATCTTCCATCGTCCGCTTCATCGACTGCCACCAAACAGCCGCATCCTTCTCGAACTGCAGCACCGCCAACTTCACCTTGCTACCCTCCGGAGTCTCCAAGACTTCGAAGATAGTCTCGATCTATCGGATCCAATTATCAGCCGCATCAGGGTCTGACTTCCCCTCAAACACAGGTGATTTTATCCACTTGAATGATTCCACGAGTTTGAATGCTTCGGGTACTGGATTCACCGACACCCTCCCTTGGTTCTGATTCATGGCATTGGCATTGAGTGTCTTGTAGACCCTCGCTAATTCCGTTTCCAAGTCCAGACCTTCACCATTTCGAGCTCCTCTTCTAGACATATTCTGATACAAAAGATCCATTAAATTTAATGTAGAAAATATAAATTTAAATCAACTTTTCATTTCATTGAAGTTCAAACTTTATACATTAGAATTTAAAACATTTCCGACATCAAATGAAAGCAATAAGAAAATACAATAGCCTAGTTCCTACAGTTCCTCTTGGCTTCACGAAGCTCTTCCCGCAGTTCCTCCACTTCCTCCTTCAGTACATCGTACATGTTTTTCCTCTTCTCGAGTTCCCAAACACAATGACTGAGCGTGGCAATGCTCTCCTTACACTTTGCACACTGCGCCTGCAACAGCTCTGCTCTCTCCCTCTGAGTCTCAACCTGCCTCTGAAGAGACACAATGAGACTACTCGGAACTGGTTCTTCCTCGTTGGAGGAATCATCAGATGAATCTGGAGGTGGAGTGATCTCCCTGGATTCAGGACATTCCTCTTCAAATTCTTCGGGATCTTCTGCATCTGAATCAGCTTGCCCGGGGTAGTAATCATCCTTAACAATGTGCCAATCGTCACCTCCAGCTGGGTCGAAGTGGTCCACCATCTTAGAGAAAGGAGGAGATGAAACATAAATCATAGAGCAACACAAATATAAGTGACTTACATTTAAATCTCTAGACTCAACACACGCTCTAATGTCCACTCCTTTGGTGTCATTTTTTATAAATTTGTACTACTTGGAAGCGTGGCTTTGATACCACTCTATAATACCCCGAATTCCAAAACTGACTGAATTCGAAGTTCCACAGGATTTTTACACTTCTCTTCGTACAATTTTTACAAGGAAATTAAAACTTTACTTTACATCAGAATTACATCTTTAAATTACATTTAAACAGCCGAAGTCATTGACAATAATTACATGAATAAAAGTACAACACTTGAAACATTCTTTAAGTAGCTTGCATACTTAATCTTGTCAGTCTCTTTATCCTGCATAGAAACTGTGGGCTCGTCAGTTCATTCAACAGATGCAAGGATATAAAACATCAATTTTCTCCTACCTAGAAAGCACACACTTGTCACAAGCAAAACTACGGGGACTATCCTATAGATGTCGTGTTGTGTTGTGCACTTAGTCCTTAATGTAGTTGTTATGTTATATAATACTAATGCGCAGTTGTTCTGATTCTATGCATCCCATACTACATAGGTCCGAGGGCAAGCCCTTAATCGCACTTCATCTTATAGGGTTCAATCCCTCGTCATGACTTAAACTACTACGGTAACTACGGTAAGTATCCTAGATGTTCTATGATCTACGAGCCCATGTCCAGGCAGTCTGGAGGGGAATCCCACACACTGACATAACGCATCAAGCAGGCAGACTATGGACAATTCAACCTCCACCAAGGAACGATGGCACCACCTGTAGTCACCAAACACCCCACAAGCGTCGCCACCAGGATGATAATTCCGGAGTAGTGCTCACGCCATGTCATGACGCATCAAGCAGGCAGTCTGTGAATCACTCTCACACTGCCAATCCGATGGCCTACATACTCGTGTTTTTCTCTCACTTTCGTCACATCACCACTATGTATCTAAATCCTTAGTTTATTTGAACCATGAATAAAATCAACCCCTAGAGTTAGCTCTTTCCTCTATATTGGTCTTAATCAACAACTTGACCATCCTAGTCTTTCATCTCAATAATTCAACTTAACAATTTTAATTCATTCAATTGTCGGTAATAGGACTTTAGCTACCCTATAGTTCAAAATCTCATTTCATGACCATACCATTTTTGTATTGACATTCATATGACTTTTCATAATTCATCAGGACATTTGATTTCACTTTCATGTTCAATTTTATGCATAAGACAAATAAATTCATTTTCTAATTTGTCACGGTCATAATTCATTCTTTTCACAACATTCTCTTATTCTCTTTGTCAATACTAAATCAAACATTCATACTTTCAATTTTCCTTTTATCAGAATCTCTTTTTAAACTCTTTTTTTTAGCAATACATTTTTCTTTATCCAAAGACACTTTAAAATAACAATAAGTTCTTTATGGCAAAATAGTCTCAATTTCTCCTTTACATTAGGCCAAGGGTTACAGAAAATTATCTTATGAAATCTGGATATCAATTAAATCGTCAGGACGGTCGACTATCAAAGCATAGTCAGTCGATTGCTCAGCAATGATTTAAAAACACGAAAATTAAAATATTCAGGACAGTCAACTATTAGGACATAGTCAGTCGACTGTTCTGTGAGGATTAAAACTTCAGAACTAAACAGTCAGGACAGTCGACTCTTAACACATATACGTTCGACTGTTCAGCAACAAAAATCTGTAAATTTGGAATTTATACAGTAACTCAAGATCTTCAAAAAAAACATTTAACTCTCATTTTTATATAAAAGACTATACTTTTGTTTGTACGGAAACGGAATCAATCTTACTAACAACAGGCAATCAGGCATGCATGATTTGTTAATCGATCTACTTTCATAACAAGGAGATTTTCTCATAGTTCACATCATATAACCACACATTTATTCACTTCGCATTTTTCCACATTCATGGATAACTCAAACATAAAGGTTCATAATTTCTTCATTAGCAAATAAGCATATTTTCAAATCATCACCACAATATTTCTTTTCATATCATTCAAATAATTTTACTACTTATTTCATGCAATTTCACACATGTTCATTTTCCCCTTAAACATGGTACTAACATAAAGTAATATTTCTTTTTTCTTGTTTATTTTAGCATAATCAAAAACACAACCTAGCATGGTATCTATTTAGAAGTTGGAGAAAATTGCCCAACTTATTTGGAGAGAAATTTCACAAAAGTCCTAGGGAAAACTCCTAGAATGAACAAAAGAGCCTTCTTCTCCTAGTGTTTGATGAGTCCAAGCTTCCTCCTTGCTCCTTGGTGTTTGCCGCAAGCCTCCTTACTCCTTGGATGAGTGGCCGCCCTCCTCTTGATGGAACACACAAAGCAAACTAAATCTTTTAGAACTCACTTAACTCTCAATTTTTTGCTCACTAATGTATTTCTTTCTCTTATAACATAGAATAGGTGCAAGGATAACTAATGAAAAGGGTGGTATTTATACAAAATTTTAGTGAAAATAAAAGGCTAGGATTAGATCAAATGGTTAAGGATCAAGGGCTTAGATGAAATAGGGAGTTGCTATAACTTCCCATGATGCGAATAACCACCTCTCCACCTCATCCACTCTCCCTCTCTCTTGATCCCATCCGGCCACAACCAAAGGGTGTGCTTTGCACACTCTAGTGCAAGCACGTGCCCTCTATTGCCCCCTTTATTTACAAGTTATTCATGTTAATTATTTTTTTTTCATGGAATGAGTCAACACTACAAGTTAGGTTATTAAAAGTGATTTTAAAATAAATGGGCTCACTAATGGGCTAACTAACCATGGGCTTCATTAATTTAATTAATCAATTAATTAAGGTGGGCTACACGTAGACAATTATGCCAAAAATTAAATTAGGTTCTCTTAAATAAAAGAAAAGTAAAATAAGATTACTAGTTTATGAAGTACTTTTAGAGAGATACATGCATAAAATTGCACGTGCACAACACGTGGAAAATAAAATACATTCTAATTAATGTGATTTAAAAATCCAGGATGTTACAGGTCCGGTGCAAGCCCTTAACGTTCTCCACTTATAGGGTTAGATCCCTCGTTATGCAACTAATCCTACTACGGTGATGGAAACAAGATCAAGAATAATCCGCAAAAAGGCATAACAGTCCTCGAAGCACAAGCATCATGTAAGAATAGCTCAAAAACCGAAGAATCACCTTCCTGCCGTGTACCCCACGAATAGGCTTGCGAGGCCCTCGACATGCATATTCACCAGGTACATTCCGTGAATAGACCCGCCAACCCTCGATACGCGAATGCCCCTGCATGCTCCGTGAATAGGCCTACAGACCCTCGACACGGGAACATACAAATGTCCTCTCGAGACAGAACACCAAACAATCCTGGAACGCATCCGTTGGACTAACAAAACTAAGAGCATATACTTACGTTTCCCAAGTTCTATCACATCTCCACCAGTGCCTGTCCTTAAATTGGATATTATTAAAACACAAAAATCCTCATCTCTAGAGTTAGTGTATCATGTCGGACTTAATTTCACAACAACAACCCCAAGACCCAACTGGTCTAAATTAAAAAAATCTCATATGCCGGTTCACAAGACTCCCACTCAACCCCTAGAGATTCAAAACTCATCCATCAACACAAAATCTTTCATTTTTAATTACTTCATTTCATTGTTAACTTACTCAAAGAAATTCATTCATTTCCATTGTTACAAAAATGCAAATCTGAATCCGTCGAAAGGTCTAGAAAATATACTTCCAACCGAATACAGCGGATACACATAAGTCATACAGTAATTCAGAAAATCATAACTCAAAACTGATTTGAAACAAAAAATACGTTCAGCCAGATTTCAGTAAATTGAATTCAAAGTCAAGAAAACAGCATCAAAACATCTCAAATAAATCCAGAAAAAATCTGGGGTATTCCTCTATATGTCTAGTATCAGAATATAAAGTTTCATAATTTTTCAGTAAGACTAGTTTAGCCAACAAATTTTGGAAAACATCAAGAAATGATAGTTTGGCAAATCTTGAATTCTCAACACTGATGTACGAAAACTGTAATATCTCGCAAACCGTGAAACGAAATCCAAATTCGCCAAAGGGAGATGAAAATAGACAAAATAAGATAACTTTCATATTTCATAAATATTTTTCATACAGGAAAAGGAATTATGGTGAAATTACAAATCTTTATAGAACAGCGAACAAAATTCAGCAAGTATAGTCGTTTTAAACAAGCATGAAACGGTATATAAAACTCATCAATAAAATCCACCAAAATTCTGGGAAAGCCCTAAATAGAATATAAATACTGTGCAAAGTTTGAAATCAAAACAATATGCTTAGCACTAGTATCAAAATAGTTTAGTCATCGAAATCATCAAGGAACGAAATCTGGAAATGAAATACACCTCTGTAGTAAAACAATCATATCTCACACATAAGAAAACAAAATCGATCAAGGTCAGAGAGTTTGAAAAGAAGACGAATTTTGCTAAAAATCATGTTTAAAACTGGAGTTAAGATACTGACCTTGGTATGGTCTAAAATAGCAATCAAAACTTATCACTGACAAAATACAGATTTTTCTCTTAATAACAAATCAACATACAATATATGAAACTCGTTCCTAACACAACCAAACACGAAATATGGTGTACAAGATGTCCAAACAACATGGTATAGGGTATTTCACAAGTCCAAGGCAAGTCTATCATGAATAACATGAACGAGCACAAGAAATCATATGAACAACACGTATACATGCAACAAGATGTGGTCAATCCTAGGTTATATCATGTCATATGTGTCGTGACGCAACTATGGTCAAATCATCACAATAGAAAAAATATGATTGAAAACATCCTACTCATGATTTATATTAAGTTCTTTAACAATCTCAAGTCATTCAATTAGGGTTTCAATCATCAATAGTGTAGTCTCATGAAAAGATTCAATTTTTAATTCATCTACTCATAAGAATTTATTATATCTTCATACAATCATCTAACATGCTTTTTAATAAATAAATTATCACATACAACATGCTTAAAACAATAAGAAAATAAACACAAGTCACTCACCTCAATGAAGAAATCAATCGAATTGATAAAGAATGAGAAAAGCCCTTCTTTTGCAAAATCTAAGTTTATCGCTTCGAAAATCCAAGAAATTAAAAGTAAAAATATATTTTATTTTTTCAGAGGAGAGGGACGGCTGTAAGGGATCCTTTATAGGCCGAAATCCAAACTTTTTTTTAGGGTTTTACAAGCTTATGGAAATATCCCCTAACAAATTATACTTTACATATATAGACCTTTCTTTAATAAAGTAGTTAAATAAGTTAAATAAATTAAAATCAAATGAAATCCTTTTACTACTGAGTTTCCAGCCATCCAGCACAGCCTAGAAAAATAAAAAATTCGGATTTGTACTAAAAGTGGTAATTTTGCACAATAGTCCCTCTTTTTGTAATATCTGCAAATATATCGTAAAATATTCGTAAAAATCCAGAAAAATCAGAAATAATATCTATTAATACATATCCGATTTTCCAATTAAAATTTCTGACTTTTAATTTCCAAGAAAATATTTGCACAAGATCCAACATAAATTCCATATTTGCAAAAACATCATATTTGTTTAAATCTTTACCAAATCAACTGTAAATAAAATTTAAATAGATTTTATTTTCAATGATGACCATGGAAAGAACAAAAACCAGTAAAAACGAATTTTCATTATTTGTTCGAGATCCAAACGGCTTTTTACATAAAAGCCCCCCTCTTTCGAAATATTTACAAAAATAGTTTCTTTATTCAGAAAAATCCCAAAATTTAGGATAGACTCAATTATAAGTAGGAAAATTTAATAAAAATTTAAAATTTGATATTTGCACCAAAAATGTCCGCACGTGTTTTGCACGTATAAAATCGACAAATTTGTAAAATAGTCAAATAAATTCAAGTAAATATAAAAAATTAAATTATCATAAATAAATGAGAAAACTAAATCATTAGCCATAAAATTTTAAGAATTCAAAATTCCTAACTTTGCACGTGTGTTGCACGTGCAAACTTGCAATTTCAAGAAAATAGTCAAAGTAGTCAACTTTACCAACATAATATTATTTAGTAATGCAAAATAAATCTTTTTATTTTGTGGGGTATTACATCACTTGTAACGCCCCGATTTTCACGTAACTGGGAAACCGTGACATAAGCTAGAATCTTTTCTTCAATTAACCACAATACACAGAAAAACAGGAAAATTTAAAACTTTTTATTCGACACAAATGTATTACAAATCCTAATGTTACAAAATTGCAATACATTACAACAGTGTTACAATAATACCTTTGCAATCCCAAATGTTACAACTTTCAACATATTACATCAGAGTACAATAAATAAAGAACAACACTTGGTATTTCACTTGGATGCTTTCCAACAAATAAATAGATTACAAAATTGTTACAATGGAACAATAGTAAACAACATATAATGTAGCGAAAATAAAAAAGATTCTTGCTCCTCTCGCCTTGAGTCCTCCTGAATCCTGTACATGTACTTCTGCAATCCGGTACCTATTGAAATGGGGACATCAGTACATATACTGACATTTTTAAGGCTGATAACTAGCAGTGATTCTCCACTTAAGCAAACAGATTGAGAAAAAGAGAAACTTGTATATATAATTGATGTGTCAGTGTATGCTATGCCTTAGACTTTAATGCAAGTTTGACTAACACAATTCTGCACTTATTCTAATGCAACCAAGTCTCCGGAATAGTATGCAGCCCATACTACATACGCCCCTTCTCAAGCTGTTTTTTCATATATAGGGATTTGAACCCACGTTATGAATTCTACATTGTACACAATCCTGTTCCTGATAATACAATGTGACTGTGAGGTTTAAGGTGGGTCAAGTCCCACCCATGCAGTATGATTATGGTGTCTCCGTTTGCCACTACTGCCCGGCGTACCGGACCTGACTCAAAAATAAGGTTGCAGGTATGGTCTAGTTCCGTTACTGCAATCATATAGTGGTATCCATATTTGCCACTATTTCCCAGCGTACCGGGCCTCATTCGAAAATTAAAAGAACATAGGGTCTCGCATGCGCAAGATAGCAGGAAGCCTACCCTGTGGCACCCCTGAGGTCTCGCAAACAAAGGACTGCACGTAGCATCCTCTGGCACCCCAAGCCACGGTATTTCAGGAATTAACAGACAAGATACGCAACCCGTGCACCCAACTCGTGAGAAGACATCGTACGTATCCCTTTGACGGAAAGGTACAACCCAATAACACTGCCTAGTGTCGGCCTATAGGACAGGTCATAAGGAATCACCCTTAACACCAACTCTTTCCCTTCGGCAAAAAATGATAACAAGTAAAGTTTAAGTGGTAATAGCCATAAGTTACAACCCTAACGATGTCACTAAATCCCAAACAATCTCGCGAGATTTTCAATAACTTTCTTATGATTATCCCGATCCAACTCATGACCTATCGATCCAACACACCGGTGACGGAAATCTCTCTCTTACTCATCATTATCCCTAACTCGGATCTTGTCAACATTCTTGGCCTACGATCAACCCACATCAGTTAAGAATTGTCGTTTCTCGAGGTGTGATTTATCCACAGTTTCTAAGGTGGTAAGATGCGATTCTTGATGGTCGATGGCCCCTACGGTAACAATGAGACCTTATTACTACCCCTAACTCGGATCTCATCAACACTCTCGGCCCGCGATCAACCCAAATCAGTTAAGATCCGTCGGTGCTCGAGTTGTGATTTATCCATAGTTTTCAAGGTGGTAAGATGCGATTCTTGATGTTCGATGACCCCTAGTCTAGCTTTTATCTAGCTAAAAATACTAGTGACTTTTCCGACCATTATTTATCATGTATTGAAGATGAAGCATGTGCACATCATATGGTCCAATTTCAATTAGAAACGCATACAACTAGAACTCATGCGTTCTTTTCCCAAATTTGAACTAGGACAATATGCGACTAGGTTCATGGGTTCTTTCTCAAAGTTGAGCTAGAATCACCTAGAATCTAATTGCATGGGTTCCTCGCCAATTCGAGCTAGAACTATCATGGAGCTAATTTCATGGGTTTCTTCTTAAAAATCGAACTAGAGCAAATGTGGAACATGGGTTCATTTCAATAGTTCCATTGGATTAGCATGCATGATAAACTCATGGGTTCCACTACAACATACAACTTAAACACGCATGGATTGTTTTGAATCTAAAACAACCATTCAAACTCACGAATGGGCTCTTTTAAATCTAGAACAACTACACATCTCAATCATGGGTTTTTTACTAGAACTACTACAATAACACAAGCATGCGTTCTTTACTTAGAACAACTACAATAACTCAAGCATTGTATCTTTTTACAACTCAAGCATGAATACAATTCAACCATGGGTTTCCTTCTACAACAACTCAAGCATGGTATCTTTCCATAACTCAAGCATGAATACAATTTAAGCATGGGTTTCCTTCTACAACAACTCAAGCATGGTATCTTTCTATAACTCAAGCATGAATACAATTTAAGCATGGGTTTCCTTCTACAACAACTCAAACATGGTATCTTTCTATAACTCAAGCATGAATACAATTTAAGCATGGGTTTCCTTCTACAACAACTCAAACATGGTATCTTTCTATAATCAACCTACAACAACTCAAGCATGGTATACTTACTATAATCAACTAAAGCATGGGTTTCTCATTATAATCAACCTACAACAACTCATGCATGGTATATGGATTCTTTTGAAACTAGAACAAATACGAATGGGTTCATGGGTTTCACAAGCATAATTCATGGGTTTGCTAGTTTGAATAGGTTCTCTTTTTGATATAGAACACAAAACTCATGCATGGTATACTTACTATAATCAACTCAAATATGGGTTTCTTACTACAACAACTCAAGCATGGTATACAACTTAACATGACTGTCTTCTACAACAACTCAAGCATGGTATCTACTTAACATGGGTTTCTTTGCTACATCAACCTATAACAACTCAAGAATAAATACAATTTAAGCATGGGTTTCCTTCTACAATAACTCAAGCATGGTATCCTTACTATAATCAACTCAAGCATGGGTTTCTCACTATAATCAACCTACAACAACTCAAGCATGGTATATTTACTATAATCAAATCAAGCATGGTATTCTCACTATAATCAACCTACGACAACTCAAGCATGGTATACTTACTATAATCAACTCAAGCATGGGTTTTTCACTATAATCAACCTACAACAATTCAAGCATGGTAAACTTACTATAATCAACTCAAGCATGGTATTCTCATTATAATCAACCTACAATAACTCAAGCATGGTATACTTACTACAATCAACTCAAGCATGGTATTCTCACTATAATCAACCTACGACAACTCAAGCATGGTATACTTACTATAATCAACTCAAGCATGGGTTTCTCATATAATCAACCTACAACAACTCAGGCATGGTATATTTACTATAATCAACTCAAGCATGGTATTCTCACTATAATTAACCTACAACAACTCAAGCATGGTATACAACTTAACATGGGTTTCTTCTACAACAACTCAAGTATGGTATAGTTACTATAATCAACCTACAAGAACTCAAACATGGTATACTTACTATAATCAACTTAAGCATGGGTTTCTCACTATAATCAACCTACAACAACTTAAGCGTGGTATACTTACTATAATCAACTTAAGCATGGGTTTCTCACTATAATCAACCTACAAAAACTCAAGCATGGTATACTACTTAAGTATGGGTTTCATTACTACATCAACCTACAACAACTCAAGCATAGTATACTTACTATAATCAACTCAAGCATGGTATACAACTTAACACGGGTTTCTTTACTACATCAATCTATAACAACTAAGTATGGTTGTTTACTAGAATGTCACACAAGCATGAATGGGTTCATTTTATCGAGCAACAAAACTCAAGCATGATGGGTTTTTTTACTACAACAACTAAGCATGGTATACAACTTAACATGGGTTTCTTTACCATAATAATTAGCAGCTTAAGCATGATGGGTTTCTTTGCTACAACAACTAAACATGGTATACAACTTAACATGGGTTTCTTTACTATAATAATTAACAACTCAAGCATGATGGGTTCTTTTACTAGAACAACTAAATATCACAAGCATGAATGTGTACATGGTTCACAAGTATGAATGGGTTCATGGGTTTCACAAGCATGAATAGGTTCATGGGTTTCACAAGCATGAATGGGTTCATGGGTTTCACAAGCATGAATAGGTTCTTTTTTAATCTAAGATTACTACACAACTCAAGCATAGTAGTTTCTTTACTAAGAACAACTAAATATCACAAGCATGAAAGAGTTTCTAGCAACCTATAAAAGTTTAGAACATGCTACTAAAAGACTAAAAATAATTTATTACAAGACTACTTCTTTAGGAAATTACAAGTCCTATATATTTCAAAGACTACATTTATTTAGTCTACAAATTACTACATACTACAACTCGCTTTTCTTCAATCCTATAAGTTCCTATATACAAAAAGAGTAACCTTTTATGAACAAGGGTTAGTAAGAATAATTTCTTAACAAAGTAGAGAGCAACATACAATAAAAATTTATCTTTAAAAATAGCAAGATGAGTCCTACAACCCTTGAATGGGTAAGTAAGTATTCTTACTACACTAATCTTTATATGCACATAGCTATAGTACAAGTGGTCATTTGTGTTAACAAAATAACCATAATAACAACAAGAGTCATAACAAGGTTAAAAAACAACCTTTATGTGTTTTATTTAAGTTCCACCATCCATCTTTTTCATGGGATCATTTTGATCCCTACAACCACCTTATGCTTAATACTTAGTCCAAGTCATTTTTAGAACACACATACAACAAAAGTGGACAAGAATCCACACAAATAAAAAGAGAGAACTTCATCTTAATTTCCCACGATTCTTATGCACAAATCTTAGTTCAATTAGTCCAAAATAATCATCATAACAACAATAACCATAGCAAGATTCAATACTCTATCTTTATGTGATTTTGTTGGGTTCTACCAATCTATCTTTTTCATTTGATTATTTTGATCCCTACAAACGTGCTTATGCTTAGGAATTAGTCCAAGTTATTTAGGAACATAAAAACACAACAACACATCTTAAAGATGAGTTCCTTTTAACCTACAACCACTTATATGCTTAGAAAATAGTCCGAGTTGTTATAGAACATATACATACAACATCTTCCATCATAAAGATGGGTTCTTTTTATCCTACAACAAACAACCATCAAAGATGGGTTCCTTTTCACATATAACCAATAATAACCCTAAACGATGGGTTCTTTTCTACATAAACAAAATAAATAAGAACATATAACCTAAAAATTAGAAGTAGAGAATTCCCACCTTGATTCTTTGTAGGAAGAACTAGCTAGCAAACCTTCTCCTTCCTCCTAGCTTTTACTACAAAAATCTCCAATGAAGAACACTCCTATGGAAAACCCCCAAATGAAGAACACTTAGGGTTTCCTTCTCTTTCTTTTCCTTTCTCTTTTGTTTTTTTCTTGTAAATGAGGCAAAGTTTGAAGGGGAGGGCTATTCATAGGATGAAATGAGGGTGGAAAGTGCAAAATACACAACCACATTTGCACATAACCCCTTGGGCTTCATTTGGCTGGCCAAGGATAGGTATGAGGTGGAGGGTGAGGTGGAGGGGTGAGGTGTAGAAGAGGTTTCTAGTAGAAGACACATATTGATACTCTTATGTATTCATAATTAATCTTAAACCTAGGTTTAAGCCTCCAAACAAATCCTAACCATCCAAATTTGATTAATCATGACAAAAATAAGATATTTTTGTCCAAAACACATACTACATAATTTGTACAAACGTACGAAATCGGTACAATACACTTACGTATGTATATATCTATATACCAATAATTTTCGTTTCTAAAACCGCTCAATCCGTACAAAAATAATTTAATTCCAAAAATAATAATAAAATAAATTTTATTATCAGCCCGGAAGATTCCAGTACCAATTTGATACAATACAGATGTATACAGACTAGTATATATATACGGATAATGTTTATTAACAAAACCGGGTGATATCCACCAAAATATTTCATTTTGGGAAGTGAAAATAAAATAATAATAAAATAAAAATTTTCAGTGTCTGCCTGGGATTTTCCAGACATTTTCTCAAAAATGCGTTTTTAAGGGTTTTGTACATGTGCACAAAACTGATACAATACCGTATATACATACTAGTATATATGTCCAGGTAACTTTTTATTTGAAAAACCAAGTAAATTCAATAAAAATATTTTTATTTAAAAATAATAATTTATACAATATAATATCCGTCCGGGATATTACATCACTCCCCTTTAGAAAAGTTATGTCCTTAGAACTACTCTAACCAAAAGAAAACAAAATACAAAACTTACAAGACAGTTTCGAAAATTTACTCTATCATTATTTTTTATAGTTGGATTTAATTACTAAGCAAAACAAAAATAACATATAATTATAGCTCAAAGAGTAAAAGGTGAAAACTGACATGGTAGAAGTATAAGAAATCCAAGAATACACCATTAATCTCCAATCGTAAGAAAATAGTAAGACAATGCTTATAGAATAAGAAGTCAAAAATGAAGAGATAAAACCCAAATATAAAAAAGGTTGATAACCATACAAACAACAAAGAAACACAAACTTAAAGGTTATATAAAAAATAGTTTTGGGAACAATATTTAGTCAAAGATACATAGAAATACGAACAAATTTAGCTAAGTAAAAAAAATTAATAATAATGAATGTAAAAGACATATAATAATGAGTATATTAGTGAATGTTGATATTATAATCAATACTCCAAAATCATAAAAAATTAACGAGCAAAACAGATAAAAAATATATATATATGCAAGAAGACTTAAAAGAAGTTCATTGAATACTACAAAAGTAAGCGTCAAATCATTAATTAGGACGTGGAAACAAAAGTAAGTGAGAATTCTAAAAGGTTAAAGAATTGGAAAACGGTAGCAATAAATAGTAATTACAAAAGAATGAAAACTTAGGCCATAGTCGATGTACTCAATCTTGAAAATTTTTGTAAACACAATTAGAGCAAAATCAACTGTACTAATTCAAATTGTGTGGAAACATAAAGTGTAATTGTATGAATAAAATGTCATGAAGAAAATATTTCTTTACCATTAGTTTCATTATATAAGTAAAAAGTCTTAAAATATTAATTAGCAGAAAGATAGAAAATCTCTCGCCTTAACATCAAGTTGCAGATTTGCCTTCACGTCATTAGGTCGTATGTTGCCGTCTGGATATTCGGTTGCACATTTTGCCTCCCCGATATCCAATTGCAATTTGCCTCCATTGAAATTGAGTTGCATATTTGTCATCACGACATTAGGTTGCACCAAAATGATGAAATGGAAGATGCAACCTTCCATATGCACAGGTTGAGGTTATGTTTCGAAATTCATGATAGAAATAGTAGCAAAAGTAAGAAATGGAGTTGAAAGTCTCACGATGGAATATCAAAATAAATGTATAAATTATAAATATCCAACACAATAGTACAAAAAAAATAGTAGTAGTGAAATGATTTATATAGGTAGGGAAAAAAGGAATGAATATATGCATAAGCACAATGCAAATGTGAATGAGAAAATAAATATGCAAAACCAAATTTTATAATATAGCAAAACAATAATAAAAGGAAATAGACGTAGCAATAATAACTTAACAAGTAGTAATTCAAAACTTAATATAATATGTAGAAGTAATAGCAAAATATACGAGTTAAGGGGGGGTAATAATAATAAAATGTCAAATGCATAAAGCGGACAAAAGAGGTAAAGAAACTAGTGAGAAAAGTATATGCTATATGCAAAAAATAACCAATGCACTTACGACAAAGAAATTTCATTCAAGTCTAAGCATACAAACAGTCTAAATCTCATTACAGGTCTTCATGACCAAACAATCAAGTCACACACATCAGATGTCCCACAAGGTACTCACACTTCTAATGTCCACCTAGGTTCTCACACATCAAATGTCCATTTATGTTTATTCTCCGTACTATGTTTAAAATTACTAATTGAAGTATGCTCTAATACCAATCTCTGTAGCGCCCTGAATTTTCTATATAATATCTCAGAAATACGTGGCATAATTCCAGAATCAACTTCAATGTAATCATAAACATAGCAACCAAATACAGGAAAATTTATAACTTTTTATTACATCAATTGTTTACAAAGCACAATAGAAAATAAAACACCTTGAATTACATTTTCTTTCTTTTACAACACATTCTTTTAAAATTTTCATAAGCTCTATATCATTCTACCCCATGAATCCAAATCCCCAGCTAAAGGCACTTACCTGTAAAACATGAGGCTAGAGATAACCCTAACCCCCAAAACTACAGGGGTCGGCCATAACGGTGTGAGTGACATCAAAATAAAACATAAATAAAACATAAAAGATAAAGTCATGAACAACATGTATCAACAGTAAGAATATATGAAAAGAATATGAAATAACTATAAATAAAACATGATAATATCAAGGAATATAAGACAGTAAATAGTGAAGCATGAAAACAACAAGTGCAACTAGACTAAGTGTCAAGTGTGGAAAAAATAGAAACAAACATGCGTAAAACCAAGTCAAGAAAACATCAATGCTATATGCTGACTCTCTAATGCATATTTATTGGATTCTATGCATTCCATACTACATAGGTCCGGTGCAAGCCCTTAACGTTCTCCACTTACAGGGTTAGATCCCTCGTTATGCAACTAATCCTACTACGGTGATGGAAACAAGATCCAGAATACACTGCAAATAGGCACCATAGCTGTAACACCCCGCAAAATTGAAAATGACAATTTTGCCTTCGTGTGTTAAGCACGTGTATTTTGTAACGTATTTTTACTACATATTTTGATTTCCCGTGTTGATTTTTATCCTATTTTGAGTCAACTCGAATACATATTTCAATCTTGATATTTTTATGTGCTTTTTACATATTTTGATGCACGTATCGACTATGTATTTCCACCGCTACGTATAATAATTTTCTATGTGCTTAAATTATTTATCTTTGGTACTCAAATCTATTTTTATAAACGGAAATCCATTTTGATTAAAATTATATTTTTCAATTTTGCACGTATGATGCATGTGTTAATTTTTATTCTCATTTTATTACTCTCATTTTCTATTTCTTAGCATGCATAAGTTAATTAGTTTTCTTTTGACCCATGGACCTAAAAGATAAATCTAGCCCATTAGATTAAATTAAAATATGACCCATTAGAATAATTAATTAGTTGAGTGAAAAATAGAGCCCATGGATCAAGCCCACTAATTATAACATAATTTAAAGTTAAGCATGCACTAATACATGACAAGTTACAAACTTTAGTGCACATTTAGAACTATAGAATTGTATTAAAGTTGTATGTGTTCATGTGCATGTGAACAATAGGGTTGGTTGGGTGAAACGTAGGAGATAGGCCGGTTTTACTTGGAGAGAGAATGAGAGAGATTGAATGAGAGTTAGGGTTTTGGAGAGTGATGAGATGAGGAGTTGGGGGTTTGAGAGTTATAGCATTTGGAGGGTTTGAGGGAGGGTTAAGAAAATGAAAAGATGAAGATTTAATTTGGAGAGTTATTAGGGTGAAAATTTTGCAATTTGAACCATAATCTAGACCTGTAAATACAACCCCTTTCTTCACACCAAAAGAAAACTAAACAAGAGAAAAAAAAAACGTAGTCTTCTTGTGCTTGGAGACTATTGCTAGGAGAGGAGGAACTAGGAGTCCTTGAAGCTAGAAGTGGTGTTCTCCTTCTTTCAATTGTTCAAGCTTCACTAAGGTGGGTGATTTTATTATTTTCTAATGTAGGATATGCATGCTAAAATGAGTAATATAAGAAGAATTTTTATGAGAAAATTTATAAAGTTCCATGCTAGCATAACATGCAGTGTTTTGTTGAAGCTTAGTAAATTGATTGTTACCATGCTAATTAAAAAGGTAGAGTTCAACTAAAGAAATGACCATATGACCCATGTTAGAATGCGTGCAAACTTTATGTATGTTAAATGTATATTTTATATGAGGATTTTGATGTGATAAAATAGAACAATTTATACTATTGGATATGGCGAAAATAGTAGTAAATCATGTAAATTAAATTACGATTTATTAATTGGTAATGAGAAAATAAGTGATTGGTTAGTTTGTCATGAATTAGTATGCATGAATGAAGAAACAATAGATTGTATGAAAAATGTTGGGAATACTTCCTTGATAAACAAAGGTATTTGTTATGTATTTTGGATACAAATGAACCCAGTTTTAATCATTTATAAACGATACACTTTGTACCCTTGATTAAAATGAATAGGTACAACCCCATGTTTATCAATAAAAAGAAATTGTGAAAATAAGATTAATTGCCTAAAATATGGTTTAGAAACCTATAAAATCACTGTTAGAAAGTAACTCAATTTATATGAGCCAACAAAGGATTAGAAAGAAATGGAAGAATCGGGTTCTTTTTACAAATAAAAGGGAATCACAGAAACTAGGAATAAAAGTATATGAATAAATTTCATATGGATAGGCACACTTGGCCTAGTGGTCTGGCGTTGCTCTACCTTTTTGTTTGGCCTGGTTCGAAACCCGTGGCCTACAACTTTTTGTTTGTGTTTTGTTTAAAATAACTCAAAGCCGAGACTTAGTATATAAGTCTTTCGGTATTGAAATGGAACACTAAGTCCATATGGGCTTATTGGTTAGTGGCGCTGCCTGGGCTTGCTATTGGCGTGGGTTCGAAACCCACTGTCAACATACATTTTTTTTTTGAGTTTTAATGCTTTTGGTGAGTTCAAATGTAATCAAAAAAAAAATTGGGAAAAATTCTAGTGTTCATATAAAGTACTAAAGAAGTATAAAGAAATACTTTTTGAGATTTTAGTGTATTTTTTGAGAAATTAAAAAGGAGAAATTGAAATAGAAATTTGAGTTTATGATTAGAATTTAAATCATTAAGAGCATGATGTCATTTTTGAAGAGAAAGAAATATTGTAGTGAAAATTTAATTCCTTTGAAGAGATTACACGTCTCTTTTGTTTAAGAAAGATTTTTAAGTAAGACACTTCAAGAGCTTGAAATTGTTGATAAAAGTTTCATGCGATGAAATTGTGGGCTTGAAAGGAATTATTTTGCTTATAAAGATGATGAATGAATGAATAGATCATGAATAGTGACAAGATTTGATTATTTTGTGATTTAGTTGAAAGATGAAATTATCTAGGTTTAAGACATGCTTAATAAAGGGTATGTGTTCCCATGATTCTCATACATGAAAAGCTTACGATTTAGAATTAGTAAGACCTCGTTACCGGCAATGTTGAAATAAAAATTGAGATTTAATGTTGAGATATGGTCGTGGATCCATCTCGGGAATTGTGATTAAGACCGGTAAGGGGTAAGACTAATTCTAGGAAATGACAATCTATTGATGTCTTGAACTTAAGTAATAGCACTTAAGTGAAGATGTAGTAAACCTGGGCAAACTAAGTGGGTTGCCACTATATAGTCGGCGGTGGATCTCCGTGGCAATAGACCCAGTCGGCGGACTGAGGTTGCTCTGTGGGAGACGGTTTTTTTTTTTATATTTAAATTCGGGACTTGGCAAAGTCGGGCGGATAGTTTACCGTCTCCAATGTATATACGTATACCCGGGATAGGGGGCACTTGCGGGATAATTAGCACGATGAGGGTACCGTTATAATAGCCATCGGGCTGTGACCCATATTCATGGAACGATCTAAACCTTATTTTATTACCGGGTAGTTTTCATGGCAAGGGATTGAGCCCTTTATTGTGGAGTACGTAGGCGCTTGCCCTCGGACCTATGTAGTATGAGATACATAGAATCCGAACAAATGTGCATTAGTGTCATCCTAGTATAAAATGTATGTATTAGGCATTAAGGCATAGCATACACTTACATGCCTAGCGTAGTTACAATTTAACACTTTATTGTTCATTCAACTCTTGTGATTTGTTAAAATAATGAGATCGTTATATGTACGGCATAGAGATGATAGCCGAGATAACATTTTCGTCAGTTGTAAGTGACTGATGTGCCCACCGCTCAATATGCAGGTAATGGACTATTCATGAAGGAGTAAAGATATTATGATGCAATTGATGACTTATTTGATAAAGTTGTACAAGTTGTATTTTGTTTTCAATGTTGTAATTTTTATTCTTCCACTGTGTAAATCAAAAAGTGTAACTCTAATGTACTATTGAAAAAGTTTTAAATTTCCTTGTAAAATTGTACGAAGTGAAGTAAAGATCCTGTGGAATCTCGAATTCATTCTTATTTGAAATTCGGGGTGTTACAGGTGGTATCAGAGTAGGTTTCACAAGTATTACAAATTTATAAGGAACGACACCCTAGAGTGGACATTAGAGTGTGAGTTTTCAGTCTATAGAGATTTAAATGTAAGTGATTTATATTTGTGTTGCTCTATACACTGATGTTATCTCTTCCTTTTGGATGGCTGGTCGTGAATGAAGTAGTTATTGACTTCCAATCATGATGCTCTCCTCGTATATATTGATGTGAGAATTGTATGCATGTTTTCCCTGGGTATCAGAGTGGCGCAGTGGAAGCGTGGTTAGTGGGCCCTACATACATTACACATTTCCCTTTCAAATTATTTTTCGTGGATTTTCATCCTAGTATTTTTCAACATTCAATATTTTTCAAATAAATATTTTCTTATATTATCAAATCAATTGGATATGTATTATTTTGATTATCTTTCTCAGTCTTGATCTTTTGAAGTTGTTTTATCTTTATTTCAATCTTAAAGATTTGTCCTTCGTATTTTTATTTGTTTACATTTCAACTATTATTTTCATTTATTATTTATATTATATTATGAATTTTCTTATGTACATTCATTTTATATGATTTGATTTTGTGATACTATAATTTCATTATCTTATATTCCAATATAGTTTTAACAAGATTGAAATTTTCTACTCGTGTAAATATGACATACCATTTTATTTGATTGTCTACATTCGATACTATTGTATTACATATTATTTGCTAATTTGTTTTGTTGTTATTCGTTACTTACTAATTTTGTAATTTTACGCTTTTTCAATATAATACATACCCTACATAATTATTTTTTTCCATTTGTGTTTTCATCTCGTGCATATGCTTTTCACTAATTTCGTATTCATGTTATAAATCACTTTCATTTCTACAAATTTTGTATATCCTATATTTTAAGTGTATTTTAATATTTTTGTCGTTGTAATTTCCTACCTTTTCATCCACTTTTATATCACTGATTTCAAACATAATGCTATATTTTATTAAACATCCCAATACCCAAGAATACATAGAAGATTACATCTTTCCATCTCCCGTCTTGGTGCAACCTGATGTCGAGAGGGCAAATCTGCATCTAGACGTCAATGGAGGCAAACTGCAACTGGACATCGGGGAGGCAAGGTCTGCAAACGAATGTCCAGAAGGCAAGCTATAATCGGATGTCATAGAGGGCAATTCTGCAACTTGAGATCGTAGAGGCAAGTCTGCAGTTGGACACCAACGAGACGAACCTACACCAGAAGGAGATTGTCTACTTAAATAGCCTCTACTTTGTTTATCCTTATTCTATTTTCGTACTAGTTTATACTATTTTATAATATTTTGCAACCTGGCATTATATTATTTAAACTGATTTCTATCATACTTGTGTATTTACTACTTAATATCAACTACCTTTTTCCTAGCATTTCAAATCTTTTTCATACTGCTTTATCATATTTTATTTTACTGCTAACTTACCCTAGATTTTGGTGCCTACTCACCTAACAAAAAAAAAAAAAAATTGGTATTTATACTTTTCTTCAACATGTATGTTTTCGCACTATCTCGATAATATGTTACTACTTTTACAACTATGATGTTTTGTTTTCACTCCTGCAAACCGTGTATAATTTTCATTGTTTGTTTCATCCATATGATTTTGATGCCTATATACGTATATACTTTTGTATGCTGGTTTTCTGCTCTACTTAACGATTCAAAAATATTTCGATGTATGCTTTCTATATCTTTAAATTTCAAATCGTATGTATAATGATTATAGTTTGATGCTGCTAGTTTTTGGTCGCAGTGTGGGTGCACCAGGTGTGAGTTCGGACTCAATTTGTAATGAGGGAAGAGTGCGGTACCGGACGGTGAGCGAGAGGCTCGCTTCGGCGCTTGAGGGTCGGCTCGGATGGCCTCGCCTCGAGTACCTGCAGACGGTCCTGAAACACCGGGATTTATCCCGGTGGCGGACCCTCCGACGATCTAGTCAGTCTCTGTGAGAGAGTAGCAGTAACTAGGGGAATTTAGGTGGCAAAGATTGATTACCTGAAAAGGTGGGTGAGGGTCTGGTATTTATAGGGAATCCCAACCGGGTTTGGATCTGCTTGGGGGCCGGGTCTGAACCCGAAAGCCCATGGGCCTGACGTGGCAGGAGGCCCAGGGGGTATAGGGCGGACGTGGCAGTGCCAAGAGTGGTATACGGCTAACGTGGCAAAGCCCTAGGTGGTATTTGGAGCTGACATGGCTGATCATGGGGCTCCTGTGCCTCTGGGAGAATCGGATGGCCTAGGTTGTGCCAGGTCATCCTCATTCCTTGCCAGGCTGGGCGGATGGCCCGTGGGGCTGTCGCGAATCGGAGGCCGAGGGCCATCGAGGCTTGTCGGATACGAGGAGACCAGTTCTGTGGGGGTGAATTTACGGCTCGGTGCCGAGGCTGTAGTGGTCCGGGGCCGAGCCGGATTGTTTCTATTTTTCTTTTCGAGTGAGCCATCCTGGGCCTTGGCTGGGCCCCAGGCCATTTTTACCCTACCACACAAGCCCCCCACTCCTGAGGGGATGCGGGAGTTAGCCGTGGAGGAGTGTTTATGGTCGTGGAAATGGGATGGCGAATCGTTGGGCCTTCATAAGAAGGCTACCCTGGTGCTA
The DNA here is from genome assembly GCA_017893485.1 of Hemerocallis citrina. NCBI lineage: Eukaryota > Viridiplantae > Streptophyta > Magnoliopsida > Asparagales > Asphodelaceae > Hemerocallis > Hemerocallis citrina. The sequence continues at coordinate 216,996,761 of CM030362.1, forward strand.
GATCGAACCTCAAGCTGGCGAGGGATTATGGGTCGGCAAGGGTGATGGCGAACCGTGGTGCCTTCCTGAGAAGACTACCCTGGTGCTAGATCGAACCTCGAGCTGGCGAGGGATTATGGGTCGGCAAGGGTGATGGCAAACCGTGGTGACTTCCTGAGAAGACTCCCCTGGTGCTAGACCGAACCTCGAGCTGGCAAGGGATTATGGGTCGGCAAGGGTGATGGCGAACCGTTGAGCCTTCCTGAGAAGACTACCCTGGTGCTAGACCGAACCTCGAGCTGGCGAAGGATTATGGGTCGGCAAGGGTGATGGCGAACCGTGGTGCCTTCCTGAGAAGACTACCCTGGTGCTAGACTGAACCTCGAGCTGGCGAGGGATTATGGGTCGGAAAGGGTGATGGCGAACAGTGGTGTCTTCCTGAGAAGACTACCCTGGTGCTAGACCGAACCTCGAGCTGGTGAGGGATTATGGGTCGGCAAGGGTGATGGCGAACCGTTGAGCCTTCCTGAGAAGACTACCCTGGTGCTAGACCGAACCTCGAGCTGGCGAGGGATTATGGGTCGGCAAGGGTGATGGCGAACTATGGTGCCTTAGAAGGTTTGAGCGGGGCGGCCCGCTGTCTTCGCGGAGCATTGAAGGCTCTCCGGGATCTGAGTGATGTTTCCACTTCCTAGGGGCATTAAATGGCGCCGCTTAATAAATGCATGGCGCTTAGGCTTCCGTCGTTTGGCGTTTCCAATGTCATAATGGCCGGTCTATGGGGGAGGTTATAAATACCCCTCTCCCCATAGCGGGTTTGATCACAGCAAGGGTGGTCCATCAGCCACCAGAGGTGTCTGCTTTGGCAGACGTCCGTCTCTTGCAAAATTTTGACCCTGAGAGCATTGGACAGGTGGTCACTCTATTGCTTTGTTCTTCTCCCGTTCCTGACGGCCTCGATGTGAGTGTCAGGGTCGGGGGAGAACAAGGCAGAAGAGATGGCGGCCGTAGTCCGAGCTCGGGGGATAAGGTGCTGAAAGGTTTTAACCCTGGGAACCTCGGACTGGTGGTGACTTTGCCGTCCAGATCCTTTTTCGGGTTAGACTGCCCTGACACAGGCTGTTTGCCCGAGAGAGATCAGGACGGGAGGGGTATCAACCGAATTCCGGACCTGGGGCTGAGGAGCCTCGGATAGATGGGTCGTCTCCGATCTCTGTCTTCATTCTGGTGCTGATGGTTTGTCAGCCCAAAGGAGTTAGAGATGGGAGGTGGGCCGATCTGCTTTCCGATAGGGTTCTAGGCGATGGTGGCTTTTCTCCCACCCTCGAACAGTTCGGGGTTTCGGCTGCCTAGGCCGTAAGCCCCGAGTTGCTCGCGGGTGAGAGCGGGGGGCCGACCGAGCCCTGGAGCCCGGGGCGCCTGTCTAAAGACGGCGCCTTAAATCTTTAAGCAAAAAATTTTCTCCGCTGAATACTTCATCCGAACCGACCCCTGTGTGGTCTCCAACCGGCGCTAGGTGACGTCAGCAGCGTCCGTTTCGAGGATGACGTGGAGCGATTCTATTGGTGGCAGACGCGCGCTATTCGAGGAACAGTAATGCGAAAATCGAGGCGTCACCTCTCCCTCTATAAATATCCCCACTCCTCCACATTCTGCTTATTTCCCTCCTGTTGCCTTCTTAGAGAAAAAAAAGAAATAACACTTCAGCGCTCGGCTTGACTGTTTAGCAGCACCGGCTCGTTAGTCCGAGGCAACCCAAAGGTTAGTCTGTAAGTTTCTTTTGTTAGGTACAGATGTCTAGGGCTTAGTCTGGCTCGTCGGCGTCGACGTCGAGGGGGGAAGGGAACCCTGTCTCAAAATCGACTTCGTGGGAGGAGCCAGTGTGCGAGGAGGAGTCGGTACATGATGTGAAGCCTTCCGATTCGACTTCATGGGAGGAGCCAGTATGCAAGGAGGAGCCGGTATACAATGTGAGGCCGTTATGCTCCCGGAATCCTTTCGTGGTGGAGAGTAGTGAATCTGAGGAGGCAAGTGACAGCCCTGACGTTGTGGAGATAGTGGGTACGGATTCCGAGGGGGAAGATAGTGAAGGAGAAGGTGAAGCAGCCAAGGCTCGGACTAAAGGCACAGGGAGGGGCCCTAAGGTTCGGGGGGTAGGTTCTTCTTCCACGCCAGCCGGTCTTGGGCATTTATCTACTCCCTCGCCGGAGAAGGCTCGGAAGAAGAGGGTGCCGAGAAAGAAAGGGATCAAGGCTGAGGGTTCGAGCAAGGCGCCCGTTGTTCGGAACCTTGTGACAGGGTCTCCAGCGCAGCCGGACCACTTCCAGCGGTACCCCGATGATCTTTCTGACACGGTGCTGTTTGGGGTCCAACCTTCTTTGCCGAGTCGGAAGATTGTAAAGATGGATTCGATTCTGATGATACTGGAAGATGGTGACTTGGATGTTGCACGGTCGCATTTTCACATCGGGCCGGAGTATGAATTGATGCTGCCAAGCCCGAGCCTTCATCCCACCGATCCTCTGCCAGACTGGTACTGCGTCTTCCCTGTAGACGCCTTTGGCTCCGGACTGAGGCTGCCGATGCATCCGTTCATCAAGGAGGTGCTCAACTGGGCGAAGCTGGCCTCGATGCAGTATGGGCCGAATTCGTGGAAGCAGATCATCTGCTTTGTGCTGCTCTACGAGGAGCAGAAGGTACCCCTCTGGCTGATTGTGTTCCGAGCGATGTTGGGGATCAGCTCGTCGGGAGAGTCGGAGGGGGTGTACTATATATCCTCTCGAGGTAAGGGGAAGGTGGTTCACGGCCATCCGGACTCGATTAAAGAGTGGAAGCGGAAGTACCTTGTGATCCGGAGCGAGGGGCTTTGGGACATCCCCACTCGGTGGAATTATTACAAGCCTCAGTTCAAAGCGCCGAGGCCGAAGGACATGTCTGCCGAAGATTGGGGGTTTGTCGGGCGTCTGCGGCTGTCGCATAGCATCAGCTGGCTGAAGGTGACGGAGGGTCACCTGGCCAGCGCCGGACTGAGCCCTGCCGTGTCTTGTATGTAGTTGTTCCTTTCTTGTTTTACTATTCTTTTGCGCTCATTGTTCTTAATGGATCTTTTCGCAGGTATGGATCCAGAATCAATCATGGCAAAGAGGCTCGCCATGAAGAAGCAGAAGGCCGAGGCAAAGGGGGACGCGATGAGGACGAGGGGGTCGTCCCAGGTGGTCTCTGAGGCCCCAGACGAGCCTCCGGCCAAGAGGACACACTCGAAGACAGGTAAGGTGGTGGTTGCTCTGAAGAGCTCGGACCAGGGCAAGGCTGCTGATCTTGATAAGGGGAAGGATCCCCTGGTGGGGTTAGAGGAAGAGGAGAGGTTGCGGCGATCGTGGGTGCCGGCTTGGTCGATCCGTGAGGGTGACTGCTTAACCCGAGGGCGCCAGGCCGTCGAGGTGGTGGATAAGCTGGTGACCCCCCGAGACCGCGCGGAGATGAGGGCCGAGACCCTGGAGGATGCGTACACGCGCCTCGCGCAGGCTAATGTGCTGGTAAGTCTACCGACCCTGCTTGCCTTGTGATTATGTCGTAAAGGAGGTTTTCTTAGTAGTGCTTGGTTACTGCAGGCGACCGTGCAGGGGGCCCACGTGAGAGGCCTTTATGAGGCGGCCTTGGAGCGGGAGCGAGACCGGGCTGACAAGGCCTTGCAAGAGATGAAGGAGATGAAGATAGAGCTCGAAGGCTCGCATAAGAGGGAGCAGAAGATGAAGACCGAGTTCGACGCCAAGGAGGCGGAATGGGGGAAGAAGATGGCGGCTCTGAAGAAGAGGTTCGCAAAGGAGAAGGAGGAGTTGATGGAGGTGGGTCAGAACCTGGTGATCAAAGCCCAGGACGAGTGCTATGTGAAGGCCCTCAGTCATGTGAGGCACTTCTACCCGACCATCGACCTGTCCAACTTCGACTACGACATGGAGGTCGAGGGGACACCGAAGACCCCTAATGAGGAGGGGCCCCAAGTCGAGGGATCGGCAGTCGACCCTCAAGTGAACCCGGCCGAGTTTGAGGTGGGGAAACAAGATGTTTAGCTTCGTTTTTGTTTTTTCTTTTCTTCCCATTGTATTTGCCGAACGCGGACTGGCCACCGCCTTTTTGTACGCCGAACTTAATTTATAAAAGAGGATTTTTTGACTTGCCAAGTGTTTTGACCTCGGATATTTCCGAACCTCTTTGCATATGTGTCTTGAGTGATGGCTGGTTCTCTTGTAGATTATGGCTCCCCTTCCCGAGGCGGACCCCCGTCGCTCAGATGTGGCATGGCTCCGGAGTAAGATCAAGGCCCTAGAGGCAACGCTGGTTCGCTATCGCAAAGGGGCTCGCGATCAGGATGCTGCCTTCAACTATTATCGGGACAAGTCTGAAGCCCTATGTGCGGAAGCGAACCGGCTGAAGAGAGCGATGGTGGATAGGGACCTTGGAGGTGCCGGTCTTGGATACACCATGTCTAGTGCATCGGTGCAGAGGCCCTCGTCTGAGAGGCTCCTCTGCGACGTCATAATCGAGAAGGAAATGGAGATACACCGTTACAAGACGATGCTCGGAGTGTCAGGGACGAGGACGGCCTCTTGCTCGGAAGGCCTGCGATTGGAGGGGGTTCCCTCGGCGTTGCTACTGTTGGAGCGTGTTCGATCGGGGGATGCCCAGAGCTCCGTGGCCGGTGGGTCGTCCGTGGCGGCCCACAAGGACCATCTCGACGAGGAGAGAGATCCAAGTCGTTCGATCGGCGTGGGATTGCCATCCGTCAGACCCGAGGGGCCCTAAGAGTGGTTTCCTTCTGTTGGAGATGAGTGGAGTGGTCCTGTAACGGTCTTGATTTGTTTTTTAGAACTAATAAGGGAGTATGAATAAGGAGTTTCTTTTTCATTCTTTGTGCTAGTCAATAGCTTCTTGATTGATTGAGGAAATGAGGTTTGGCACGGCCGATCCGTGAGGGATCGGCGCCGGGTGAGGCTCCTTGGAGGCCGAGAGGTGTTAGGGTGACTCCCGGCCCTGAAGCCGGTTCCTTCCTACCGAGACGTTCGGGGACGACACCGGAGTGAGGACTCGGGTGCCTGAAGCTTTTGAGAAAGCGACCTCGTTGTCCGGTGTTAGGTCGGACCTGCCGAGGCATTTGGAGTTTGACAAAAAGAGATCTCTTGTATATATGTTGAGAGGGACGCCAAAGGCCCTTTTACATATGAGAGCTTACAAAAATTATTATTTACATTAGCCGAGCGAGGACCTATGTTCGCTCTTCCAGGAACTTCATTAGGTGCTCGGCGTTCCAGGGTCGGCTGATCGGCCGACCGTCCATATCCGCCAGTCAGTACGTAACAGGGCGTACGGCCTCGACTACCCGGTATGGGCCTTCCCAGTTGGGAGCCAATTTCCTCTTCTTGGTTGGGTCGGAGACGGACAGTTTTCGTAACACGAGGTCCCCCGCCTTGATGTTTGTGGGGCGGACCTTCTTGTTGTAAAACTTCTCAATCCGTTGTTGGTAGATGCTTCTTCGGATCGAAGACTTCTCTCTGACCTCGGCGACGAGGTCCAGGTTGGCCCTCAGGCCAGATGAATTGTCTGCTTTGTCGAAGGCTATGATCCGGGGAGAAGGCAGGCCGACCTCAACGGGGATAACTGCCTCCGTCCCGTAGGTCAAGCTGAACGGCGTCTCTCCCGTGGGGATCCTCTTGGTGGTTCGGTGCGCCCATAGCACACTAGGCAGTTCTTCAACCCACAGCCCTTTGGGGGAACTGTCGAGGCGCTTTTTGAGGCCGTCGAGGATTTGCCTGTTCGCGTTCTCCGCTTGGCCGTTGGACTGAGGGTAGCAAATAGTGGAGAAACGTTGCTGGATGCCGATGTCTGCGTAGAAAGTTTGGAAGTTCTGACCCTGGAATTGGGTCCCGTTGTCCATGACGAGGACCCGAGGGATTCCAAACCGGCAAATGATGTTCTTCCAAAAGAATTGTTGTACTTGGCGCTCGGTGATGCTGGATAGGGGCTCGGCTTCGAGCCACTTGGTGAAATAGTCGATGGCGACTATCAAGAATTTCTTTTGCCCCACCGCTACGGGGAAGGGGCCCACAAGGTCCATGCCCCACATGGCGAATGGTGTAGGACTAGCCAGGGATCGGAGATTGGCTTGAGGAAGCCTCTTGATAGGGGAGAACCTTTGGCATGGGCCGCACCTCTTGACTAGGTCTTGCGAGTCTTGGAGCATGGTCGGCCAATAGTACCCCTGATTCAGGGCCTTCCGAGCGAGTTTCCTGCTCCCCATGTGGCATCCGCCGATCCCCTCACGAAGATCTTTTAGCGCGTAGCTGGCCTCGTCGCTGGTGAGACAGCGGAGGTATGGTTTGCCGTCGGCCAAGGTGTATGTGCGTTTGAAGAGGATGTCATCAATCATGACGAACCTTTCAGCTCGGACCCTGACCCATCTGGCCTCGGCCTGGTCTTCAGGAAGCTCGGCATTAATTAGGAATCTCCGGATGGGGGTGGTCCAGTCGTCTGGACTGGCAATGCCTTGCTCACACATTGCCTCCTGGACTTGATCGTTGATACTTAGCTTCAATAGGATTTCGATGAGTACCGTTTGGTCGAGACCCTCGAAGGAGGAAGAGGCGAGTTTTGACAATGTGTCTGCTTGAGCGTTCTGCTCCCTAGGGACTCTGGTAACCGTGGCGCAGCTGAAGGACGCCAGGAGTCGCCGGACTACGGCCAAGTACCGTATCATCCGGTCGTCGCGGGCTTCGTATTCTCCGGTGATCTGATTGACAACGAGCTGAGAATCGCTGAAGGCCCGGATTTGCTTGGCTCCGGCTCGGTGTGCTAGGGTCAATCCGGCGATCATGGCCTCGTATTTCGCCTCGTTGTTGGAGGCCGAAAAGTTGAGGCGGAGGGAGTATTGAAGTAGGAATTGGTTGGGGCCACGAAGGATGATGCCAGCCCCACTCCCCGTTTCGCATGATGATTCATCGACAAAGACCTCCCAGGTCGGATCCGAGCCCTCGATGTTGGGCTACTCGGAGACGGTGCACTCAGTGATGAACTCGGCGAGGGCCTGCCCATTGATGGCCGTCCTTGGCTGATAGCTGATGTCGAACTGACTCAGCTAAATTGACCACTTGACTAAGCGGCCGGAGTTTTCGGGATTGTGGAGGATAGTCTTCAGTGGCTGGTCGGTCAGTACTTGGACGGAGTGGGCCTGGAAGTAAGGACGAAGCTTCCGGGCTGCCATGACCAAGGCATAGGCCACCATCTCTATCTTCGCATACCTCGTCTCGGCGGGGAGCAGGACTTTGCTCACATAATACAATGGTCTCTGAACTCCATCTTCTTCTCGGACGAGGACGGCGCTGAGGGCGCTATCCGAGGCGGACAGGTAGAGCCATAGTGGTTCGCCCGGCTCGGGCTTGCTGAGGAGAGGAGGGTTGGCGAGGTACTGCTTCAGCTGTTCGAAGGCTTCTTGTTGATGGGTACCCCACTCGAAGCCCCCTTTTCCGCGCAGGGCCTTGAAGAAGGGGAGAGACTTCTCCCCTGACTTGGAGAGGAAACGGCCGATTGCAGTTAACCGGCCTGTAAGCCTCTGAACCTCCTTGACATTCCGGGGCGGGGCCATGTCAATAATAGCTTGGATTTTCTTGGGGTTCGCCTCGATGCCGCGCTGGCTGACGATGAACCCCAGGAATTTCCCAGTGGAGACGTCGAAGGCGCATTTAGCCGGGTTGAGCCTCATGTTGTGATGCCGGAGGACTCCGAAGGCTTCCTCGAGGTCGGCGACGTGGTCCGGCCCGGCCCGACTCTTGACGAGCATGTCGTCGACATAGACTTCCACGTTGCGGCCGATCAGGTCTTTGAAAATTCTGTTGACGAGCCGTTGGTATGTGGCTCCGGTGTTTTTCAGCCCGAAGGGCATAACGCGGTAACAAAAAAGACCCTGGTCAGTGACGAACGAGGTCTTGGAGATGTCCAGTGGAAACATCCGGATCTGATTGTACCCCGAGAATGCGTCCATGAAGGACAGTAGCTCATGCCCCGAGGTTGCATCGATTAATGCGTCGATGCGGGGAAGGGGGAAAGGATCTTTCGGACATGCCTTATTTAGATCCGTGAAGTCGATACAGATCCGCCAGCCCCCGGTTGCCTTCTTCACCATGATGACGTTAGCCAACCACTCGGGGTAGCTGACTTCCTGAATAAATCGAGCGGTCAAGAGTTTGTCGACCTCTGTCTTCACAATTTGTTGTCTCTCCGGGGCGAATTTGCGCCTCTTCTGGATGACCAGCTTAGAGTCCGGGATGACGCTCAGCCGATGCATAATCAAGTCTTCGGAGATCTCGGGCATGTCGGAGGGCTTCCAGGCGAAGAGATCAACGTTGCAGCGGATGCAGGCGATTATGCCTGGATTCAAGTCCTCGGGGAGCGAGCGGCTCACCTGAAACCATTTTGATTCGTCCTCGGCACCGAACGGGACCTCCTCCAGTTCGTCGACAGGCTCGGGAGTGGGGCCGTCCCTCTCGGGTTCGAGCTCAACGGCGTCGAGGGGGAACACACCCCCTCCGACGGCGGTCATGTAGCACGACCGCGCTGCTTCTTGGCTACCTCGGACTATGCCGACCCCTTGCGGGGTGGGAAATTTAAGTTTCAGATGGTAAGCCGAAGGTACCGCTTGAAGGGAGCACAGTTCGGGTCGACCGAGTATGGCGTTGTAAGTCGCCTTGACGTTTACCACCATGAAGTCCATGGAGTCGGTCCTCTTGACAGGAGTCGATCCTGCGGTAACGTCGAGAGTAACAATCTCTTCTATTACAACAGGGACGCCGGAGAACCCATGCAAAGTGTATCTGGCCGGTTTTAGCTTGCCTCTGGGTAGCTTGAGATTCTCGAAGGCTTCGAGGAAAAGAATATTTACTGAGCTGCCATTGTCGACGAGGATTCGGCGAACTTCACAATTAGCCATGTGGAGGCCAATGACGAGGGCATCGCAATGAGGGAGGCGAATGCCTTCGAGGTGTTGTCTTGGACAGTATTCACCTCTCGGATGAAGGCTCTCCGAGAGGTATTTGACTCTTCCCCCATTGGTCCTCCATGGACACAGTGTAGAATGGCCGGTGTGCCTGCGGCTCCTTCGGGCGAGCGATCCCGATCCTGGATACGGTTCGGAATGGGGGTCGGAGGCGAAGGCCTCCGGTTCCTCGTATCCCGCCGATCCCGTGGGCCTTCTCTGGTGAATTCTCGGAGGTACCCTCGTGAGATGAGGGCCTCAATCTCGTCTTTCAGGGCCCGACATTGGTCGGTTTCGTGCCCATGATCTCTGTAGAACCGGCAGTAGAAGCGCTGATCTCGCTTCTTGTTGTTACTTGGTCGGGGAGGTAGTCGGACAAGACCCTTATCCTCGATTTCTAAGAGGATGGCAGACACGTTATGTGTCAAGGGAGTGTACCTTTCGAAGCGAGGGACCAGAGGTGCCCTCTTCGCACCGACCCCTTCCTTTGCTGTTTTCTTGGCAGGTTCGGCCTCATCGACCCTGTGCTTGCCCTTCCCCACGACTTCCTTGCTGCCCTCTGGGTTAAGAGCTTCTTGAGCTCGTATGTACTTCTCGACCCGGTTGAGAAGGTCAGGGAAGTCTTGAGGTGGCCTCTTTGCCAAGGAGACCTTCAGCTGGTTGTACCGGACATTGTGTCGGAAAGCTGCCGAGGCGACCCCTGCGTCGAAGGCAGGGACGGATCTGGCCTCGGTTGTGAACCTCTTGACGAAGTTACGGAGCGACTCCCCCTCCCTCTAGGTGAGGTCGAGCAGGGAAGCGCTCGTCTTCTCAGCCTTCCGGCTGGTGATGAAGTGGGCTAGGAAGTTGGCTTCCAGCTGGTCGAACGAGAAGATCGAGCCAGGGGAGAGTTTGGAGAACCAATTCCTGGCCGGACCCCGGAGGGTGGTCGGGAAGGCTCGGCACAGCAGGGGATCCGAAGCGCTGTGAATCATCATGAGGGTTTTGAAGCCCTCCATGTGATCAGCTGGATCACCCTCGCCGTTGTAAGTCTCGAACTGCGGAGGTCGGAAGTTCCGGGGGATCTTTGCTTCTATGATGTTGATGGAAAATGGAGGTCGAGAAGGTCCACGACCTTGGACTAGGTTGGGATTCCCGTTGCTGATGCGCTCGAGGCGATTCTCCATCTCTAGAAGGCGTCGGAGCACCTCGTCTGTGCGCTCAGGAGGGGGGGCCGGTGCACGAGTGTGACTCCTCCCTTCGCTCATTTGAGGGGGTCGGCCATAGGTCGCGGACCTTGGCGCTCCACGGAGGGCCTCCATGATTTCATCTCTAAAGCTTCTGAACTCGACCCTGGTGACCGCACCATGGTCGGAAGGGTTGGGTCGGGGCGTAGGAATTCGGCCGATGCGGCTGAGTACCGACGGCCTGTCCCCTTGCGCAGGCCTGGAATGGTTCGGGGCCGAGTTGGAAGCGGTCCCTCCCCTAGCCTGGCTAGCCCTTCTGTTCTGAATGACCCGACGAAGGTCGGGTTCGGCGACGTGTGAAGCGCTTCGTTGGGGTCCGGGGTTTCCACCCGGATTGTTTGATCCTTGCCTCCCGTCGAGGGCGTTCTCAGGAGGAGGCCCATCCGGACGGGCGGAAGGAGTTGGTCTCCGCCTCGGAGCCATAGGAGAGCGTCAGAGGCGAGGCTAGGGCTAACGTCCGCACCGGACAAAGAGTTCCTACAGACGGCGCCAACCTGATGCTGCTAGTTTTTGGTCGCAGTGTGGGTGCACCAGGTGTGAGTTCGGACTCAATTTGTAATGAGGGAAGAGTGCGGTACCGGAAGGTAAGCGAGAGGCTCTCTTCGGGGCTTGAGGGTCGGCTCGGATGGCCTCGCCTCGAGTACCTGCAGATGGTCCTGAAACACCGGGGTTTATCCCGGTGGCGGACCCTCCGACGATCTGGTCAGTCTCTGTGAGAGAGTAGCAGTAACTAGGGGAATTTAGGTGGCAAAGATTGATTACCTGAAAAGGTGGGTGAGGGTCCGGTATTTATAGGGAATCCCAACCGGGTTTGGATCCGCTTGGGGGCCGGGTCTGAACCCGAAAGCCCATGGGCCTGACGTGGCAGGAGGCCCAGGGGGTTTAGGGCGGACGTGGCAGTGCCAAGAGTGGCATAGGGCTGACGTGGCAAAGCCCTAGGTGGTATTTGGAGCTGATAAGGCTGATCATGGGGCTCCTGTGCCTCTGGGAGAATCGGATGGCCTAGGTTGTGCCAGGTCATCCTCATTCCTTGCCAGGCTGGGCGGACGGCCCGTGGGGCTGTCGCGGATCGGAGGCCGAGGGCCATCGAGGCTCGTCGGATACGAGGAGACCAGTTCTGTGGGGGTGAATTTACGGCTCGGTGCCGAGGCTGTAGTGGTCCGGGGCCGAGCCGGATTGTTTCTTTTTTTCTTTTCGAGTGAGCCATCCTGGGCCTTGGCTGGGCCCCAGGCCATTTTTACCCTGCCACATAGTTACTTTACAAACTATTTTTATTCAAAGTAAAATTTTATATTAACTATGTTTTTAACTAAATTTCATTCTCGTTTATTTTTCAAACTCTTATCCAATATTCTTCTTCTAAAATGCTAATTCAGTTTGTGATTTTTCCACCGCTTATTATATTGAAAAATTTTGACTACTAAACCTACTTACAAATTATCTATTGACTATGTTTTCTTTGGTGTGTTGTTTTGAACTATTCCAAATTAATGACTAAGTTTATTTTTTCTATTTTATCTAATGCTTTACCTAAAACTATTTTGTATGGAACTTATTTCAATCTAATTTATCTTTTGTGGTCATATTTTATTTTCCCGAATTTTCTTGTTTCGTTCTTATAAAATTTTGATATTCATAGTCTTCTTATAAAGAGTTTGTTTTGTTTTTCCTCGTTGCGTATTTTTACACTACATTTAATTTCTTAAAGTTTGCAGTTTTCTAAACACAATAAGATATTTTCTTTTGCGTGTACAAAATACAAGCTTTACCCTAGAAAGTTTCGGGGACGGAATTATCCTAAGGGGGGGAGAGTGTAACACCCCGAAAAATTGGAAATGATAATTTTGCCCTCGTGTGTTACGCACGTGTATTTTGTAACATGTTTTCACTACATATTTTGATTTCACGTATTGATTTTTATCCTATTTTGAGTTGATTCGAATACCTATTTCAATCTTGATATTTTTATGTGCGTTTTACTTGTTTTGATGCACACATCTACTATGCATTTTCACCACTACGTATAATAATTTTCTATGTGCTTAAATTATTTATCTTTGGTACTCTAATCTATTTTTATAAATGGAAATCCATTTTGATTAAAATTATATTTTTTTCAATTTTGCACGTATGATGCACGTGTTAATTTTTCTTCTCATTTTATTACTCTCATTTTCTATTTCGTAGCATGCATAAGTTTAATTACTTTTCTTTTGATCCATGGACCTAAAAGATAAATCTAGCCCATTAGATTAAATTAAAAGATGACCCATTAGAATAATTAATTAGTTGAGTGAAAAATAGAGCCCATGGATCAAGTCCACTAATTATAACATAATTTAAAGTTAAGCATGCACTAATACATGAGAAGTTACAAACTTTAGTACACATTTAGAACTATAGAATTGTATTAAAGTTGTATGTGTGCATGTGCATGTGCACAATAGGGTTGGCCGGGTGACACCTAGGAGATAGGCCGGTTTTACTCGGAGAGAGAAAGAGAGAGATTGAATGAGAGTTAGGATTTTGGAGAGTGGGGAGATGAGGAGTTGGGGGTTTGAGAGTTATAGCATTTGGAGGGTTTGAGGGAGAGGTTAAGAAAATGAAAAGATGAAGATTTAATTTGGAGATTTATTAGAGTGAAAATTTTGCAATTTGAACCCTAATCTAGACCTATAAATACAACCCCTGTCTTCTCATTGCACACACCAAAAAAAAAAAAGAGTAGTGTTCTTGTGCTTGGAGACAATTGCTAGGAGAGGAGGAATTAGGAGTCATTGGAGCTAGAAGTGGTGTTCTCCTTCTTTCAATTGTTCATGCTTCACTAAGGTGGGTGATTTCATTATTTTCTAATGTAGGATATACATGCTAAAATGAGTAATATAAGAAGAATTTTTATGAGAAAATTATAAAGTTCCTTGCTAGCATAACATGCAATGTTTTGTTCAAGCTTAGTAAATTGATTGTTACCATGCTAATTGTTACCATGCTAATTGAAAAAGGTAAAGTTCAACTAAAGAAATGATCATATGACCCATGTTAGAATCCTTACAAACTTTATGTATGTTAAATGTATATTTTATATGAGGATTTTGATGTGATAAAATAGAACAATTTATACTATTGGATATGGCGAAAATAGTAGTAAATCATGTAAATTAAATAATTGGTAATGAGAAAAGAAGTGATTGATTAGTTTGTCATGATTTAGTATGCATGAATAAAGAAACAATAGATTGTATGAAAAATGTTGGGAATACTTCTTTGATAAACAAAGGTATTTGTTATGTATTTTTTTTTATTGGATACAAATGAACCCATTTTTAATCGTTTCTAAAAGATACACTTTGTACCCTTGATTAAAATGAATAGGTACAACTCCATGTTTATCAATAAAAAGAAAATGTGAAAATAAGATTAATTGCCTAAAATGTGGTTTAGAAACCTATAAAATTACTGTTAGAAAGTAACTCAATTTACATGAGCCAACAAAGGATTAGAAAGAAATGGAAGAATCGAGTTCTTTTTACAAATAAAAGGGAATAACATAAAGTGGGAATAAAAGTATATGAATAAACTTCATCCCGATAGGCACACTTGGCCTAGTGGTCTGGCGTTGCGCTACCTTCTGGTTTGGCCTGGTTCGAAACCCGTGGCCTACAAATTTTTGTTTGTGTTTTGTTTAAAATAACTCAAAGCCGAGACTTAGTATATAGGTCTTTCGGTATTGAAGGAACACAAAGTCCATATGGGCATATTGGTTAGTGGCATTGCCTGGGCTTGCTGTTGGCGTGGGTTCGAAACCCATTGTCAACATACATATATTTTTTTTGAGTTTTAATGCTTTTGGTGAGTTCAAATGTAATCAAAAAAAATTGGGAAAAACTATAGTGTTCCTATAAAGTACTGAAGAAGTATAAAGAAATAGTTTTTGAGATTTTAGTGTATTTTTTGAGAAATTAAAAAGGAGAAATTGAAATAGAAATTTGAGTTTATGATTAGAAGAGTATGATGTCATTCTTGAAGTGAAAAAAATATTGTAGTGAAAATTTAATTCCTTTGAAGAGATTAGACGTCTATTTTGTTTAAATAAGATTTTTAAGTAAGACACTGCAAGAGCTTGAAATTGTTGATAAAGATTTCATGCGATGAAATTGTGAGCTTGAAAGGAATTAATTTGCTTATAAAGATGATGAATGAATGAATAGATCATGAACAGTGACAAGATTTGATTATTTTGTGATTAAGTTGAAAGATGAAATTATCTAGGCTTAAGACATGCTTAATAAAGGGTATGTGTACCGATGATTCTCGTACATGAAAAGCTTACGATTTAGAATTAGTAAGACCTTGTTACCGGCAATGTTGAAATAAAAATTGAGATATAATGTTGAGATATGGTCGTGGATCCATCTCGTGAATTGTGATTAAGACCGGTAAGGGGTAAGACTAATTCTAGGAAATGACAATCTACTCATGTCTTGAACTTAAGTAATAGGGCAAACATAAGTGGGTTGCCTTTATATAGTCGGCGGTAGATCTCCGTGGCTATAGACCCAGTTGGCGGATTGAGGTTGCTCCGTAGGAGACAGGTTTTATTTATATTTAATCCGGGACTTGGCAAAGTCGGGCGGATAGTTTACCGTCTCCAATATATATACGTATTTCGGGGCTAGGGGGCACTTGCGGGATGATTCGCACGATGAGGGAACCGTTATAATAGCCGTCGGGCTAGGACCCATATTCGTGGAATGATCTAAACCTTGTTTTATTACCGGGTAGTTTTCATAGCAAGGGATTGAGCCCTTTATTGTAGAGTACGTAGGCGCTTGCCCTTGGACCTATGTAGTATGGGATGCATAGAATCCGAACAAGTGTGTATTAGTATCATCCTAGTATAAAATGTGTGCATTAGGCATTAAGGCATGGCATACACTTACATGTTTAGCGTTGTCACAATTTAACACTTTATTGTTCATTCAACTCTTGTGATTTGTTAAAATAATGAGATCGTTATATGTACGGCATAAAGAGGATAGCCGAGTATAACATTTTCGTCAGTTGTAAGTGACTGACGTGCCCATGGCTCAATATGCAGGTAATGGACTATTCATGAAGGAGTAAAGATATTATGATGCAATTGATGACTTATTTGATAAAGTTTTACAAGTTTTATTTTGTTTTCAATGTTGTAATTTTTATTCTTCCGCTGTGTAAATCAAAAAGTGTAACTCTGATTTACTATTGAAAAGTTTTTAAATTTCCTTGTCAAATTGTACGAAGTAAAGTAAAGATCCTGTAGAATCTCGAATTCATTCTTATTTGGAATTCGGGGTGTTACAACAGCCCTCGATACGCAAGCATCATGTAAGAATAGCTCAAAAACCAGAGAATTACCTCCCTGCCGTGCACCCCAGGAATAAGCTTGCGAGGCCTTCGACGTTCATATACACCAGGTACATTCCGTGAATAGGCCCGCCGACCCTCGACACGCGAATGCACCCTGCATGCTCCATGAATAGGCCTGCAGACCCTCGACACGCGAACATACAAATGTTCTCTCGAGACAGAACAACAAATAGTCCTGGAACGCATCCGTTGGACTAACAAAACCAAGAGCATATAGTTATGTTTTCCAAGTTCCATCACATCTCCACTAGTTTCTGTCCTTAAGTTGGTTATTATTAAAACACAAAAATCCTCATCTCTAGAGTTAGTGTATCCTACCGAACTTAATTTCACAACAACAACCCCAAGACCCAATTGGTCTAAATTAACAAAATTTCATCTGCCAGTTCACAGGACTCCCACTCAACTCCTAGAGATTCACAACTCTTCCATCAACACAAAATCTTTCATTTTTAATCACTTCATTTCATTGTTAACTTACTCAAAGAAATTTATTCATTTCCATTGTTACAAAAATGCAAATCTGAATCCGTCGAAAGGTCTAGAAAATATACTTCCAACTGAATCCAGCGGATACACATAAGTCATATAGTATTTCACAAAATCGTAACTCAAAACTGATTTGAAACAGAAAATACGTTCAGCCAGAAATCAGTAAATCGAATTCAAAGTCAGGAAAACAGCATCAAATCAACTCAAATAAATCCAGAAAAAATCTGGGGTATTCCCCTATATGTCTAGTATCAGAATATAAAGTTTCACAATTTTCCAGTAAGACAAGTTTAGCCAAAAAAAATCAAGAAACATCAAGAAACGATAGTTTGGCAAATCTGGAATTCCAAACATTGTTGTACGAAAACTATAATATCTTGCAAACTGTAAAAAAAAGTCCAAATCCTCCAAAAGGAGATGAAAATATACAAAATAAGCTAACTTTCATATTTCATAAATATTTTTCATACAGGAAAATGAATTAGGGTGAAAATACAAATCTTTACAGAACATCGAACAAAATTAAGCAAGTATAGTCTTTTTAAACAAGCATGAAACGGTATATAAAACTCATCAATAAAATCTACCAAAATTCTGGATAATCCCTAAATTGATATATAAATACTGTGCAAAATTTCAGACCAGAATAATTTGTTTAGCACTAGTATCAAAATAGTTTAGTCATCGAAATTATCAAGGAACGAAATCTAGAAATGAAATACACCTCTGTAGTAAAACAATCATAGCTCACATATATGAAAACGAAACCGATCAAGGTCAGAGAGTTTGAAAAGAAGACAAATTTCTATAAAAATCATGTTTAATACTAGAGTTAAGATACTGACCTTAGTATGGTCTAAAATAGCAATCAAAACTGATCACTGATAAAATACAGATTTTTCTCTTAACAACAAATCAACATATAACATATGAAACTCGTTCTTAACACAACCATATACAAAATATGGTGTAAAAGATGTCCAAACAACATGGTATAGGGTATTTCACAAGTCCAAGGCAAGTCTATCACGAATAACACGAACGGGCATAAGAAATTATATGAACAACACGTATACATGCAACATGATGTGGTCAATCCTAGGTTATATCATGTCATATGTGTCGTGAGGCAACTATGGTCAAATCATCACAATAGAGACAATATGATTGAAAACATCCTACTGATGATTTCTATTAGGTTCTTTAACAATCTCAAGTCATTAAATTAGGGTTTCAATCATCAATAGTGTAGTTGCATGAAAAGATTCAATTTTTAATTCATCTCCTCATAAGAATTTATGATATCTTCATACAATCATCTAATATGATTTCTAATAAATAAATCATCACATACAACATGCTTAGAATAATAAGAAAATAAACACAAGTCACTCACCTCAATGAAGAAATCAATCGAATTGATAAAGAAAGAGAAAAAGCCCTTCTTTTGCAAAATCCAAGTTTATCGCTTCGAAACTCTAAGAAATTAATAGTAAAAATATATTTTATTTTTGCAGAGGAGAGGGACGGCTGTAGGGGATCCTTTATAGGCCGAAATCTGGACTTTTTTTTGGGTTTTACAAGTTTATGGAAATATCCTCTAACAAATTATACTTTACATATATACACCTTTCTTTAATAAAGTAGTTAAATAAGTTAAATAAATTAAAATCAAATCAAATCCTTTTACTACTGAGTTTTCAAGCCATCCAGGATAGCCCAGAAAAATAAAAATTTCGGATTTGTACTAAAAGTGGTAATTTTGTACAAAAGTCCATCTTTTTGAAATATTTGCAAATATATCGTAAAATATTCATAAAAATCCAGAAAAATCAGAAATAATATTTATTAATACATACTAGAATTTACAATTAAAATTTTTGACTTTTACTTTTCAAAAAAGATTTGCACAAGATTTAACATAAATTCCATATTTGCAAAAACACCATATTTATTTAAATCTTTACCAAATCAACTCTAAATAAAACTTAAATAGATTTTATTTTCAATGATGACCATGGAAAGACAAAAAATCTGTAAAATTGAATTTTTATTATTTTTTTGAGATCCAAATGGCTATTTACATAAAAGCCCATCTCTTTCGAAATATTTACAAAAATATTTTCTTTATTTAGAAAAATCCCAAAATTTCGGATAGACTCAATTATAAGTAACATAATTTAATAAAAATTTAAAATTGTATATTTGCACAAAAAATGTTCGCACGTGTTTTGCACGTGTAAAATCGACAAATTTGTAAAATAGTCAAATAAATTTAAATAAATATAAAAAAAATTAAAATATCATCAATAAATGAGAAAATTCAATCATTAGCCATAAAATTTTAAGAATTCAAAATTCCTAACTTTGCACGTGTGTTGCACATGCAAAATTGCAATTTCAAGAAAATAGTCAAAGTAGTCAACTTTACCAACATAATATTATTTAGCAATGCAAAATAAATAATTTTATTTTGTGGGGTGTTACAATGGGAGAAAGATTCTCAAGAATTATCGGTGCGGGACCAGATACGTACAGGATATCTAAACCTTACATTAATTACCGTAGTAGAATTTCATGACGAGGGATTGAACCCTACAATGAGGAGTACATTAAGGGCTTGCCCTCGAACCTATGTAGTATAAGATGCATAGAATCTGAACAAGTGCACATTAGTGTTGCATCATAAGCATTAAATATATGTGTTAGTCATTAGGTTCATATCATACACTGATGTGTTTAGGATAGCCACATTTCTAACTCTGCATTCAAATTTGTGATTATTAGGATAGTGGAATCGCTGTATTATAGTATTAAGTCAGTTGTATGCAACTGACGTGCCCATAGTTTTCAAGTGCAGGACTTGGATTAGCGAGAGACGTGGAGATTAGTTAATGATGATGGATGCTACAATATTTTGAATGTTATAATTTGTATTTCTTTCATGTAAACTTCCGCTGTGTATTGTCAATAATAACACTGTAATGAAAAGTTTTAAATTCATTATATTTTTCTATGAAATTGAAGTAAAGATCCTGTTTGTACTACAAATTACCTGTGTTTAAAATTCAGGGCGTTGCAGTAAGGCCGAGACGTTTGAAGATGGCATTGTCAGAAGCCTTCACATTAACAACCATGAAGTTCATGCCCTCAGTTCAGAAAGTGGGGGCATTGCCAGCACTCATGTCGAGGGTGACAAACCCTTCGATTTGTACATGAACCCCGGAGAACCCATGGAGGGTGTACCCAGTGGGTTTCAAACGGTCCTTGGATATCTTGATGCCTTCAAAAGCTTTTAAGAATTGGATGTTCACCGAGCTACCACTATCTATCACTGGAATAAATACTCGATACCCATACCCGACTTGGACCCAACGCGGACCCGGAATTGGACAGGAACCTACCCAGTCTATTCGGGTTCAGGTCCGGGTCCTTTTCCTAAAACAGGACCTGTTGCACTTTCAGGTCTGTGTCCGGATTCAGGTCGCTGAAAATAGCCTGACCCGAACTCGGATCTGTAAAAATTCTGAAAAATAAATAAATAAATAAATAAACTTACATCCTACCGTCCTCCCCCCCGCTCATTCCTCCATAATTCTAAATCATTCTTTTCGAAACCCAAACTCCTGCTTCTTCGTATCTCCTCTATTCCAATTCCTAATCTTCCAAACACAAACTCTTACTTTCTTGTTATTCTTCTCTCTTCTTCCTCGTCCAATCTCCGAAATCTAACATTAAAATTATCCTAAATCCACAGCTCCACTGCCTTCCCTCATCCCTCCTCTCACTCCCCAACCCCATACCAACACCACCTTAACCCCCCTTTTCTCTGTCCTCCCTCTATCTCTCACTCCGCCCATCTCCTCCCTTTGCCTGACGCCGATGCACTACCCGGTCCTCTATTGATCCAAAAGTTAGACCCAGATTTGGACCGAACTATTCCTAACCCGATACCAGTGTTACCACGATCTACCAAGATGTGGCGTATTTCATAGTTCACCTTGGAGAGACTGATCACTAGTGCATCATAGTGAGGGGTTCGGAGGCCTTCATAATCTCTATCCAGATGGAATAGAGAATGACCAAAGGTTATGACTCTTTAACCCCGGGATCTTTCCCCGCACGTCTGTTGGCTCTTCGAGCCGATGGAGATTCGACCATGTCCTTCTGGGTATGCTTGGTGAGGTGACCACGGAAAATAAGAGCTTTTATTTCGTCTTTGAGGGATCAACACTCCTCTGTGTCATGGTCATGGTCCTTATGGCAGCACCATTGGCTCTTTTCCCTCCTTCTATTTGTTGGATTCATCTTAGGAAAGGGGCGGAGCAGTCTGTATCCCTTGATTCCATGAAGACTTTCAATATGTTGGTATTAAATGGGTTGAACTTGTTGAAGCGAGGGACCAGAGGAAGGCACCATTGGCTAGACCTGTCCTTTTGGGATTTCTTGGGCCCCTTCTCATTCGCACTCTTAGCTTGTTTCCGGATGAGGGTTCACTTTGGTTCTGAGGATGAAGAACCTCCTCAGCACGGATGCCCTTCTGACATCTTTGCAAGAGCTCATAGAAGTCTTAAGGAGGCTTCTTAGCTAGTGACGCTTTAAGGTAAGTGTCCTGGATGTTGTGTCGGAATGCGGAAACCTCTACTGCCGGGTCATGTGATGGGATAGACTGAGAATCGGTGGTGAAACGTCTGACAAAGTCCTTGAGGGGCTCCCTTGCACTATGCTTCAACTCGAACAAGGAAGCATTCGTCTTCTCAGTTTTGTAACTACTAACAAAGTGTGTAAATAAGAGTTTTTCGAGCTGTTTGAATAAGAAGATAGACTCTAGAATGAGATGAGAGTACCGCTCCTGTGCCGATCCCTTCAGGGTGGATGGGAAAGTTTGATAGAGGAGTGCATCGAGGGCTCTATGGATCATAATGAGAGTTTAGAAACTTTCGATGTAAGATGCGGGGTTAACTTCTCCATCGTATGACTCAAAGGTGGGAGGCTTGAAGTGCTTAGGACAGGGGATTTGAGAATAAAGTTAGTGAAGGGAGGTCGGCTGGGGCAGTATACACTCCTACGGTACTTTCTTCTTGACCAATCTAATCAAGGCAGTTCTCAATCTCTCAGATGTGATGGAGCACCCATCTTCTTACCCCTCGAATCGAGTTAACCTGTAAGATTCTATTGCTTGCACATCCCTGGGGTGTGAATCACTCACCTTGTGATTCCTTTCTCGTGCACCTTGTATTGCTCTACGGACTTGGTCGAAGAAGTTTTGCAACTCCACCTGAGTCACAGGCACCTCCTATTCTTTTTTGTTCTTGGAAGCTCGCCGACTGACTGGAGTTGGGCTTCTGTTGCTTCTTTATCCCTATGGCAAGAGCATCCGAAAGGACCTTGTCGCCAGGGAGAAGGACTTCTCTAGATCTTAAGGTATTCCTAGAGAGAACCACCATCTCGGGTACGTCTTTCATCTAAGCGGTGGCAGAGGTCCGTCCCGCCGTGGCAGGCATTGATGACATCACTAAGATTCGGCTGCTTCGGTCGCATTGAGGAAGGGGTTGAAGTGCGGACCGAGCCTCGGTTCTTGGTTGGACAAGGTTCGGGATGATGGTATTGGGAGCCCGCTGATGTAACCCTACTGGGGGCTGCAACGGTGGTGGATGAGGATCGCTCTGACGGCTGGTGGTAGTCGTCGTTAGCTTTCTTCTCAGAGGCCTGGTTGAAGGTGTTCATGGTGGACGGATCTAATCAGAGAGGCAGGTCTATAGCTCTCCCACATTCGACGCCAATTCTATTGCTACTAATTTTGGTGTAGGAGAATCAGATTATGAGTTCTTTTATTGAGGGAGAAAGCAATGATCTAGATTGTCGATCAGGATCTAAATCTGGATGTCTGGAAATACTTGGATCTTGATCTGGATGGCTAGAATCACCTAGATCTAATCTGAATGGCTGGAGTCTCCTGGATCTTGATCTGGATGGCGTGGCTCACTGAGAATCTTGCAAAAAAGTCCCATATTGGATGTGGCTCTGGTGTAAGACCCTCCGACGCTCAAATCAGCAACGCAGAATAATGATTAGGGTTTTTTAGTGGAAAAAATATTGATTACCTTTTGATGAAGGGGGAGGGTATATATAGGCTAGGAATCAGTCATAAAAGGTAGACCTGAAAATGTATATTTTAAAATTCAATTGGGGCTTCTCATAGTGAAGGGATAGAATTAATAACTAATCCTTGATTTGGGGGGATTTGACTGACAACTGTAATGAGCTGGAAATCCCTTTCATCTTTGGCTACAAGTAAACCTTAATTGTTGACATGGTTGAGCTAATGGGCCTGCAGACGATATTCTTCTAGTAGGTCTGTTATCTTTGTTAAATTACTGTACTGCACTTGAAAGTTTTGAGATGCGCGTTGAGATCATGACCTCGGTTTTACCCAAATCAGCATATAATGCACATTCATGGGTCATTGGCAGTTGATTGGAGAAAATAAAGTGCATACTAGGAGATTACAGTGATTATTCTTGCTCAATTAATAATTAAGTAAATATTTATGATGTGTAGCATATTGTAACACCATGCAAAATTAGAAATGACAATTATGCCCTTGTGTGTTACGCACGTGTATTTTTTACCGTTACTGGTAATATTTTTAACGTTACTGGTAATATTTTTAACGTGTTTTCATTACATATTGTGATTTCTGACTATTTATGTATTCCCCGTATATTTTATCCTATTTAAATCAATTAAAATATTAAATTTTAATCTTTGCATTTTTACGTGCTTTTTACCTGTTTTTGATGCACGTATCGATTATGTGTTTCCACTGCTACGTATAATATTTTCGATATGTTTAAATTATTTATTTTAGGTATTCAAATCTATTTTATAAAATGGAAATTTATTTTTCCTCATTTTGATTAAAATACATTTTTTCAATTTTTGCACGTATGATGCACGTGCTAATTTTTCCATCTTTATTTTTCTTACTCTCATTTACTATTTTAGCATGCATGAGTCTTTTTAGCCTTTCTTTAAACCCATACACCTAAGATTTGCACCTAGCCCACTAGACTAATTAATTAATTAATTAAAAATCAAGCTCACAAGACAAGCCCATTTAATTAAATCCCATTTTTAGTTGTGCATGAACTCACACATTAAATGTAACAACTTTTAATACACATTTTAGAATTATAGGATTTGTATTTATTTTGTGTATGTGTGTGCACTAGTGCACAACACGTGCACGTGTATAGGAGAGAGAGAGAGAGATCGGTTTGGAAGAGAGAGGGGGGCCGGTTTGGGAGTTAGAAGATGGAGAGATGGGGGTTAAGGAAAGTGAAGAGATGGAGTAGTGGGTAGTTATTAGGAGGGTGAAATTTGCATTCTAGCCCTTCTTTTGTCTGATAAATACACCCTTTTCTCTTCTCATTTTAAACCAAAACAAACCAAATTAGAGAAAGGAAAAGGAAAGAGAGAAAAGAGTGTTCTTGTGCATTGGAGGCTTGGTGGAGAGTTCTTGCTAGGAGGACAAGGACTAGCAGTTGCCTGCTGGAGCTAGGAGCTAGGAGTTGTGTTCCATCATTCTTTGGCTTTCAAATTCTTCATAAGAGGTTAGTGATTTTGTACTTTCTAAATGTAGGAAATGCATGCTAATAATGTTAAATGAGTAGTATGAATTAAATTGATGTGATTATGAAATACACACTCATGTTGATTATTTGTGCCATGAAAATTGTAGAAGTAATGTTGTATTCAATATATGCCTAGATACCATGATGATTAGAAAAAGGAAAGAAAATAAAATAAATTAAATTATTGCCATGAAATGTGTTAGTTTATGCATATTGCCATGTTATGTTAAAATTATAATTTTTGCATAAAAGAGTTTTTGAGATCCTCATGGACAATTAAGAAGCTTGGCTGGTTTTATTACTAAATTTTAACTAGTATAAATGAGTGCATGAACTAGTTATAATCAATACAATTCTTAATTTCAAATTTGAGAAAAATGCAAATTTATGTGTGAAATTGAGAGAAAAACTATTTGAAAGAAATTATTGAGATTTACCTTGTGGTAAAAAAAATGTATTTTGTGAAGTTAAATTGATACATATAGATTCATTAATTATTTGTAAGAGATACAATGTGCTACATTGATTAAAATGAATAAATGAAATTCATGTTCATAAAAGAGAAGGAGATAATTCAAATTATAGATACAATGTCTAAAACATAAGTTTGAAAATTCGCGAATCACTGTTTTCAAGTAAAATCAGTATGAATGAGATAATTACAATCAATAAAAAATATTAGATCAATCATATGTTTGAGTTTTGTGAAATAAACTAGTTATTGTACCGTATGAACAAAACTACAATAATTTGATTCCTAATCAGTAATCACACATGGACTTCTTGGTTAGCGGGTGCACCATAAGTCAATGTGCTTGGTCGGAGGTCTTGGGTTCGAAACTTATTAGTCACATTTTTTTCTAATTTCGTTTAAATAAAATCCGAAACCCAGAACCCAATATTTGGGGATTTCGGTTTGGTATTATGACACCAAGTCCACTTGGACTTACTGGCTAGCAGAATGGGCTTTTGGGCGCTCACTGTGGTGGGCAGTTGGTCTTGGGTTCGAAACCCGTTGGCCACTTTTTGGTTTTTTTTTTTTTTTTTTTTACATTTTAAACATTTTGAAAAGGTTTTAATGCAAATAAAATTTCGGAAAAAATTCTAATATTCCTATAAGATGATTTAGAAATTATTAAAAATAGTTTAAAATTTTTTCATGTATATTTGAGAAATAAAAAGAGGAATTGAGATAGAAAATGAGTTATTGATTTCAAAATTGTTTATTTGAGTATATGACATTAATTTTAGAAGAAGAGTAAAATATTCATGTGAATTGATTTCTCTTGATGAGATTATACACTTATTTGATTTAAGAAATACTTGATGTGGGTTGAGATATGAATTGTTATATGAGCTTAAATTGCTAATGAGACTTAAAGTAGATGAATCTATGTTCATGAAAAGCAATATTGTCTTATTTTGAATTGTGAATGAATAAATGAATCATGAGTAATGTTAAGATAAGACATTGATCAAATTGTGAATAAGTTGAAGATAAGAATACATTGAGTTTAATACATGATTATTGAAGGGTATGATTACCCGTGGATTCTTGTACATGAAAGGTTGTCATCTAGAGTTTAGTGAGACCTCGGGTACCGGCATTGTTAAATTAAAAGATTTGAGTTATTTTTGAGATATGGCAAAGGAGCTATCTCGGTATTTGTGATTATGTCCGGTATGGGGTAAAACTAACTCTAGGTATGATAATTTATTCATGTCTTGAACTTAAGAACTAGGCACTTAAGTGAAGATGTAGTAAACCTGGGCAAACGTAAGTGGGGCACTCTATATAGTCGGGCGGTGTACCCCGGGAATGAGGTTGTTTCGATGGAGACGAGATTTTATTTTAAATCCGGGACTATGCGTAGTCGGGCCGATAGTTTGCCGTACTCCAGTATATGTACGTATACCGAGGCTAGAGGGGCACTTGCGGGAGGTTCGCACAACGAGGAGTCTGTATAACAGTTGGGCGGTGTACTCCGAAACTGGGATCCGTACTCATGGAATATCTAAACCTTGCTTTTATTATTGGGTAATTTTCATGACGAGGGATAGAACCCTTTAATGTGGAGTACGTAGGTGCTTGCCCTCGAACCTATGTAGTATGGGATGCATAGAATCCGAACAAGTATGCATTAGTGTCATCTTAGTAAAATATTTGTATTAGGCATTAAGGCATTGCATACACTTACATGTTTAGAGTAGTCACATTGTAACACTTTATTTTGGCATTCAAGTTTGTGGTTTGTTAAACTATTAAGATCATTATATTTCTGGCATAGAGAGGATGGCCGTGTATAATATTTTTGTCGGTTGTAAGCAACTGACGTGCCCACTGTTTTATATGCAGTAATTGGATTATTCATGAAGATATAAAGTTGATGTGCTGTTGTTGATTTAGTTTAATGTTAAAGATGTTGCAATTGTATAATTTTCATTATTATACTTCATTTTATCTTCCGTTGTGTAAGAAATTGTAAAGAACTCTGTTGTATTATAAAAAGTTCAAATTTTCTTGTAAAATTGTACGAAGTGAAGTGTAAAGATCCTGTGGAACTTCGAATTTGGTCGTATTTGGAATTCGGGGTGCTACACGTATGTTCGCCATTATCGCTAAGAACTAATTGAGAAATGCTACACATACCCATTATCGTTAAGAACTAATTGAGGATCGCTAAGAACGTATGTTTGTCTTTTAGTAATTATTGTGTATTACACATTTGTCTTTTAGTGATTAATGGACCCAAAATCACTAAAAGACAAACCCTATGTAAATTTGGGGTAGAAAACGAGGTATGTATAACATTTCTCGAACTCATTAGGCATCTGTGGCATCTCTAGTGTCACTTGCTACTTACACCACAAATTACTTACCCATTACAGAAAAAGAAAAATTGCAGCATACATTCTTTTATCCTTTCATTTCATTTCCCTCTAATATGTATCTACCGTATAATTGCTGTCAATATTCATGTATAATATCTTACATGTAAACTATCAAAATATTTATATCTCGAATATAATATTATTAGGAATGTGCCATACAATCAATCGCCTGAGATGTAATGGGCAAATTCTCTAGTAAACATTATTCATAATTAATAAAGTTGCTTGAGCTATTTTATTCATCATATGCTGCTTATTCTTATTTATGTAATTTATTTACTGTTATGATGAAGTCCATGGATTAACTAAATATGTTTGGGGCCATGATGAGATCATGCCAGTAGAACATAAACTTAATATAATTAATATAAAATGTTCCTAGTCATAGGATTACCAAGATTGGACATCGGTGATTCTGGTAAGACTAGTACACTCGTTATATGTTCTAAAGTCGAGGATAATTGATCTCACAATTTATGTAGATACATTAATATAAGAGTGTATGTGCTAAACGGTTTAGTTCACTGAACTGACTCACTAAAGGGAATATCTAATGGAAAGTCTTAATGAATGCCAATAGATAATTCCTTGGGTGATAGTGAGTACAAGTAATCCTAAGACCTGAGATTTTCATAGCATTTGTATCTGTCAATCTATGCTTTGGTTTATTTCTTAGCATGACTTTCTAAGCCATATGCAGGGTATTCTGAGCATAGTGAGACTTTCATGGAAGCGGGTGAGCAATCAATGATGAATCAATCACTTTTATTAGAAGAAGATAACCTATGTGATTCTATAAAGTGTTGACTCGAGAAGTCTATGGTCATAGCAAAATGAATTTTAGAAATGAGCTTCTAAGTAATCATTTGAATAGACAACTAACATATCAAACACATATAATTAAGTGGTTATGACAAACTAATCACTAAAGGGTAAAATTGATTTTAGTAGTCAAATTCATATTATCTAGGTAGTCATGACACTTTGCTAGACATCAGTCATGATATTTGAAAATATATTAAATATGAAAAATAATTATGCTAGCACAGAATGTCATATGGTTGTCAATTTGGTTATGAGATAAATAAATTTTGTTCATCATGATTAAGTGATGAATACTTTCTTTCTAGACTATTTCAGTAGGTAGAATATTTGAATTCATAACTAATAAATATTTGAGATGATTTAATACCTTAACTAAGAGATATGAAGATATCTCACTACGGTTAGTAATTTTGTATGGACAAATATTTGGTGAATATCTTTTGATTTGAAAAAAAAATTACATACCATATAAAGATATGGCCTTCAATCCCCTATAAATAAAGAAGAAGGGTTCTTCCTCTAAACAAGAAAAAAAGAGAAGAGTGGGACGCATTCTCATAGTTATCAAAAGAGAGTTAGAGAGAGACAGAACACAGTATTCCAAGAAATGTTTAGCGTATCGTTAGAGGACAACCATTTGAACGTATAATTACCAGAACTACCACGAAGGAGTTCTTGGTATCGGTGAAAGGTAATCAAAAAAATTTCTATTTTGATCTAGTTCGTTTTGATTCATAGTAGTTCTCGCTATTGAGTTTTTTTGTATTGTAATTTTATTTGCATGATTAGATCGCTTTCGTTACGTGCGTTAGACTGTTATATAAACCCTAGTTTTTCCTTCAAATATTTCAAGACCTATTTGCTTCAAGTCTCACACAATGTACCAAATTCTTCTCTACCAAAATAATGAATTAATACAGGAATGGAGTGGACACCTAGCAGTACACAGCAACCTACATATCTAATACATCCCACACATACACAAACATGAAACATACACAATCAAAAGGAACACACAAGTCTAATTTGAAATGCATTCATGTAGAAATAGAGCAATAAACAAATAATCAATGATGATTAACCCTAATTAAAAAGATCCATCAAAGAATTAGTTATAGATTGCCTTGTTTTGCCACTAACCACTGACAAGCTTGGCAACCCATTAAATACTCATAAATTCTTCCAACTCCAAATCCCCACATAATTCACCACCGCCTCTCCTCTGTCTTGTTGGTGGAAAAAGTTAAAGCCTAGCTATTCAAAAGCCTAACAATACACTAAATTAATCATGCTTTGTGACTTTTTATTCCTTCTTATCTCTATGTTTAATCTCCTACCAATTAATAACCACCCATCAAATACTATATAAACCTGATTTATAATTATTTATTAGTTTTTGAAAGTAGTAGTGCAGCTCAACCGTTGCCTGCTGCCAAGATGGCTGCAACCAC
Organism: Hemerocallis citrina; assembly: GCA_017893485.1. NCBI lineage: Eukaryota > Viridiplantae > Streptophyta > Magnoliopsida > Asparagales > Asphodelaceae > Hemerocallis > Hemerocallis citrina. The sequence goes on from CM030362.1 coordinate 217,025,694, forward strand.
AGCAAAATATAGTAAGCGGTGGGTCAATCACACTCGGGTCTTAATGCATTGTCCCATATTAATTAATTTGACTTTCAATCTTCTCTTTAATCATCTTGTTTATTTCTTGTACCTTGTTTCTACAATTCTGTGAGGAGCAGGGGTAACGGAATAATATAGGTCCCATAGTAGGTTCCAGAGTACAGACCAAAAATGAAAGAAATGGTAAATGTGTGCACAAAGCAATTATAAAAACTCGTTTATAAGCATATTTTAACAGTGTACACTAGTATATGCTATTATAACTCAAAACTCGTTTGAAGCCCCACTCCAAGCTAAGCTAATCAGTCTTACCCATACAGGCCTGGCCAGGCAAGTGAGGAGGCCGCCTCAGGCCTCCAAATTTTTTTGCAATTTTAGGGACACAAAATTTGTATTTTTCCTCCACCATTACCTCTCAAAATTTTTTTTTTCCGACTTTACTCTCCATATCTTCAACAAAGTTTATTTGCTCTAGCTATTCTCTCTAGCTCCTTCCTCCGCCATTCCCTCTCCAGATCCGGCCGTCCCTCTCTTCCATCCCCCATACCCCCCTTCTTTATTTTTGTTCAGCTCCTCATTCTCTCCAGACCCATATCCCCAGTTCCCCATTCCTCCCTTATCTTGGCGTTCCGTCTTCTCCCTCTCGATGTTTCGATCAGTGATTGTCGTCGCCTCCAAGGCTTGCGTCGCGGCCAGCCTCCCGCCCAGTGCTGCGCCGTTGCTCCCGAGCTCTATTCCTTTCATCAGCTAACCGAGTTTTCCTCCCTTGGCTACGTTTCCTCTTGCGCCTCCCTCCGATGACGTCTTTTCTCCATCAGCTCGCCGTAGATCCCCTTCCCGGTGAGTTTCCTGCCAGGTTCGCTCCCCCTCGCAGCTCTCCAGGCTCTCCTTTCAACCGATCACTGTGAGCTTTTCGAAAGCTTTAATCTTTAGCTATAAATTCTGGTAGAGTTGTTGGTGGGTGGGTCTTGGAGCCTTTTTTTGCACTGCAGCATCTTCTCTGCGCTGGTGTTGGTTCCCCCGAACTGTGGTTCTTTCGGGTTGAATGTTAGTTTTTCCTGGCATTGTGCTCCCTATCGCTGGGAATAGTTATTGTCAATGGTTATTTCAGCAACTTTCTGCGTACTGACCGAGAGCTTGTTCAAGCTCTGTCGTTCTATTTATCCTCCCATATTCTATTATTTCTCCATTCTTTTTCTCCCTATTTGGAGAGTGTTAGCCTCCCTCTTTGAGCGGCGCTGGATAGTTGTCTTTGGAAATTCTAATTTGGTGGGATTGGATCGGTACTGTAAGTGGTACCCTTGTCCAGTACCTTTCCTGTGTTGGTGCTTTGCATTGATCCATTCTTGGGTTGGATTCAACCATGAATCTCATCAAGTCCGAAGCTAGCTCTAACTGCTCAGTAACGGATCAGGATTTGAAGTGGGAAGTATCTTCTCCTCCTTTGGATAACATCTATCACCCTCGGTGCTCTACCATTTTCTCTAATTCCGCTTCACCTTGTAAGCCTGACTCTCAAAGGATCTGCTTCAGGTGCCCCCTTCCTGGACATTTAAACGCGAGTGTGTGAATAAAATGCAGTGCTTTTTCTGTGATAAGCTTGGTCACTCTCGCAGTCGTTGCTTCTCCCTTCAAAAACTCCTTGGCTTTCCCAGAGGTCATTCATTACTGGCCAAACTCCTCTCCTTTCTTAATTACCCCCTTTTAAAGTGCAAGCTTCTTGATTGTTTGGCTAGTAAGAACAGTTTTGTTTCGGGCAAGGACCTCGACTCCTCTATAGTGGTTTCCCTGTCAGCGACGAACTCCTCCACTTCTATCTCCCCTTATCGTGATTCTCTTGTTACCCTTCACCATTCTAATATTGCTAACTTGTTTAAGGATCGCAATGTTTATACGAAACTTGTCTCCTACCCCCGTTCGGGTTCTTACAAGGCTCATCCCCGTTCCAACTTAATGGCACCTTCGTTGATGTGGAATCTGGTTTACAATTCTAACTTGGTTAAATCCTATTTCTCTTCTCTTGTGTGGTCTCGTGTCGCGAGGGGGCACGCTTTGCACTACCGCATTTCTGACCCCCAAGTGCGTCCTGACAGGGCTATTGTTAATTTTACGGTCCCTTCTTTTTATTATAACTATCCTTGTGCTTTGAAGATTTCTTCTCCCAAATGTTCTACGTTCTCTTTTCATTATCTAGGACGCTTATTATCTTGGTATGAACATTTAGGGGTTCAATCGTGGCTCTATCAGCTACTGATGGCGTTTAAACAAATCCTCCACTCCCTTTCCCTGAGGATTTCTCTGAGATTTGATGATCCTTATCTCTCCCGTTGGACCGACACTACCAATTCCACCCCAATAGTCTCCACGGTCGCTCTCAGTAATTGCTTTTCACCATCGTGCTCTATCAAAGTCGAAGCCTCTTCTTCTGACATTGCAATTGTTTCACCCCTTGCGGAGAGGATTGTCCTTCCCCCCGTCAAGCGGAGTTAGAATAAGAAAGTCCTTAATCATTTGCCTGTTCGAGTGAGTGCTCATATTCTTGCGAGGAAAGCAGCTTCTGTGTCAGCTCACCAGCTTGCGCACAGTTGAGTCTTGCCTTCTCGTTGACTTCTTTGGTGTTGGCAGTGCGTCACCTCCGTTTGTGCCGCTAGGGTTCCTTTGTACTGCTAGTGGAGTTGGATGTCTTCGTGGGGGGAGGTTTGTTTTCCAGTTTCTTGGGTCAGTCGTTAAGATCCTGCTCCTCTATCGGGTGCAGCTGTTTGGTTTGACCTCCATCAGTTTGCTTGCTTTGCCTGGCCGATTGCTCTGCCCTCTTGTGTCGGTGTGGTGCGTCTGCGTTGGCGCAGTCCTCTATTTTGCTGGCTTTTCAGCCTATTACTGTTTTCCTTTTTGTTCACTTATCGCTGTTTTACATCTTGTAAAGCCATTGATTATTTATTTGTAACTTAACTGTTTTTATTGATTAATATATTTTTTGATGGCTAGAGCCGTTTGGCTCTATCCGATATATCAAAAAAAAATTGTATTTTTCCTGTAAATAGGCACGTATTTTAGGCTTAAAAAATTATAATATTATTAGGGACCCAAAAATAATTATTTGGGTCTTTCGCCTCGTGTCCCGAGAACTCAGGGCCGGCCTTGTATATATATGATCAATATGATCGTCCAACAGATATCATTAACAAACATGGTGGGTTGTCAAGAACGTCGAAGCAGTAGAAAATATACAAAACAAATTGAGATGTGTGCCAATGATATCTAGCAGTCCAGGTGGTCACAACAATCTGAACTTTTTCCCAAAATGACCCAATTTTTTAAAGGTTTTCCCATCTAATTTTTAAAAAAAATTCCAAACTGACTTACTTGCTGTCTCAAAAAGCGAATGAGTTTTTCCCAAACTTGCTTTTTGAGACAGCGAGTGTCATTTAGGGGGTTTTTAATACCTAGACTCGCTATTTCGAACTCACTCTCTCTTTCAACTGTCTATCTCCCTCTTCCTCTTCTAACCCCGAAACCCTAACCCATTTTATTGATCTTTCTTGTTAATTTGGTTGCCAAACTTTCTTGTGTGCTTCATTAATTCATTAGTTTTCTGTCACTTTATAGGAAATTTAGAAATGGATTAATATGATACATTTCTTCTTTTATATACGAAATTAGTATGATACATGTATTATGATGATCTCAGAGCATTATTTTTTTTTTATCATCATCATCATCATCATCTCATATATGTGTGTATAATTAAGTATGTTATCTTACATATATTCTGATAATTTCAAATTAAGCATTACTTTCTATTCTGTTATCATCATCTCATGTATGTGTGTATAATCGTGTTGTCTTACTCTATGACTCAAAGAAAAAATAAAAAAGTTCGGATTGCAATGGAATTATATCGATACAAGTTCAGTTACGTGATATTTTCTAATAATAGATAGTTCATATGATGAGACATTTCTGAAAGAATGAAAAAAAAGGACAAAATGGGTTAGGATTTCGGGGTTAGAAGAGGAAGAGAGAGATAGAGTTGAAAGAGAGAGTGAGTTCGAAACAGTGAGTCTGGGGTATTAAAAATCCCCAAATGATACTCGCTATTTCAAAAAGCAAGTTTGGGAAGAACTCACTCACTTTTTGAGACATCGAGCTTTGGCCAGAGAGAAATTAAATAAAAACCCAAATCTCACACTCGCTGTTTCAAAAAGCGATGAAATTTTTACCAAACTCGTTTTTTGAGACAACGAATAGATCAGTGTGGGAAAACTTTCAAAAAGTGGGTCATTTTGGGAAAAAATTCCGACAATCTCATACAACCCCCCATTTGGGGCACGGGTATTAAAGCATTCATTCCTTGTTTTAAAGGTCAGTTTTAAGGGCAAGTATGTATTAAAATGAACTTTTCTGGCTATAGCAGATCAGGTGGTGTGTGTTGCATTCAATTGAAAGGCTCATGTCATACAAAAGAGTGTGTTGGTAAGTGATATAATTGGGAAGGTGATTGAAGACAATCTTTGATTGCAAGCTAATCAAGAACCAATTTTGTTGATTCTCTGTACTTGTTTGTGATCCTAAAATCATCATAGCTGGCCTAGTTTGTGGTCCTTGTTCATGTTGTTATACAATATGGAGAAAAAGAGAAAGGACTGAAAGATGGTAGTGGGAGCTAGTCTTGCAGAGTAGACTGGAATTGGCAAAATTGGGGGGGGGGGGGTGGGGGGGGGGGGGGGGGGGGGCATCAAAAAGTTTTCATTTTAAATGAAATGTGCCAACTGGTAAGGCGATTTAGAAAAGGAATCTATGGATGGTACACTTTCGTATTGACAAGTTGACATTGATATTGACATGGTATAGTCTCGAATGGGAAGAACATGGTATAGTCTCGAATGGAAAGAACAACTTTGGCTTTGGGTTCAATCTAACTAAAAAGGGTGCAGCCCCCCCCCCCCCCCCCCCCCCCACACACACACACACAAAACAACAACAACTATATCTGACAAAAGAGGGCGGCAGCTAGTGTTCATCGCCGCTGCCTCTCTCGCTAATCCAAGCACCGCCACTACCTAGACCTTGTCGACCCCCCTTAATGGCTACAACGACTTCTTCCACTGTCGCCTCGCATCGATCCAAGCACCGCCGTCGCCTAGCTCTCGCCGACACCCGTCCTCAGTGACTATGACGCCTTTTCCGCGATCACCTCCCGCCGAATAACACCACCGTCACATATATCTCCCTTCCGAAGCCTCATCGACTGCGACGTCGCCGCGCGACGAAATCCCAATGCCGTAGCCTCCCTCGCCATCACTAATAGTGATTCAGAATAGCTCTTTGTTCTCATGCTCGCCGTCGCTCCCTGGATTCGGAGCCGCTTGCCGTCGCCTCACAGACGGCTGCGACACCATCGACTGCAACAACGATGGGCGGCGACGGCAATTCGGCCACTTCAACGACATCCACAGTCTTCGTGGCGGCGATGACAATTCAGCCACTTCACTGCCACTATGCCTTCATTATTGAGCCTGCCGTCGACAATGCCACCGCCCGTTGTGACGTGAGGAGAATGTGATGCTTCAGTTTATTGGTATCTGTTTAGGTTCTTTATTTGAGAGAGAGAGAGAGTGAGAAAGTGAGTGAGTAAAGATGTGCTCCGCATTACTCTATATTGGTGTATGTCTTGGGTGTGAGAAATCTCTTGAGAGAGTAAGTGCGTGAGAGAGGTGAAGGTATCCGCTCTACGGCTCTCTCTTTGTCTATGGTAATGGTTGGGGTGAGCGTGATGTTGTTTGCGCATTTGTGGGAGGAAAGGCGGATTATGTAGGGTTCGGCAGGATGAACAAATTCCGACTGACTCGCTTCAGATGGGTGTCCGCCTGCCATTTGTTGACTTCTAGTTTGGTGTGCACAAAACGTGCTCACTCATACTAACAAGTTTGAATTTAGTGTGTCAGATTTTCAGGATCAAAGATTATCAAAAAGAGATTCAAGAGAGATTCACAAATATACAAATAAGGAAAGCAATAAATAATAATGGCAAAAGAGGAAGATACTCAAAAATAATTCTTGATTAATTAGTCCACAAGCAAAAGAGGAAGATATCAAGAGCTGTATTTTTCTTTCTAATTTCGTGAGATTATAATTTTATAAGATTGATTTAAGAAGGATTAGTTTATGGTAAGAAAACAGGGTGGATTCCGAATAAACAGCACGTGACGGGTCGACCGCACTTAGTGACCGGTCGACCGCATGGCAGTCAACCGCAACTTTAGTTGTTCAAGGAGCAGTCGACCTTTCATCTCTTTACTTTATGTCAGAGAGCTGAACAGTCGTCCTCACCAATATGACGGTCGACCGCACACTGTGCTGTGTATATTCTTGGAAAGTATCTTTTCCATTTTTGGATGGATACTCTTCCCCGTCTATTAATATTAACGAATCCACTGTGTCTTTCTCACCTAATTGCTTCTGAAAAAAACTCTTGAGAACTAATCCTTCAGTAAATCAATCCAAGTGTGAGCGTTTATTTGGTTGTATTCTTCAGTCAAGATCTTTAACGATCTTGAGGTTTTCTTTTCTTTTCTTTTCCACTTCGGTGAGATTGACGGGACTTGGATTAGAAATCCTGTGGGTGTAATAGGTCTCTTGGACTGAATCCGAGAATCACTGTACAAGGGTTTTGAGTATAGTGGAATGCTTGTGGCAGAAAATTGCTACAAGTTGGTGGTGTGGACGTAGATCTGGGGGGTCGAACCACGTTATCGCTGCGTCATCTGTGTTTGCTTTTCTTATCACTCTTGCCTTTACTTTTTTTAAATTTTTTTTAATTCCGCACGATCACCCTATTCACCTCCCCTTAGGGTGATTTACATTGGTATATGAGCGAAGTGCTTATAAAAAGCTTAAAAGCTTAAGCAAATGGTCCAATGGCCGAAATTCCTCCTTCCCAAAACTTTTACTCATCATAGCCTTTCGTCTCCAATGGGCCAAGTCTTACACGATCACCATTTTTTGATGAAAAATGCTATGACGTCTTGAAAGTTCGTTTGTCTCATTTTTTACAAATGCTCGGAGAAGAGGTATGGAATGTATGTATCAACAAAACAGAAATCCCGGTAAGCGATGGAAAGAAGACATTCACACCGGCAGAGTTATCCTTCAAAACAGCAAATTCCAAAGCCATGATGGCTCTTTATGCAGGGTTGAACAATGAAGAGTTAATGCGATGCAAGTGTAACTGCAAAACAACCTACGAGATCTGGAACAACATGCTGAAGCGGCATGAAGGAACCTGCTTCCGAGGTAAAAGCTAAAGTGAATTTGTGTTTTTATAAATTTGATGTGTTCCGCATGTTGCCAGGTGAAAATATGGACCAAATGCTCGCCCGTTTCGATATCATTGCCCACAAGCTAGATAGCTTGGGTAAGGACTTGATGATGACCGAAAGGTCGAAATGCTCATAAGCTGTCTCACGCCAAAGTGGGATGTTAAGGCCGCGGCAATGAGAGACTCTCGAAAAGAAGGAATTTGATTACTATACATTTCAAGGAAAGCTAAAAACTTACGAGATGGAAATGATGGAGACAAAAAGATATAGGCAAAATATTGGGATAGAACCAAAGAAAAAGGAGAAAACCATTGCACTAAAGGCAGAAAAGACCCGACCATCAAAAGCTGATTCAGATCATGAGGAGTCAGACGAGGACATTGCTCTATTAACAAGACAATTTCGTAAGTACCTCAAAAACAAAAAATATTGCAGGTATCAAGAAGAAAGGGAAAAGGAGAAGGAGGATGTGTGCTACAAGTACAAGAAGCCCGGACACATCCATGCAAACTATCCTAGTCAACAAGACAGAAATAGGGAATATTATCGCTCAAATCCAAGTCAGAAAAAGAAGGTGCTAAAGCCAACTTGGCTAGACTCGGACTCAAGTGAAGGAGAGCAAGGCTACAACGACGTCGGCTTCATGGCTCTTGGGAGTGGTAAGGTGCAATCACCCCCTCAAGAAGAGGTAATCGAACAGCCAACTTATGATGAACTTGTAGATATGTGTAATGATCTGAAAGATTATGCTAAGAAATTAAGTCGTGAAGTTAGGCAATATAAACAAAATTCTAATGAAATACATGACGCTTGCATAACAAAAAATCACAAAATGAAAATAAGAATACTCTAATTTTGGAAAAACTTGAGTCATGTCAAAAAGATCATGATACTTTGCTAGAAGGAAATGAGACTTTAAAACAAAAAATTTGTGAATCGCTAGCAAAGTATGATGATCACCTAAAAGAGATTCAGGAGAAATCTGTTTATATTGCCAAGCTCACAAATGATTTAGATGAATGTAAAAGAAAATTTGATGAAGTAGCGGAAGAATGTAATGAAGCCCTCAAACAAAATAGGATTCTTGATGCCACACTAGATACTCATCGTTGGAACACAAAAGACGATGAGATAACTAGAAAAAGATTGTATAAAAAAGTAATTGAGCTTGAAAAGATTGTTGAGAAACATGAAGGGCTCGTTACTTTAGTACAAAATATTCAAGATCCTATCATGATAATTGAGGACTTGGTTACAAAGAGCCAATACATCATCAAAAATGTAAATCATCAAGTCACTCACACTTGCATAAAATCCAACTAAATCATAAACCAATCCAAAGCTATGCAAGTGTGCATGACCCAAGGCATAGTCGAATCACATGTAATTTCTGCTGTAGACTATGTCATATTTCTTATAACTGTTCACTAAAAAGGAATACTAACATTGTGTGGATGAGAAAGGATACAAATATAGGTTCAAAATAAATTTGGGCACGCAAAATTATACCTACTAATCTTGATGTAGGTAAACTCAACGCATCAAGACTAAAGATCGGTGGTACCTTGATAGTGGATGCTCAAATCACATGACTGGTGACAGCAGATATTTCTCTTTAATATCAAGGAAAAAAGGGAAGGACATCAACTTTGGAGACAATAGCACTGGTCAAACCATTGGTAAAGGTAAAATTAAATTTGATTCCTCATGCTCCATTGAGGATGTTCTATTGGTAAGAGGTCTAAAGCATAACTTAATTAGTATTAGCCAACTATGTGACAAAGGGTACACTATCACTTTTGATATAAATACATGCACTGTACTAGATGACAATAAATCTTGTTTACTTCTTGCTAACAGATGCAACAATATATATATCATAAATTCAAATGAATTAGCACAGAATAGTATGAGATGCTTTGTTGCACGAAATGAGGATGGATGGCTATGACATCGAAGGCTTGGTCACACGGCTATGGACAATCTCAACAAACTTGTAAGAAAGGAGCTTGTCAGAGGAATTCCCAAATCAAATTTGAAAAAGACAAACCGTGTGAGTCTCGCCAATTTGGTAAGCAAACAAAAAGCTCTCATAAACCAAAGAAAATGGTATCTACTTCTAGACCCCTTAACTCTTACACATGGATCTTTTTGGTCCATCACGAATACGTAGTAATGGTGGTGCACGATATGTTTTTGTAATTGTTGATGATTATTGTAGATTTACTTGGGTTGCCTTTTTGCCACAAAAAGATGACACAGCGTATGTATTTCAAAAATTTTGTCGAAGAGTGGAAAATAAGAAAAGCCTCACCATTGTTACTATTCGTAGTGATCATGGTGGAGAATTTCAAAACAAACTCTTCACATCATTTTGTGACAAATAGAGAATAAAACATGAGTTCGCATGTCCTCACACTCCCCAACAAAATAAGGTTGTTGAAAGGAAGAATCGATCTCTTCAAGAAATGGCTCGTACCATGCTTACTAAAAAAGATTTACCCAAACCATTTTGGGCAGAGGCTGTCAATATAGCATACTATACCATAAACCAAGTAATCATTAGAAAATATCTTGAAAAAACTCTTTTTGAACTATATTACGGCAAAACTCCCAACCAAAGCTACTTTCATGTCTTCGGATACAAAGTATTCATTTTAAATACCCTTGATAACTTGGGAAAGTTTGATCGTAAAAGTGATGAAGGTGTTTTCCTAGGATATTCTCTTAGTAGCAAAGCATATCGCATATTCAACAAAAGAAGATGCACAATTCAGAAATCTATTGATGTTATTTTTGATGAAACTAATCCCTACTCAAAAGAAATATTGCATGTTGTTGATGATGATGAGACTGGGGTTCGTGTTGAAAAGAAACAGGTTCATATTGAAGAAGAACCACAAGCAAATGATCAAAATTAAATGGTGCTTCAAGACAAAGATGAACCCAAAAATCAAATCAATGAGATTCCTACATAACAAATTGATGCCATGGAAGATGAAAATATACAGCATCAAGGTTCAACAAGTGAGAGACGTCCCGCATGAAAAATCATGTCTAGTCATCCTCCATCTCTTATACGAAGTGATATGTCCAAAGGGGTAACTACTCACACTCAAGTTCAAAATTTTATGTGTTTTACCGCTTTCGTTTTCATACTTAAACCTAAGAATATTAAGGAGGCTTTGCAAGATAATGATTGGATCATTGGAATGCAAGAAGAACTTAATCAATTCGAACGGAATCAAGTATGGAGATTTGTTTCTCGACCTTACAATAGGATTATACTTGGCACTAAGTGGGTGTTTAGGAACAAGTTAGACGAATCCGGCTCCATCACTAGGAATAAGGCCCGTCTTGTTGCACAAGGTTATAATCAACAAGAGGGTGTAAATTTTGATGAAACTTTTACACCAGTTGCTAGGCTTGAAGCCATTCGTATTTTACTTACTTTTGCTGCATATATGGATTTTACTCTCTTTCAAATGGATATTAAAAGTGCATTTTTAAATGGATTTATTTTGGAAGAAGTTTATGTGGCACAACCACCGGGATTCATTGATCCCTCACACTCGAACCATGTTTATCGGCTTGATAAAGCTCTTTAAGGTTTGAAGCAAGCTCCTTGTGCTTGGTATGAACGACTGAGTTCGTTTCTTCTTCACATAGGATTTTCTAAAGGAAAAGTATATACTACACTATTTATAAAGCATTTTTTTAAAGACATTTTAATATTCAAATTTATGTTGATGATATTATATTTGGATCCACTAATGAAAATCTTTGCAAGGAGTTTTCAAAGCAAATGCAGGATGAGTTCAAAATGAGTATGATGGGAGAACTAACGTACTTTCTTAGACTTCAAATACAACAAAGAAAGGATGGCATATTTATAAAACAATCCAAATATGCAAAAGATCTTATCAAGAAGTTCGGACTTGATAATGCTAATGCTTACAAAACTCCGATGGCCACTACCACTAAGCTATCCAAAGATGAATCTGGTGACAATGTTGATATTTCTACTTATAGAGGTATGATCGGTAGTTTACTTTATATTACTGCATCTCCTCCGGATATTATATTTAGTGTCTGTTTATGTGCAAGTTTTCAATCGTGTCCCAAAGAGTTACATTTGGTTGCTGTTAAGCGTATCATTCGATATTTTAAAGGCACACCGATCACTGGCCTTTGGTACCCGAAAAATAAAAAATTTTCTCTTATAGGATACTCTGATGCAGATTATGTCGGAAGCTTGACAGATAGAAAGAGCACTAGTGGTACATATCATTTCTTGGGCGACTGCCTTGTCTCATGGGCATCCAAGAAACAAGATTCTGTTACTCTCTCTACTGTCGAAGCTGAGTACATTGCGGTATGAGCATGTTGTGCGCAGGTATTATGGATGAAACATACTCTCGATGATTATAAGGTATTCTTTGATTATATTCCAATAAAATGTGACAACACTAACACAGTTCAGATGACCAAAAATTCTGACCAACACAGCTGCACGAAACACATTGATATTAGGTATCATTTCATTAAAGATCACTTTCAAAAGGGGAATATTTTACTTGAGTATATTTCTACTAAATCGCACCTTGCTGATATTTTTTAGAAAACCTTTAGACGAAAAACGTTTTTACTTCTTGAGAGGCGCACTAAATATTATTGATCTTTCTGCCTAAATTTTTTTTTTGGTCGGTCGACTGTACGGTTGACCGGCATGCTCTCGGTTTCTTGATTACTTTTCGTCTCAAATAACTTTTGCTTATTGCGGTCAACCGTCCGGTCGACTGGTTCGTCCTCTGTGGGATCTGTTGGTTTTGTGGTCGACCGTACGGTCGACCGGTATGCTCTCTGGAAATCTTTTGAAAAACTGCAGAGTACGGTCGACCGGTTCTCTCTCTGGTCTATGTTTTCAAAGTCTTCTAAAATTATTGTTCCTCTCTAAAAATTTTGATTTCTTTTGTTGATTTCATGTGTATTGGGGAGAATCTCGAATCTATGATATTATGAAGAGCTCTCACTGTATAGCAAAGAGTCTCGCTACCAACAGTATCATGTAAGAAGATTCTCTTCCATTTCTTTAACAAGATTGTATTCATTATAAAATCATAATATGCTTTCAATTTTGGCGTTCGTATTGATGATTTATTCTACGAACTTTCCAAGATTTATTTTTGAGCTTATGTCTCCTCTATTTATCCCCTCTTGGTGTGTTCCAAAAAGGGGGAGAATTATAACCATTGAATGTTTTCAATATGACTTCTCCAATATTATAACTATTGAATGTTTTCAATATGACTTCTCGTTCTCTTTTATTTATATGAAAATCTTCTCTTTCTCTTTTATTTATATGTGCTAAATTCAGGGGGAGTGTTCTTATGTTGTGTTTTAAATTTTCAAACATTCATGCATGTTTTGTTCACACCAAAAGGGGGAGATTGTTGACTTCTAGTTTGGTGTGCACAAAACTTGCTCACTCATACTAATAAGTTTGAATTTAGTGTGTCAGATTTTCAGGATCAAAGATTATCAAAAAGAGATCCAAGAGAGATTCACAAATATACAAATAAAGAAAGCAATAAATAATAATGGCAAAAGAGGAAGATATTCAAAAGAATTCTTGATTAATTGGTCCACAAGCAAAAGAGAAAAATATCAAGAGCTGTATTTTTCTTTCCAATTTCGTGAGATTATAATTGTATAAGATTGATTTAAGAAGGATTAGTTTATGGTAAGAAAACAGGGTGGATTCGGAATAAACAGTGCGTGACCGGTCGACCGCACTTCGTAACCGGTCGACCGCATGGCAGTCGACCGCAACTTTAGTTGTTCGAGAAGTAGTCGACCTTTCACCTCTCTACTTTACGTCAGGAGCTGAACGGTCGACCGCACCAATATGACGGTCGATCGCACACTGCGCTGTGTATATTCTTGGAAAGTATCGTTTTCATTTTTGGATTGATACTCTACCCCTTCTATTAATATTGACGAATCCACTCTGTCTTTCTCACATAATTACTTCTGAAAAAAACTCTTGAGAACTAATCCTTCAATAAATCAATCCGAGTGTGAGCGTTTATTTGGTTGTATTCTTCAGTCAAGATCTTTAACGATCTTGAGGTTTTCTTTTCATTTCTTTTCAACTTCGGTGAGATTGACGGAACTTGGATTAGAAGTCTTGTGGGTGTAATAGGTCTCTCGGCCTGAATCCGAGAATCACTGTACAAGGGTTTTGAGTATAGTGAAATGGTTGTGACGGAGAATTGCTACAAGTATGTGGTGTGGACGTAGACCTGGGGGTCAAACCATGTTATATCGCTGCGTCATCTGTATTTACTTTTCTTATCACTCTTGCATTTACTTTACTTTATTTTAATTTTTTTAATTCCGCACGATCACCCTATTCACCCCCCCCCCCTAGGGTGATTTTCACCATTGATGGGGCACAAAGCTTAATGGACTTACAAATAATTATGATGGGCGAAACACTGTGATTTGATCCAAGATGGGGTCTTTCACAGTTGTTAGAGGAGCTGCACCGGTTGTCGATGGAAGATTATCGGTTTGTCGGCCCACCCTCCAGAGTTTGTTGGAGGAATTCTTGGTATCTGTACTGGTCATGTAGCTTCATGTTTTATTTCCTGAACGTAGTTTGTACTTTGACCTAATACTATGGATTTATTTTGTTAATGTCTAATTAATAGAACAGGGTGACCATATTCCACATTTTCTTAAGAAAAAAAATACTTTGGTTTTGGGTTGGCCGCATGAGTTTTTTTCACTTATTTAATTCATCTCTACTACTATAATGGGAGAAGGCCTTAGTGTAATTTGTCCATATCCCAACCCGTGCAACGCACGTTTAATTGGGTATTAATTAGAAAAACATTTATTATTCCAACTCTCCCATTATATACTTTATTTAAATCTACCAGCTTACGTGCATTACACGTACAACTCAAACCTTCCCATTATATTCTTTATATTACTTTAAAAAATATATATTTATTAACAAGTACTATATTATATTACTTTAAAAACTATATACTGATTAAAACGTGTATCGCACGTGTTAAATTCTAGCTTGTATTAAGGGCCGAATCCTATATTTGTTTTCCTTTTGTTTCATTAACAATCGAGCAATTATAGTATAATATTGTACATTTGTTGGATTAGAGTTAATATCTTGTGTTTTGAAGTTTTTGCATGAAATTGTGACAGCTAATATGAACTTCTAGAACAACCTAATAAGCATTACTCTATCTTCTTAGCTCCCAATCATTTGAGAGACTACTGCAATTCAAATGTTCTCGTGACACTAGGTAGCTTGGTGGTTATAGAATCTAAATCCTCAATCCAATTTATTTTTTTGTCGAATTCAATACACATGAAAGCATACTGATAAATAATCCAGATCCATTACTTGATAGAATGTTGCGCCTACTAGTATTAATAACTAGTAATTTACAGGTACCGTACACGTCTTAATTAATATCTTTATCTCTACTACTATAATGGGAGAAGGCCTTAGTGTAATTTGTCAATCTACCAAATCGTTCAACGTACGTACAATCAAAATTCTTTATATAAACTCATCAAACAAGTAAACTACCCATATCCTCTCCCTCTTTCTCAAAACCCACTCACCCTTTCTTCGCATTGCCGTCTAAGTTTTTACTTTTAAAAAATTATATTTATTAAAACGTGCATCGCACGTGTAAATTACTAGTTTATCGTATAAAAGTAAAAACTCCGATATAGTCTTGCTTCGAACCTAAAACCCCCTTCACATTAGTTACATATATACAATACACATAAGTTGGTATGTTTACGAATGACAATTCCAACTCTGACCCTCCCATTATAATATTAGAGATTGATTAATTGATGGATCATCTACTAGGCTCTCCATTTTAAGAGACTAACTAGGTTAGAGATTAAGGAGCAAAGCAACGTCTCTCTCTCTCTCTCTCTCTCTCTCTCTCTCTCTCTCTCTAATTCCTGTTTTTCCAAAAACGTATTTTTGTTTATTTTCTGAATTTAAAAATTTTCACAAATAATTTTTTTCGGTTTTCAAATTTCTTTTGTCAAAATGAAGAGTTCGGTCTTCTATTAAAATCTATTTCGATCGATAATTTTATTTGTAAATCTTATTATTGTTATTAACACTTTGATTTGTATTATTATTATTGTTATGTTATTGTTATTGTTATTGTTTTTATTTTGATTATTTTTATTTTTATAAAATCCCAATTTTGTATTCTTACTGGTTATTTATTTTCCCAAAACTCAACACTGTTTAAAATCCCTTTTAACCAATTTCTAAACCCAATATCCATTTCTAAACCCAATTACTCTATTCTTTTTAATCCAAACTCTGTTTAAAACACCCTAAACCCAATACCGACCTGCATTATTAACCCAATATATCCTAAACCCATTTAACCCATTAACCCATCAGCCACATACCCACACCAAACTCTGATCCTAATAACCATACCCTGTTTACTTACCCCAACCCGAAACCCGGTTACTCACTATTCAGCCGACTTCAACCCTGTATACATAAAACCCTATATCTCCTGATATATATATACCCTATTTCCAACCTGTTCATCTTCCATATTTCCAGCCGCCTCTTCCTTCACCTGCACCCTGACTCTTCAGCTTCTAAACCCTCCGCCCTGTCTCTTCCTCTCCCTGGTGTTCGACCCTCGTCCTCCCCTGCTCTCCTCTGCCCCGTCGTCTACCCCGCACCCTGCCGCCTCCTCAGCGTGGACCCACCTCGATGCAGTGCCTCTCCTTCCCTGTGCGTCTCATCGATGCGCCAGCACCTTCCAGTCACCTCCGTGACAACAACAGCCAGCACTCCATGACTCCGCTTCTCCCTGTGCGGTGCCACCCTGCGGCACCGCTGCCCCTACCGTCCAGTCGCAGTGTCGGCATCCTTCGTCCCTGTGTGCCTCCCGGTGCGTCACCGTGCACATCCTGCAGTGCACCGCTCCGGTGCCCTGTCGCTCCGACGCGCAGCAGTAGCCGAACCCCATTGCTTGTGTGCTTTTCTCCCGAAACTAGTGCCCCATTGCCTTGATGTTGCTGTATATTTTGGGTTGTGATCATGGCTTTGATTGTGGACCGTCCGTTTGATCGCGATCATGATCTCTTGATCTTGATTGATTTCTTGCTGTCCGTTGGATCTTGATCATCATACTTGATTGGATGTTAGCCGTCGATCTCCTCTTGATCATCCGATTAGACCCTAACCGTCCGATCTCTTCTTGATCGTCACGATCATGATGATCATCAACTTCCTTTGATCGCATCCGTTCGATCGATCGATCTTGATCTTCATCATCAAGAAATATAACCGTCCGATCTGACCCAATCATCTTGATCTTGATCTTGATTCTTGATCTCTTGATTTGGGCCGTCGGATCTTCTTCACCATCGGGGTGATCTTGGCCGTCCGATTGTCCATCGATCTTGATCATCATCGCTCTTGAATCTAGTCATTGGATCTCTTGATCTTCATTATCTTGATCATCCACTTGATCATTGAGATCCGTGCTTCGTGTTTGTGATTGGTTCGTGATCCGTTCGTCTGAGTTTGTGCCCGGGAATCTGTTCCTGTTATTCTCTTCTTTGCTTCATTTTTATCGTCGTTTCCAGGCAAGTAACTTGTACTCCAATTCTTTTGTTTGATACAAGTCAAAAAATACTACCTATAGTGTAGTTGGGTTCTAGAGACAACTCGTGTATGTGTTATCTTTGATGGGTTTTGTCTCTATTGTGAAAACTTGACCATAGTTGCCTCGCGACACATATGACATGAGTAAAAACCCAGGATTGATCGTTTATTTAATGTGATCGAATGTGTGAGTTAGTTATGAGCATTTGTGCATTTGTTGGATCCATATGATATACTTGTTGTGGACATTTAGTATACCCTATTTCATGCCGTTTGGATACTTGGTAGACTCGATTTCATATTTGGTTGCATTTGGAACAAGTTTCGTTGGATATATGTTGATTTTTGTTTTTGAGAAAAATCTGTGTTTTGCCGATATTCTGTCTTGATCAGTAATTTAGATCAGTTTAGAGTCAGTATCTTAATTTCGGTATAAAACATGAGTTTTAGAGGAATTCGTCTTCTTTCCAACGCCTCTGACCTTGCTTGATTTCGTTTCCGTATGTGTGAGATACGACTGTTTTACTACAGAGGTGTATATAAATTCCAGATTTCGTTTCTTGTTGATTTTGAAAACTAAATTAATTTGATACTTGTGCTACCCATATTATTTTGATCTGAAACTTTGGTCAGTATTGCTATATATATCTAGGGATTACCTCGTATTTTGGTGGATTTTATTTATGATTTTTATACGCCATTTCATGCATGGTTATAAAGACTAAACTTGTTATATTTTGCTCGCTGTTCTGTAAAGAATCGTATTTTCACCATGATTCCTTTTATTGTATGAAAAATATTCGTGAAATATGAAAGTTAATATATTTTGTCTATTTTCATCTCCCTCTGGCAGATTTGGATTTCGTTCAACGGCTTGCGAGATATTTTAGTTTTCGTACAGTAGTGTTGGGAATTCCAGATTTGCCAAACTATTGTTTCTTGATGTTTTCTTATTTTTGATGACTGAACTAATTTTACTGGAATATTATAAAACTCTATATTTTGATTCTATACATGGAAGAGAATACCCCAGATTTTTCCTGGATTTATTTGAGAGGTTTTGATACTGTTTTTCGGACTGAGAATTCGTTTTACTGATTTCTGACTAAACATGTTTTGTGGATTCAAATCAGTTTTGAGTTATGATTTTGTGAATTACTATGTGACTTATTTATATTCTCTAGATTCGGTTGGGAGTATATTTTCCAGATTCTTTGATGGATCCAGATTTATATTTCTGTAGCAACGAGATTCATTGTTTTTGTACTTTACTGTCTTGCTGTCCTGAATATGAACATACACTGTTTTGCTCGGTAATGTGACTGTATATTATCTATGCCTGTTTATTTGTTTCCCTGAACCTAATACTGACTATACCATGTTAGTTGACGCTATTTCATGCACCATAATGTCTGTTTGATAACCATAATAAAAGTGATCAAGCCGGGGTTTCTTAAGGGAAGATCTAGTAGTGGAAAATATGAAAACGTGTACTTGGAAGGGAACTAGTGTTCCATACTGTTACTGTTACTGCTACTGTTAATGTTACTGTTATCTGACCCAGTCTACATTACTTCCTATAGGAAGGTGTAGAGGAGAAGAGAACCACTAGGTTCTTACTGTTACTGTTACTGTTACTGTTACTTTAATGCTACTGCTACTGTGGTTGATACCTGAGTACACTGCCCCATTATGGTCCACTATGAAATCTAAAAGCGAAACTATTTGTTGTAGCAACCATGTGTTTTGTTTTTGGGACACATGAAGCGCTACCTAGCTAGTAATACATACAAGACTGTAAGAACATAAGACTGAGACTGTTAGACTGATACTGTTAGACTGAGACTGTTAGACTGATACTATTATACTGTTATCCTGATTCACTGATATACTGAGCTTACTGTTACTGGACACTGTTAGTTGCCATATGACACTGTACTGGACACATGTTGATATACCATGCTAGTTGATTCTGCTATACCATGCTATATCTGTTTCTGCTATTATTTAGATTTGTTTAGTTTTCTCCATATACTTGTATCCTACATTATAAGTAGCCCGTAACTTGCAATTGACGGGTACTTTTTTTCTCTTTCCTTCTTCTGCAATCATTAATTGCAAATTTTGGTGATCAGCTGCCCGTTGGAGCATGTGGTCTAAAGTTCTAGTTGGCTGGAGCTTTTGCTACCTTTATTTATTTTCTGTTGTTCATTTTGAACAATGTATCTGTTACTTAGATTCTTTGTATTTGGGCAGTATGACCCAGGATATTTGACTTGTCCAGATTCTAATTTATTTGAGATTTATACATTTTATTTCAAGTAAATTCTGTGGGTATATTGATTCAATTATGCATGTGTGGTTGATTCTTTTGCTTCCGACTCTGATTATTTTGTGAGATATTGTAAAGATTCCTGAACAACTTATGGATGATGACAATCATTCACTGGGCCAATGTTACGTGCTTGTATTCCGTATTTTTGGGAAGCGGGGCATGACACTCTCTCTCTCCCCTACCTAAAATATTAATCTCATGGAGAAAACTTGCTTGTCGGCTTTATTTGTTGGGTTAATTACTTACATACTAGATTGATGTGAAAAGAATGGAGCAAAGCGAGAAGAGGTTCAAAGAGAAAATGGAGACAATGGAGGTTGTTGTTAATGTTGTCTGGAAGATTGATAGTCAACTGCAATATTTGAGTTGCCTACAACTAAATGAGCTCGACTTTAGGTACAATCGATTGCTCTTGGGAGCAGTTGATCGACAACGGTGCAGTAGCAATTTTGGGCTTGGTTTTGGTCGATCTGTTTGAGCCTGATTTCTTCTCCAAGTTAGATCGTATGACTCATATCGTGTGTCTTGCTCTTCAGGGTATATCTAATGGTGTCGGATCAATACTACAGCCTAGGGTTTCTCTAGAAATCTATATAACAATGTAATGACCTTCATGAGATGTGTACTTAATTTGAGAGTTTTCCATTGTAAATAGTAGAATATCTTTTAATGAGGCTTGAGAGATAGATAAATTCTTGATGAGAGTGATTGCAACTCTTGTATCTTCTCTAATTATATAATATCTCGGTTATTTCTCTTGCGGACTATGTTCACTAAATCGGGAAAAATCTTATATGTGTTTCTGTGTGCTTGGTGTTGTCTACTTGTTAGGAAGTGTGGCCTCAAATACACATAGGCACAAGTTAGAGTTGGAGAAGAAGAAAAGAAGACACGAAGCAGTGAGGAGAAAGAAGCAACACAACATGAGAAGAAGGCAGATAGAGGAGGGGACAGTCGATTGCCGTAATCTCGGGTCTTGGCGAGACTTAATTGTAGTCAACGACCAAAAGTGCAGTCGAATGTAGCGACGCTGTAAGTTACTTTGGTCTGTAGATTTTGGGTCCAATAAGCGGTATTTATGTATATCGTTTAGGCTTTGCTTGGGGGCTATATATATAGCAATAAATATGAACTCTAGAGTTAAAGTTGTGAACTATAGAGAGAATAGGTGAGTTTTTATCATTGTACAACTTCAAGAGAGGTGAGTGCCGAGTGCTTCAAAGGTAAGAGAGAGAGAGAGAGTGTGAAAGTTTTGATCTCCTTGTAATCGTTGGATTTCTTGAGGATTAAGAAGTATTTGTTATCTCTGCATATTATTGTGTTCGTGTGCTTGCGAGATCTTGCGGTTATTGTGGTGGCTTGTTCTTGGTGCATCTATGTCTTGGGCGTATCTATTTTTTGTGGTGTGTGTTCTGCAATTAACACTACAAGAGGTATCAGATACCTGCAAATGGTATCGGACCAAAGGTTTGGTGATGGCCGATAGCAAGTTGAAAGTCGAGAGGTTTGATGGGAGTGATTTCATGATGTGGAAAAGTCAGATGATAGTGTATCTTTGTTAAAAAGATTTAGATGGTACGTTGTTTGATGATAAGCCGAAAAGTGCAAACAATGATGCAAAGATCTTGGCGGCATGGAATTGTTTGGATCAGAAGGTGCTAGGCTAGATTCAGTTGGGACTGAGTAGGAAGACATTGTTTAATATCTCGAATAAAAAGACCATAAAGAGGCTATGGAGATTCTCACAGATATGTATGAGAAACCATCAACATCTAATCAAAATTTTCACTTGAAAAAATTGGTTAACATGAAGTTGAGGGAATGAGATTCAGTAGCTGAACATGTGAACAATTACTGTATGGTTTACAACCCGATGGAAGATGCATGATTGAAGTTTTTCGAAAAGTGACAGTAACTGTTACTTCTATCTACTTTGCCTGATATTTATGATACGGCGGAACAGACTATTACAAGCACAAGATAGATTCGATGACTCTACATAATGTGGTAATTAGCGTTCTGAACGAGGAGGTGAGAAGGTGAGAAACGGAGGATTTTCATCATCTTCTAAGGATTTCACAATGTCAGTTGAGAAGAGACGTGAGAAATCTAAGAGCAATCAAAGAAGAAAAGATCGCAGTGGTTCGTCTGAGAGTGGGTCTGATGACAGTGGTAGGGGATGTGGACCTGAGTGTTGGTATTGTCACAAGAGGGGTCACATGATGCGCAGTTGTAAGACTTATATGATGAAGCAGAAAAAATTGAAGGAAGCCAATGTGGTGATCATTGAAATTGCAAGTTATGCTTGTCAGGTAGGGTAGAGTTGGACAAATGAAATTGGTGTATTGATTCAGGAGATTCTTTTCATTGCATTTCGAGGAGAAAGGTGTTTGAGCACTACATAGAGGGTTCTTTCGGAGATGTAATTGTGGGGAACGGCTAGAGGTGTCCTGTAAGTGGAGTTGGTACCGTTTGCATGAAAGCCAATGGTGATCAGAGTATTGTCTTGCGAGAGACAAGACATGTTCCAAAATTGAAAGAAAATCTCATTTCGATAGGAAGGCTAGATAAAAAAGGGTTTGTCAACTATATTTAGTAGTCGGGAGTGGTGTATAGCTGCAGGTAGCACTTTTGTTGGGTCCTATCGGATCGGGTCCTTCACTACCCGGACCCGGACCCGGACCCAGACCCGTCCTACTACGGGTCCAAAAAATGGACCCGGACCTAGACCCAGACCCACGAGAATGAAGTCCGGGTCCGAGTTCTTGCAAAATTATCTACCCATTCCTTTATTGGTTCGTGTCCGGTTCGGGTCCAATTTTTTCTTTTGGGTCCAGGTCGGTTCTGAATCTTACAAGCATAAATTAAGAGTTAAAACTCTTGCACATCACTGATTGCAAATAAATTTAAGAGTTAAAATAACATACATCGCTGATTACACAGTCAAGAACAACACATAGATGCTTGTCCAGCATACAACGTACAACAAATATACAACAAAGAGAACACATTGAAGTATTAATACAACAAACTGTTGGTAAGAGATTACAGTCGAAGCATTATTACATTGAACAAACTATGATCAACAATCAGCACACCCAGCAAATACAACATACATCAGCAATAACTACTGAAGTTGCCCCCTGATTTTTTTACCATGTTTCATTGTCAAAGAGAACACACAGAACATACAACAAATGAAGCAAAGATGACCATGTTTCATTTTTCAGAAAGAAGATGATTGCTACAGATTTTTGAAATGTGAGATGCACTGAGCTGCTTCAGTTGCAGTTAATCTTGACCCCTTTTGTGACGCTCTTGCTAATGTACAGATACCTGTTAAAGGAATTGGATACATCTTTCAAGTGAGATGGAGTTTTCAAACAAATAATTTGCATTAGCAATAACTGCTGAAGTTCACGGTACATTCATGATGCAACATATGATGATATGAGTACATAAATAAAGTTACCGAGTGTTGCTGTTGTTTTTTGGGTGTGGGAGCAACAAATAATGTGGGTTCTTGTATTCGGGAAAACGACCGTGATTTTTGAAATGTGAGATGCACTGAGCTGCTTCAGTTGCAGTTAATCTTGACCCCTTTTGTGACGCTCTTGCTAATGTACAGATACCTGTTAAAGGAATTGGATACATCTTTCAAGTGAGATGGAGTTTTCAAACAAATAATTTGCATTAGCAATAATTGCTGAAGTTCACGGTACATTCATGATGCAACATATGATGATATGAGTACATAAATAAAGTTACCGAGTGTTGCTGTTGTTTTTTGGGTGTAGGAGCAACAAATAATGTGGGTTCTTGTATTCGGGAAAACGACCGTGATTTTTGAAATGTGAGATGCACTGAGCTGCTTCAGTTGCAGTTAATCTTGACCCCTTTTGTGACGCTCTTGCTAATGTACAGATACCTGTTAAAGGAATTGGATACATCTTTCAAGTGAGATGGAGTTTTCAAACAAATAATTTGCATTAGCAATAACTGCTGAAGTTTATGGTACATTCATGATGCAACATATGAAGATATGAGTACATAAATAAAGTTACCGAGTGTTGCTGTTGTTTTTTGGGTGTGGGAGCAACAAATAATGTGGGTTCTTGTATTCGGGAAAACAGCCGTGATTTTGACCTTCGTTCTGTATCCGAAGGGAAATGGGTGGATTGGTTGGCCGTGATCCTGAACAAATAATTATTTTTTTGATTTAATTAATTAATTAATTAATTTTTTTTTGGGGGGGGGGGGATTGCTAGGGTTTGTGGATCCAATACACAATAATGGGTTGAAGAAGAAAGGCGGGAAGGAGAATCCAAGTGGGAGCAACAGGTCAAGAGTAGCAAGTGGTTACAGCAGAGTTGCGGTCGACCGCGCAGTCGACCGCACACCCGACCGCCCAGGCAAGATGACCGATCGACCGCATAGTCGACCGTCCTGCTCTCTGACTCAACTCTGTAGCTTGAAGGATTGACTGGTCGACCGCGCAGTCGACCGACCCGCTCTCTGTTGGAACTCGTGCTGTCGAAGGGGAGCACCGGTCGACTGTCAAGATGGTGCGGTCGACCGTCCCGACGCTGATTGATGAGCGGCTGAGATGGAAAGCTGTGGAATCCTATATATATTGTATTGTGTACGATTTTAGGATTAGGCCAAGAGAAAAGAAAAGAGAGATCTACCAGCCGTCATTAAGAGAGAGGGAGATAGAGAGAAATCCTACACCTTGGTGGTGAGTTCTTAAGAGATTTGTAAACCTAATCTTCATATTTCTAGTGAAAATCGTAGGAGTGCCTCTGCACGGAGAAGTAGCCATTGTTTGGGTGAACCACGATAAAAATCTTGTGTGTTCTTATGTGTTGCTTTTGCTTGTTCTTTCTTCTCTTTTTTTGATTCTATAGTTCTTGCATCTCGTCGTCGTTGTTGAGTTATTCCGTTGTTGAGTTATTCCGCAGTGGTATCAGAGCTACAGGTTGGTAGTCTTGATTGAGATAGGGGACAAGAGTAGAGTCAAGGAGTTCGATGGAACGGATTTCAAGATGTGGAAGATCCAAATGATTGCGTATCTCCGACAGAATGATCTAGATGATTCGTTGTTTGGTGTAAAGCCAGAAGGGGCGGAGGTCGATCCAGTTGCTTTGGCGGGCTGGAATAGATTGGATTAGAAAGTACTTGGGCAGACTCAGTTGTCGCTGAGCAGGAAGGCGCTATTTCACATTGAGAAGGCAAGAACCGCATAGGAGGCAATGGAGATATTGACAGATATGTTTGAGAAGCCGAATGCAGCGAACCAGATCATACACCTAAGGAAGTTGGTTAACTTGAAACTATCGGAAAGGGGTTCGGTTGCTGAGCACATCAACAATTTCTGTATGGTTTACAATCAGATGGAATCGTCGGGTTTAAAGTTTGAGGAGAGGGCACAATCATTGTTGTTGCTATCCAGTCATCCCGATAGTTACGGCACAGTAGAGCAGACTATTACTAGCACCATGACTGATACGAAAACCCTAAATGATGTTATAAGCAGCATTATGAATGAGGATGTAAGGAGGAAAAGATATGGAGAGACTTCGATGTCATATCCTAGCAATATCGCGCTGTCAGTTGATAACCATGGTAGAAGCAACAACAGAGGGAGGTCACAAAGTAGGAATCACAAGTCCAAGTCAAGAACAGGAAATTGCAAAGGTGAGTGTTGGTACTACAAGAAGCCAGGACACAGGAGAGACCAATGCGAGGAATATAAGAAAGCACAAGTAGGATCTCAGGTAGCCAATGTGGTAAGTATTGAATCCCGTCTAGATGAATTGTGTTTATCTGCTGGATTTAATATTTTGCAAGATGATTGATGTATAGACTCAGGTGCTTCTTATCATTGTACCGCCATGAGGGATGTTTTTGAGGATTACAGGAGAGGTGATTTTGGTGCAGTTTTAGTTGGTAATGGGCAGATATGTCCAGTTGTAGGTAGAGGCACTGTGAGAGTGAACGCTCGCAATGGTGGGTAATTGGTCTTGTATGATACAAGATATATTCCGAGCTTGAAGAAAAACTTGATCTCAACTAGCAAACTAGACAAAGAAGGATTTACAACAACTTTTGGGCATGGAGAATGGAAGGTGACTACAGGTGCCAGGTTGGTGGCAAAAGGAAAGCATGGTGACACGTTGTACTTACTCAGGGGAGGTGATTTAGGTGATATCATTGCTATAGCATCAATAGGTAGTTCCTCTTCAAATCTGTGGCATGTCAGGTTGGGACATCTTGGTGAAAAGGGTGTCAAGCAGCATTGTTTTAGGGATCTTCTGCCGGGGCTGAAAAAGGTTGATATGGATTTGTGTGAGAATTGCGTGATGGAAAAACAGAAGACAGTTAGCTTTCAGTTGGGTGGGCGTGAGAAGAAGCTTGGGAAGCTAGAGTTGGTACATACAGATGTGTGGGGTCCAGCTCAGGAATTCTCTTATGGTGGTAAGAGATATTTCGTCACATTCATCGATGATGCTACAAGAAAGGTTTGAGTTTATGCAATCGGCGAGATATCAGAAGTTTTTGAGGTATTCAAAGCTTGGAAAGCCAGGTTTGAGAATGAGACAGGTTGCAAGGTAAAGGCAATAAAGTCAGACAACAGAGGTGAGTACATAAGCAAAGAATTTGTTAACTATCTAGAAAAGGAAGGTATCAGAGGAATCAAGACAGTTCCTAAGACTCCATAGGAGAATGGTGTAGCAGAAAGGATGAACCGCAGGATACTCAAAAGGGCGAGATACATGAGACTTCATGCGGGTCTTTCGGTCCATCTTTGGGCCGCTACAGTTGATACAACAGTGTACTTGATTAACCGTTGCCCGTCTAGTGTCCTTGATGGGGCCATTCCAGAAGAACTATGGTCAGGTAAAACTATTAATTTTTTGCATTTGAAAGTTTATGGTTGTAAGGCATATACACTAATTGACAGGAAAGAAAGAAAGAAGTTGGAATCTAAATGCAGGAGGTGTGTCTTCATTGGCTACGGTGTCGATGAGTATGGTTATAGGCTTTGGGATTTTGTTGATAACAAAGTCATTCATAGCGGTAATGTAGTGTTCTATGAAGAGGTTCTATACAAGAACAGACACACAAGTCAAGATAGTACAACCAGTTCAGAATCATATTGGGGTTTAGACTCAGACTCAGATTCAGATTCTGAAGGCGGCCCTAGTGGTGGGGGTTCTACAGTGCAGCAGTAGGTACAGGTACCACAGGAAGCACAGGAGGCTCATGGTGAGCCTATTGGGAATGAGCAGGTTATCCAAGACGAACAAGTACAGCCGGAATAGTTCGGAGAATCTGAACCAGTACCCACATTGAGGAGATCGGCACGAGAGAGGAGGCCAACCAGGATATTTGATCCATCAGCTAGTATTGTTCACAAGCATGTTCTGTACACAGATTCGGGGGAGCCAGAGACTCATGAGGAGGCTTTGAGGGATGAGGCTCGAATTCAGTGGGAGTCAGCCATGAGGGACGAGATGAACTCCTTGGAACAAAACCAAACTTGGGAGTTAACCAAGTTACCCGCAGGGAAGTGCGCTCTTATGAACAAATGGGTTTTCAGAGTCAAAGATGAGGTAGATGGCAGTAAGAGGTTCAAGGCCAGACTTGTTGTGAAAGGATTCTCTCAAAGGGAAGGTATCGATTATAGTGAGATCTTTGCACCAGTTGTGAAGATAGCTTCTATTAGGGTTTTGCTCAGTATTGTGGCAGTTAAAGACTTGCACTTAGAGCAGTTGGATGTGAAAACAACATTTCTCCATGGTGATGTCGTAGAAGAGCTGTACATGAGACAATCCACAGGTTTTGAAACTAAAGGAAAGGAAGACATGGTGTGTCGATTGAAGAAGAGTCTTTATGGGCTCAAACAAGCACTGCGGCAATGGTACTTGAAGTTTGATTGCTTCATGAGAGGGAAAGGTTTCGATAGATACGAAACAGATCATTGTGTGTATGTTCCTAGATATGAGGACAATGATATAGTTACCATGGCGTTGTATGTGGACGACATGCTGTTAGCAGGTTCATGTATGGAGAAGATCAAGAAAGTGAAAAAGATGCTAGCTTCGGAGTTTTCAATGAAGGATTTGGGTGAAACAAAGCAAATCCTCGGCATGAAAATCAGCAGAGACAAGAGTAGAAAGAAGCTTTGGTTATCACAAGTGGACTATGTGAAGAAGGTGTTGAAGAGATTCAATATGGATGGTGCGAGGCCAGTCACTTGTCCCTTGGCTGCTCACTTCAAGTTATCAATGGAATTGTGTCCTAAGACAAAGGCAGAGATGGAGGAAATGGCTGCTATTCCTTTTGCCTCAGTCGTTGGGAGTTTGATGTATGTGATGGTGTCTACAAGACCAGACATCGCACAAGCAGTGGGAGTTGTCAGCCGTTACATGAAGAATCCAGGTAAACAGCATTGAGATGTAGTAAAGTGGATTCTTAGATATTTAGCAGGTACTTCAGATCACTCTCTTTGTTTTGGGGGGGATTCTTTGCATATACATGGTTATGTGGATGCGGATTTTTTGGGTGCTCGTGATGGTTGCAGAAGAACTACAGAGTATGTATTTACAGTTGGTGGAACAGCTGTTAGTTGGGCTTTACAGTTACAAAAGGTTGTAGCACAGTCAACCACGGAGTCAGAGTATATGGTACTTACAGAAGCGACGAAAGACATGTTGTGGATTTCGGAGCTTATGAAACAGTTGGGCAGAAAGCAACCCATAGGTGAACTATGGTGTGATAGTCAAAGTGCAGTTTTCTTGGGGAAAAACTCGGCATATCACTCTAGGACTCGGCACATTCAAATGAGGTATCATTTTGTCAGAATGGCAGTTGAGAAGAAATGGTTGAAGCCAACTAAGATTCTTGTTACTAAGAATCCGGCGGATATGCTCACTAAGGTGGTGGATAGCAGGAAACAACAGTTTTTCTATACCACTATCAGATTGTCTCCAGGTTAATTGT
Organism: Hemerocallis citrina; assembly: GCA_017893485.1. Lineage (NCBI taxonomy): Eukaryota > Viridiplantae > Streptophyta > Magnoliopsida > Asparagales > Asphodelaceae > Hemerocallis > Hemerocallis citrina. Next base: position 217,054,075 of record CM030362.1, read on the forward strand.
TGAAGAGAATCGCAGAGGCACATGCCTAGACTAGGCCAATGGAAGAATGAAGAACATGTTAAAGACTTTGTGTATATGTCTCCAAGTGGGAGATTGTTGGGGTTTGTGGATCCATATTTAATGCCATATTTGCAAATATTACAAAAAAATGGACTTTTACGCAAGATTGCCACTTGGTGAACAATTCCGAAAATTTCCAATTTCTGGGCTATGCTTGATTACCGGCCAACTTAGCAGTAAAGGAATTTGGTTTTATTTTAATTGATTTGACTTATTTAACAAATTTATTAAAGAAAGTACATATACGTAAACAAATAAATTATTTAAGGATATTTCTTTAAGAGTTGCAAAACCCAAATTTCTCCAGATCCCGACCTATATAAAGGCTGCTACCTCTTTCTTTTCTGCACTCAAAAAAAAGAATTTTTTTTTATTGACTTCTCGGAGTTTCAAAGCTTGGATCTTGGATTAATTGCAACAGAGCTTTCTAAAATTATTTTCTTCGTCTTCGTTGATTCTTCATTGAGGTGGGTGATACTCTACTATCTTGATTGTTATATACAAGTCGATTATGATGATTATGTAGTAAAAATATGCATGCTAGAAGAGTATAAGTTTGATATAGTAGATATAATCGGATGATGGAGTAGTAAAGTTAAACTTCTGTGATCAAGAATATAGACTAATGAATGACATTCATTTATGACTGACATAGAATTGTAAAGACTTAATAATACTCATGAAAATATCTGTCACGCCCTGCTTCCCAAAAAGAAAACGGAATTCGGATATGGGACTCAACCCAGCGAATGATTTGCATCATCAATAAGCTGTTCAGGAATCTTTACAACATCTCACAATATAATTAGAGTCGGAAGCAAAAGAGTCAACCACACATGCATAATTGAATTAATAAACCAACAGAATTTACTTGAAACAAAATGTATTAATCTCTCAAATAAATCAGAATCTGGACAAGTCAAATATCCTAGGTCACATCGCCCAAATACAAGGTAATAATTCAAGTACTCAAAATACATTATTCAAAGCATCAATAATAGTAATACTAATAAGCAAAAAATCTAGCACTAATATCTCATTTCGCCAATGCCGTCGGGCAGCTGACCATCCTGATCTGCAATTAATAATTGCAGGAGAAGGAAAGTGAAAACAAGTACCCGTCATTGCAAGTCACGGGCCGCTTATAATGTAGGATACAAGTACATGGAATGATCAAATCTAAAATAACAGAGGAAATAAAACATAGCATGGTATAATGCATCAATAGTAATAACTAGCATGAATCAGAAAAATAATGTCAACTAGCATGGAATACTAACAGTACAAATGAATGGGTCAAGTATAGTGTCATATGGTAACTAACAGTGTCGAGTAACTGTAAGCTCAGTATATCAGTGTAACAGTATAACAGTATCAGTCTAACAGTATCAGTCTAAGAGTATCAGTCTTATGTTCTTACAGTCTTGTGTGTATTACTAGCTAGGTAGCACTTCATGCGCCCCAAAATATAACACATGGTTGCTACAACAAACAGTTCCGCTTTTAGATTTCATAGTGGACCATAATGGGGCAGTGTACTCAGGTATCAGTAACAGTAGCAGTAGCAGTAAAAATAACAGTAGCAGTAGCAGTAAAAGTAACAGTGAAAGTAACAGTAACAGTAACAGTAACAGTATGGAACACTAGTTCCCTTCCAAATACATGTTTCCATATTTTCCACTACTAGATCTTCCCTTATGAAACCCCGGCTTGATTACTTTTATTATGGTTATCAACAGAAATGATAGTACATGAAATAGTGTCAAACTAACATGGTACAATCATTATTAGGTTCAGGAAAATAAATAAACATGCATAGATAATATACGGTCACATAAACGAGCAAAACAGTGTATGTTCGTATTCAGGACAGTATGACAGTACAGTACTAAAATAGTGATTTCCATTACTACAGAAATCCAAATCTGAATCCGTCAAAGAATCTGGAAAATAGACTTCCACATGAATCCAGCGATTATATATAAGCCATATAGTATTTTACAAAATTATAAATCAAAACTAATTTGAATCCAGAAAATACGTTCAGTCAGAAATCAGTAAATCGTATTCAATGATAGGAAAACAGCATGAAAACTCGTCAAATAAATCCAGGAAAAATCTGGGGTATTCCCCTATATGCTAGTACCAGAATACAAAGTTTCATAATATTCCAGTAAAATTAGTTCAGTCAACAATAATCAGAAAACATCAAGCAACGATAGTTTGGCAAATTTGGAATTCCCAACACTACTGTACAAAAACTGTAATATTTCGCAAACCGTGAAACAAAATCTAAATCCGTCAAAGGGAGATGAAAATAGAAAAATAAGCTAACTTTCATATTTCATAGATATTTTCCATAAAGTAAAAGGAAATAGGGTGAAAATACGATTCTTTACAGAACAGCGAGCAAAATACTACAAGTATAGCTATCATAAACAATCACGAAACGGCGTATAAAACTCATCAATAAAATCCACCAAAATTCTGGATAATCCCCAGAGAGGTATAGAAATACTGTGCAAAGGTTCAGATCAAAATAATATAATCAGGACTAGTATCAAAATAGTTTAATCATTAAAATCATGAAGAAACGAAATCTGGAAATAGAATACACCTCTGTAGTCAAATAGCCATAACTCACTCATACGAAGACGAAATCGATCAAGGTCAGAGAGTTTGGAAAGAAGACAAATTTCTCTAAAATTTAGGTATAATACAAAAATTAGGAATTTGGATCCTAATAGGGTCTAAAATAAAAATCAAAACTGATCATCGACAAATACAAATTTTCTCTTGAAAACAAAACCAACATAAACCACACGAAACTCGTTCCAATCACAATCAAATATGGTATAGAGTCTACTAAGTGTCCAAATATCATGAAATAGAGTATATAACATATTCAAAACCATCATATCACATAGATCTCATCAAACACATAGTTCCACCTAATTATCTCACATATATGTATAGATCAAGAACGGTCAAACCTAGTTGTTTTCATGTCGATTTTTGTGTCGTGAGGCAACTATGGTCAAATAGCACTATAGAGACAAAACCCATCAAAAATAACACACACACGAGTTTTTTCTAGTACCCAACTACACTACAAGTGGTATTTTTGACTTATATCATATAAAGAAATTTGAATACAAGTTACTTGCCTTAACCGAAGACGAAAACGAAGAATACCAAGAATAACAGGAACGGATCCCGACAATGAACAAACCCACGAACAAGAATCTCGAACCAAACGACGACCCACACGTGCAAACTTACGAACGTGCAACCTACAAAGCGAGAGAGAAAACAAGAGAGCGTCGAAACGTCAGGAGTGGCGGCAGCTGGCTTACTGGCTGTCATTGCTCCTGCGTCGCTGCTGCACATCGAACGGCAGAGGACGGGGAGAGAGAGACGAGATGGTGGAGTGCTCGGGTGTTGGGTGATCGGCTAGGGATCGGCAAAGGAGGGTCGGGGGGTTGGGCTGTTCGGGATGGAGGGCAGCGGGGTGATGCAGGTCGGGCTGGGGTGTGTTGGCGCGCACAGGAAAGAGAGAAAGGGAGGCCGGGATGAGACAGTTAGGGTTAGGGTTTATGGAGAGAGAGTTGTCTATATATGTAGGATTTTAGTTTAGGGTTTGGGTTGTTGGGTTGTGGGTAGTTTAGGAGTAGAAATAGGATTGGTTTAATTAGGATTTGATTAGGATAAATTTGTATAGGACTCAAAATAGGATTGTGGTTAATTTGGCTTTGAAAATCAATTAGGGATCAAAGCAATAGGATTAGAGATAGGGTAATGAAACAAAACACCATGAACACCCAAGAGCAAAAATAAAGAGAATAAGAATCCAATAAAGAGAAAAGAACAACAATTGATGAAGAACGAAGCAAAAGACGAACAAATCAACACAAAGAGCTCAAAATTAAACAAAAATGAATATATATTGAAACAACTCCAATATAAGGTCCAAGAAAAATACAAGAGAGTACAAATACTCAAGAAGAAGAAAAATACATCAAAAATACGAAAAATGAAAAACAGGGGTTACAATCCTACCCACCTAACAAAAAGAATTTTGTTCTCGAAATTCCAAAAGAAGATACATAGGGTAACCCCAAAAGAGAAGAAAACAAGGCAAAACAAAACAAAACAACCACTACTCAAACAAATGAGAAAACTTCTGCTGAATCTCCTTCTCCAACTCCCAAGTCGGCTCACTAAGCGATTGAGGATTCCAAGCCACACGAACCAACTTGATGACCTTGTTTTTAAGCTTTCTCCCGCCAATCCACAATAGCAACTGGCGGAATCTCACAAGTCAAATCCGGCCACACGGTCAATTCAGAGTAGTCGATCACGTGACTCTCATTGTGGATATATCACCTGAGTTGTGAGACATGGAAAACATCGTGCACGCCTGATAACGCTGGTGGCAAAGCAAGATGATAGACCACCTTGCCTACTCATCTCAAACGGTCCAATAAACCTAGGGCTAAGCTTGCCCCCCACCACCGAACCGAATGACACCGCACCACGGCGACACCTTAAGAAAAATATGGTCACCAACAACAAACTCTAAAGCCATCCGATGGACATCAGCCCACCGCCTCTACCTGTCCTGAGCTGCCTGAAGATGCTTTCTGATCTGAGTCACAGCATCAACTGTCCTGGTGATCAACTCCAGACCCAACAACTGCCTCTCACCAATGTCATCCCAGCACACTGGTGATCTGCATTTACGTTCATAAAGTGCCTCAAACGGTGCAACTTTAAGACTGGCCTGAAAGCTGTCATTGTACGAGAACTCTACGAGATGCAAATGGTCCTCCCAAGATCCACCGAACTGCAACATACAGGATTGCAACATGTCCTTAAAAATCTGAATAATCCGCTCTGACTGTCTGTCAGCCTGGGGGTGAAAAGCTGTACTGTACTTCAACTTACTCCCCAAACTAGCCTGAAGACTTTCCCAAAACTGAGATCTAAATCTCGTATCCCTGTCGGATATAATACTGACTAGACCCCATGAAGCCTGATAATCTCTTGCATGTACTTCTCAGCTAGTCTATCAGTAGACTGACCGACATGAAAAGGAATGAAGTGAGCACTCTTCGTCAAACGGTCGACAATCACCTAAACAGCACTGTGATCCTTAGGACTCCTCAGCAAAGCGGTCAAAAAATCCATGGTGATATGCTCCCACTTCCACTCCGGAATAGGAAGCGGTTGAAGAAGTCTAGTAGTTCTCTGATGCTCTGCCTTAACCTGCTGACAGATCAAACACTGAGCAACAAACCGAGCTACAACCCTTTTCATACCATGCCACCAGAAATGAAGCTTCAAATCTCGATACATCTTATTACAACAAGGATGGATAGAATATGAGGACTGATGAGCTTGCTCAAGCAACCTCTGACGAACTTCATTCTTAGAGACACACAACTGGGAACCAAAATGAAGCAAACCATCAGCATGAATAACCATGTCCGTTCTAGACCCAGACTCAACCTCAGCTCGAAAACCCTGCAACTTCGCATCACCAGCCTGAGCCTCCTTGATCTGGTCAACAACAGAAGACTGAAGCTGGAGTGCAAGACAACTCCGACCAGAACTCGGCAACAAAACCTCCAAATCCAACCTCCTCATCTGCTCAATGAGATCACTCTGCTGAGTAAGAAACATAACTGCCGGTTTTCTGCTCAAAGCATTTTGCACCAAGTTTACTTTACCAGGAAGGTATTGCAAACTGATGTCATAATCGGTCATAAGCTCCAACCATCGCCTTTGCCTTATGTTTAATTCCTTCTGGATGAAAACGTACTTGAGACTTTTGTGGTCTGTAAAGATCTCTACGCGGTCTCCAAGTAAATAATATCTCCACAGCTTCAAAGCATAGACCACTGCCGCTAACTCCAAGTCATTAATAGGATAGTTCTTTTCATGTGGCCTCAACTACCTCGATGCATACACAACGACACGGCCCTTCTGCATAAGAACTGCTCCAAGACCCTTACCAGAAGCATCACAGTGAATTACAACTCCGCCTGAACCATCTGGAATAGTCAACACAGGCACTGACGTCAATCTACTCTTCAACTCAACAAAAGCCTCATTGCATTCACCAGACCAACAAAACTTATGATACTTTCCTGTCAGTTTAGTTAACGGCCCTGCAATCTTCGAAAATCTTGAACGAATTTTCGATAATAGCCCGCAAGCCCAAGAAAACTCCGAACTTTGGAAACTGACTTAGGAATAGGCCAATCCTTCACAGTCTCAACCTTGGATGGATCCACAGAAAGACCATCACCAGAAATAATGTGCCCAAGAAAGAAACCTTGTCGAGCCAAAACTCATACTTGCTGAGTTTCCCATAGAGCTGATTCTTTCTCAAAGTCTGCAGAACCACTCTAAGATGCTCGGCATGATCTTCCTGATTCCGAGAATATACCATAATATCATCAATGAAGACCACCACAAATCTATCCAAGAACTGAGAGAAGACCCGGTTCATAAGACTCATGAATACAGCCAGCGCATTAGTGACCCCAAACGGCATCACAAGATACTCATAGTGCTCGTATTTAGTCCTGAACACGGTCTTCTTTATATCAGCAGCCTTCACCTTGACTTGGAGATACCCAGAACGAAGATCCAACTTCGAGAAAATAGCAGCCCCACTCAGTTGGTCGAACAAATCATCGATCCTAGGCAAAGGATACTGGTTCTTCACTGTAACACTGTTTAGTTTCCAATAATCCACACACAGTCGGCGACTACCATCCTTCTTGTTGACAAAAAGGACCGAAACACCCCAAGGCGAAACACTAGGTCTGGTGAAACCCTAATCAAGAAGCTCCTGAATCTGCACCTTAAGCTCTGCTAGCTCAACTGGTACCATCCTGTAGGGACTCTTCGATATCGGTGCCATTCCAGACTGAACATCAATACCGAACTCCACTTTCCTATCAGGGGATAAGCCAAGCAACTCATCTGGAAAAACATCCAAGAAATCCCGAACTACTAAAGGCGCAGCCTCACAGCCTGAGTGCAATTCCATCGCACAATCCACCTGTTCAACTGCAGTCGCTGTTCGGCCAAGGAAAGACTCCCCGGAATGGAACTCAAATTCTGCTCGATCTGGAATTCTGAAAACAATTTTCTTGGCACGGCAATCAATAATGGCATGGGCTTCATCCAACAAATCCATACCCAGAATAACGTCGAATCTCGAATTCCCAATTATAATCAGGTTGGATTTGAAATCTGCATCTCTAATAACAACGGAACATTACATGCAATCACAGGAACAAATGACAACACCACCATCTGTCACAATGTTCCAAGCCTTAGACATGTTGCTACACTCCAACTGATGGCAAGCGACAAATCGTGAGGAGACAAAAGAATGGGTTGCCCCAGAATCAAAGAGAACACGAGCGGAAAAAGCGAAAACAAGGAGAAAGAAAAAGCAGACAATCAAGGGTAAGGGAAATAACAATGCAGAACGTTAACGGAAAGAAAGCAAAACAAGACCAAAAGAAAGAAACAAAGAGAAAGCAAAACAACAACAACAAAACAAAAAACAAAAAGATGCCTGGCATAACTCCTTCAGCTATTTCAGCATCTACAGCAATCAAGTTGAAAGCCTGACCTCTCCTCAGAACAGCGGTCCTTTGACTGACAATCTGACGCTGATGAGGAAGCGGAGGCCTAACTGGACCACGAACTGAGCCTGCTTACTGAACAGGACCCCTGGCTGGAAGAGCCACCTGCTGCTGCTATGGATAATCACGTACTGAATGATCAGCGGCACCACACCTAAAGCACCGGCAGTTGACGCGCCAACAATTCTTACGCTCATACCTAGACATCTAACAGAAGTTGCAAAAACTACCCTTCCGAAAACCAGCAGAAGGATATGGAGCTGCCCTGACCGGATGGGTTGGGACAGGCCTCCGAACAGGACCACAAGAAGGCATAGCAGTAGAATGCAAAACAGTCCGCAGAGAATGAACCAAACCACCACGAGCCTGCTCCTGAGCTCGAGCTGCCTCAAAAGCTTCAACATAAGTACGCAAACGGAGAGAGAGAAGGTGCCTCTTGATATCCTGCTCAAGCCCATTTGTGAATCTACGAGTCCTATCCTCTTCGGTTGCCATAAGAATGAAAGCGAAGCGACTAAGTCTAGTAAACTCAGCTCCGTACTCATCCACTGACCTGGAACCCTTTTTCAAGAAGTCCATGTTACAACATTGTTTGAACAATTATGTAATAAAATTCCAAAATAGAATAATGACTTAACCTGTTTTAGGACCAGGAATTGTTGTTCCATCTCAACTCGAGTAATACTGGGGAAGAACTTCTCCAAGAATCCCCGAGTGAAAGTAGTCAAAGCATTAGGCCTCTCAAGTCGCTCGGACTCGGCCATCCACCAAATATGAGCCAAATCCACCAGCTGGATGGAAACCACGTCCTCCCTATCAGCCTCGGCAATGCGTGCCGCTAAGAGCAAGCGCTCGGTCCGGATCAACCACTGTTCAGCCTCCAAAGGCATTTCAGTGCCGAAAAAATGGTTGGGATGCAGCCTCATAAAATCAGTAACTGTTCCTGGACGAGGCGGAAGATTTGCCTGCACAGGCACAATGGGAGGTGGAACCTAGGCAGCTTCAAGAACAGCCATCACTAGATCGCTGTGGTTTTGCTGCTGATTAATCAGCCGCTCAAGCACAGCAGTGACAGCCTCAACTGGATCAAAAGTTGCACAAAAAATCAAAACAATTAGCATCCAGAATCAAAGTTGATAATAATTCATTTATGCATGCATGGTTGGTGAGGTATTGAGCTGATCCCAGTTCAAGCCAAGCTTATTTAATATATTAGGCAACTAATACATTAGCCAAACCTGGGCTCTGATACCACTAAAAGTCTTGTCACATCCCGCTTTCCAAAAAGAATACGGAATACGGATACGCGACTCAACCCAGCAAATGATTTATACATCCGTAAGCTGTTCAGGAATCTTTACAATATCTCACAATATAATCAGAGTCAGAAGCAAAAGAGTCAACCACAAATGCATAATTGAATTAATAAACCAACAGAATTTACTTGAATCAAAATGTATTAATCTCAAATAAATCAGAATCTGGATAGGTCAAATATCCTGGGTCACATCGCCCAAATACAAGGTAATCATCTAAGTACTCGAAATACATTATTCAAAGCAACAATAATAGCAATACTAATAAGCAAGAAATCCAGCACTAATATCTCATTTTGCCAATGCCGTCGGGCAGCGGACCATCCTGATCTACAATTGATAATTGCAGGAGAAGAAAAGAGAAAACAAGTACCCGTCAATACAAGTTACAGGCCACTTATAATGTAGGATACAAGTACATGGAATGATCAAATCTAAAATAACAGCGGAAATAAACATAGCATGGTATAATGCATCAACAGTAATAACTAGCATGAATCAGTAAAACAAAGTCAACTAGTATGGAATACTAACAGTACCAATGAATGTGTCAAGTATAGTGTCATATGGCAACTAACAGTGTCCAGTAAAAGTAAGCTCAGTATATTAGTGTAACAGTATAACAGTATCAGTCCAACAGTATTAGTCTAACAATATCAGTCTAACAGTATCAGTCTTATATTCTTACAGTCTTGTGTGTATTACTAGCTAGGTAGCACTTCACGCGCCCCAAAATATAATACATGGTTGCTACAACAAATAGTTTCGTTTTTAGATTTTATAGTGGACCATAATGGGGCAGTATACTCAGGTATCAGTAACAGTAGCAGTAGCAATAAAAATAACAGTAGCAGTAGCAGTAAAAGTAACAGTAACAGTATGGAACACTAGTTCCCTTCCAAGTACACGTTTCCATATTTTCCACTACTAGATCTTCCCTTAAGAAACCCCGGCTTGATCACATTTATTATGGTTATCAATAGACATGTTAGTGCATGAAATAGTGTCAAACTAATATAGTACAATCAGTATTAGGTTCAGAGAAACAAATAAACATGCATAGATGATATACGATCAACATAAACGAGCAAAACAGTGTATGTTCGTTTTCAGGACAACATGACAGTACAGTACTAAAACAATGATTCCCGTTACTAGAGAAATCCAAATCTAAATCTGTCGAAGAATCTGGAAAGTAGACTTCCACACGAATCCAGCGACTATATATAAGCCATATAGTATTTCACAAAATCATAACTCAAAATTGATTTGAATCCAGCAAATACGTTCTGCCAGAAATCAGAAAATCGTAATCAATGATATCAAAACAACATTAAAACTCCTCAAATAAATCCAGAAAAAATCTGGGGTATTCCCCTATATGTCTAGTATCAGAATTCTAGTAAAATTAGTTCAGTCAACAAAAACTAGAAAACATTAAGAAACGATAGTTTGGCAAATCTGGAATTCCCAACACTGCTATACGAAAACTGTAATATCTCGCAAACTGTGAAACGAAATCCAAATCCGTCAAAGGGAGGTGAAAATAGACAAAATAATATAACTTTCATAAATATTTTCCATACAGTAAAAGAAAATAGGGTTACAATGTAACGCCCCGAATCCCAAATACACTGAATTCGAGATGTTCTACAGGATCTTTTCACTTTCTTTAGTACAATTTTACAGGGAAATTAAAACTTTTCATCATACATCAGAGATTACATCAGATTACATCTTTCTTTTGTACAGCGGAAGTAAAATACAACAATTGAATACAAGTACAACAGCTTAATATAATCTTTAAGCATCCAATCCTCTTTAATCTTTAACATAACATTTACCTGCATATCAGACTGTGGGTACGTCAGTTTATTCAACCGACGAACATTATACACGGCCATCCTCTCTATGCCGGAAATAGTATAACTTAACTTTTCATATTTAGCAAACACAAACTTGTCACATTCAAACTAAAGGGACTACCCTATTGATGTCGTGTTGTGATTGTGCACTTAATCCTTAATGCATTTATTAATGTTATATGACACTAATGCGCACTTGTTCGGATTCTATGCATCCCATACTACATAGGTCCGAGGGCAAGCCCTTATTCGTTCTTCATCTTTATAGGGTTCAATCCCCCGTTATGATTTAATCTACTACTGTAATTACGGTAAGTATCCTAGATGTTATCTGACCTACGAACTCATGTTTAGGCACTCTGGAGTAGTATCCTCACCCAGACGCATCATGGGAATTCCTGGGATACACTCTCACCATAAACATGACACCACCCGTAGTCTTCAAACATCCCACGAGCGTCGCCACTGGGACGGTACTCTGGAACAGTATCCTCACCCAGACTCGTCATGGGAATTCCTGGGATACGCTCTCGCCGCTACCCAGGGCCCTCATACTCAATGTTTTTCTCTTACTTTCATCACATCTTCACTATGCACTAGTCCTTAGTTTTATTAAAAATCATGAACAAAATTAATCTCTAGAGTTAGCCTCTCCATCAACCGGACTTATACATTCATTTCATCTTGACCAACCTTGGTCTAATTTCACTTTATTTCATTTCTCGATGCCGGGGAGACTTAGCTACTCTATTTCAAATTTCATTTCACAATCTTCAATTTATACAATTTCCATGTCGAGTTCTCAAACTCACATGTACATTCTCTTTCAATTCATGATTTCACTTTGTTCACTAGTCCATCATTACACAAAATTTGCATATACTTATCAATTGTCACATCATGATAATTTTACATTACTAAACAATGTACACATTTCATGTCATTCCACAAGTGAGAACATGCTTGCATCATGTCAGACAACTACATCTCTTTTTACCAAATTAATACTTGAAGTTCCCATTCACTTCTTTTGTCAAATTATAATCACATAACGATAATCTATATAAACTCATATATCAATCTATGCATTTTTAACTACAACCATAGTTAAATTCATTCAAATAATACTCAAATCATTCCTATAAAATTCCTTATATTTTTCTGAGAATTACCATATTTTTTCCACATTTTTTGGACATCTACAACTCCCAAAAAAAATATTTTTTATAAACGCGAAGGGTGAGAATCGAACCCAGTCGCAACAGGAAGAGAGCCAAGAGCACCCGCCGTATGGCCGAACTGTGCTAGCGATTAGTAAGGAGCGAATTAAGTATATATGGTTCGGTCGACAGTTATATATATATATACTCAGTTGGTAAAAAAATGGTGAAGTCAGGGTTCGAACCGCACCGCTCAGAGAAGCAAACCGCAGTCAAAGACCGCCTGAGCCACTGGCTCGGGTTGTCACAAACCCAAACAAAAGTCCATATGTATTATTTTCGTACTGTTTTAAAAACAACTCGATGTTCACATAACCATAGTTTCTTATCGCTTTGGTAAAATTTACTGAAAACTTCCAGATTAATTTTCACTCATGTGAATTTCATACCAGTAAGATAAAAAATAATTTTTTGTACTATAAAAATGTATTTCTTCCCACAAATCAATGAATTACTCATTAAATCTACTATTTCTTCTATTTTCGACATTGAATAATCAATTAGTCTTCTAATCCCTTTTTCTTTCACAATTCTCTTATGATAATTCACTGTTATTAATCTATATTCACAACACATACATCTTTGGATTTATTCATACCCATATCAACAAAAGGATTTATTTAGCACATGAATAGGTAAAACTCAAAAATACTAACTTTTGAGTAGTTCTACTTTGATGACAACAAAGTAATTTCATTGGTTCATCTATGTCACAAAATATACTACTACTCATTAATTAACATAATTACAACTCAAGCATTCAAGAAAACTCTCTATTCAAATTTTAAAGTGTGCCATTTACTTAATCAATTTCATGCTTCAACCATACAATTAACAAGCAATTTAATTGGAAATTTACACACATCATGCTAGCAATATTCCACTATCATTCATTCAAATTAATAATCATGAAGAATTCTACATACAATTTAATTTCATACTCGAATTTCACACAAATTAATCACATCATTTCAATCCATTCATACACTAACTTTTCAATTAAAGTGGGCTCTTATTAGTATTTTTCATGTATAGTGTTGATAATAAAAACTAGCATGGACTCCTATATTAGAAATTTGAAATGTTTTACCCACCTTGAATGGAGAGAAACACAAAGCAACGAGACCTTGCAAATAAAAGCACCTCCTCCTAGCCAAAAGCACGCACAAACTCCAAGCCAAGCCCAACCGAAAGCTTCTCTAGCACAACCCGAAAGCTTCCTAGCCCTTTATGATGCCGGCCACTCCAAGCAAACAAAAACCCACACAACTCTCTATCTTTTTATAACTCACACTATTACAATACTATAACTTGAAAATATACTTTGCATATGAAAATTAGCCATGAGAGGGGGGGGGGGGGGGGTATTTATACTAGGAAATGAGTGAGATGGAGGGCCAAGATCGCTTTGGTGGTTGTAGAATGAAGGGTCTAGATTAAGGTAGGAGTTAGAAAAACTACCCACAACTAAGAAACTACCTCCATGATCACCATGCTTAATTTTGAAAATCCCTCCAAAAGAATGAATCCCGGCCTCCCCCCTAGGGTGTGCATAGCACGTGTACGTGTAGTGCACGTGCATGCAACTAGACCAAAATTTGTACATTTTAAATTTGTACAAAAATAAATTAGTTAAAAAAAGTCTTCTACATGACAAGTTTAATTAAAATAGGTTAATTCATGGGCTTTCTTTTTGGGCCAAAATAGTTTATAAAAATAAATAGAATAAAATACATTTGGGCTTTTAAGAAAAAGGGCTTTTCATTAAATTAAAATAAGGCTTTAAAGAAAGGCTTTTTGTACAAAATAATTTGAGAACACTTAATTAAATATTTATACACATCATTATAAAAATAATTCAACCCATAAATATTGCACGTGCACACTACGTGCAAAAATAAATAATTTTTCATTAATTGAAAAATCAGGGTATTACATATAATATGATTCTTTACAAAACAGCGAGCAAAATACGGGAAATATAGCTTTCATAAACAAGCATGAAACGGCATATAAAACTCATCAATAAAATCCACCAAAATTCTGGGTAATCCCTAGATAGTTATAGAAATACTGTGCAAAGTTTCAGATCAAAGTAATATAATTAGGACTAGTATCAAAATAGTTTAATCATCAAAATCATCAACAAACGAAATCTGGAAATAGAATACACCTCTGTAGTAAAATAGCCATAACTCACTCATACGAAAATGAAATCGATCAAGGTCAGAGAGTTTGGAAAGAAGACAGGTTTCTCTACAATTTATGTCAAATAAAAAAAATTAAGAATTCTGACCTTAATAGAGTCTAAAATACAAATCAAACTGATCATTGACAAATACAGATTTTCTCTTGAAAACAAAACCAACATAAACCACACGAAACTCGTTCCAATCACAATTCACAATCAAACATGGTATAGAGTCTACTAAGTGTCCAAACATCATGAAATACAGTATATAAAATATTCAAAACCATAATATCACATGGATCTCATCAAACACATAATTTCACATAATTATCTAACATATATAAATAGATCAAGAATGGTCAAACCTAGTTGTTTTCATGTCGTGAGGCAACTTTGGTCAAATAGCACTATAGAGACAAAACCCATCAAAAATATAACACACACGAGTTGTCTCTAGAACCCAACTACACTATAAGCGGTATTTTTGACTTGATTCATACAAAGAAATTTGAGTACAAGTTACTTGCCTTAACCGAAGATGAAAACAAAGAACACCAAGAATAACGGGAACGGATCCCGACAACGCACAAACCCACGAACAAGAATCAGGAACCAAACGACGATCCACATGTGCAAACTCATGCACGTGCAACCCACAAAGCAAGAGAGAAAACAAGAGAGCATCGGAACATCGGGAGTGGCGGCGGCTGGCTTGCTGGCTATCGTTGCTGCATGTCGGACAGCAAAGGATGGGGAGAGAGATGAGATGGTGGAGTGCTCAGGTGTTGGGTGATCGGATAGGGCATCGACAAAGGAGGGTTAGGGGTTGGGCTGTTCGGGATGGAGGGCATCGGGGTGATGCAGGTCGGCCTGGGGTGTGTCGGCGGGCACAGGAATGAGAGAAAGGGAGGCCGGGATGAGAGAGTTAGGGTTAGGGCTTATGGAGAGAGAGAGTTGTATATATATATAGGATTTTAGTTTAGGGTTTGGGTATGTGGGTATTTGGGTTGTTGGGTTGCGGGTAGTTTAGGAGTAGAAATAGGATTGGTTTAATTAGGATTTGATTAGGATAAATTTGTATAGGACTCAAAATAGGATTGTGGTTAATTTGGACTTGGAAATCAATTAGAGATCAAAGCAATAGGATTAGAGATAGGGTAACCAACCAAAACACCATGAACACCCAAGAGCAAAAATAAAGAGAACAAGAATCTAATAAAGAGAAAAAAACAACAATTGAGGAAGAATGAAGCAAAAGACGAACAAATCAATACAAAGAGCTCAAAATGAAACAAAAATGAATATATATTGAAACAACTCCAATATACGGTACAAGAAAAATACAAGAGAGTACAAATACTCAAGAAGAAGAAAAATACATTGAAAATACGAAAAATGAAAAACGGGGGTTACAATATCATTCTGTACTTGTTTGATCATGTGAAGGTTTGATTGTTATGAAATTAGCATGTATATTGAATTCCCTGTTACTGTTCATGCCTGTGTACACATTATGTTTGATTTTTTTCACAAAACTTGATTATCAGTTGGGTTTTGGGATACAAAAATAAGATACTATTGATTGACAGGGGATTAGTATGTGTATATAGATCATCAGATGAAGATTTTGATGGTAAGAAAACAAGAAATATATAAGAAAGGATGGGTTTTGATTTTGGGTCTGTGTGTAAAGGCCGAAATTGAGTTTTGAGACTTTTTGCGAAGTTTTCGATTAAATTTGACAAACACAGGAATTGAGTTGTCTAACGACATATGTTTTCTGCTTGTACACGCTATTAGAACGATATATATCTATTTATCTCAAGTATTAGTTTTGATTAAATTATGATTTGCAAGTTTGAGGTAAAAGCATGATTTTAAACTCGTTATTGGATTTTTGAAATTTTAGAGTTTTCTTCCACCTATATGAGCATGAACTATTAGTATTTCATCAAGCAAATTGAAGTAAATGCATACATAAAAGTATATAGATTCCTGTATATCAAAACAGTTTAACAAAAGAATTTCTCAAATCGACCTGACAGTCGACCGCGCATATTATGTACTAAAACCAGCGGTCGATCGTCTAGTCATTTCTTTTCTTTAAAAATTTTCACATGATAGTCGACTGCAGTTGATTTGAACTAAACCGCCAGTCGACTGTCATTGTTCTGATTGCTTGTTTTTAACTATATGACGGTCGACTGTGCTCACTTTGAACTACCTTTGGCAGTCGACCGACATCCCTGTGAATTCCTCATTGTTTCATTGTTTCTATTAGATTTTTGAGTGAATGTTCTTGAACTTGCAACGAGACAAACTCAGTATTTCCACGACATTTAGATTTAGATTACAATATTTTCAGAGATTCATACTTACAATTTTAAAAGAAATTTAGACTCAAATTATATGGCTTTTAGAAAGTTGATATGTATAGACTCTAAAGAAAAGTTGTACTTGAGATTTCTTATTATTTATGAAATGAAAATTAATGGTTTTTTTTTTGACTAATTACAGTGGGTTTAATGTACACAAAGAATTTAGATTAATTATTGGATGAGGAAATCCTCATTATGAGCTAGTTTACTATAATTTATATGATCGAAATAAAGGGTTGAGACGAAATTTTGTGTTGTGAGTCTCTAGAGGTTGAGTGGACCATTGTATACCGACAATTGAGATTTTGGTGGAAGTTGACAAGTTGGGGTCTTCGTTACTGGTTTAGTTGTGATGAGTCCGGTTGGGTACACCAACTATAGGGGAGATTGTAAAGTAAATAATAATAAAAAACCTAAGAACATGCACTAGTTGGAGATGTAATGAAATATGAACAAACATGGGTAGGGGGGCTTCATATGGTCAGCGATGGGAGACAGTTTCACTGATTATCGGGGTGTCCAATAACTCGCGATGTGGCTGGTCTTCGTGATTATCGGGATCGAGGCGACGTCCATGGGATGTTTGCGTGATGAGGTATCACGTGCTTTGCGGTGTGAGTTTCATTGCCTGACCTTCGGGGTGTGAGCACTTGCATTGCGGGATTGATTCCACTGATTACCGAGTCATGGACTAGATACTCAGGGGATATCTAAATCATAAAGTAATCACCGTAGTAGGATTAGTTGTATAACGAGAGATTGAACCCTATAAAGTGGAGAACAATAAGGGCTTGCACCGATTCTATGTAGAGTGGGGAGCATAGCTTCAACAAGTGTGCATTAGTATTCATCATATGCATTTGTGAATTCTTTGACTTCAGTTACGCTTGTTTCTGTTTTCTACACTCGACACTTAGCCAAGTTCACTTAATGATTTATATTTCATTTATTGTTATTTCCTATTTCATTTATTATTACCATATCACTATGTTGATTGTGATTCTGTTCTTTATAATTCATTTAAGTTGTATTTCTTTTGAATATCACTCACACCGTTGCGGCTGACCCATGTAGTTTGTTTAGAGTTATCTCTAGCGTCATGTTTCACAGGTAGGTACTATTAGCATGGAGTTGGGAGCTTGTGGTAGAAAGTTTACGTTATCATAAATGTTGTAAAAGATGTGTAAATATGGAATTGTGTTATAAGATAAATTGTAACTCGATGTGTTAATTTCTGCTGTGCATTGTAAAAGAATTGTTGTAATAAAAGTTTTAAATTTTCCTGTATTTGTACTGTGCTTATATTACAATTGAGGATGATACTTGGAGTTGTGCCACATATTTCTAAGTTTTATTATTGGAAATTCGGGGTGCTTCAGATTTTGGTATCAGAGCATGCTTCAGTTAGTAATGATAAACCTGGTATAAGGAATAAACCTAAGTGGACACTAGGGCGTGAGTACCTAGGTGTGGGCATTAGAGTGTGAGTATTACACATGGAATTAAAACAAAATGAAGTGGTCGGACATGATTGAAATTTTGCCATAAGATATTGGTGTGAATGTGATGTGTGTTGTGATGCTCTAACATTTTCCCACATTTTGCTGTATTCAGTATAACGGCAGGACCCAGGACCAGGAATGGTGGGAATGGTGATAAGGCCGAAGGTTCCCATGGGCCCCGACTTGATCTGGAAACGGAGATTTCCAGATTATATCAAACTTCGAATGCATTCATGGTAGCCAGTACAACTTGGAATCAAGGAGCAGGGCCAGTGCCAATCAATGCCAACCCGATCAAGCAGGTGGAGTCCTTTAAGTGTATGAAGCCGCCAGTTTTTGAAGGACAAGCTGATCCTAATACAGCCGATGATTGGATCAGACAGATGGAAGTAGTCTTCGAAGTTTTGGAAACCCCTGTAGCTAATAAGGCAAAATTGGCTACAATGTAGCTGGAGAAAGATGCTGGTGTCTGGTGGCAGTCGGTTAAAAGGACGTTTGGGGGGAGCAGGTGACTTGGGAAGCTTTCCTTGAGGAATTCAGGGATCATTATTTCCCCTTGGACATTCAGGAGAAGAAGGTGATGGAATTCTTGAATCTGCAGCAAGGTAATATGTCGGTGCGTGAGTATGAAACTATGTTCATGCAGTTGTCACTCTCTATTTCACAAAAATACGGAATACGAGTACATGACATTGGTCCAACGAATGACTAACGTCACCCATAAGCTGTTTATCCGATCAACTCAACAATATAATCAATACTGAACATTTGTGCAGACAATAATAATAATCTCATGAACAATAATACTTAGAATGAAGCAATAAAAATATCCAAATACAATAATAGTCCAACATCTGGAACAATAATAAAATCTGGGACATAAGCCCAATATAATAATAATCCAATCATAGATAGATAATAAGTCTCAATACATTAAGTTTAATAAAATAATAAGCAACTAGAAAGCATTAAATCCTTAGAATCTTTGTTCTCAAATCCCAACAGGCAATTCTCCATCATTACCTGTGAACACTTCATCTAAAAAGAGAAGAAAAATTGTCCTTAGAGCAAGTCATCGACAGTAAGTAGAGAAAGTAAAGAACAATGGAATAACGATATAACAATGAATTTAATGGATCAATAGGAATCAATAACATGGGACGATAATCAATAATCAATATCACGGTAATCGATGCAATGGCTATAAACAATGATTCACTATTTGATAACAATATTAAATGATCAATATCAATAACACTTAGCCATGATTCGATATCAATAGAAACAATAATGAACAATATCCAGTGTCGAAGTTGTGCCAATTCTTAAGTCGATTAATCATTTTAAACCTAACTAATGTAGCACTTCATGAATCCCATTTATTTACCACATGGTTGCTACATGTAAACAAGTTACGTTTAGACTTAGTGGTGGATTTTATAGTTTATGTACTCTGCAACGATAATCAATATTCAATGCACAATACGGTCTTCGGTAATGATACAATACACGATAGATTAGGTTACCGCCACAATAACACGATAAAACAATAGCAGGAACATTATTTAGGGAAACACGGGCCCCTGCTCCGAGTACAGTTCTTTTTTTTGTGCACTACTAAAGTCAACCCTTAAACCCCGGCTTATTAATTATTTTATTAATGCGACAATACAATATGCAAATATGAGACATGAGATGAACGATGGTAACAATAGGAAAATAATAGGATGATAACTTGAATTGGACAATTAAAAAAATGAAAATAGGGTATTAGGATCATTCAATGCAACACACATACGTTAATTCTTACAATACAATGATATAGGAATAATTAATCTATTAAAATCTGAAATTGAAATTTTGGACAGCAAGAGTAGTCTGTAGAAAAATACAATATTCCACTGTTTCAGAACTCGAAAATTGAATCCGTCAGAAATTATAGAAACTAGACTTCCACACGGTTCCAACGCATATTTAAAGTTCAAAATCTGATAACAGTAGCTCGGTCAAACACATTGTTCTTTACATATTTCATGTTCACCTAGAATCTCGATATCATGTTAATTTATTTTTAGAATCACAAAAACATAATAATAAATTTATTAAAAATATTTTCTATACTCCTAAACATGACTAACAATTTGGAAATTATCAGAACAAAATTTTATCATTTAATCAGCCTTTTTACTGTTTGAACATGTAATGTACAAGAATCTGAGAATCTGGAATTAAAAATACAACTATTGTAAAATAGGCATAACTTTTGCTAGATAACTCGAGATTTAGAATTTCAAGATGGTCTGGAAACAATAAAGATAAGGCTACAATTTTTATTCAACAAATTATTCATTTTAAGATCATTTACTGGATCAAGGGGTGGTCGGGGTCGACGTCGACGGCGGTGGTCGGCGTCGCAGGCAGCGGCGTGACGGTACGTGGTGACTGGGTGGTCACAGCGTCGAGCGGAATAGAGGGGCAGCGGCACTCAGGGGGGCTACATTGATCGGGAAGAGGAGCATACAGGGTTTCGAACTGGCATTAGGGTTTGGCTGATGGCGGCGCCGGGGTGAGCGACGACTTGGTCGAGAGAGGAGGACAAGGCGGAGGGGGATGGCGACGGGGTTTGATTGCCGGAGAAGAAGGTGACGAATTTTGGACGTGAAAGGTCAGATGGGGAGAGAGAAACAGAGAGGAGAGAGAATCGACGACTAAGGTTTCAAAATTGTGCAATTTTTAGGATTTGTGCTAGAATTGTATTTATAGGGTACAATTAGGGTATTGGGTTAGTGGGTTAGGATTCAATAATAGTGGGTTTGGGTTGAGAACAAACTGTAGTTGGATTTTAGTGTTCAAATAGGAGATAGATCCAAATCAATAGGGTTTAAATAAAAATACTCACAAATAATCAAAGAAATTAGGAATAACAAGAATAGCTCAATCAAAAAGAACGGAGAATTTCATGAAAAAAAATTTAAAACCAAATAAATAAATAAATAATAATAATAAAGAATAATATCAATTGGGCTTGCAATTAAATTAGAATTTGTCAAGAAACCAGATCCAGTACAATAAAATATTTCGGTAAATAAATTTTAATTAAATAATCAAGAAATAACAATTAATAATTTTAATCATAATAAAATAAAATTGTGTAACAAATTAATATTCGGGTTTAACAATTTCATTAACATAATCCAATAACAAAAATATATTAGATTTTAGGTTCAAATATAAATAGTCGATCAATAAGATATATGATGTAAGATCAAAACACACAATTATTCGAAATAAATAAAGTTTTCATTTAGAAAATACTTTAATAAAAGATCCGAACAGAATTTAGCACAAAATAAATTTATAAAAATCAAATTGCAGAAAATACACGGAGAATACTTATTAGCGGAAATGGGGTTACAGCAGTTGTCAAGGTATGCACCGGAATTGGTGATTGATGAAACAAAGAAGGCAAGGAAATTCGAGCAGGGCTTGAGCCGAATGTGAAGTACCGTATGATGCCATTGGGGATCAGGAGGTTTAATAAGTTGGTCAGGAGGGCAACCATGGCAGAAGAAAACATGGATCAGTTTTAGAAGAAGCAGGAAACCTGGAACTAGAACAAAAGGCCAGCAGCGACATTTCAGAGGGGGAAGAAGTTCCCGGAGAAGAAAGGAAAGCTCAATGGGCAAGATCAGAAAGCAACAACATTTCAGGGAATGAATTTCTATAATTGTTTAGAGGCGAGTCACTACAAGGCAGCGTGTACCAAGCCAATGAAGGGTTGGACTTGATATCATTGTAGGCGAGATGGTCATATCAAACCGGATTGCCTGTAGCTTAAGAAGGATGGTGCTAATAGGAACAGATTTCAGAGGCAGGGGCAAGTGTTTGCATTGACTGAGGAAGATACTGGTAACTCAGAAGATGTAATCCAGGGTATGCAAGAGTTTTAAATTTATTTATTGGATGTATTAAGTAAAACTTTGTTTAAAGAATAAGATGAAGTTTTGAGTATCATTCTTCATGTAACAGGATTTGTTTTAATTAATGGAATAAAAACAAAAGTTTTATTTGATACTGGTTCTTCGCATACATTTGTGTTGCCCAATTTTGCTAAGGTTTTAGGTGTGGAAGCCAAGATTTTTCTAGGCAGGGTCTTATCAGTGGCAACACCATCAGGAGAAGAGTTGATCCCTGACAGGTATTATGAAGGGTGTGATATCAAGATTGGTGAGAGGCTATTTGGAATCGATCTCATCGAACTGTAGGTCTTGGGTGTGGATGTGATTGTAGGCATTGGTTGGATGGTCATTTATGAGGTTACAATTGAATGCAAGAGTAGAGAAGTTATAGTGAAGGCACCAAAAGGACCTATAGTGACTTTTCAAGGGAAGAAGGGAGACCCGCGGATGATTGCAGCTATGTCGGAATTGAAGATTCCAGATGAGGTCATAGGCATTCCAGTTGTCAGAGATTTTTCTTTAGTGTTCTTGGAGGATCTACCGGGGTTACCGCCGTAGCGGTATGTTGAGTTCTGCATCAAAATTCAGCCAGGAAGTGCTCCCATTTCTAAGGCTCCATACAGGATGGCACCTTTAGAGCAAGATGAAGTTAAGAAGCAGAATGAGGAATTTTTAAGTAAGGGGTTCATTAGGCCGAGTACTTCACCATGGGGTGTGCCAGTGTTTCTAGTGAAGAAGAAGGATGGGCCAATGAGGATGTGCATTGATTACTAGGAATTGAACAGAGTAACCATTCAGAAAAAGTATCCGCTTCCACGGACTAATGAACTATTTGATAGGCTTCAGGGAGCGGCAGTATTTTTGAAGATTGATCTGCGGTAAAGATATCACCAGGTTTGAGTTAAAGAGAAAGATGTGAGCAAGACAGCTTTCAGAACTCGTCATGGGCTCGATGAGTTTTTGGTGATGCCATTCGAGGTGATGAATGCGCCGGCAGTGTTTATGGATATGATTACTCGGATCTTGCGGTCATTTATTAATTCTTTTGTGGTGGTGTTCATTGATGATATTTTGGTGTACTCGAAGTCAGAGGAAGAGCACTCTGAGCACTTGATAGAGGTACTGAAGAAGTTGCAGGAACATAACTTGTATGCCAAGCTATCAAAGTGTGAGTTTTGAAAGTTAGAGGTAGCATTCCTTGGTCATATCCTTTCTAAGGAGGGACTGACCACCGATCCGCAGAAGATTGAAGCAGTGAAGAATTGGCCTAGACCGACGACCGTGAAGCAAGTCAGGAGTTTCTTGGGATTTGCTGGGTATTACAGGTATTCATCCTGGGATACGCACAGCTTGCAATTCCTTTGACAGGGTTGACTCCGAAGAATGTGGATTATACTTGGACTGATAAGTGTGAGGCGAGTTTTCTGGAGTTGAAGGAGAGGCTGACGACTGCACCTATCCTAGCTTTGCCATCAGTTGGGAAGGACTATGATATCTACAGTGATGCGTCACTCAGAGGTTTGGGGTGCATCCTGATGTAAGAAGGGAAGGTTATTGCATATGGTTCAAGACAGTTATGTCTGCATAAGAAGAACTATTTGACGCACAATTGGGAATTAGTAGCTATTATCTTTGCCTTGAAGTAGTGGAGGCATTATATATATGGGGAGAAGGTCAACATGTTCACTGATCATAAGAGTTTGAAGTACATTTACCAGTAGAGGGATCTAATTCTTCGACAGAGAAGGTGGTTAGAAGTATTGGAAGACATTCACCTTGAGATCAAGTACCATCCAGGCAAGGCGAATGTAGTTGCCGATGGGCTTAGTTGGAAGAGTAGCATGTCGAGTTTGATCACGACTCAGAGGGAGTTGGCAGCAGAGATAGATCGGCCAGGCATCGAGGTTGTTCTACAAAGTTTAGGAGCATCGTGGGCACAGTTGAAAGTTCAGCCTTCATTAAAGGAGCAAATTATGGAGGGTCAGAAATCAGATGCAGAGATTCGGAAGATGTAACGGAAGATTTTTGATGGCAAATTATCAAAATTCGGTGTCCAGGATGGAGTTCTATGGATGGGTGAGAGGTTGTGTGTATCGGAGAATGCAGATTTGAGGGAAAATATCTAGAAGGAAGTGCACAGTACTTTGTTGTCAGTACATCCTGGAGGCACGAAGATGTACAAGGATATTAAACAACACTTTTAGTGGCCGGGGATGAAGAGAGATGTGGTGGACTTTGTGGCAAGGTGTTTGACTTGTCAGTAAGTCAAGGCAGAGAATCAGAAACCTGGAGGCTTGTTACAGCCACTGCCTATCCAAGAATGGAAGTGGGAGAATATCAGTATGGATTTCATCACTGGGTTTCAAGGAGTGCGAAGGGCAACAACTCGAACTGGGTTATTGTGGACCGTTTGATCAAGTCGGCTCCCTTCTTGTCTATGAAGATGACTTTGTCGTTGGAGAAGTTAGCAGATTTGTATATTGATGAGATTGTAAGATATCATAGGGTTCCAGTGTCGATTGTTTCCGACAGAGATGCGAGGTTCACTTCGAGGTTTTAGAAGAGCTTGCAGGCAGCTTTGGGTACCCGAACTAATTTAAGTACTACTTTTCATCTGCATACCAATGGTCATACAGAGAGGGTGAATCGGGTAATGGAGGATATACTGAGGGCTTGTGTCATGGATTTTGGTGGCAGCTAGGAGAGGTACTTGGCATTAGTTGAGTTTGCTTATAACAACAGTTACCATGCAAGTATCGGTATGGCGTTGTATAAGGCTTTACACGGGAGGAAGTGCAGAACGCCCGTATGTTGGTATAAAGTTGGGGAAAGGCAGATGTTTGGGCTCGAGATTGTGCAGCAGACGTCAGAATAGATCGAACTAATTTGTAAGCAGTTGGTCGAAGCTCAGAGTCGGCAGAAGAGATACGCAGATACTTGGCGTAGGGACTTGGAGTTTGAGGTTGGGGACGCAGTGTTCCTCAGGGTGTCTCTGACAAAAGGGGTGAACAGATTTGGGAAGGGAGGCAAGTTGGCGCCAAGGGACATTGGCTCATATAGGACTTTGGGGCGGATTAGTAAGACAGCATATAAGTTGGAATTACCAGAGGAATTGGAACAAGTACATGATGTGTTCCATGTGTCGATGTTAAGGAAGTACGTGCTGGATCAGAGTCATCAGTTAGAAGAAGTACCCGAACATCTACAGCTGAACTTGAGCTACAAGAAGCAGCCTTTGGAGGTTTTTAACCGTCGGGAGAAGATATTGAGGAATAAGGTGATACCTAAGGTCAAAGTGCTGTGGAAGAAACAGCTGTTCGAGGAAGCTACCTGGGAGTCAGAGGATCGCATGAAGAATGATTTTTCCGAGCTCTTTGTATGATTGTATTCTTTTGCTCGAATTATATTTCTCTTTGTATAATTGCATTCTTTTGAATTGTATTTTCCATTTATGTGATTGCGTACTTTTGCTTAAATTGTTTTGCCCCTATTAGCGATAGTTCTGATGACAGAACTATTCTAAGGAGAGAGTAATGTAACACCCTAGAAATTCTAAATATGATTTTGGTATTAATAAGTGATTATTTGAGATTTTGTGATTTATTATATACTTTTCTGGAATTTATCATTTGCACGTTAAAAATACGTGCGAATATTCTTGGAAACTGAAAATTTAGAAACCTTATTGGGAAAATCTTATATTTATTAGTAGATAATAATTCCAAATTTTTTGGATTTTTACGAATATTTTATACCATATTTGCAAATATTACAAAAGATGGAATTTGATGCAAGATTGCCACTTGGTGTACAATTCCGAAAATTTCCAAATTCTGGGCTATGCTTGATGACTGGCCAACTCAGTAGTAAAGGATTTTTTTTTTATTTTAACAGATTTGACTTATTTAACTAATTTATTAAAAAAGTTCATATATGTAAAAAAATAAATTAATGAAGGATATATCTATAAGAGTTGCAAAACCCTAATTTCTCTAGATACCAACCTATATAGAGGCTGCTACAGTCGCTATCTTTTCTGCACTCAAAATAAAAGTATTTTTTTTATTGACTTCTTGGAATTTCGAAGCTTGGATCTTGGATTAATTGCAAAGGAGCTTTCTATTATTATTTTCTTCGTCTTCGTTGATTCTTCATTGGGGTGGGTGATACTCTACTCTCTTGATTGTTATATACATGTCGATTATGATGATTATGTAGTAAATGCATGCTAGAAGAGTATAGGTTTGATATAGTAGACATAATCGAATGAGGGAATAGTAAAGTTAAACTTTTATGATCAAGAACATAGACTAATGAATGACTTTCATCCATGAATGATTTAGAATTGTAAAGACTTAATAATACTCATGAAAATATCATGTTGTACTCGTTTGGTCATGTGAAGGTTTGATTGTTATGAAATTAGCATGTATATTGAATTCCCTGTTACTGTTCATGCCTATGTACACATTCTGTTTGATTTTTTTGATAAAACTTGATTATAAGTTGAGTTTTGGGATACACAAACAAGATACAATTGAATGACAGAGGATTAGTATGTGTATATCGATCATAAGATGCGAATTTTGATGGTAAGAAAACAAGAAATATATAAGAGAGGATGGGTTTTGATTTCGGGGTTGTGTGTATAAGCCGAAATTGAGTTTTGAGACTTTTTGCGAAGTTTTCGATTAAATTTGACAAACACAGGAACTGAGTTGTCTAACGACATATGTTTTCTGCTTATACATGCTATTAGAACGATATATATCTATTTATCTCAAGTATCAGTTTTGATTAAATTGTGATTTGCAAGTTTGAGGTAAAAGCATGATTTAAACTCGTTATTGGATTTTTGAAATTAAATAGATATATATCTATATATCTATTTATTTATTTATTTATTTTTTTTGACAAATTACAGTGGGTTTAATGTACACAAAGAATTTAGATTAATTATTGGATGAGGAAATCCTCATTATGAGCTAGTTGACTATAATTTATATGATCGAAATAAAGGGTTGAGATGAAATTTTATGTTGTGAGTCTCTAGAGGTTGAGTGGGACCCTAGTATACCGAAAATTGAGATTTTGGTGGAAGTTGACCAGTTGGGGTCTTCGTTACTGGTTTAGTTGTGATGAGTCCGGTTGGGTACACCAACTATAGGGGAGATTGTAAAGTAAATAATAATAAGAAACCTAAGAACATGCACTAGTTTGAGATGTAACGAAATATGAGCAAACCTAGTAGGGGGCCTCATATGGTCAGGGATGGGAGACAAATTCACTGATTATCGGGGTGTCCAATCACTCGCGATGTGGGTGGTCTTCCTGATTATCGGGATCAAGGCGATGTCCATGGGATGTTTGAGTGATGAGGTATCATGTGCTTTGCGGTGCGAGTTTCATTGCCTGGCCTTCGGGGTGGGAGCACTTGCGTTGGGAGATTGATTCCACTGATTACCTTGTCATGGACTAGATACTCAGGGGATATCTAAATCATAAAGTAATCACCGTAGTAGGATTAGTTGCATAACGAGGGATTGAACCCTATGAAGTGGAGAATGATAAGAGCTTGCACCGATTCTATGTAGAGTGGGGAGCATAGCTTCGTCAGGTGTGCATTAGTTTTCATCATATGCATTTGTGATTTCTTTAACTTGAGTTATGCTTGTTTCTGTTTTCTACACTCGATACTTAGCCTAGTTCATTTGATGATTTATGTTTCATTTATTGTTATTTCCTATTTCATTTATTATTACCATGTAAATATGTTGATTGTGATTCTGTTCTTTATGATTCATTTAAGTTGTATTTCTTTTGAATATCACTCACACCGTTGCGAATGATCCCTACAGTTTAGGAGTTAGAGTTATCTCTAGCCTCATATTTCACATGTAGGTACTATTAGCATGGAGTTAGGAGCTTGTGGTAGAAAGTTTATGTTATCATATATGTTGTAAAAGATGTGTAAATATGGAATTGTGTTGTAAGAATTGTAATTCATTGTGTTAATTTCCGCTGCGCTTTGTAAAAGAAATGTTGTAATAAAAGTTTTAAATTTTCCTATATCTGTACTGTGTTTATAATTACAATTGAGGATGATGCTGGAAGTTATGCCACGTATTTCAAAGTTTTATTAAGTTCAATTCGGGGCGCTAAAGGGGTGGTTGTGGTGTAACCGACGGGATGACGGGCATTATCGGCGGGCGAGAGACCCGGGTGGGCCGGAGGTATGCGATTGGGCCTGTAAAAGGCCCGTGGAGCGGGTTTGGTTAAAGCCCTTTGTTTGACAGGCGCTCTAAGCCCCAAAGGGGTTTGTGATTCATGTGAGAATCGTAGAGCAGGGGTCAATTACGACTTTTACCCATATCATGAGCCCCCCACTCCCAGAGATGAGTTATCGATCATTTCCAAGGAGTAGATAACTCGTGGGAAAAGCATCGACGACCATGCCAAGTGGTGGTGTCTACCGTTGAGGTAGTGTTCAAGGCTTGGAGCCAGAGTATCATTTCGACCTATGAATCTGAATTACGACCCTTGTTGTGGATTGTAACCTGAAGGAATCCTTTGTTGCGTATGTTCCCATGTTGTTCCGGGGGACGCCTATCAGGCTTAGATGCTACCAGAGTGGGTGACGGTCAGGTTCCTGTACCTGTGTCCTCTCACTCTGTCAGGTTCTGTGGGATTTGAGGAGTTGTCACGTGACAGTAGCCATTCCAGAGGTCGCATTTCATGGAATACATGGGGATGACACGTGCCGACAGTTCATGACGAAGTCTGCTTCTATAAATTTGCTCCTCCTTGTCGATTTGGGGGTTTTTTTTCTTCTTTGCACTTGGAGTTCCTTTTCGAAAAATTGATGCTTTGAGAATGTCGACCATGGAGGTTAGCAGTTCATCTTCTTCAGGTGACCGAAGTGGATTGGGGATTAGATATTCCTTGGGTGGATCGGACACAAGTTTCTCATGTCATTCTCCTCCATAAGAAATAGGACTTTTGAACCCAAAGCAAAGCTTGGAATACACTCGAGGATCGCCCCAGACGTCGGCGGGTATAGGTGGTAAGGAAGGCGAGGATCGGCTCGTGGAGAAAGAGTGGAGCTTGGATGAAATCTTAGGGGCAGTGATGGAGGCTGAGCTTATCGATGTCGGATTGTCCCTGAAGGCAAAGGTTGCCCTTGGTTAGGCCATGTGGGTCGCACCCCCTCGGTCGTTCAGCCGCTCAAAATTTGTCCGAAAATGTCCCGATGATCTGGAAGATGAATTTAGCCCTTACGTTCTGCCTTTACCGAGTAGGTTGATGGGATGAAGATTGTCCTGGCTTCGACGACCTTGATTCGCTTCGGAGGGTCTATCGTGTCCCTCCCCAGGTTGAGCAGATGCTTCCAAACACTGATCTTCAGTCGAATGTTGATCTCCCGGGGGAGTTCTTCATGATGAATGTGGATATGTTCCATTCGGGCCTCTGCTTCCCTCTTCATCCTTTTGTGAATGAGGTGCTGAACTGGGCGGGCCTGAGCCCTATACAGT
The DNA here is from genome assembly GCA_017893485.1 of Hemerocallis citrina. Taxonomy (NCBI): domain Eukaryota; kingdom Viridiplantae; phylum Streptophyta; class Magnoliopsida; order Asparagales; family Asphodelaceae; genus Hemerocallis; species Hemerocallis citrina. The sequence goes on from CM030362.1 coordinate 217,083,768, forward strand.
ATGTGCCAAATTCGTGGAAGCAACTGATGAGTTTCGTCATGGTGTGCCATGAGAAAGGGGTTCCTCTCCGCCTGAAGTATTTTCAGATGTGTCTGGGTTTTAAACTACTGTCATTTCACTCCTAACGCTAGTATATCTTGCATAGTCGGGGGTAACAGGTGGTGCACATTCATCCTGATTCTATAAAGGGTTGGAAGCAGAAGTACTTTGTGGATCGTGGTATCGAACCTTGGGATATCCCTACCAGATGGTTGTAAAGGGCCTACCGAGGAAGGGTCTCTTGCCAATCCACGACCTGACCTCGGAAGAGAGCGTCGAGTTTTTGAGGATCTTTGAGGAGGGTGCTTGCATCGACTGGTCACTGATGTCGGAGGAGAGGTTGGCCGCGGCAGGTTTGAGTCCTGCCGGCTCGTGTAAGTTCTCCCTCTCTTGCCTTATTGCATTAGTGCGTTGCCTTGTCTGACATCTACTTCTCTTCGCAGATGCCGGTGTGACGATTGCTTCAACGCTGAAGCCTCTGGAGGTGACAATAGCGAACCATAAGGGCAAGTGGAAGGCCGAGGTGTTAACTTCTGGGCAGTTTCATAAGCGATCCAAGACTTAGCCGATCCATGATCCCGAGGGGTTCCCGATGGGTCAGTTGAGCAAGAGGCCATTCCGAGCCACCGATTGGCCAAGTCTTCGACTCTGCCCTCTCACTTGTCTTTGAAGGAGTTTGACTCTATCATGGAACCGGCCCATGAAGTGGTGGAGACTCTGGCTCCTCCGAAGGATCGGGAGATCCTCTCCCAAAAGATTGTGGAATCGTGTTTCCTTCAATTATCTCAGGGGGTCATCTCGGTAAGTCGGTTACGTTGTATTCCATGCGCGAATGATTTTTTACTATCTTCCTAAATTTTCCTGGTAGACTGCCCTATATGGGGCTGAAATGAAGAGATAGTATGGGTGCCTCCTCGGCCGTGCGGCTCGGAGTGTGGAGTGGTACAAGAAAAGGTGCCATGACAAGATGGGCGCGTCGAGACCTTGGAAAGGAAGGTGAAGGAGTTGGAGGGGAAGTTGGCGGAGCCGGGCAAAGGGTATTCTATCTCTGGGATGTAGCCGAACAAGAAGGAGGTGCTGGAATGCTGGTTAACCAAGGTGCAGTTGAAATTTGTAGGTGCTGCGGATCATATTCTTGAGGGGGAAAGCGCGATTTTAAGCAGGCCGTCAAACATATCCGACGGATGTATCCTGGTTTCGATCTTGGGAATCTCGAGTATGATCCGTATTTTGTTACTTCCCCCGAAACTCTTGCCGAGATTCCTTCCAACCTAGGGACTGTTGTGGGGCCTCCTCTGGAGGCTTAGCAGATGCGAATGCTCATATCTCCTCGGATGAGGTTTAGCCCATGAATCCAGCTGATATTTCATTGGTATTAGGGGGGCGACGATACTATTCCGGATTCTACGGAGGAGCCCCCTCGCCTTAGTTTGAATTTTGTGATGTAGTTTGCGGAATGCAGACTGAACACTGCCCATTGTAACCGTCTTGAAGTGATAAAATATTTTTGTTATACCAAGTCTTGATTTTGCTGTGGACTTCTGAAATTCTCTGAGGATTCTTCCGAGTCAGAGTGTTGTTTCGAGTCTGGGTGTCCAAGGCTTCCGTTCCATTAGCAATTGAGACTGCGTAGGGCCTCCGAATCGAGTCAACGCATGGGAGTGATAGTTTCGGGGTGTGGGCCTTGGCAATGATGATTTCATGAGGCTTTTTGTCAGAGTTTCACCCTGAAGCATCTCTTCGAGAGGAATCCCAAAGGTTTCGGGACCTACGTGTCCATGCCTGCCACGTACGGGCACAATATTCAACTCATTTTATGTCTATATATAGTTTCTTTTCGCCTATTCTTCTATCTCCATTCTCCTTCATTGTCTTTGAACATCGACTTGTCAAATTTATTTTCCCCTTCGCCATGGTTTCCGACGCACTCTTAATGGAAAGATGCATAGCTAGGAAGGCTGAAAGGGAGGCGGCCGAAGCGAGGGCTAAAACTGAGGCAGAGGAGGAGGCGAGGGCTAAGGCAGAAGTGGAGGCAAAAGCTAGGGTGGTTGCAGAGAGGGTTGGGACCAAGGAAAAGGCCGGCCTTGACATGGTCACGAAGGGTGCAGCGAGGAAAGGAGCCAAAGTAACTGAAGGACCTCGAAAGAATACCGGGGGAGGTTCTTCGGCACGTCCCAACTCCCTACCTCAGTCGTGCCCCTACCGCTGAAGAAGAGCAAGAGCGCAGACCCTCCAAACCCTAAGGAGTCGTCGGTGGGGACTCAGAACGTACCTCAGTTGGAGGATGGCGCAGCACTGAAGCTGTTATCACCAGCGAAGGAGTGGGTCCCCTCCTAGTTGATTACGGAGGTGGATCTAACAACGGACCGTGTGAGTGCGGTCCAAGTGGCTGATAATCTGGCCACCTCCTGAGAACTGGTGGCCTTGAATAGGGAGGATCATAATGAGGTCTACTCTCGTTGGGCTCAGGCTTTGGTTCACGTGAATGGTCCCCCTCTTATCTTTTCTTTTTTTTTCCACTAGCTTTAGTTTGTCCTTTGGTTTTGTTTCTCCTAACTTTTTCCTTCGTAGGCTGCCGTCACCGAGGTCGAACTAAGGAGAGACTTGGTGCAATGCTCACGCGTGGTCTATTGTCTGAGGAGTCAGCACAGAAGGCAGTGGGCCGAAACCTGGACCTCTAGCAGACCGTTGAGGATGTCGAGAAAGAGTTGGATAAGAAAAGAACGCTCGGGTGGGGCTACTTATCGAGAAGGAGAGATCGGCCGAGGAGTGGCTAGCATGGCAAGCCGAGGAGAAGAAATTGAGGGGCGAGTTGAACGAGACGGTGCGGACGGCGGAGAAGGACAAGGCAGTGCTGGAAGAGCCCCTATAGCAGGTGCTTGATGCTCAAGATGTGGGGTATGGTACGACCTTACACATGTCCAGATAAGATATCCAGGCATTAATGTCGTGGGCTTCGCTATGGAGGCGAAGGTGGAAGATCTGCAGTGAGCGGTCGACAAGAATGCTGTAGCTGCTGATAAAAGGTCCATCATCTCCAAAGAGAAGGGGTCCGGTTTCCGGTGTCGTCCATGAATTTACCTTGTATTTTTGCCTTCATGCGAACTGGCCACCACCCCTTGTATTTTTTTTTCTAAATAATTTTTTTGATTTCATGTTATCCCCTTTGCTCGTGGGTATTGAGGAACCAAGGTTGGAATGTAGGGAGTGATGAATGCAATAAGCCGCCATGTGCCTACTCACGTCATCCTTTCTTGGGAATAGAGGTTACTGTAGACCTTAAAAATCAAAGTGTTCACTTTTGATGCATAATTGATGTGGTAGTTGGCAGAGTTGCCTATAGAATCCCATAGCCTCCAAGCCATTTGTTCCAACAAGTGAATGTTTCCTTGATGAATTTTTTGTAGTGTGGTTTGAGTCCTCGAGTCTTTGACTTTGGATGGCTCGTAGTGCTGAAGCCTTTTTTTGACTTGCTCGGCTCGGATTTCATGTCTATAACAATTGTGACTGACCCTTGAGGAATTCTTTCTTCCGTGCTTGTGCTCGGATTAGAGGTTTGGTAGCAATTTTCCGGTTGGAAGTTCTTGCTTTGTCTTTGCCGAGTCGAGGGGACCTTGAGTGAAGAGCGTGACTCGTGTCGAAGTTCATCACTTGTGACTCGGATTACAAGATCTGATGCTTCCAACCGGGGACCAAGACCCAGGAATGTTAAGTTACCTATATCAGAAGACTCTTCATCCTTCTCTCGAGATTTTCTTAGCTGGGTCAGCTGGAGGAACGAAGGTTTAGGCCATTTTTGGCTTCAACTTCCACCTTCCCCGAGGGATTCCCGGGGGGCTCATCATAATCTCCTGTCGTCGGTATGATGTCTCTTTCGCAGAGAGGGACATCGTCGAGCCATGACGGCAGGGGGGACTGACGAGTTGAGATGGACATGGCGCCTTTTCATGAGTGCTTCTCTTCTTCCTAATGGATTCCCGGGGGGGTCGACTATCAAGGTGTCCTCACTTGTTTCTTCTACTCAATGTGTGGGGAGTAGCTAGTATTCCGCGGTACGAAGTGAATCATGTATAAATGTAGGTTTAGCTTTACAACATTTTGTATGCCATTTGCGGACTGGCCACTGCCTTCGTAATCAACTTTCGATCAATAAAATTTATCTTTTTCAGTAGATTGACTTGTTTTTGTTGAGATATGAGATGTTGAATTCTTGGCAGTGGAGAAATCCGCATTAAGTTTGAGGTCGGGGCAATTCTCGGGCTTTAGATGTAGCAGAGAAAACCCCATAGTACTCGGAGTCGGGGTGCTCTGTCGAGAAACTCTTTCTGAAGATTAGACTTAGTAGTGAGAAACGCTTAAGACTCAGAGTCGAGATGCTCTGTCGAGGCACTCTTTCCTAGGTTTAGACTTAGCAGTGAGAACTGTGTAAGACTCAGAGTCGAGTTGCTCTGTCGAGGCAGTATTTTCGAAGTTTAGCCTTAGCAGTGAGAACTACATAAGGCTCAGAGTCGAAGTGCTCTGTCGAGACAGTCTTTCAGAGGTTTAGACTTAGCCGTGAGAACTTCATAAGACTCGGAGTCGAGGTGCTCTGTTGATGCACTCTTTTCCAGGTTTAAACTTGGCAGTGAGAACTGCGTAAGACTCGGAGTCGAGGTGCTCTGTCGAGACACTCTTTCCGAGGATTAGACTTAGTAGTGAGAATTTGTATGACTTAGAGTTGAGGTGCTCTGTCGAGGCACACTTTCCTAGGTTTAGACTTAGCAGTGAGAACTGAGTAAGAGTCAGAGTTGATGTGCTCTGTTGAGGCACTCTTTTTGAGGTTAAGACTTAATAGTGAGAAATGCATAAGACTCGGAGTCGAGGTGCTCTGTCAAGGCACTCTTTTTGAGGTTTAGACTTGGCAGTAAGAACTGCATAAGACTCGAAGTCGAGGTGCTCTGTCGTTGCACTTTTTATGAGGTTTAGACTTAGCAGTAAGAACTGCGTAAGACTCAGAGTCGAGGTGCTTTATTGAGGTACTCTTTCTGAGGTTTGGAATTTGTTTTGAAAAGGAGTAGGCAAAAGTTGATTGACGAAATTGAAAACAACTTTATTCAGTGGTCAATGAAAGCTGGCACTTATTACATTTGCCTTGTTACGAGTTTAACTCATTTTAATGGCTTTCATATAACTTAATCAGGTGCTCCGCATTCCAAGTTCTCTTGACTGCCTTGTCCCCCAGGTCTTCGAGTCAGTAGGTCCCTAGACAGACCAATTTGGAGACCTTATAAAGACCTTCCTAATTTGGAGCAAGTTTTGCTTTCTTCGTGGGTTCGGAGATGGCGAGCCATTGAAGCGTAAGGTCGCCCTCTTTCTGATTATAGAAGTGCTTGACCCTTTGTTGATAGGTGTTCCTTCTAATAGTTGACTTTTCACGTACCTCGTCGAGGAGGTCGAGGTTGGCCCTTAGGCTTGTTGAGTTGGAACTTTTGGCAAAGCTTATGATGCGTAGATAGGGGAGACCAACCTCCAAGGGAATGACGGCTTCGGTTTCGAAAGTAAGGTTGAACAGGGACTCGCTTGTTGGGATTCCTTTATTGCTTTGGTAGGACCACAACAAGCTCGGTAACTCTTCGACCCATAGGCCTTTTGGTGAGTTGTCTAGGCATTTCTTCAATTCGTCAAGAATCTAATTGTTGGCATCTCAGCTTGGCCATTGAACTGGGGGTGCGAGACAGAAGAGAACTTTGCTGGAGCCTTAGGTTGGCACAAAATTTGTGGAATTTTTTGCCGGGGAACTGATTGCATTGTCGGTGACAAGAATCCGAGGGATACCAAATCGATAAACAATGTTCTTCCAAAAGAATTGTTGTGATTGATGCTCGGTTATGGTGGCGAGGGGTTCTGCCTTGACCCACTTGGTAAAATAGTCTATGGCGACGATGAGGAAGCGCCTCTAGCCAGTCGCTTTCGGAAAAGGGCTGATCAGGTCCATCCCCCACATCGCAAAGGGGACCAGACTGGCCAATGATTTTAGTTTGGCTTGGGGAGTGTGTCGAATGACTCCACCTTGGACAGGGGCCACATTTTCTACAAGATCCTAAGCATCTTAGAGGAGGGTCGGCCAGTAGTACTCGTGATTGAGTATTTTCCTTGCAAGTGTTCTGTTGCCCATGTGGCATATGTCGATTCCTTTGTGCATCTCTTCTAACTCGTATTTGTCCTACTTAGGATTTAGGTAGTGGAGATAAGGTCTTCTGCCCGCCTTGGTATACGAGCGTTTGAAGAGTGTGTCATCAATTAGTGTGAGCCTCTCTAAACGAGCCTGAACCTTTTTGGATTCTGATGGATCTTGGGGTAGTTCACCCACCCTTAGGAAGTTCAAAGTTGGGTCCATCCAAGTTGTTGTCCCCACGGGTGGGTCGATGCAGTTGACTTCGAGCAGTTCGGCAACTTTGATGCTGGGTTTTAAGAGAACCTCCACCAAGATAGTGTGATCTAATCCTTTGAAGGAGGAAGTAGCCAGTTTAGAGAGAGCGTTCAGCTGGGTATTCTATTCTCGAGGGATCCGTGTCACTGTTGCTTCTAGAAAATTTGAGAGAAAAAATCGAACGCGTGCCATGTACAGGATCATTTCAGGCATCGCACGCCTCGTACTCCCTAGAAATTTGATTAACGACCAGTTGGGAGTTGCTAGAAACACTTACGTGTTTGGCTCCTACTTTATGGGCCAAGAGGAGTCTTGCAATCAATGCCTCATATTCTGCCTCGTTGTTGGAGGCCGAGAAGTTGAGGCGAAAAGAGTATTGAAGAATGAAGGCATCTGGGCCCCTACGTATGACTCCGGCCCTGCTCCCGCCTTCGCAGGATAACCCATCAACGTAGAGTTCCCACTGTGGCTCGTCTTCCCAAACTTCGGATGTATCGGGAATGGTACACTTGATTATGTATTCGACGAGCGCTTAACCCTTTATTGCTGTTCGGGGCTTATAGCTGATGTCGTGCTAACTCAACTTGATGAACCATTTGATCAAACAGCCTAAAGTCTCAGTTTTATGGAGTACTTGCTTGAGGGGTAGGCCCATAATGACTTCAATGGAGTGGGCCTGGAAGTATGGGCGAAGCTTTCTCGCCGCCATCACAAGTGCATAAGCCATATTCTCTACTTTAGAGTACCAGAGCTCTGCATCGCGGAGGATCTTGATGACATAATAGATCGGCTTCTGCGACCCGCTTTCCTCCCGAACCAAGACAGCACTAAGAGCCTGCTCGGAAGCATCCAGGTATAGAGGTTTACTGAGGAGCGGGGGATTGGCCAAGTATGCCTTCAACTGGTCGAAGGCTTGTTGTTGGAGCTCCCCCCACTCGAAGTTTTTAATTACTTTGAGAGCTTTGAAGAACGACAATGACTTCTCGCCGGATTTAGAAAGAAAGAGGCCGATAGCTGCTAACCACCCAGGAGGCGCTGCACCTCCTTAACATTTCTTGGAGGGGACCTGAATTTTTTTGGGGTTGGCTTCTATTCCCTGTTGGCTGACCATGAACACAAGGAACTTTCTGCACGATACATTGAAGGCATACTTCGAAGGGTTTAGCCACATGTTGTGGGATCGAAGGACCCAAAATGCTTCTTCAAGATCTTTCTATGATCCTGACTTTTGAGGCTTTTGACGTGCATGTCGTCCACATACACTTCAATGTTTCGACTTATTTGATTTGTGAAAACCCGATTTACGAGTCTCTGGTAAGTTGCTCCAGCGTTCTTCAGCCCGAATGGCATGATGCAGTATCAATATATCCCTTGGTCGGTCACGAAAGCTGTCTTGGGGATGGCAGGAGGGTACATCCTGATTTGGTTGTAACCTAAGAAAGCGTTCATGAAACTGAGAAGCTCGTGCACGGACGTTGCATCAATGAGGGCGTCAATGCTCGGGAAGGGGAAGAGATTCTTCGGGCAGGCCTTGTTGAGATCCGTGAAGTCGATGCAAATTCTCCACTTCCCGTTGGGCTTCTTGACCAACACAACGTTGGCCAGCCACTCTGGGTAGGTCGCCCCTTGAATGAACTTGGTAGAGAGGAGTTTCTATATTTCTTCCTTAGCCGCATGTTGCCTATCAGGTGCAAATTTGCGACGCATGTGTTGCACTAGTTTGGAGTCTGGGTGGACGCTCAGCCTATGCATTATAAGATCCTTGGAGATCCCAGGCATATCCGAGGGCACCCATGCGAATACATCCCGACTTCGACAGACGAATTCGATGATATCTCAACTTAGGTCCTGAGGAAGGGATCGACTCACTTGGAACCACTTGGATGGGTCATCTTCGGAGAAGGGGACCTCTTCTAGTTCATCGATTGGCTCTGAGCCGGTCGCACTCCTTTCAAAGGGGAGATCGATTACGTCAAGGGACAAGACTGCCACCCTATAGCAGCCATGTAGCAGGTTCAGGTGGCCTCCTGATTACCTCGGATGACTATGACCCCACATTCGTTTGGGAATTTCATCGTCATGTGGTATGCTGAAGGTACTACTTGGAGGGATGTGTGGTCGAGTTGACCGAGGATAGCGTTGTAGGCGGCTTGAACATTTACCACCATGAAGTCCATGATTTCGGTTCGGGAGGTCGGAGCCTGCCCAGTGGTAACATTGAGGGTCACGGTTCCCTCTATCTGGAACCCCGTTGGCTTTAGCCTTTTCCTGGGGAGTTTTAGGGCTTCGAAGGGTGCCAGAAACGAAATTTTTATTGAGCTTTCATTGTCCACAAAGACACGGCGAACCTCGTGATTGGATAAACCAAGGCAGATGCCATGGGCATCGCAATGTAGGAGTCGGACACCTTCGATATCTTCATTGGAGAAGGGGATCAATAGCCCCATCCCCTTGTGGGGTGATTGATGGTGGACCGCATTGATTTCTCGCATGAAATCTTTGCAGGAGGTGTTTGAGTCTCCTCCCATGGGTCCACCATGGACGCAGTGGAGAATAATTAGCCCATCAACTCTCTCTGTCTGGGACCCATTTTCGGATGCTTCCTGCCCTTCGAGGAGGGGAGGCTGGCCTTGTATTTTGAGTGAACTTGGTAAGGTAGCCTCTCGTATGAGTGCTTCAATCTCCTCCTTAAGAGACCGACAGTTGTCGGTCTCGTGGCAGTGGTTCCGATGGAACCGACAGTAGAATCTTTGGTCCCTCCTCCTGTTGTTGTTGTCGGATGGGGGATGCTTGACTATCCCTTTGTCCTCAATCTCCACGAGGAAGGCCGAGAGGCTCGCAGTGAGTAGGGTGAACTTCTTGAATCGGGGGCCAAGGCAGACGCCTCTGGCCAGTGGGATCCTTTTGCAACTATTTTGGGGCCTCGGACTCATCCGCCTTCTTCTTTCCCTTCACCGGGGTCTCCTTCCAACTACCGAGATGCAAAGCTTCTTAGCTCAGATGTATTTCTCGACCGTATGGAGGAGGCTGGGGAAATAGAGGTGAGGTTTTGTGGCTAGTGAGGCCTTTAGCTGGTCATGGTAGACATTGTTTCGGAACGCTGCTGAGGCAACTCCAGTGTCGAGGGCAGAGATCGTTCGGACTTTGGCAGTGAATCTTCGAACGAAGTCTCGGAGGGACTCTCCGTCAATCTGTTTAAGGTCCAGAAGGGAAGCGCTCGTCTTCTGTGCCCTACGGCTGGTCACGAAATATGAAATGCACAAGGAAATTCTCTTTGAGTTGTTCGAAAGAGAAAATTGAACCAGGGGCGAGCTTCAAATACCATTCTCGAGCAGGGACACATAGAGTAGCTGGGAACGCATGACATAGGAGAGGATCTGATGCGCTCTGAATCATCATGAGGGTATTGACCCCTCTAAGTGATCAGCAGGATCTGTCTCTCTGTTGTATGACTTGAAATGGGGAGGCTTGAAGTTTTTTGAAATAGGAGCGTCGAGGATTCTGGTGGAGAAGGGAGGTCGGGATGGTTGACGACCCCGACCCGATCGTCCCCCGTTCTCGGCTATCCGAGCAAGGCGGTTTTCCATCTATGGAAGACATTTTCGGACATCATCCTGCTGGTTCCCGAATTTGGTCTGTAACGCCCCGAATACCAAAATACGGAAATTCGTAGCTCAACAGGATCTATCTTCATTGGAGAACAGGATCAATAGCCCCCTCCCATTGTGGGGTGATTGATGGTGGACCGCATTGATTTCTCGCATGAAATCTTTGTAGGAGGTGTTCAAGTCTCCTCCCCTGGGTCCACCATGGACGCAGTGGAGAATGGTTAGCCCATCAGCTAGCTCTCTCTGGCCTGAGACCCGTTTTCGGACGCTTGCCTGCCCTTCGAGAAGGGGAGGCTCGCCTTGTATTTTGAGTGAACTCGGTAAGGTAGCCTCTCTGTATGAGTGCTTCAATCTCCTCTTTAAGAGACCGACAGTTGTCGGTCTCGTGGCAGTGGTTCCGATGGAACCGACAGTAGAATCTTTGGCCCCTCCTCCTGTTGTTGTTGGATGGGGGGATGCTTGACTATCCCTTTGTCCTTAATCTCCACGAGGAAGGCCGAGACGCGCGCAGTGAGTAGGCTGAACTTCTTGAACCGGGGGCCAAGGCAGATGCCTCTGGCCAGTGGAATCCTTTTGCAACCTTTTTGGGGCCTCATCCGCCTTCCACTTTCCCTTCACCGGGGTCTCCTTCCAACCACCGAGATGCCAAGCTTCTTGGCTCGAATGTATTTCTCGACCGTATGGAGGAGGCCGGGGAAATCGAGGTGAGGTTTCGTGGCTAGTGAGGCCATTAGCTAGTCATGGCAGACATTGTTTCGGAACGCTGCCGAGGCAACTCTAGTGTCGAGGGCGGAGATCGTCTGGGCTTTGACAGTGAATCTTCGAACGAAGTCTCCGAGGGACTCTCCGTCAATCTATTTAATGTTCAGAAGGGAAGCGCTCGTCTTCTGTGCCCTACGGCTGGTCACGAAATGCGCTAGGAAATTCTCTTCAGGATGTTCGAAAGAGAAAATCGAACCAGGGGCGAGCTTCGAATACCATTCTCGAGCAGGGACACGTAGAGTAGCTGGGAACGCATGACATAGGAGAGGATCCGATGCGCTGTGAATCATCATGAGGGTATTGAACCCCTCCAAGTGATCAGCAGGATCTGTCTCTCCGTTGTATGACTTGAAATAGGGAGGCTTGAAGTTTTTCGGAATAGGGGCGTTGAGGATTCTGGTGGAGAAGGGAGGTCGGGATGGTTGACGACCCCGACCGGATCGTCCCCCGTTCTTGGCTATCCGAGAAAGGAGGTTTTCCATCTATGGAAGACATTTTCAGACATCATCCTGCTGGTTCCCGGATTTGGTCTGTAATGCCCTGAATACCAAAATACGGTAATTCGTAGCTCAACAGGATCTAACTTCACTTTGTACAATTTTACAAGGAATTTTGAAACTTTATTACATCAAATTCTTTTACAACAACGCAGCGGAAAATAAATGATATACAACATGATTTAACTGTACAAATTAACATCAACAACTTAAAGCAGGAAATGATCTTTAGCATCAATCATCTTTATATCTTCAAGCAAATCCAAAGCCTGCATTTGAAACTGCGGGCACGTCAGTTTCTTACAACCGACGCAAATACTATACACGGCCATCCTCGCTAGGGATGGAAAACGGGCCGGGTCGACCCGCGACCCACCCGCGACCTGCTCGTTCAACCCGGCCCACGAAATTCCAGTTCGGGTTCAGATCGAACCTGTTAATAGAAACATATCGACCCGGGTGGTAAAATAGCGAATTTAACCCGGTAAACCCGGCCCGATAACCCAGATGCACAGTACTCGACCAGACCGCGAACCCGCGGGTCGACCGTTCGCCCCGCGGGTCCAACGAGCTGATCCCCCAACCCGAGAGCCTTCAACGGCTTTTTTAACCGTTATTGTTGGTTTTTTTTTGTATTTTTTGTTTTTTGGTTTTGTTTCCCTATAAATACCCATAATACCTAAATAAAAAATTCACACCTTACTCTCTTACTCTCTCTACTATTATTTCTCAATTCATTTCAATTTGTGAACAATTCAACAAACAAGGTAGCAAGACATACACACGATCAAACGACAAATTCCGATCGTATCGAACTCAAAATTCAACTACGTCTTCAAGTCTTCAACTCTCCTTCAAGTGATCAAGTCTTCAACTCTCCTCCAAGCTCTCTTCAAGTCTTCAATTCCGGACTTCTACTTCTATTCTTATTTTTAAAGATTTTTTATATACGAGTATCACGGTGAACGGTATCAAAATTTCATATCCCACTTCTTCTAATTTTATTTTTTTGTAGTTATAACTTTTTGTATCATATTTGTGTGTTGGTTTTTTTATCTCCTCTCTCACAACCCTCTAGTTTTCTAGATTTTTTTTTGTAACTTATCGCGCCTACATTGTATTTAATTTTTTTTAAATACACTACTACATATCAACATGTCTAGATCGCGCGGTAGCGGCCGTAGCCAAAGTGGACAAGATTCCACCGGCACTTCCCGTACACCTCCAATTGTCCCACAAAATGACCCCGTTGAAGACTACCCTAATCCTCCTCCCCAACAATGGTGTACACACGATGAGTTTGTAGGAGACATAGAATTAGAAGAAGAACCACAACAACAAGCCACCGAAACAACACAATCGGCTACTAGTAGGAAAACTAGAGGGAAAAGTTGTGATTGTCATAAATTTTATGATTATATTCCGGACGAAAATATACCGGGTGTAGGTTTAAAAGTGTGTAAAACATGTTCGAAGCCATACAAATGGAAGAGGGGTGAGGGCACGAGTACAATTAAGCAACACATCCTAAATGTGCATAAAGAACTTCTTGTTGACCTACCCAAAATACAAAAAAACCAGCCCAGGACTGGTCTAGTTGATAGCCACCCTTATGATCCCGAACTTGTTTGTCGGAAAATGGCCCTATTAGTAATCAAGGAAGAGTTACCATTTTCCTATCCCGAGAGTGGGGACTTGGAAAATTTTGATCAAACCGCCTTAAACCCACATTTTAGAAGAACCCCTAGGAATACTTGCAAATCGGATTGTTTTAAAATGTACAATGAAATGGGGGAAGCTTTGATTGCAATTTTATGGAGTTTAACTTGTAGAGTTAGCTTAACATCTGATTGTTGGACAGTTTGCAACAATATTCCAATGATGGGAATAACCTGCCATTGGATCGACAGTGATTGAATTCTTCAAAAAAGAATCATCTCACTTGCCACGTTGCCCTATCCCCATAGTGGCAATGAAATTGCAAACTGTATTTTTGAAATTTGTAATGTTGTTCATATTCGCGATAAAATTATGTGTATAAGTTTTGATAATGCATCTAACAACAATGCATCAATAAGTATTTTAAAAACCGCATTAAACCCTTCATTTGACAATATTTTTCATGTTAGATGTGCATGTCATATTTTAAATTTATTCGTTCAAGATGCATTAAAAATAGCCGAACCATATATTTGAAATTAGAAATTGTGTACATTTTATTGCATTAAGTGGCATCATATTCCAAGAATGGAAAGCTTGGTGTAGGCTTAAAAATGTATCTTTTAGAAAATTTCCAAAGGATTTTAAACACCGATGGAACTCTACTTTTGATTTGCTACATGTTGTTACTGAATATAAAGCATGTATAAATGATTTTTGAATTGCAAAAAATATGCAAAATTTTGAAATGACTCTCGACGATTGGTTTTATGCCGAATCTTTGTTAAAATTTTTAGAACCTTTTTAAAACCACTACTTTCAAATATTCGAAATCTTATGAATCTACTTCTAGTAGCATTTTTATTTCAATAGTTACTATGATGCAAACTTTTAAAAAAAATGATCGATGATGCTTTTGTTGGTGATATTGTAAAACCTGCATACAAATTTTTTTGAAGTATTTTAACCCTCCTCCTATGTTGTATTGTGTTGCTACTGTGATGGATCCTCGTATCAAATTAGAAGGTACGAAGAGTTCAATTGAAATGTTTTTTAATTTACTTGGGGATGATGATAAAGAAATTGATTGCGCTTCTTTTTTAGTTAAATTTGAATCGACATTAAATAACTTGTATGATTATTATGATAGATGTTTTGCTTCTAGTAGTACAACTTCTTTAGTTAGTTCTTCTTCTGCTACTTCTAAAGGTAAGGGTAAGAGTAAATTTGATGATAGAACATTTAATTTACTTGCACAAATTCAATCAAAAAAAACTAGGACTAATCAACCAAATGAATTAAATTGGTATATCCAACAAGATTCTGAGTCCTTTAGTTCTTCACTAGATATTTTACAATGGTGGAAAGACCATGTACACACTTATAGTATTCTTAAATATATGGCTAATAATTTGCTAACTCCTCCTGTCTCTACAATTGCTTCTGAAAGTGCATTTTCTACAAGTGGCAGGGTTTTAACTGATTACCGGAATTGCTTGAAGCACCAATCGTTAGAGATGCTCGTCTGCACAGAAGACTAGATGAAGGCTGAAGATAGGACCCAAGGAAAAGCATTATCGACGTCCACAAGTCGGAGCACCTCTTCAGAAGAACAACAACAACAACAATAATAGCATCCAAAATGAAGAATTCAAGACCAACAACAAGTCAATAACAACAAATTTTAGGCCATCAATTTGAAGACAATTGTAAATAGATAAAAGAATTGTATTAAATCTTTGCTTGTTATTTAAAATTAGGAAAATTGAAGTAATTTAAAATTGTATATAAGAAATTTATTGTTGTATAAAATAAATTTGTATAAAATCTTTATTTCTTATTACAAATTGTGAAACTTGTATAAGTTGAAATCAAATGAATAATATATCAATTTTTTTGCCAATTTCACTCTTTTAATCTTATTATCATTATTATTATTTTTTATGTTTATTATTAAAATTACATTTTTTTAAGTAAAAAAAATTTTAAAAAATATAACTCTAGCCGGGCCAACCCGCGACTCGACCCGACCCGACTTGGGTTGGACCGGAAAGGGTTCACGGGTTGGGCAGGTCACGAATTCACGTCTTCAACCCGGCTCGGCCCGGCTCGTCCTGTTTTACACATCGACCCAACCCGAACCCACCCAAGTTGGGTGCAAACCCGGACAGGTTCGACCCGACCTAGCCTGCCAGACCCATTTGCCAACCCTAATCCTCGCCATGCCAAAATATAATGACTTACTTATTTTAACATACACAAACTTGAATGTAAAACAAAATATGAAAAGTGGCTATCCTAAACATGTCAGTGTATGCAAAATGCCTTAATGCCTAATGCAGGTGTTTATGCTAAAATGACCCTAATGCATACTTGTTAGGATTCTATGCATCCCATACTATATAGGTCCGAGGGCAAGCACCTACATACTCCACATTAAAGGGTTTAATCCATCGCCATGATAACTACCCGGTAATAAAACAAGTTTTAGATGTCCCACGAGTACGGATTCTAGCCCTGGAGTGCACCATCAAGCTTATATGGAAATCCTCGTCGTGCGAACTTCCTGCAAGTGTCCCTCTAGCCCCGGTATATGCATATACACTGGAGTACGGCCTACCATCCGTCCGCCTATTCATGATCCTGGAGTCCACCGTCAAACCAATCATAGTTCAGAATTTTTAATTAAGGCTCACCTCCATCGCAAGCAACCACAGTCCCAGAGTCCACCGTCAAACTGGGTCTATAGTTCCGGAGTCTACCGTCAGACTATATAGAGGTCACCCACTTACGTTTGCCCAAGTTTACTACATCTTCACTTAGTGCCTAATCCTTCTACTTAAAACATGAATAAGTTACACCACCTAGAGTTATCTCCCCTCTTACCGGACTTACACAAAAATATCAAGATAGCCCATATAGACAAATCTCAAATCAATTAATTCTTTTTATCATTTGCCGGTAATTAGATTTCGCTAACCTCTAGAAATACATCTTTTCATGTTCCAAAATCATGGGTACTCATAACCTTCAATATTCATGTATTAAAATTCAGTTTATTCACATCTTCAACTCTATTTTTTCACATCTTAATCAATTCATCTTATTCTTGTATTTATCATTCATGAATAACAAACTCAATTTTTTGTTTCTCACAAAACTATTTTCTTTCATGTTCATCCAACTTCCAACCCAATATTTATTAATGATTTAAATATCAACTCTTTAGTTTCATCCCTAGAAATTTATTATTAAAAAAAATCCATCCAATTCCTTTTTACCACAAATCAATTCTTATCCCCTTAATTATACACATTGTATATCAAATCATATCTATCACAAGATTATAACTCTTAATCCCCAAAAAATATATTTTAAATAGAGAAAAATATTTGTATTATCCTCATAATATTTTTATAATTTTTTTATATAATTTTTTGGATTTTTAAAACTCCAAAAAAATATAAAAGAACAAAAAAAATTGATTCAAAGGGAGTTGGCTCGAACCCGAGACAACGATCCCACCCCAGTCGCACGCCACGTGGCGCTCAACGGTGCTCCACACACGCGCTAACCACTTTGGACAAGTGCTTAACTGATTAATAAGGGTTTATATAATTTAAATACTCGTTCTCTGTTTATTTCTCTTTTCTTTATTTTTCAACTAATTTGTTTCCCATTCTTCTTCCCCAAATTAATACTATGAGAAATACATTCCTAAGCTCCAGAATTCTTCACTTACTGATTTAGTTATTTTTAAAGGAATTTATACCCATTTTTACACATATTCTTCTTCTAAAGTGTATATATACGAAATTTCATTAAAAACATCTATTTTCTTTTTAACAATAATATAAATTTGCACTCATATATTACCCAAAAATAATGAATTACTGATTTTATCCCTTTTATGAGAATTTAACCCTCCTTTCCCAAATGAGTCATTTTTCTCTGATGGGAAATTTTTTTTAATACAAATGCAACTATGCCAATTTTGTTATATTCATGTTAATGTAATTCTTTATTTTTCAACCATACCCCTTTTATTTTCCCAATTTGTTTCTAATTTCTCTTCACTATATACCACATTTCATATATATATATATATATATATATATATATATATATATATATATATATATATATATATTGTTGTTGTTTAATTTTGTACAAAGCGACATTCATGCAACAAAAGAAAACTCTTTTTTTTTTGCAATTGTGCCTAACACTTTTATACAGGCATTTAATTATCCCTTCTCTCATTCTAATCTTATCATTCGAATCATATACTTAAATTTAACACACAATGCATCTCATAATCTCCTACAAATAGCAATTTTCATCATTTCAACATGCATCACAATTTCATTAGTATAAATCTAGGGTTGGCATTCGGGTCGACCAGGCCGGGTCGGGTCAGACCCGCCTGGGTTGAAGGTTGACTTGGGCGGGTTCAGGTTGGGTTGGAGGCTTAACCGGGCCGGGTCGGTCCAGGTCAAAGAGCTGAATTCGCGACCCACCCAACCCATGAACCCTTTCGGGTCCATCCCGGGTCGGTTCAGGCCAGGAGGCGGGTTGGCCCGGTTAGAGAGTGATTTTTTTTACTTAAAAAAATAATTTTAATAATAAACATTCAAAATCGTAATAATAATTATAAGATTGAAAGAGTGAAATTGCCAAAAAAAATTAATATATTATTCATTTGATTTGAAGTTATACAAGTTTCGCAATTTGTAATAAGAAATAAAGATTTCACAAATTTGTTTTATACACTAACAAATTTCTTATATACAACTTCAATTTACTTCAATTTTCCTAATTTGAAATAACAAGCAAAGATTTAATACAATTTTTTAATTGTCTTCAATTTGATGGCCTTCAATTTGTTGTTGTTTACTTGTTGTTGTTGGTCTTGAATTCTTCATTTCGGTTGCTATTGTTGTTGTTGTTCTTCTTCCGGCGAGTTACTCCCACTTGTGGACGTAGATAATGCTTTTCCTTGTGTCCTATCTACAACTTTCAGCCAGTCTTCTGTGCAAACGAGCATCTCTAACGATTGGGGCTTCAAGCAACTCCTGTAATCAGTTAGAACCCTGCCACTTGAAGAAAATGTACATTCAGAAGCAACTGTAGAGACAGGAGGAGTTAGTAGATCTTTAGCCATATATTAAAGAATACTATAAGTATGTTCATGGTCTTTCCGTCATTGTAAAATATCTAGTGAAGAAACAGAAGACTCGAGATGAATCTTGTTGGTTATACCAATTTAATTCATTTGGTTGATTAGTCCTAGGTTTTTTGGATTGAATTTGTGCAAGTAAATTAAATGTTCTCTCATCAAATTTACTCTTACCCTTACCTATAGAAGTAGCAGAAGAAGAACTAACTACAGAAGTTGTACTACTGAAGCAAAAGATCTATCATAATAATCATACAATTTATTTAATGTAGATTCAAATTTAACTAAAAAAGAAGTGCAATCAATTTCAGTTTCTTCATCCCCAAGTAAATTAAAAAACATTTCAATCAAACTCTTCGTACCTTCTAATTTGATACGAGGATCCATAACGGTAATAACACAAAACAACTTAGGAGGAGGATTAAAATACTTCAAAAATTTTGTGTATGCAGGTTTGACAATATCACCAACAAAAGCATCATTTAACATTTCGTTAAAAGTTTGAATCATAGTAACTATTGAAATAAAAATGCTACTAGAAGTAGATTCATATGATTTTGAAAATTTCAAAGTTGCGGTTTTAAAAGGTTCTAAAAATTTCAACAAAAATTCGTCAAAATACCAATCGGGGGGAGTCACTTCAAAATTTGGCATATTTTTTGCGATACAAAAATCATTTATACATGCTTTATATTCAGTAACAACCTGTAGTAAATCAAAAGTAGAGTTCCATCGGTGTTTAACATTCTTTAGAAATTTTCTAAAAGATACATTTGAAATCCTACACCAATTTTTCCATTCTTGAAATATGGTGCCACTTAATGCAATAAAATGTACACAATTTCTACTTTTAAGTATATATGGATCGGCTATTTTTAATGCATCTTGAACACATAAATTTAAAATATGACATGCACATTTAACATGAAAAATATTGTCAAATGGAGAGTTTAATGCGGATTTTAAAATACTAATTAATGCATTGTTGTTAGATGCATTATCAAAACTAAAACACATAATTTTATCGCGAATATGAAAAACATCACAAATTTTTAAAATACGGTTTGCTATTTCAATTCCACTATGGAGATAGGGCAACGCGGCAAGTGATATGATTCTTTTTGAAGAATCCAATCATTGTCGATCCAATGACAAGTTATTCCCTGTAATATCCCGGACGGATATTAACTCATATAAATTATTATTTTATTATTATTTTATTATTATTTTATTTTAATTCCAAAATCGGACTATTTTGGCGATTTTCGCCGGGTTGCCCACAAACAGTGCCTACGCACGTCTATCGGTCGATGCGCATCCAAAGCGCATCAAATTGGTAGCACAACTCTCCGAAGTAATAAGAAAATTTATTTTACTATTATTTTCCAAATTAAATTATTTTTGGGAATTTTATGAGGATTTTATAAGAAAATTTTTGTATACACATACATGTACACATACACATAATTGTATGGTACTTAGTATATTATACCTAGTATATAGTATGTACTTTAGGACAATATACTTATGCTTGTCATGGCTACTTAATTAGAGAATTAGGGTTTGATTAGAAGGTTTAAGGAGGGTTGTATGCATAAGATTAGAACTAAAACCTTCTAGAAACCTTATCACTCCACCTCACTAGCCTACACCATACCCTCCCCCCCCCCCCCCCCTAAGTCATGGCCGGCCTCCTTCTTTTGAGGCTATTTTGTGCCAATGGGTGCACTTACCACCTTCTAGTTCTCCTATAAACCCCCCCTCATTCTCCTCCTTCTCTCATTTTAGAAAAACAAAAGAAAGAAAGAAAGAAGGAAAGGAAAAGAAAGAGAGAACAAATAACTTGAGAGTTTTGTTTTGTAGGTTAATAGAAGAATTCTAAAAAGCTTAGGGGAAGGAGAAGGTAGCTAGCAAGTTCTTCCACTAAAGTTAGATAAGGTGGGGGTTTCTTCACTTCCTTGATTTTTGTTTGTTTGTTGTTTGTTTGTTTGTTGTTTGTATGGTTGTTTGACTTCTTCTTCTCATCCTCTTGTTTTGTTTTCTTTGAGTTTTGTTGGGTGTATTGTTGTAGTAAGAAGTAAGAGTAAAAAGTAGTAGTAGTAACTACTAGCTTGTAAAGATCATAGCTTTATTATTGTAGTTGTTGTTTGTATGATTTTGGACTAAAGAAACTTACATATTGCATAATGTTGGACATACAACCATGGTTGGTTGTAGGACTTGATTCACATAAGCATATGAACTTCATTTTACAACCATTATGGGTTGTAGGACTCTTTATGAAACTTGGACTAATAAGAACATATGTTCTAATAAAAAGATATTTCCTTGTAAACACTAGTTGTAGAATTAATTAAAAAGATCTTTCTTTTATTTTAATCACTAGTTGTAATTAATTAAAAAGATCTTTCTTTTATTTTAATCACTAGTTGTAATTAATTAAAAAGATCTTTCTTTCATTTTTAATCACTAGTTGTAGCTAATTAAAAAGATCTCTCCTTTTATTTTAATAACTAGTTGTAGCTAATTAAAAAGATCTTTTCTTTAGTAAAGTAAAGTAAAATAAAATAATCTTTTCTTTATCACTAGTAATAAATAAGGTTAGTAAGCAACTAAGTAGTAGTATGCTAAATAATAAGTAGTAGTATGTAATAAAATGAAGTAGTAGTAGTAATAGATAGTTGTATGTTGTGATTTTATTGTGAATGAAGTAGTAGTAATAGATAGTTGTATGTTGTGATTTTGTTGTGAATAAAGTAGTAGTAGTAGTAAGTTGTATGTGGTGCTCTTGATAAGAATGAAGTAGTAGTAGTAGTAGATAATTGTGTATTATGTTTTGATTAAAATAGGAGTAGTAGTAGTAGTAAAATGTTGTAGGATTGCTTCTAAAAATAATTAGAAGCCATATCTATGCTTAGTTAGTTGTAGGATTGCTTTTAAAAATATCCTACCATGTTTACCATGCTTAGTTAGTTGTAGCTTTGCTTCTAAAAATAATTAGAAGCCATATCCATGCTTAGTTAGTTGTAGGATTGCTTTTAAAAATATCCTACCATGTTTACCATGCTTAGTTAGTTGTAGCTTTGCTTCTAAAAATAATTAGAAGCCATACCATGCTTAGTTAGTTGTAGGATTGCTTTTAAAAAATACCCTACCATGTTTACCATGCTTAGTTAGTTGTAGCTTTGCTTCTAAAAATAATTAGAAGCCATATCTATGCTTAGTTAGTTGTAGGATTGCTTTTAAAAATATCCTACCATGTTTACCATGCTTAGTTAGTTGTATCTTTGCTTCTAAAAATAATTAGAAGCCATATCCATGCTTAGTTAGTTGTAGGATTGCTTTAAAAATATTCTACCATGTTTACCATGCTTAGTTAGTTGTAGCTTTGCTTCTAAAAATAATTAGAAGCCATATCTATGCTTAATTAGTTGTAGGATGTTTATAAACTTATCCTATCATGCTTTATGTTTAGGATGTTGTAGGACTTTTGCTAAAAATATCCTACCATGATTCTATGCTTAATTAGTTGTAGGATGTTTTATAAAATTATCCTATCATGCTTTATGTTTAGGATGTTGTAGGACTTTTGCTAAAAATATCCTACCACGATTCTATGCTTAATTAGTTGTAGGATGTTTTATAAAATTATCCCATCATGCTTTATGTTTAGGATGTTGTAGGACTTTTTCTAAAAATATCCTACCATGCTTAACGTTTAGAATGTTGTAGGATTCTTTTCCCATCATGCTTGGTAATGTTGTAGGATTCTTTTCCTATCATGTTTAGTAACTCACTTATGCTAGAATTTTGTAGGATTCATTCCTAAAGTTTCCTATTATGTTTAGTGACTTAGTTATGCTTAGAATGTGTAGAATTCAATCCAAGAGTTTCCTACCATGTTTGGATAAATTTTATTGTGCCTAGAGTGTTGTAGGATCCATGATAAAATCATATACCATGCTAGTTTAATTGTTGGAAAGTGATATATCATGCTAGCTTAATTGTAAGTATTTTGCATATCATGCTAGTTTAAATTGTATGCAAATTGTATACCATGCTAGATAAATGGTAGAGAAGTGTATACTATGTTAGTGAATGACCATGATTCATGCTAAGTAAGTAGGGATCATGCAAATTATTGATCATATTAAGTTAAGGATACCCATACTAGGATGTTCATGCTTAGGGTAAAGAAACTACCCATGGCTAGTTGTGGTGACTTATGTTGGGTTCTACACCATGCTAGAGTAATACTTGCTTAGAATGTTGTAGGAGTAGGGTTAGAACTACCTACTATACCTTGGAGCATTGCTTGTTCATACTAGTTGGGTGGTGGTGGTTGGTTATGATAGGTAGTAGGCTTCCATGCTCAATTTGTAACCTACGATTGACAATAGTGGACTTTATGTTTAAGGTCGTTAGTGGTTTTCATGCTTGAGCTCAATGTAAGCATAAAGCATTAATCACAATCATACATAGGAAAATCATGGTGGTTGTGTTATATGATTGATTGTCGTAGGAAGCTGCCTGTAATTGTATGCCATACTTAAGGCGCTATAGGTTGAAGTAATAAGGATTGGGAAGACCACTAGTGATAGTTGGTCCGACAAAGGCCGTCAGGCCGCCTTCGGATCCTTCCTTAGTAGAATACCGATCATAGACTACTAGTGGATCCCTTTGTTGCTTCTAATAGTAGAAGATTAAGTTTGTTAGTAAGCACGTTTGGTTGCTTCTAGGATTGATTACCTGTATGGTTGTTTGCGCACGGTCGTGCTCGTACGTGGCTCGACTGGCCCGTATGTAGCTGTGGGTCTCATACGTAGCTTAGTCGGCTCGTATGTAGGTTATTTCTCGTACGCGGCCCGACCGGCCCGTGCGTAGCTGTTAGTTTCATACGCGGCTTATTTGGCTGGTATGTACGTGGTTATCTCCTACGAGGCCCGCCTGGCTCGTAGGTAGTTATTGTTTCATACGTAGCTTAGTTGGCTCGTATGTGGTTATTACTCGTGTATAGCTTGTTAGCTAGTACACAGTTAGTTGTGCTGTCTAGGGTGATGTTACCACCCTAAGGGCTATCGACCATCAAGACATATGTTTCTACCCTAAGGAACTGTGGAGGAGTCACTCCTTGTGTACCGTCGAATTTTAACCAGGGTAGGTTAATCGAGGACCGGAGCATAGATAGAATCCAAGTCTAGGGTAGCGACATGCGTGTATATTCGCACAGCCAAAGTCTTGGATCGATGAGCCATGAACCAGATCCTGAGGGATTCTGGTAAGCCTAGGTTGAGCGGCCTAGTAGAGTTGTCTTGCGAAGCCTAATTTAAGGCCTAGCATGTTGTGTTATAATGTTGTCATTCCTAGGATCGTTCGAGTCAGGGACATCACTAGGATAGTGACATACAAGGATCAGTTTACTTAAACCCTTTTGCCGGGAGAGAAGGGTCAGTCGTAGGGGGCCCCTTACACTAACTCGTCCCTTGAGGCAGATCATAGGTGGTGTACTGGGTTGTACCTTCCCGTCAAAGGGATACGTACGGTGCCGTCTCACAAGTTGAGGACACGGGTTGCGTATCTCGCGCTGTTAATTCCTGAAGTACCGTGGCTAGGGGTGCCACAGGATGCATTGTGCAGTCCTGCGCTTGCGATACCCCAGAGGGTGCCACAGGGTAGGCTTTGCGCTACCCTGCGCTTGCGAAACCCTATAGTGTGATTTTTGGAAGGACACCCGATACATTGGGTTCGTCTAATTTGAGTGAGGTCCGGTTAGCCGGGTCGCGGTGGCGAACATAGACACCACGGGCGAAATGCAACAGTGGCACATGACCACATCTGCAGCTTCGCGAGTCACGTGTAGTTGTCAGGAACAGGTTGTGTGCAATTAGAATTCATAACGCGGGTTCAATCCCTATATATGGAGAAACGGCTTGAGATGGAGCCACATGTAGTATGGGCTACATGTTGCTTTCGGAGACTTGCTGACATTAGAATAGGAAGCATCCTAGTTATACCTTCCCGTCAAAGGGATATGTACGGAGCCATCTCACAGGTTGAGGACACGGGTTGCGCATCTCGCGCTGTTAATTCCTGAAATACCGTAGCTGGGGTGCCACAGGATGCATGGTGCAGTCCTGCGCTTGCTAGACCCCAGAGAGTGCCACAGGGTAGGCTTCGCGCTGCCCTGCGCTTGCGAAACTCTATGGTTTGATTTTGGAACGATGCCCGATATACTGGGATCGAGTGAGGTCCGGCTTGCCGGGTAGTAGTGGAAAACGGAGACACCATAAGCAGACTGCATAAGGGGACTTGACCTCTTCTGCAACCTCACAGAGTCATGGAGTATTGTCAGGAACAGGTTGTGTACAATTAGAATTCATAACGCGGGTTCAATCCCTATATATGGAGAAACGGCTTGAGATGGAGCCGCATGTAGTATGGGCTGCATGTTGCTTTCGGAGACTTGCTGACATTAGAATAGAAAGTGTCCTAGTTCTATTTAAATATTGCATTAGAGTCTAGTCATAGCACTCACGTACACTTAAACTACACCATTGTTATATTTTGTATATTGTTTGGAAGATTCGCTGCTATATGATCAGCCTTTAAGCGTCAGTGAATACTGACGTCCCCACTTCCATAGGTACTGGATCGCCGAAGTACAAAGGCGAGATTCAGGAGGACTCAAGGCAAGGAAAGCAAGGAGTCAGTGTATGTTTAGTTCCGCTGCAGTATATGTACTGGTTATGTATTAGTTGAGAAGTACTCTGATGTAAGATGTTGAAGGTTGTAATACTTAGAAATGTAAAGGAAATATTGTAACTCCATTGTAAGGTATTACAGTTGTACAATATTCAGACTTGTAACACATTGTGTATTGAATAAAAAGTTTTAAATTCTCCTGTTTTTCTGTGTATTGTGACTAATTGAAGAAAAGGTCTTGGCTCGTGTCACGGTTTCCCAGTGTCGGAAATCGGGGCGCTACATTCCCATCATTGGAATATTGTTGCAACCCGTCCAACAATCCGAAGCTAAACTAACTCTAAAAGTTAAACTCCTTAAAATTGCAATCAAAGCGTCCTTCATTTCATTGTACATTTTAGAGAAATCCGATTTGCAAGTATTTCTCGGGATTCTGTTAAAATGAGGGTTTAAGTCCATTTAATTAAAATTTTCCAAGTCCCTACTATCGGAATAGGAAAATGGAAACTCTTCCTTTATTACTAATCGAACCATTTCCCGACGAACTAGATCAGGATCAAGTTATTTAATGTAGATTCAAATTTAACTAAAAAATAAGAGTAATCAATTTCAGTTTCTTCATCCCCAAGTAAATTAAAAAACATTTCAATCAAACTCTTCGTACCTTCTAATTTGATACGAGGATCCATAACGGTAATAACACAAAACAACTTAGGAGGAGGATTAAAATACTTCAAAAATTTTGTGAATGCAGGTTTGACAATATCACCAACAAAAGCATCATTTAACATTTCGTTAAAAGTTTGAATCATAGTAAATATTGAAATAAAAATGCAACTAGAAGTAGATTCATGTGATTTTGAAAATTTTAAAGTTGAGGTTTTAAAATGTTCTAAAAATTTCAACTAAAATTCGGCAAAACACCAATCGGGGGGAGTCATTTCAAAATTTGGCATATTTTTTGTGATACAAAAATCATTTATACATGCTTTATATTCAGTAAAAACCTGTAGTAAATCAAAAGTAGAGTTCCATCGGTGTTTAATATCCTTTGGAAATTTTCTAAAGGTACATTTGAAATCCTACACCTCCATTCTTGAAATACGGTGCCACTTAATACAATAAAATGTACACAATTTCTACTTTTAAGTATATATGGATCGGCTATTTTTAATGCATCTTGAACACATAAATTTAAAATATGACATGCACATTAACATGAAAAATATTGTCAGATGGAGAGTTTAATGCGGATTTTAAAATACTAATTGATGCATTGTTGTTAGATGCATTATCAAAACTAAAACACATAATTTTATCGCGAATATGAAAAATATCACAAATTTCTAAAATATGGTTTGCTATTTCAACGCCACTATGGAGATAGGGCAACGCGGCAAGTGAAATGATTCTTTTTTGAAGAATCCAATCATTGTCGATCTAATGACAGATTATTCCCATCATTGGAATATTGTTGCAACCCGTCCAACAATCCGAAGTTAAACTAACTCTAAAAGTTAAACTCCTTAAATTTGCAATCAAAGCGTCCTTCATTTCATTGTATATTTTAAAATAATCCGATTTGCAAGTATTTTTCGGGATTTTTCTAAAATTAGGGTTTAAGGCCGTTTGATTAAAATTTTCTAGATCCCTACTCTCGGGATAGAAAAATGGTAACTCTTCATTTATTACTAATCGGGCCATTTCCTGACGAACAAGATCATGATCATAAGGGTGGCTATCAACTAGACCGGTCCTAGGATGGATTTTTTGTTGGCCGGGTAGGTCAACAAGAAGATCTTTATGCACACTTTGGATGTGTCGCTTAACTGTACCTATGCCCTCACCCCTCTTCCATTTGTATTGCTTAGAACATGTTTTACAAACTTTCAAACCTATACCCGGAGTTTTTTCGTCCGGGATATAATCGTAAAATTTATGCCAATCATTGCTTTTCCCTCTAGTTTTCCTACTACTAGGGGGTTGTGTTGTTTCGGTTGCTTGTTGTTGTGTTTCCTCTTCTAATTGTATGTCTCCTCCAAACTTATCGTGTGTACCCCATTGTTGGGTAGGAGGATCGTGGTACTCTTCGGCGGGCTCATTATGTGGGACAATTGGTGGCCTACGGAAAGTGCCGGTGAAATCTTGCCAACTTTGGCTACGACCGCTACCGCATGATCTAGAGATGTTTATATGTAGTAGTGTATGTAAAAAAAAACTACACAATGTAAGTGCGATAAGTTACAAAAAAAAATATAGAAAACAAGAGGGTTGTGAGAGAGAAGATCAAAAAACCAATATTCAAACAAGATACCAAAAATTATAACTACAAAAATAATAAAAATTGAAGAAGAGAGATATGAAATTTTGATATCGTTCACCGTGGATACGCGTACATAAAAAAATGCGTGAAAATAAGAATAGAAGTAGAAGTAGAAATCCGGAATTGATGACTCGAGGTGAGCTTGGAGGAGAGTGGAAGACTTGATCACTTGGAGTTGGAGGAGAGTTGAAGACTTGAAGACGTTGTTGAATTTTGAGTTCGATACGATCGAAAATTTGATCGTGTATATGTCTTGCTACCTTATTTGTTCAATTGTTCACAAATTGAAATTAATTGAGTAATAGTAGTAGAGAGAGTAAGAGAGTAAGGTGTGAATTTTTTGTTTGAGTTTTGGGGGTGTTTATAAAGTTTAAAAAAAACACACAAAAAAAAAACAAAAAACCATCGAAAACGGCTAGAACAGCCGTTGATAACGGCTCTGTTGTATAGTAACGGTCTTGAGACCGTTGGACCTGCGGGTCAAACGGTTCGCAACCCGCGGGTCGAGGGTCGACCCGCGGGTTGGCGGGCAAGTTGGCCTATTTTTCGCGGGTAACCAGTCCGGGTTATACGGGTTGGCTTAGGTGTTTTTGTGACCCAGGTCGACCCGTTAACGTTAACGGGTTCGACCCGAACCCGAACCGAGGTTTCGCGGGACGGGTTAAACAGGTGGTTCGTGGGTCAACCCGACCCGTTTGCCATCCCTATAAGAATCGTTAGACTAGGCTAACATTTTCCACATAACACCTAATCATGATTTCTAAACTAATTAGAAAACAAGCAAGACACCCACCTCTTTTTGTTGCACAAATGAAAATCTCCTAAAGGAAAACTCCTACCTCCACTCCAATGGCCAAGCACTCCTCCTAGCAAAAGCAACTCCAAGCCTCTAAGGAAAGCAACCCGAAATCTCTAGCTCTCTTTCTTTTCCTCTCTCTTAATTTTCTTTAGTTTAGGTGCAACGTGCAAATGACATACAATAGGGGGGGGGGGGATTATATAGGAAAATTTTGTGGCTAGGATTAACCCTACTACCCAAATTGTAACCCCTATTTCTGTACATACATATTTTCCGAATATTTCTGAATTTCGATATTTATTAATTCAGTATTTGTTAAATTCGGGTTGGATTTTATATTAAAATATTTTCTTATAGACAATTATATTTATTTTCGAATGATAAAGTATTTTGACTTTGTTTTCTGTTTCCAATTGATCGACTATTTATATTTTAGCCCAAATCTAATACGTTATTACTATTTGGATTTTAATGAATTTGTTACTTAAATCATATTTTGATATATATATATATATATATATATATTATTATTGTTATTATTACTATTGTAATTATTGCTATTGCTATTACTATTATTATTATTATTATTACTATTATTATTTGGTTGTTCATGATTTAATGTACATGTATATATGTATGTTTTATAAACCCTATAATCCTAATTATTTCCCTATTGAATTTAAACCCATTTATTACCCATTAACCCACCTTTCTTTTTGGATCCAATCTATTAACCCAACTACCCTAAAACCCATAACCCTATTTATATATAACCCCTAATCACTCTAAACCCTACCCCTACTGTACAAACACAGCTGCCTATCCCCACTGTTCCTCCATCCCCTACCTCTCGACCCCTCCATTGCTACTCTTTCACAGACCCACCGCCTCTTCATCTCCCCGTCATCCTCTTCCTCTTCGTCGCTGCACCCAACACTCCTGCCATCATTGAGCTCCGAAACCCATCATCCTCCTGCCATCACCTCACCTTCGAGCCCACCATCGCCTTTGTCCTCTTCCCCATTCATCAACCCCCCTCCCCCGCATTGACCTCGCCTCACCACCTTACCCATTACCCACTACCTTGTGGCATCATCCTCATTTGCACCCCCCTTTGTCGCCTTGCCATTGCCGAATCCCTGAGCTCCGTCATTGCCATCGCTCCTCTGTTCTCTTCTGAAAACAGAGCTCTGATCCACTTCGCCCTCATCCTTCAACCTCCGCTAGTGCCCTACCGTCCAACCCATCATAGTGCTGCACACCTCGGCAACCCCGCCCTGTACATCGCTGCCACCATCCAGTCGAGCCTCGCCATTGCCGAGCTTCGAAGCTCCATAGTCCATAAGCCACCAGTCGAGTCCCCCATCGAAGCTCCACCCTCCGAACACCTCCAGTCGTCGTCGACTGCTCCCCAGTCCCAGCCTCGCACATAGCTTCCGTCGAAGCCCTCCCACCTCTATCAGTGTTGTTTGATCTAGGGGAGATTGATCATTGAATCTGAGCCGTCCGATCTAGAATTGATCATCACCTTGATCTCATCCGATTGAGATCAGATCAGCATCAAGATCAGATCAGAACCGTCGATCGCGATCATCATCATCATCAAGCTCTTGGATCTCAGCCGTCCGACCATCTTGAACTTGATCGTCATTAAGATTCGCACCGATCTGATCTATCTGATCTCGATCGTCGATCAACGTCCTCATCCAATCAAGGCAAGTGATATGGCTAAAAATGGGGTTAAATCAGAACCGTCCAAATCAGGCACGAATCTTAAAGCCTGAGTGTGAAAAGGTAATTTCACCTACAAATGGGTCTGAAGCGGGTACTGGGTCTTCTCCTCTAAGACCCATCAACCCGCAAACGGATCCATCTCAGCTGGGTGCGGGTTCCAACCTGCAATGAACTCAGTCCATCAGGATAGACTTAGGGTTTCTGATTGCGTTCAATAACGGCCTTGATTCGCTTTATCCTTCACTGGGAATTAGGGATTACATTCCTAATTTGATCCCAACGGCGACTATTAAGAGGTAATGAATCTTTTGCCAATTTATACTCTTTCATAATCTTCTCTGATTACTGACTTGAGCGTCGGAGGGTGCGTCGCCGGGATCAACCCCGGCGTATCGCACTTTTTGCAGGAGAACAAGGGAGTCAACGGTCAAACTCCAGCGGAACAGGTTTCAGGTTTGCTATTCAGTTTTCCTAAGAATCCACAAATACTATCTGTTTGCCCCTACACCAGATTCAGCGGTAACAGATTGGCGCCGTCTGTGGGAACCCACGAATAGCGATCCTTCCTCTTCCCGTCGGTCAGATCTCCTCAAGCCATGCCTCCAAGGAAACTAAGATCTAGAGGGTCCAACCGTGCACCCACTCCTCCTCAACCACAACAGGAGATCCCTCTCCAAACTGTCCAGCCAACGGGACCCTCTCCTTAGCCTAATCAGGTCCCGCAACAGGAACAACCTCCTCCTCAGAATCTTCAACCCCCTAGGGGTCAAGCCGGGCCTCCGAAATGCCGGCACGGGGGGATCCCGTCCCAATCCTCAGATACAACCTCTCCAACATGATCACGTCTCCGTGCACAACCTCTCTACTGATTCCATGGCATCTCACAATCCCCGAGCAACCGATGACCTCCACAAAACTTTAGAAAATCAGCGCAAAGAAGAGGATCTTCACCGCCGTTTGGATGAAAGGCGGGCCGGAGAGGGAGCCTCCCGCCAACACCGTCCAAATGAGCAATCTCCTCATTGCCGGGAATATAGAAGGTCCCCTCCTCGCAGAGGGTGGAGAGAGTCCCCAGACCACCATAGGAGAAGACCCCATTCTCCTGCTGGTCAGGCAACTCCCGAGCAAGATGAGGCGCCCATCACTCGTGCCGAGTTCCAGCAATTCCAAGCAACCATCTTACAAGCCCTCAATCTCCGATCCAACAACAAAAATGCTCAGAGGGTCCCCACTCCTCCGATCCGAAGTCCTCGCCAACGGTCCCTAACTCCCCCCCAGCTCCTAGCAACCCCCAGCACATTCCTAGTCCTCGCCACTCCAGGAGCTACCGTCATCGTAGCCCCCGCTCTCCCTCATACGAAGACGAGTCCAGAGGCTCGTTTGACTACCGTCGAAGGGATGACACTGTCTATCGTCGTCTCCACGAAATGGAAAGGCACTTGGGTCAGCTAGACAGAGAAAAAGAGCTGAGAGGAAGGACCCTTCGCCCAAGTCGACCTTTCTATCGAACCATCATGGAGGCGCCCGTTCCAATAAGCTTCAAGCCTCCCCAATTCGAGACTTATTCCGGGGAGTCCGACCCCGTCGACCACATCGAAAGCTTTAAGACCCTCATGCTCATCCACCAAGCTTCTGATGCTCTGCTGTGTAAGACCTTCCCCGCTACCCTCAAGGATCCAGGCCCGAGAATGGTACTCTCGCCTCGCCCCATCTTCGATATTCTCTTTCGAGCAATTCGAGACCCTCTTCGTCACCCACTTCGTGAGTAGCCGCTGAACTGAGAAGACCAACATTTCGCTACTCTACCTTAACCAGAAGAAGGGTGAGAAGCTGAGAGACTATGTAAAAAGGTTCACCGCGGAAGCTAGGTTTATTGCTTCCCTCGACCAGTCGGTCGCTGCAGCAGTGTCCCAATCAAACGTCCTTAATTCTAGCCTCCGCTCCTCCCTTGCCAAGAAGCCCCCGTAGAACTTCTCCGATCTCCTTCTCCAAAGCGAGAAATATATTCGGGCCGAGGAAGCTGAGCACCGCCCCAACTTTGAGTGGCCCTTCCTCCGGGTCCAAGAGAAAGGGAACAGAAGAAGGAGCCAAGAAGCTCCAAAAGGATAATGGCGGTCAGCGCCGCCCTCTCCCCAGATTTGAGAAATTCACTCATCTTAACGCCAACATTTCCACTATTCTCATGGAAGTAGAGAAGGAAGAGGTGATACCTCCTGCCCTGAAGATGAACACCCCTGGCAAGAAAAGGGACAAAGAGAAATGGTGTCGCTATCACCGGGACCATGGCTGTGACACCAATGACTGTTGGGCCCTGAAGAACGAGATCGAGGCCCTCATCCAGAGGGGGCAGCTGGCCAAATTCGTGAGAAAAGACCAAACCGGCCTTTCTCCTCCTCCTCGGGGGGCTAACAAGCATCCGGAACGACACGGAGAGACACCCGAATTCGAAGAGGAGCGTGTCCTACACCTCATTCATAGGGGCCCAATGGGGGGCTCCTCCAACTCCTCTCGAAAGGCTTTCATAAGGGAAGTTAATTCAGTACATGGCATGCCTCCCCCTAAAGGCCTCGGAGTACCCGTCACATTCTCAGATGAAGACCTGGTAGGCATCCGAACCCCCCATTGTGACGCACTAGTCATTAACCTCCATATGGCGAATTTTAAAGTGGATAGGATCCTAGTGGACAATGGCAGCTCCGTTAACATCCTCTTCCTCGATGCTTTCAAAGGACTCAAGCTATCTCGGGATAGAACTTAAGCCCACCGGCTACACACTCCACGGGTTCACGGGAGTGCTAGTGACTATCGAAGGGGTGATCACCCTTGACATAACCGCTGGCAAAACTCCTACTACCCGAACGGAGCCGATGGACTTCATGGTCGTCTATGTCCCCGCCACTTATAATGTGATCCAAGGCCGACCCGGTCTAGCTGCTCTTGAAGCCGTCCCTTCCGCTTATCACCTCAAGATGAAGTTTCCCACCCGGGCAGGAGTAGGGAAAGTGAGAGGCAGTCAGGAGATGGCCCGCAAATGCTACATGACCTCTACTGGAGGTCCAGTCCTCTCCCTCGAAACACTTGAAATCCCCCAAGAAAGTGTCCGACAAACGTCCGAGCCGCGGTGGATGAATTAGAGGAAGTGCTCTTCTCTGAGCAAGATCCGAGCCACAAGTTCTTTATCAGTAAGACCCTCCCATTTGCCCTATGCTCCGACATAGTCCGGTGCATTAAAAAGAACCACGATCTCTTTGCCGGGTCGGCCGCCGACATGCCTGGAATTTCCAAAGAACTCCTAGTTCACCACCTCAGCATTGCTCCGGGGTCCAAACCGGTCCAACAGAAGAGGCGCAAGTTTGCTCCCGAGCGCCAGCAGGCTATAAAAGAGGTAGTGGACAAGCTCCTAAATGTTCGGTTCATACAAGAGGTTAATTACCCCGAATGGCTCTCGAATGTTGTGATGGTAAAGAAGGCCAACGGGACCTGGAGAATTTGCATCGACTTTACCGACCTGAACAAAGCAGGCCCCAAAGATCCATTCCCCCTTCCAAGAATTGACACCCTGATTGATGCCACTTCGGGCCATGAGCTTCTCAGCTTCATGGACGCTTTTTCCAGATACAATCAAATCCGCATGTTCCCCTCAGATATCCCGAAGACCTCCTTTATTACCGATCAGGGCCTTTACTGCTACAGGGTGATGCCTTTCGGGTTGAAGAATGCAGGCGCCACCTATCAATGCCTCGTTAACAAAGTCTTCCAAAATCAGATCGGCTGTAACATGGAGGTGTATGTTGATGATATGCTTGTGAAGAGCATTCGTGGGGCCGACCATATCACCGACCTGCAGCAGGCATTTGACGTGTTAAGAAAACATGATATGAGGCTCAATCCGAACAAGTGTGCGTTCGGAGTCACGTCGAGAAAATTCCTGGGCTTCATGGTCAGCCAAAGAGGGATCGAAGCCAACCTCGAGAAGATTAAGGCCATACTGGATATGGCTCCTCCCAAAAATATAAAAGAAATTCAGAAGCTAACCGGGCGCCTCGCAGCAATAGGGTGCTTCCTTTCCAACTCAGGGGAGAAGTGTCTTCCCTTCTTCAAGGCTCTCAGGGGGGCTAAGGGCTTCGAATGGGGTCAGCAACAGCAGGAGTCGTTCGATCAGCTTAAAGCCTACCTGGTCAACCCCCCTCTCCTCAGCAAGCCTATCCCTTGAGAAACACTCTACCTCTGCTTAGCTGCCTCCGAACAAACCCTCAGCGCTATCTTGGTGAGGGAAGAAGACAAGGCTCAGAAGCCCATCTATTACGTAAGCAAGGTACTTCATGATGCCGAGCTTCGTTACCCAAGGCTAGAGAAGATGGCATACGCCTTGGTTATGGCGGCTAGGAAGCTTCGCCCGTATTTCCAGTCTCACTCGGTGGTCGTTCTTACCGACCAACCGCTGAAGCAAGTTCTGCACAAGCCAGGGACCTCTGGCCGCCTCATGAAGTGGTCGACCGAGCTGAGCCAGCATGATATATCCTATCAACCTCGGACCGCGATCAAGGCTCAGGCCTTAGCTGAATTCATAGTTGAAAGCACCATTCCCGAGGTCAGTCAAGCGGAAAATGGACCTCCTATTTGGACGGTATATGTTGATGGATCCTCTTGTACCGAAGGGAGTGGAGCCGGGGTTATTCTGGCCGGTCCCAATGACTTCGTCCTCCAATACTCCCTCCACATCAACTTCAAGGCCTCCAACAATGAAGCGGAATATGAAGCCCTTATAGCCGGTCTCGGAATGGCTCGCAAGGCCGGGGCACAATGCCTCCGCATATTTAGTGACTCTCAGCTGGTCGTGAATCAAGTCCTGGGTGAGTATGAAGCGCGAGATGACCAAATGGCTAAGTATCTAGCTAAGGTCCAAAATTTTATGGCTCTCTTCGAAGAGGCACTTATTCGGTGGATCCCCACGGAGGAAAATGCCCAAGCAGATGCTCTCTCCAAGTTAGCCTCCTCCTCCCTCCAAGGTCTTGAGCAGACCGTCTTGATTGAAGTGCTCCTGAAGCCGAGCATAGAAGAAGAAACTTCTGACACCATGGAGTCGCTGCCTGTTCAACTTCAAGATAATTGGATGAAATCCCTGGTAGAATTCCTAAGGGATGGGCTCCTCCCCGAAGACCCTAAGGAAGTTCGCCGAGTCAGAACCAGAGCGGAGCGGTACAACATTGTTGAGGGGGTCTTGTACAAACGCTCCTTCACACAAGTTGACGGCAGACCTTATCTGAGGTGCCTCTCCCCCGAACAAGCCACATACGCCTTGCAAGAACTTCACGAAGGCATAGGCGGAGCACACTCAGGTTCTAAATCACTTGCTTAAAAGGTGTTGAATTATGGATACTTCTGGCCTACCCTTCTCCAAGACACCGAACGACACGTTCGGCAATGCAGCTCTTGTCAAAAGCATTCGAACATTCGTCGCCTACCTCAAGCTCAGCTCATCTCCCTATCAAGTCCGATCCCCTTTGCAATGTGGGGGATGGATTTACTAGGGCCATTTCCCCCAGCTCCTGGCCAACTTAAGTTCTTAGTCGTGGCATTCGACTACTTTTCAAAGTGGATAGAGGCCGAGCCCTTGGCCACAATCACCGAGAACAAAATACTTCAATTCTTCTGGAAGAGCATCATCTGCAGGTTCGGTGTCCCTCGAGTCCTTATAACAGACAATGGAACACAATTTATAGGGGCCGCATTCCGAGCTCTATGTGAAGACCTCGCCATC
Source organism: Hemerocallis citrina (assembly GCA_017893485.1). Classification (NCBI taxonomy): domain Eukaryota; kingdom Viridiplantae; phylum Streptophyta; class Magnoliopsida; order Asparagales; family Asphodelaceae; genus Hemerocallis; species Hemerocallis citrina. The sequence goes on from CM030362.1 coordinate 217,119,240, forward strand.
CAACAACGCTTCTCCTCCGTCTCCCACCCACAGTCAAATGGTCAAGTAGAAAATGCCAACCGACAAATCCTCTTCGGTATTAAGAAGAGGCTGGACAAGTCCGCTAAAGGCTTATGGGTCGATCAGCTTCCTAATGTACTCTAGAATTACCGCACTTCCAAACGGACCCCTACAGGAGAGTCACCATTTAATCTCACCTATGGGTCTGAGGCCGTGATCCCCCTGGAAGTCGGTGTACCCTCTCCTTGCCTCATTGCCTATGAAGAAGAGCAGAATACCAAGGAGCTTCGGGCGAATTTGGATCTGATTGATGAGCTTCGTGAAAGAGCCTCGATTCACCAACAAAGCTACTGAAGGAGGATCGAGCTGGCCTACAACAAGAGGGTCCGTCCCACCAACCTCAAAGAAGAGGACTTGGTCCTTAGAAAGTTAGCTATATCATTCCCCAACCAGAAGAACAAGCTGGCCCCAAATTGGGAAGGACCCTACAAGATCACCAAAGTGGTTCGGCCCGGGACATACCGTCTAGAAGACCTTGAAGGAAGAGAGATTCCCAGGACATGGAATGCTGACCATCTCTTGAAGTACCAAGAGAGCACATGAACACCTCTCCGAGTACCCTCAAATGTCGAACCATTCCTTTCCCTTCACTTGTAATTTACTTTTGCTTCTTTATTTCTCCAATGTAATAACGGCTCGCAACTTAGAAGCAGCCGACTATTAGTTTTCAATAAAGAACATCTTGCTTCCTATCTTACTTGTGAATTTCTTGTATCTCTCTATTTTTACCTTCTTTATACCCAAACGACGAGTTCGGAGTCCAAGACTTGGCTCGACACCGCTTTGCAAGCTCGCTCTTAAGCTAGCTAGAAGCGGTTCGCCATTCGGAATTGCTCCCACAACTGTTGAAACAAACTCTAACGACAAGTTCGGAGTCCAACACTTGGCTCGAATTTGCTTCTCAAGCTCGCTCTTAAGCGAGCTAGAAGCAGTTTGCCATTCAGAATTGCTCCCACAACCGTTGAAATAAACTCTAACGACGAGTTCGGAGTCCAACACTTGGCTCGACTCCGCTTCGCACGCTCGCTCTTAAGCGAGCTAGAAGCGGTTCGCCATTCAGAATTGCTCCCATAAACATTGAAACAAACTCTAACGACGAGTTCGGAGTCTAACACTTGGCTTGACTCCGCTTCGCAAGCTCGCTCTTAAGCAAGCTAGAAGTGGTTCGCCATTCGGAATTGCTCCCACAACCGTTGAAACATTCTCAAACGACGAGTTCAGAGTCCAAAACTTTGCTCAACTCCGCTTCGCAAGCTCGCTCTTAGGCGAGCTAGAAGTGGTTCGCCATTCGGAATTGCTCCCACAACCGTTGAAACATTCTCAAACGACGAGTTTGGAGTCCAAAACTTAGCTCGACTCTGCTTTGCAAGATCGCTCTTAAGCAAGCTAGAAGTGGTTCGCCATTCGGAATTGCTCCCACAACCGTTGAAATATACTCTCATTTCGCCACAGAGCGCGAAATCCTTACAACTAAACTATACATGGGAGAAGCTGATGCTAGGTATACGATTCGTATGCATCTCTTGATCCTCGCGGATTGGAAGGTCATTGATATGAATTTGCTATATTCTTCGTGTTTCCTCGAGAGAAGGTATCAGCTTCAAACATGAACTTGTTAGAGGATTCGGTGAATTCCCAGCCTGAACAGTCCTCAACTTTTTCACAAGGCGAAGTCGAAGGTCCCCGACCGGCCTAGTCCTTAAGAAAATACCGGACTATGAAATCACCACTAGAATCTCGTATATTGCCGACCCATGACCAGGACCCTGAGGAGCTAACCTCTAGTTCTTATGGTTCGTTTAAAAGTTGAAGTAATCCTCCAATAGGCGGCTCTCCATTGCAAGGAACTCCTCCTCACAGATTTAGGAGCCAACAGGTTCGATGCAGTGCTCAGCTCGCCTAGTCTTACTGTAGACTTCGGCACACATTGCCAAGCGATCCTGGCACCGACGCCCAAACAAGCAAAAACCTTGCTCTAAACTTCGGTACACATTGCCGAGCGCTCCTGGCACCGACTCCCAAACAAGCAAAAATCTTGCTATGGGCTTCGGCACACATTGTCGAGCACTCTTGGCATCGACTCCCAAACAAGCAAAAACCTTGCTCTAGACTTCGGCACACATTACCGAGCACTCCTGGCACCGACGCCCAAACAAGCAAAAATCTTGCTATGGACCTCGGCACGGCTAGTCGAGCGCTCCTAGCACCGACGCCCAAATAAGCGAAAAACCTTGCTCTGGGCTTCGGCACACATTGTCGAGCGCTCTTGGCACCGACGCCCAAACAAGCAAAAAACCTTGCTCTCGACTTTGGCACACACTGCTGAGCGCTCTTGGCTCCGAGGCCCAAACAAGCGAAAGTTTATCTCCGGACCTCGGCACTCTAAAGACAGTCACGAGTAACACAACAATAAAAAGGGTTCAAAAATGCACAAGTTCAAGAAAGAAAAAGCATCATTTCGATTAAAGGCGGGGAGGCAATTACAAAGCGGCATCTTCTCTACAACCGAGCTACAAGACTTCCAAAAGCAAAAACTATAACGCCGACTCGTTACACTTAGGCGAAATACAAAACTTGAAAAACAAAAAATCTTCAGCGCTTCCTTGGCACAGGGATATTTCGCTTCAAAGACACCCAAGGGCGGCGACGCTTGACCCCGGTACTCGTCCCTAAACCGGCGAATTAAGAAGTGTCCTCGGCGCTGCTCCTGACAGTTGCCCCAACAGATGCCCCGCTCGATGAAATTGCCACACCACTTTAGGCATCACCCGGACTTGGTCGACCTATGGGAGAACGTGTCGCGAGCTCATAAAACGAAATGCCTCGCTCACCCTCCTCACGAGTGCATGAAGTGCTCTTAACATTAATTGGCCCCGAGTGCGGCTTTAGGCGAGCCACTTCAACCACCAACTCGGCGATCCTCTGTTTTAGATACTCGTCTCCTGCGTCTACCTCGAAGCGAGGAGGCACGGCGGAGCCGGAATGCTGGGGCAACCGATGATAATCTGGCGGAGGTGAGTGACTTCGATGCCCCTATCCACTGTGGCTCTTTTCAACGCATCGACCTTCGCTGTCAGCTCGTTACGTTCGGTCATCAGCCTGCCCACTGCCTTGGTCAGCTTCTCTTCCTTCGCCAGAAGTTCGGCCTCCATAATCTGCAAGTGGTGTAATTCGGTGAGCATATCGTCCCTCTCTGCTGTCATCTTCGACAGGGAAAGCTGGAGACACTTCAACCTTAGCCCGTTGGTGAAGGCTGTCGACGAGCCATCCTCCTCGTCCATATAAGGGATATCGGTGAGCCGACCCTCTACTCGCCGAATCTCAATGTCCCGTTGGCTCAAGATCACCTGCAAGTGGTTCTGCTCGCTCTCAGCCATGCGCAACCCTAACTCGACCTCATAAAGGCACTCTCAACACCTGGCCAGACTCAACCTCATCGACCCCATGCTATCCTCGGAACCAAACTCCTCCTCGGAGTGAGTGGGTTCGGCTGAGAGGGTCGCCTCGGCAAGCTGAAAAGATCAAGGCAAATAATGGAGCTCAGTAAATAGTCAAAAGTTCACTCCTCGTCTGACCCCTGAATAAAAGCTACAAGCACTAAAGCGGAAGTTCTTCGTCTGAACACTTAGCCAAATTTCAAGAAAACAAAAAAAAGGAGAGGGATGGGGGTGGGGGGTTATTCAAAGGTGACGTGGAGTCGAGTTCAAAAGTTTCTTTCATTTATCACAAAAAATGCGGTGGCCAGTCCGCAATTAGGCAATAAAGGACAGCACAAAAAAAAAAAGACAAGAAGAGGTGAAATCAAGGGTCGAACTCTTTCCCAGGGCGTCGAGAGTGGATGGGGACAGCCCCCCCCCCCCCCCCCCCGATGGGGGCTGAATCGCCAGCGGGGTTACTTCAGTGATCTGCACCTCGCCGACGACCTCAACCTCGTGGTCGTCCTCATCCTCGCCTTCTTCTTCCTCTCCTTCCGATTCAGGGTCGAAGCCCTCAACATGGCCCGGGAACAGCCTCCACCCCGAGCAGTCCACCTCAGGGTATCGCTCCAACACCTGAGAGATGGCTTGGGCATAGGCCTTGGCCATGTTTTGGGCAAGGAAGCCCTACGCCTTCGCCATGGTGGCCTCTTCGGCCCCCTTCACCATGGCGTCCTTGGTCTTTGCCGCCTCGGCCAGCTGTTTGGCTGACTCCTCCTTCTTCCGTAGAAGATCGGCCTCGAGCTTCACGGCCTGGCCTTCGAGGTACTCGACCCTCATCGACCTCCCCTCGAGCTCGACCCTCAGCTTGTCGAGCTCTGTGCCCATTCGATCCTTCTTGGCCCGAGCCCAGTCGATCTCCTGCTTCAACTCCTTTTCCAACTCCTTCATCTTTTCCGAAAGATGACCGAAGTGGACGATGATCTACAACAACAAAAAAAGTGCCAAGAGATAGAAAAATCGAAAGAGAAAGTAACCAATGAGAGCAGAAATTTGACACTTACCGAAACCGTCGAGCGCGCGATCTCAATGGCATCGTCGCCCACCAGGCCGGCCTCCATGGCGGCTCAGTCCTTTGGCATCGCAGGTGTTTGACCACCTGCATACTCGCCAAGGAGTTGCCGAGAAACCCATCATGCTTCCGAACCTGCTAGTCCGGAACGTGGATCCTCTTGTGCTCCTCAGTGAGGAGCTCCTCGGTCGTCACCGTCCGCGGTGGCGGCTCCATCCCGACAGCTGCGAAGATCGGGAAGTCCCCTGCCTCATTCGACGCCGAGGCTACTCCTGCGGCCGAGGTCGGGATCACCACAACCGGAGACTCAACCACCTCGGCTATGCTCGCGCCCCTCGGAGCCTTCGCAGGCGGCAACTTGCTGGAAACCCTCTTGCGCTTCTTCGGCACCTTACTTCTGAGGTCAGCCCTCTGCGCCATCACCGCGTCGAAATTCATTGCCTCTGCATCAAATAAGAAGCCAGTTAAAGACACAAGTTAGAATAGGCAAGGTAAAAAAAATGAGAGCACAGAAAGAGCCGCGTACTGGGGTCTACGTGGCTGAGCCCTCCCCTAAAGAGAATGTCCTCGGTAAGCTCCCTCCAATCGTACTTTGGCCTGTCAAGAAGAGTCTGCACTGCCTCCTCTTCTTGAGGGTGAAGCACCGGTGACTCCCTCACTCGCCTCGACACCTCCTCCACGAAACTAGTGGGTATGGGCCACGCCTCAACGCCCCATACTATCAAGTATTTATCTCGCCAGTGCTTGATGGAGTCGGGACAGACGACGGGATGACCTCTGTTCCTCGGAGCTAGGTAGTACCGGAACTCCGACCGGTTCTGCTGATGAAGCCGGTAGATAGTCCAGAGTACCCTCGCTCCGACTCGATCCCAACCGCTTGGCAGTGGAGTACGAACCCATTGATAACTATCCACGTGTTCGGCATCAGTTGAAGGGGGCTGACCCCAAACCACCTCAGCACTTTGATCACGAATGGGTGGAGAGGTAGCCGAGCCTCGGCAATGAAGGCGCCGACCGGCCAGAAACACATGTTTACTGGCATCGGTGAATTTGCCCTAACCTCGGGTCTCGGCAGCATAAGCTCGTGCTCCTCCGGAATTTGGAAGCAACCCCGGATCACTACCAAGTCCTCCTGGCTGAGAATAGAGACCGTCTCATCGGCCTCGGAGGTCTCTCTTGCCTCATTTTCCTTGAAGGCTCTTCCCCTCCCATGAATGATGCGCTCGGCATGCTCCTCAGGAAGCTCTCGAACCCGCTGAAGCCCTGTCAGTGGTCCTGGATACCTGCCGAACGGTCCCATGCGCTTCGGATCTTCCACTATACTGTCTCGATCGGATATCTTCTTGCCTTTATCTTGGCGACGCAGAGAAGGGACTTCGGCGGCAGAAGGGGAGGGCTCGGATATAGGAGAAAGAGAAATATTTATACTTGAAAAATGACTAAGTATAAATTACCTTTTAGTTGATGGGAACGGTCGGAATATTCATCGGAAAAGCAATCGACGATCACCGTGAGCTCTCACTAGTAGAAATTACCGCCTGAGTAAAAATTCGGAGAAGTGAGAAATGAGGGGGGGTGAAGTTTTATAGAGCTAGGCACACGAAATGAGGTTAATGGGTCCACAGAGCCAGCCCATTTACACAAGGCGACAAAACGACCTGAACCGTCACATTATTTACCATGCCTAGCTGTACTATCGCATTAATGACTAGCACATCTGTCAGAGTCGTCAGAAGATCAGCAGCCATCGCATTAAATGACTGTTACATCTGTCAGAAGTTCAGCGGTCGCCAACTCAGCCCGACGTTTCGTATGTTGCCAAAAATCATGATCCAAGGCCTCGGCACATGCTGCCGAGCGTTCTTGACACCGACCATGTTACATGGAAAAAATTGGACCTCGGCACATGCTGCCGAGCGTTCTTGACACCGACCATGTTACATGGAAAAAATTATCACATGGAAGAAATTGGACCTCGGCACATGCTGCCGAGCGTTCTTGACACCGACCATATTACATGAGAAAAAATTGGACCTCGGGACATGCTGCCGAGCTTCTTGACACCGACCATGTTACATGGAAAAAATTGTCACATGAGAAAAAATTGGACCTCGGCACATGCTCCGAGCGTTCTTGACACCGACCATGTTACATGGAAAAAATTGTCACATGAAAAAAATTGGACCTCGGCACATGCTGCCGAGCGTTCTTGGCACCGACCATGTTACATGCAAAAATTGTCACATAGAAAAAATTGGACCTCGGCACATGCTGCCGAGCGTTCTTGCCACCGACCATGTTACATGGAAAAGTGGAGCTCGACACATGCTGCCGAACGCTCTCGGCACCGACCCTCTTACGGGGAGGAAAACACTCCGAACTCCGCCAAAAATCCGCCGAACATGCCTATAGCCTGCCCGAAGTATCTATGCGCTTCGGCGGAAGGTGCCGAACCCCCAGGGACCTCAGCCTCCTTCGTAGCGAGTGTTCGGAGGGGTTTAGCGATGAGGCCGAAGCATCCAGGCCATGAAACGACGAAAATAACACCAAATCATCTACCTAAACACTGCAAAAAAATGATTTAAAATTCAGGAAAATTAATTAAAAATTCTAAAAAAATAATTATAAATCCGGGGAAACATTTTTGAAACCCTGGGTAGATAATTGTTGCTTAGAAAGATTAATTAAGACCCCCGAATGACAAATTACCACTTTGCAAAGTTAGGAAAAATCATCAAAAGTCGAAGAGAGCTCGAGGACAGCCTGGAGCTCACAAATAGCTTTGAAAATCACCATAAAACCTCATACAAAGATTCAATACCCCTCGCTAGGACTCCGATACAATCTCGTGAGCCATTAAAACAGTAAAACTACTCCCTAAAGGCTGACCAAACTCAGTCTTCGGGAGTGGGGGGCTCGTGATATGGCTAAAAATGGGGTTAAATCAGAACCGTCCAAATCAGGCACGAATCTGAAAGCCTGAGTGTGAAAAGGTAATTTCACCTACAAATGGGTCTGAAGCGGGTACTGGGTCTTCTCCTCTAAGACCCATCAACTCGTAAACGGATCCATCTCAGCTGGGTGCGGGTTCCAACCCGCAATGAACTCAGTCCATCAGGATATACTTAGGGTTTCTGATTGCGTTCAATCAACGGCCCTGATTCGCTCTATCCTTTCACTGGGAATTAGGGATTACATTCCTAATCTGATCCCAACGGTGACTATAAATACCCCCCATCCGCCACTATTAAGAGGTAATGAATCTTTTGCCAATTTATGCTCTTTCATAATCTTCTCTGATTACTGACTTGAGCGTCGGAGGGTGCGTCGCCGGGATCAACCCTGGTGTATCACACTTTTTGCAGGAGAACAACGGGAGTCAACGGTCAAACTCTGACAGATCAGGTTTCAGGTTTGCTATTCAGTTTTCCTAAGAATCCACAAATACTATCTGTTTTCCCCCACACCAGATTCAGCGGTAACAGCAAGTATCTTCTTGTACAATTATTGTTATAGTACAAGTTTTTTTTTGAAAATACCGCAAGTAGATTGTAGTTGTGACTCCCCTTTGGATTATCATTTGATGATCTCGTTTTACTTGTTGCCGTCCTTATCAATTCCATGATTACAAGAGTCACAATATTTCGTTGACATATATTCGTTTCACAATTAGTTAGATCTATTTTATCATCTAATTATTTGAACACATGAAATTAAGAATAACCTAAACTTGTAGATGTATGTTTGTATGATACATGTGTTGATTTTGCTTTCTTTTGAGTTGAGAATAGCCATGAGCGCTGATTTGATGCTTGTGAACCCCTGATTTTTATCACACTAATCTAGACTCATATTAATTATCAATCATGACACTTTCATATTAAAGAACCCACTTATGTTGTTGTTCTTGTTTTTGCTTGCTGTTTCAACCCTGATAACATCAGAATCTGGACTTGAGTTCTGAACATGAAATGTAACCCCCAGATGTCTCGTTTACTACCCTTTAGACGGAATTGAATTCTGAGTTATATTTTTTGATTTATCACTATTTTAGTGCTGTTGTGTCTGAATTTTCAGAATAACGAATTTGCTGCATTACTTTGTTTTACAATTAAATTAATTATGCTACCTATAAGATAATGACTTGAAATTTTGCATGCCGATACTAGACAAACTAGAGGACCTCCCTAAATTTTGCTGAAATTAATTAATGAAGTTTCATTCCTGTTTCATATTTATAAATACAATTTTACAAATTCTGGCTGAACACGAATTCTATGTAGTTTGCTGTTTTGACACCTGTTGCTACAACCTTTATGTATCTCTTTTATAAGAGCTGAATTTGGAAGAGATTCTAGTTTCTAGATTTTCTGATGGATCTATATTTGCATTCCTGTAGCAACGGAAATCTCAATTTTGGTTCAGCAACATCAAGCTGTCCAAAACAAACATAGCAAAATATTCATAAACATCAACAAAACAAACATAACAAAAGATTCAACCATCGGCATAACAAAATTCATGTTGTAGAACGAGGGAGTGGTATAAGAAACTCCTTAACTGCATCATCATCCGCAGTCTGCAACCAGTTGATTATTAGGATTATGTTAAAACTTACAAATATAGTAAGAAAGTGTAATGTAAAATCATAATTTAACTTACCATGGCCTTCTTCATCCCTTTAATTTGACGCATCCAATCACCTCCACACATAAGTGCTTCAACGGTTGTAGTCTTCAAAGAAGCACGGTATGGGTCAATCACGCGACTGCCGGCAATAAATGTGGACTCTGATGCAACTGTGGTGATAGGTATTGCTAATATGTCGGCAGCCATCTTAGACAGAATTGGATATTTCATGTTATTCAATTTCCACCACTCCAATGCATAAAACTTCACATCGGAATTTGGTGCACTTCTGAAAACACCTTCTTCCAAGTAAGACTCAAAATTCGACTTCCGTGGTTCGACCGACTCCACCGACATAACATATTGATCAAACTGCGACAATCCCGAAGATTCTTCTCCACACTCACCCGCTGCACCACTCATCCCATGGTCAGATATAGAGATACCTATAGAGTGTATGATTTGTTTTCAAATTAATAATGTTGGAGTAAGAGAAAGTGTAACGACCCGAAAAATAGCATATGGCTATTTTGCATCGAAATGTGTGCGCGATTGAGAATTTCGCGCGATTATGTATTTTCGGATAATAATTATTTTAATTGAGAAATATAAGATATATTGTCTACCTTATTTATTATTATTTTCGAAAATGAAATTATTTTTATACAGATTATCTATGAAGTAGTTTTAATGTATTTTGTATTGTTTGGATTATTAAAGTAGAGAGTTGGGCTTTATCTGAAATATATTAAGTCTAGGGGGCTTATACGAAACATTCCCTTAGATATTTATCTATCTATTATTATTTATTTCCCTTTTTACAGAAAACCCCCTCCCACCTCTCTTCTTCTTCTCCCTTCTTCCCTTCTTCTTCCCGTTCGATTCTTTCCCAAACCCAGAAACCACCACCCGACCTCCCTCCCTTCTCCTCCCGTTCGTCCACGCCGGCGATCGGAAGAAACCCGGACCCCCACTCCCGTTCCCTTCTCCTTCCTTCTTCTTTCGTTCGATCCCGACCCAAAAGAACCCCCCGGCCTCTTCTCCTCCCCTCCTCCTCCCGTTCGCACGCCAACCAGATCGAAAGGAACCCCAATCCCCCATTCCCTTCTTCATTCTCCTTCTTTTCCTTCCTTCCGTTTTCCTTCCGATCGAAGAGAACCCACCCGAACCCATCGATCGGTACTTCCCCACTTCAAATCACCTCCATTTCTTCGTCAATTCCAAATTAAAGTGAGAAGTGGACTAATGGAGAGATTCTCTACATGGTGGTAGCATCGGATTTTCGAATGGATTCGGGAAGGTAAAACCCTAACTATTTTATTGTATAAAATTTAGTTGGGTTAATTTTTATTGAGTAGAAATATTAGGATAGAGAGATTTAGAGATGTTGGAAATGGTAGATGTGAGAAATTAGCAGATTTTTAGAGAGATTGCAAGTTGGTTGTAAAATAGGGTTTTGTGTATGTAAAAGAGAATTAAAGGGATATGAATTAATTCTCGGATAGTAATAGAAATTGTAGTTGAGCTACTAGAATATTTTGGGGGCGATTTAGTAATTGTTGGGAAATAAGAATCTCGTCGGCATTAGTTTATTACGTGCATCGCACGTGTATATCCCAAGCATCCAATAAACGCTTGTGTGACATTTGGGATGGTGTTATTAGCTTTTATAATTGGGTTGGATGATTTGAGTTTTAATTGCTTGAAATTGATGATAGGATATATTACGACCGTGGATGCGAGGTGGCATGGCGCTTTGGATCTTCGCAAAATATGTAAGTGTAATTTATTTGCGTATTTCTGTGATTATAGAAATATGTAAGTTTAATTTATTTATATATATATTTTTGTGTTTTAAGAAATACGGTAAGTTAAATTATTACGTATTTTTGTGGGTTAAGAAATTATGTGAGTTAGTTGAATTATATATATTTTGTGGGTTGATGAATATGTGAGTGTTAAATTTATTTATGTATTTTGCAGTTGAGGAATATGTGAGTATGATGTACCTACTTATATTTTATGTTGTGGCTAAATTTTATGGCTTTTCGATATATTTCGTAGAAGTTATGTTAAAGATTGATTTGAGGAAAAATACGGATTTTTATGGGCCCGAAAATAGGTTTTGTGATATTTGGTGAAATTAACTATTTTGAGTATGTAAAACCTATATAATGGACTAGTTATGTATATGGGGATGAGTTATATCTATATGATGATATCAAAATATGGTGAGTATGGTTTATATACGTATTTGATGCTTTAAAGAAGTTTAGATAAATTGAATCTTGAATTGTGTGGGGATTCTCTACTTCTAAATTAGTGGTTTGCTCTCCTTAATTTTTTATGTATATGTAGAAAGAACCATCTTTAGGGTTACTACTTGTGTAGGTGAAGAAAGGAACCCATCTTTGGGTATGAGTTGTTGTAGGTTGAGAAAGAACCCATTTTGAGGGTTGAGAAAATTGTGGATGCTAAAAGAACCCATCTTTGGGTATGAGTTGTTGTAGGTTGAGAAAGAACCCATTTTGAGGGTTGAGTAAATTGTGGAGGCTAAAGGAACCCAACTTGAGGTTATGTTAGTTGTAGGTTGATAAAGAAACAATCCTTGATGTTTTCAGTTGTAGGATGTTAAAAGATCACACCTTTATGTTGATTACTTGTTGTAGGTTGAGAAAGAACCCATTCCTAGGGCTACATTATTTGTGTATGCTAAAAAGAGCCCATCCTAGTTGTTAGCAGTAGTGAGTAAAAAGAACCCATCCTATGGATTCGGATTGTTGTAGAAAAAGAACCCACACTTGTGATATAGTAAGAATCTATACTTGAGTTGTTGTAGAAAGAAACCCATGGTTAAGTTGTAGTAGAACATTATAATGGAGTTGTGTGAAGAACCCATTCATGCCTATGTGACATTCTAGTAAGCCTATCCTGTTGAGTCGATTTTAGAAAGAACTCATGTTGAATTGATTATAGTAGGTATGCCATGATGAGTTGATTTTAGAAGAAACCCATGCTAAGTTGATTATAGTAGATTCTTCGGTTACTTCTAATTATAGAGGATCAAGTTTGCTAGTAAGCACAGTTGGTTACTTCTAGGTTTGATTACCTGTATGGTTGTTTGTATGTGGTTTTGCGCGTACGTGGCTCGACTGGCCCGTATGTAGCTGTGGGTCTCATACGCAGCCTATTTGGCTCGTATGTATGTTGTTGTCTCATACGCGGCTCGACTAGCCTGTATGTAGATGTTGGTATCATACGGAGCTTATTTAGCTCGTATGCATGTTGTCGTCTCATACACGGCTCGACTGGCCCGTATGTAGCTGTTGGTCCCATACGTAGCTGTTTAGCTCGTATGTGTTTTTGGTTACTGGTATGTAGCTTCTTAGCTAATACGCAACTGTTGTGCTCGTCTAGGGTGATATAATTACCCTAGGGGTCATCGACCATCAAGACCACATCTTACCCCCTTAGAGTAAACGGATAGATCTCACCTCGGGCATCGACGGATCTTAACCGTTGTAGGTTGACCGTGGGCCGAGAGTGTTGGTAGAATCCGAGTTAGGGGTAGGGATGAGTGAGAGTGATCTCGTTACTCGAGTCTTTGATCGAGGGACCACGAGTTGGACCATGATAATCTAAGTTGGAAATTATGTAAGATTGTATAGGAGTAGTAACATCATTAGGGTAGTAACTTATAAAATCATTACTTAACCTTTTTGCCAGAAAGAAGGGGAGTTGGTAGTAGGGTGCACCGTACGACCAAACCTTTCTTTAGGGCCGATCTTAGGTGGTGTTATTAGGTTGCGTCTTCCTGTCAAAGGGATACGTACGGTGCCGTCTCACAAGTTGCGAGCACGGGTTGCGTATCTCGCTCTGTTAATTCCTGAAGTATCGTGGTTTGGGGTGCCACAGGATGCATTGGGCAGTCTTGCGCTTGCGAGACCCCAGGGGTGCCACAGGGTAGGCTTCGCGCTATCCTGTGCTTGCGAGACCCTATAATTTGGATTTTGGAATGACGCCCGATACATTGGGTTCGTCTAGTTTTGAGTGAGGTCCGGTTAGCCGGGTAGCAGTGACGAACATAGACACCACTGGCGGACTGCATTAGTGGGACATGACCACGTCTGCAACCTCATCAGTCACGTGTAGGTGTCAGGAACAGGTTGTGTACAATTAAAAGTTCATAACGCGGGTTCAAATCCCTATATATGGAGAAACGGCATGAGATGGGGTCACATGTAGTATGGGCTGCATATTGCTTCAGAGACTCGCTGACATTAGAATAGGAAGCATCCTAGTTCTAGTTAAATATCACATTAGAGTTAAGTCATAACATACACTGGCATATAAATTATATGTACACGTGCCTTTTCCATTCAAGTTGAATTGCGAGTGTGATAGTTGAAGTAAATCAATAACCAAGTTATGGGCTTGGGATGTGATGTGATATCACCCAAGTTCGGCTTGGGGTGCGGTGATTATTGCCCAAGCTATCGGCCTTGGGGTGTATTAGGTTATTGCCCAGCCATGTTGGCGATGTGGAGTATATGGTGAAGAAATTCATGTAAATGGTAATGTGCAATGAGATGTTAGATTGGACATGAATGAATGTGGTAGTATGCTATAGCGCCCCGAATTTCTAATAAGATATCTTAGAAAATACGTGGCACAATCCCAGCGATCCACTTCAATATAATATTAAACACAACTAACACCACTAAAATTTTCAACCTTTTACAAAACACAGCGGAATTCAAAAACAACTCAACTCATAATTTCTTTTATTTACAACCCAAATTTATCTCAAAACTGCTATTACAATTTTACACAAATTCTTATGAATCAATTTATCTCAAAAAAACCAACTCAAGCATCCCATCTCCAACTCTAAGCAACAACCTGCAACATATGAGGCTAGAGATGATCCCTAACCCCCAAACTAAAGGGGTTAGCCATAAATGGTGTGAGAGATATAAAAACAAACATACAACATAAAAGATCATACCTCATAAATTCTTAAACAATAGGTACTAAATAAGAATATGGGAAATACGAAATGACAGATAATATAAAACATCAAGTGGCACTAAGCTAAGTGTCAGGTGTAGAAAAATAGGAAAACCACATGCCTAAAATCAAGCCTAGAACACAGATTCTAAATGTAGACTCTCTAATGCGTACTTGTCGAAGTCTATGCATCCCATTCTACATAGGTTCGGTGCAAGCCCTTAACGTCTTCACTTCATAGGGTTCAATCCCCGCGTTATGAACTAATCCTAACACGATGACTACTACGAGATAAAGATAAACTATGGGTAGTATCTCATGCCCGATAATTCCGGAGATGGATTGTAGCGCCCCGTTTTCCAATACTAGGAAAACCGAGATACGAGCCAAGACCTTTTCTTCAATTAGTCACAATACACAGAAAAACAGGAGAATTTAAAACTTTTTATTCAACACCCAATGTATTACAAGTCTGAATATTATACAACTGCAATACCTTACAATAGAGTTACAATATTACATTTACATTTCCAAATATTATAACCTTCAACATCTTACATCAGAGTACTTCTCAACTAATGGATAATCAATACACATAGTGCAGCGGAACTAAACATAACACTGACTCATTGCTTTCCTCGCCTTGAGTCCTCCTGAATCTCACCCTTGTACTTCGGCGATCCAGTACCTATGGAAGTGGGGACGTCAGTATTCACTGACGCTTAAAGGCTGATATCAAAGCAGCGAATCTCCCAAACAACATACAAACATGGCAATGGTGTTGGTGTAGTTTAAGTGTTCGTGAGTGCTATGACTAGACTCTAATGCGATATTTAAATAGAACTAGGATGCTTCCTATTCTAATGTCAGCAAGTCTCCAAAGCAACATGCAGCCCATACTACATGCGACCCCATCTCAAGATATTTCTCCATATATAGGGATTTGAACCCGCGTTATGAATTCTAATTGTACACAACCTGTTCTTGACAATACTCCATGACTCTGTGAGGTTGCAGAAGGGATTAAGTCCCCTGATGCAGTCTGCTTATGGTGTCTCCGTTTTCCACTACTACCCGGCATGTTGGACCTCACTCCAAACAAGACGATCCCAGTGTATCGGGCCTCGTTCCAAAATCAAACCATAGGGTCTCGCAAGCGCAGGGTAGCGCGAAGCCTACCCTGTGGCACCCTCTGGGGTCTCGCAAGCGCAGGACTGCACCATGCATCCTGTGGCACCCCAGCCACAGTATTTCAGGAATTAACAGAGCGAGATACGCAACCCGTGTCCTCAACTTGTTAGACGGCACAGTGCGTATACCTTTGACGAGAAGGTACAACCCAATATCACCACCTAAGGCCTGCTTCAAGGGACAAGTTGGTCGTAAGGTGCCCCCGACAACCAACTCCTCTCTTTTCGGCAAGGGTCTAAGTAAAACGATCTTTATAAGTCACCACCCTAATGATGTCCCAGACTCGACAATCCTAGGGACGATAATATTATAAGCGCAACAAGCTAGGCCTTTAAATTAGACTTCGCATGATAACTCTACTAGGCTGCTCAACCTAGACGTACCAGAACCCTTCGGGATCCGGTCCCTGGCCCATCGATCCAAGACCTCGGCCGTGCGAATATACATGCATGCCGCTACCCTAAACTTGGATTCCGTCTATACTCCGGTCCTCGATCAACCTACCCTGGTTAAGATTCGACGACACACAAGGAGTGACTCCTCACAGTTCCTTAGGGTAAGAAAACATATGTCTTGATGGTCGATAGCCCTTAGGGTGGTAATATCACCCTAGACGAGCACAACGAACAGTGTACTAGCTAACAAGCTATATACGAGTAACAACCACATATGAGCCAATAAGCTACGTATGAAACAATAACTACCTACGAGCCAGGCGGGCCTCGTAGGAGATAACCACGTACATACCAGCAAAATAAGCCGCGTATGAGACCAACAGCTACGCACGGGCCGGTCGAGCTGCGTACGAGACAACAACCTACATACGAGCCAAATAAACTACGTATGAGACCCACAGCTACATACGGGCCAGTCGAGCCACGTACGAGCACAACCATATGCAAACAACCATACAGGTAATCAATCCTAGAAGCAACCAAAAGTGCTCACTAGCAAACTCGATCTTCTATTATTAGAAGCAACAGAAGAATCTACTAATAGTCTAGGATCAGTATTCTACTAATGAAAAACCGAAGGCGACATGACAACCATTATCAACTGACTACTACTAGTGGTCTTCTCAATCCTTATTACTTTAACCTATAGTGCCTTAAGCATGGCATACAATTGCGAGCATCTTCCTACGACAATCTAATTATATAACATAACCACTCACCACAATACTCCTAAGTACGAATATGATTAAGCATGTCCTTATATCAATCTTAGCATGAAAATCACTATGATCTAGACATGAAGTCCACTACGGTCAAGCATAGGTTATAACTTGAGTGTGAATGCTTACTACTTATCATGACTAATCACCACAACCCAAGCATGGATATATAACTAGTACGAACATGCAACATTCCAAGGCATGGTAGGTATTCTAACATTAATCCTTCAACCTTCTAAGCATGTATTTAAACTTTAGCATGGTATACCTCCTTCCTAGACATGGTATGCTACTTTCACATTAACATATAGCATGGTGTACATATTAGTAACATTCTAGTCATGTATACTAGTTAAGTATCAATCTACAACATAGCATGAGTTTCTACAAGCATGGGTAGGACATAACATAAAAAATCACTACAACTAACCATGGGTAGTTACTTTAATCTAAGCATGAATATCATTAGTATGGATACCATTAACTTAACATAAGTCATCATTAGCATGGTCATCTACTAACTTAATATAACAACAATTAGCATGACATCTCCTAACTTAGCATGAATAATGATTAAGCATGATCACATACTAACATAGCATGAACATATACTTATCTAAGCATAGATATCATGTAAGCATGAATATTCTTTTAATCTAGCATGGTATACAACTTTCTTACCATTAATCTAGCATGGTATACAACTTTCCTACCATTAATCTAGCATGGTGTACAACTTACCTATAAGCATGTGAGTATGGATAAATTAATCTAGCATGATATACCACATTCCTACAACTATCTAAGCATAGATAAATGAAACTAGCATGGTATACTACTTTCTTACAATCATCTAAGCATAGACAATTTAGCTAGCATGGTATACTACTTTCCTACTATCATCTAAGCATGGATATCTTACTAAGCATGGATAACTACTAGTATGAACATACATCATTCCTAAGTATATATATATATATATATATATATACTTCTAAACATGGTAGATTAATTAGCATCAATCCTACAACAATGTGAGCATGGTATTTACTTAGTGATTAACCTACAACATTCCTAGCATGGTAGATTAATTAGCATCCATCCTACAACAATGTGAGCATGGCATCTACTTAGTAATTAACTTACAACAATCCTAGCATGGATATCATTCCTAAGCATGATAGGAAATTTTAGAATAAATCCTACGACATTCTAAGCATGAATATCATTCCTAAACATGATAGGTATTTTTAGAATTAATCCTACAACATTCTAAGCATGTTTATCATTCCTAAACATGATAGGTATTTTTAGAATTAATCCTACAACATTCTAAGCATAAAAACATGATAGGTAATTTTAGAATGGATCCTACAACATTCTAAGCATGAGTAAATTAATCTAATCCAATCTTAGCATGGTATTTACTTTATTTTAATATGAACATAAAATAAACATCTACAACTATCTACTACTACTACTACTACTACTTCATTTTAACCAAAATCATAACATACAACTATCTACTAATACTACTTCATTTTAACCAAAATCATAACATACAACTATCTACTACTACTACTACTACTTCATTTTAACCAAGAATATAACATACAACTATCTACTACTACTACTACTTCATTTTAACCAAGAACATAACATACAACTATCTAATACTACTTCATTTAATCATCTACTACTACTACTACTTTATTTTAATATGGACATAAAACATCTAGAACTACTTCTTTTAACACTTACTACTACTTCTTTATTTTAACAACATACTACTACTACTTAAATGTCTACTATTCTTTATTAGCATTTATTTATTACTAGTGATCATAAAAAGAGATCTTTTTATTTATTCTACAACTAGTGATTTAAATTAATTTCTTTTTCATAATTAGAAATAACATCTAATTTAGGTTCTTTTTAAGATTATAAAAGAAAACAACAATAATAAAAATAAGGTAAGAACCTTCATTTGGTTCAACCAACATATGCTTATCTTTTTGGTCAAAGTCCAATACAAGTCCTACAATCGAAAATGGTTGTATAAAATGTTCATATACTTTATGTATAATTCATATCAAGTCCTACAACCAAAGATGGTTGTATACACAAGTCTATATGTATATGTTTATCTTAGTCCCATTTCACAACACAAAACAACAACTACAACTATAAAGATTTGATCTTTATGTGTATTTAGCACTATCATTTGTTTCTTTTCTTTTCATGTGGTTATTACCTTTAACATTTACAACATACAAAAGAGAATCACATACGACAACATTTATCACAACTACCCATTCCAAAAACCAAAGAAAACAAAACAAGGAAGGCAAGAAGAAGAAGAAACATCAAAAACAACAATACAACAAACAAACAAACAAAGAGAAACCCCCACCTTGTTCTACTTGTAGGAAGGACTAGCTAGCTTAAAACTTCTCCTTCCCCTGGCTCCTAGAACTTTTATGAAACCTACAAGAAAAACTCTCTTGTTAGAATCTTCTCTTTCTTTTCCTTTCCTTTCTTTCTTTCTTTTCGATCTTTCTAAAATGAGACAAGGTGGAGAAGGAGGGGGTATTTATAGGAGGGAAAAGGGTGGAGAGTGAAAAATGTGCACATACACATTTGCACAAAGGTCCTCCCCCAAAATGGGGGCCGGCCATACCTTGTAGGAGGGTAGGGGTGAGGTGGAGGTAAGGTGCTAGGTATGAGTTGGAGGCATGGTGAAGGGATAAGGTTTCTAGAAGGGATTTTTTTTTTACTCTTCTCATGCATAAAAAACCCTAGATTAAGCCTCCTAATCAAACCCTAACCATCTAATTAAGTTGTCATTACAAGATGAGTACATTGTCCAAGAGTACATACCACATATATTGTATAATGTACTAAGTATAATACAACGTATGTATGTGTACATGTATGTGTATACAAAAATCGTCATATAATTCCCATAAAATAGTTTAATTTGAAAATAATAATAAAATAAGTTTTATTATTAACTCGGAGGATCGCGCTACCAATTTGATGTATTTCGGATGTACACCGACCGATATATGTGCGCAGACAATGTTTGTGAGCGGACCGGCGAAAAATCACCAAAATAATCTGATTTTGGAATTAAAACCAAATAATAATAAAATAATAATAAAATAGTAATTTATACGAGGTAATATCCGTCCGGGATATTACATGGATCTCACACCCAAGATATTTCACTTGAATAATTCCGGAGATCGTCCCACACCGAAACATTGACACGTCACCACACGAATACCACATGTGCTTCACCTCGACTCCGATAATTCCGGAGATCAATCCCACACCACAAGTAGTTACCGTGATAATTCCGGAGATTGTCCCACACCACAAGACTGTGATAATTCCGGAGACATATCCCACACCACTAATAATCTACTATGATAATTCCGGAGATTAAATCCCACACCGAAAGCCATACTGAGGTTCTTGACTCATGTTCCCGTTCATCATATCACCACTAGTGCCTGTCCTTATCATTTTTGGGTTAATTAATTACTTAACGAATCTCCTAGAGTGGTGTACCCTACCGGCCTAAATTCCAAACTAAATACTGAAATGTCTCACTGGGCCTCAACAAAATAACTCAACACCGGTATACTAGGGTCACACACCTCTAGAGACTCAACTCAAATTTCTAAAGCAAAGTTCCACTAAACAAGTGGCTTAACTGAATGTCTTAAATCCAATACTTAATTGAAGATCTTAGAATAGACTGAATTTGTCTGAGAACCAAACACTCAAGGAACACTCAAGTTACAAAAGTCCATCAGTACCAGTCGACTTATACTGTAGTAAGTCGACTGTCCAGAAAGACAAATATCCAAAATTTCACAAAAAATAAACTAAGTCATATAAGTCAACTTATAAGAGGATCGGTCGACTTACCAGAGGTAAATTCCAATAATTTCTCAAAATATATTCTAAGTATGTAAGTCGACTGAAAGGAGTCCTAGGTCGACTGTCCAGAAAGAACTCATAATTTTTACAAAATAAATTCCTCAGTGAACCAGTCGACTGCCTAACGAGCTAGGTCGACTATCCAGAACGATTTTTCATGGATTCTAAAATGCAGCAGCAGGCTCGTACCAGTCGACTGTACAGTAGGCCAGTCGACTGTCGGCCTACAGTTTCCAAAATTTAGGTCTGATTACAAAATCAAACTGGAGTTTTCTAACGATTCAATGTTTATGAAAATTGTTCGTATTCAGGAAAAATGACAAATCTCAACAAAACTCCACCATGGTTATATATTACTCAAAATATCAAATATGTCAAAACTCAAGTTCTCATGTTCTAAATCACTAGTTCCTTCATTAGGGTTTCTCAAAACTAATTTCTTTTACAAATCTAAATCAAAATTTGATTTGTAAATCTAATGTCCAGATGTTTATCATCCAATTATAACCATTCTCAAATCTTAATCTTGTCTTTAGTAACACGATTACATAAACAAAGATCTACTAATCATTCTTAGATTTCACAACATGGTACAACCACGATCTTTGCATTGTTCTCATGTAAAACACTAAATAATATTCATGTCAACAACGATCATAACAGTCGATCACATCAATCCAACCACCATACAAGGTCCATATCATTCATACACAAGAAAAAACAAACGATTCCATAATACTCACGAAATCAAACAACAAAACAAGGTCACTCACATGATTCAAACAACAAAACAATTTTTATATCACTCACCTTGAATTGAGAAAAGTCCACGAAAGAGTCTCCATTTTGCTAGATCCAAAAACTCATTTCTCCACCAAAATAAATCTCCAAAATTTCTGTATATTATCAACAATGACGGCTGGAGAAAAATCCTTTAAATATCCGGAATTGAATATTAGGGTTTTTACCCACACTTTTGCAAAATAAACCCTTCCAAAATACAACTTTTATATATAGTTCTATTCTTGGAAATTCAATCAAAATTCATTTAAATTTGGATTAAAAGTAATATACAATTCTAAATCTCAACCAATACTGTTCAAAACGTTCAGAATATACATTTTGCACTTTAACCCCTAAAAATGTCAATTTTGCAAAAAGGTCTTTCTTTTCTTAAAAATTGCAAATAGTTCCAATTAATTTCAGAAAAATATGGAAAAATACTAATTAAATCTCAAATATTAAATAATGATTTTTCATAAAGAAAACTAAATTTTCAAACTTCTCATAAAATTATTTGCACGTGTTTTGCACGTGTAACAAGATAAATTTTTCTGAAAATATTCATTAAATTTTCCAAAAATCAATTTAAATTCATTTTCAAGTATAAAAATAATATTTGAAAATACGGGGTTCTACATCACTCCCTCCTTAGAAGAGTTCTGTCCTCAGAACTACCACTAATGAGTCCAAACAATATATCAACAAAGAAATCAACGTCTCATAATAGAAACATAGTTCAAACAATTGCATATGACAACTCAATCAAAATAAAAGAAATACAACTCAACTCAAAGTACTATCATTCAAAGAATTACAATCACATAACAGAAATACACTCATGCAAAAAGCTCGGGGAAATCCTTCTGCATGCGATCCTCTGGCTCCCAAGTAGCCTCCTCGAACTGCTGATTCCTCCAC
Source organism: Hemerocallis citrina (assembly GCA_017893485.1). Classification (NCBI taxonomy): domain Eukaryota; kingdom Viridiplantae; phylum Streptophyta; class Magnoliopsida; order Asparagales; family Asphodelaceae; genus Hemerocallis; species Hemerocallis citrina. Next base: position 217,141,444 of record CM030362.1, read on the forward strand.
AACACCTTGACCATAGGTATCACCTTGCTCCTAAGAACTTTCTCCCTACGATCAATGATCTCAACAGGCTGCTCCTTGTAACTCAAGTTCACCTGTAGACCTTCAGGAATCTCTACCAACTGATGATTCTGATCTGGCACATACTTCCTCAACAATGACACGTGGAATACATCATGCACTTGTGCCAACTCCTCTGGAAGCTTCAATCTATAAGCGGTCTTCCCAATCCGCTCCATGATCCTGTATGGCCCAATATATCTCGGCGCTAACTTGCCTCCCTTTCCAAACCTGATCACTCCTTTAGTCGGAGAAACCTTGAGAAAAACTGCATCCCCAACTTCAAACTCCAAGTCTCTTCGTCGAGTATCAGCATAACTCTTCTGCCGACTCTGAGCCTCAACTAACCTCTTGCGAATCAGCTCAATCTGCTCCGACGTCTGCTGAACAATCTCAGGACCATACATCTGCCTCTCGCCAACCTCATACCAACAAACAGGTGTCCTGCACCTCCGCCCGTACAAAGCCTCATACGGTGCCATCCCAATACTCGCATGGTAATTGTTGTTATAAGCAAACTCAACCAATGCCAAGTATCTCTCCCAACTACCACCAAAATCCATGACACAAGCCCTCAGCATATCTTCCAGCACTCGATTCACCCTCTCTGTCTGACCATCGGTCTGTGGATGAAAAGCTGTACTGAAATCAGTTCTGGTGCCTAAAGCTGCTTGTAGGCTCTTTCAAAACCTTGAAGTAAACCTTGCATCTCTGTCGGAAACAATCGACACAGGAACTCCATGAAGTCTCACAATTTCACTAATGTACAACTCAGCCAATTTCTCCATCGACCAAGTAATCTTCATGGATAGAAAGTGAGCCGACTTAGTCAAACGGTCCACGACAACCCAAATCGAGTCATTGCCCTTCGAACTCCTCGGCAAACCCGTGATGAAATCCATACTGATATTCTCCCACTTCCACTCCGGAATGGGTAACGGCTGTAACAAACCTCCAGGTCTCTGATTTTCTGCTTTGATCTGCTGACAAGTCAGACACCTTGCCACGAAATCTGCTACATCCCTCTTCATACCAGACCACCAAAAGTGGTTTTTGATGTCCCTGTACATCTTCGTGCCTCCTGGATGAACTGACAACAATGTACTGTGTGCTTCCTGCAAGATACTCTCCCTCAAATCTGCATTATCTGGAACACACAACCTCTCACCCATCCAAAGAACTACATCTTGGACACAAAACTCTGATAGCTTGCCCTCTGAAACCTGTTGCAACATCTTCTGAATCTCTGAATCTGATCTCTGACCTTACACAATCCTCTCTCTCAAGGACGGTTACAGCCTCAACTGAGCCAAAGATGCCCCTAAACCTTGCAGTACCACCTCGATACCTGCCTGATCGATCTCTGCTGCCAACATTTTTCGAGTAGTGATCAAACTCGATAAACTACTCTTCCTGCTAAGTCCATCAACCACCACATTCGCCTTGCCCGGATGATACTTGATCTCGGGACGAATGTCTTCCAATACTTCCAACCACCTTCTCTGCCGAAGATTAAGATCCTTCTGCTGATAAATGTACTTTCGGCTGTTGTGGTCAGTGTACGTGTTAAACTTTTCACCATAGACATAATGCCTCCACAGCTTCAAGGAGCTGCTAGCTCCAAATCATGCGTCGGGTAATTCTTCTCATGCAGACGCAATTGCCTCGAACCATAAGCAATAACCTTGCCTTCTTGCATCAAGACACAACCCAAACCTCTGAGAGATGCATCACTGTAGATATCATAATCCTTCCCAGCTTGCGGCAAAGCTAAGATAGGTGCAGTAGTCAACCTTTCCTTTAACTCAAGGAAACTCTCCTCACACTTATCAGTCCCTACAAATACCACATTCTTCCGGGTCAAACCTGTCAAAGGAACTGTAATCTGAGAATAACCCTGGATGAATCGCCTGTAGTAACCAGCTAAACCCAAGAAACTTCTGACTTCCTTCACAGACATTGGCCTGGGCCAATCCTTCACTGCTTCAACTTTCTGAGGATCAGTAGCTACTCCCTCCTTAGAAAGAATATGACCAAGGAAAGCTACCTCAGACTTCCAAAACTCACACTTCGACAACTTGGCATACAAGCTATGTTCCTGCAATTTCTGTAATACCGCTGTCAAGTGCATAGAATGCTCCTTCTCCGACTTCGAATACACCAAAATATCGTCGATGAAAACCACCACGAAGGAGTCAATAAATGGCCTCAAAACCCGATTCATCATATCCATGAAGACTGCTGGCGCATTCGTCAACCCGAATGGCATTACCAAGAACTCATAAAGTCCATGACGAGTCCTGAAAGCTGTCTTACTCACATCTTCCTCCTTGACTCGAACCTGATGATACCCTGATCTCAAATCAATCTTCGAAAACACAGCTGCTCCTCGAAGCCTGTCGAATAAATCATCAATCTGCGGCAGTGGATACTTGTTCTGAATAGTCACCCTATTCAATTCCCGATAGTCAATGCAAATCCTCATTGACCCATCCTTCTTCTTGACTAACAGCACTGGCGCTCCCCACGGAGAAGAACTCGGCCTAATAAGCCCTTTGCTCAACAGCTCCTCAATCTGCTTCTTCACTTCATCTTGCTCTACAGGTGCCATCCTGTACGGAGCCTTGGAAATCGGCGCACTCACCGGCTGAACATTAATGCAAAACTCCACATCTCTCTGTGGCGGTAATCCTGGAAAATCATCCAAGAACACCTGAGGAAAATTTCTGACAACCGGAATGCCCTTGACTTCATCTGAAATAGCCATCTTGGATACCATTGCAGCCACCTTCGGAATCTTCTTCTTCCCTTGGAAAGTCACTGCAGGTCCACCTGGTGCCTTCACCAACACCTCCTTCTGCTTGCATTCAATTGTGGCATCATATATTGCCATCCAATCAATGCCCACGATGACATCCACTCCCAAGACTTTCAGCTCGATCAAATCAATGCTGAACAACCTCCCACCAATCTCGATATCACAGTCCTCGTAATATCGATCTGTAATCAACTCTTCACCTGACGGCGTTGTCACCGAAAAAATCCTGCCTGGAAATAACTTAGGTTCCACACCTAAGATCTTTGCAAAATTTGGCGATACAAAAGTATGCGATGAACCAGTGTCAAATAAAACCTTTTGCCTTTATTCCATTAATTAAAACAACTCCTGTTACAATAAGAATGATACTCAATCTTAAATTGTTCTTAAATAAAGGTTTTGCTTATTACATTGATTCAAAATAAAAATCAGAATTCTTGCATACCCTGTATTACATCTTCCGAGTTACCAGCGTCCTCCTCGGTTAATGAAAATACTCGCCCTTGCCTCTTCTGAAATTTGCTCCCACCTGATCCATCCTTTCTCAATTGTGGACAATGAGACTGAGAATATCCAGCCTGCCCACACTGGGAACAAATCTACTTTGCCAACTTCGGACATGCTGACCTGTAATGTCCTGCCTCCTTGCAGTAATAACAGGTCACCCCCTGAGTTGCAGGTGCCTTCTGCACCGGATCACTGAACTTGGCCTGCTTCGCGGGGAATCCCTTCCCACTCTGGCCTGATGCTGGCCTCTTGTTCCGGTTCCATGTATCTTGCTTCTTCTGGAACTGGTCCATGTCCTCCTCGGTCATAGCTGCTCTCCTGACCAGCTTGTCGAACCGTCTGATACCCAACGAGATAATCCTCGACCTCAAGTTCGGCCTCAAGCCCTGCTCAAACTTTTTGGCCTTCTTTGCCTCGTCAACAACTAATTCTGGTGCATACCTCGAAAGCTGAGCAAATTTGGTCTCATACTTCCGCACGGTCATGCTGCCCTGCTGAAGGTTCAAGAACTCAGTCCCCTTCTTCTCCTGAACATCTAGGGGAAAGAAGCGATCTCTGAACTCCTCCAGAAAAGCTTCCCAAGCCATTGGCTGATCTCCTAAAGTCCTCTTCAGCGATTCCCACCAGACACCAGCGTCCTTCTCAAGCTGCATCGAACCTAACTTCACCTTGCTGGCTGCCGGAGTCTCCGATACCTCGAAGATCGTCTTCATCTTTCGAATCCAATCATCGACTGCGGTTGGATCAGCTTGCCCCTCAAAGACTGGCGGCCTCATCCTCTTAAAGGATTCAATCTGCTTAATAGGGTCGGCGTTAACCAATCCCTGTCCAGCTCCATGATTTGGCTGCTGATTCTGCTGCTGCGCTTGCTGCTGCGCCACGTTGAATGCCATCAGCGTATTCAGGGTCTGATACACCTTGGCGAATTCAGCCTCAAGGTCAATTCCCGTTCCACGAGAACTACCAAATCCATCCTCATTGTTGCCACCATTCCTGCCCTTAGGTGCAACCATTTCGAATACTGCAAAACGAGGGAAAAGTTAGAGCATCACACACAATTCAAACTCACATCAATATCCTTTGGCAAAATCTCAATTGAATCTCAAAGGTAAAACATCATATTTCAGTTCTATGTGATACTCACTCTTTAATGTCCACACCTAGGTACTCACACTCTAGTGTCCACACCTAGGTTATTTTGATGTCATGTTTAGTATTACTATTGAAGCAGGCTCTGATACCAATCTCTGTAGCGCCCCGAATTTCTAATAAGATATCTTAGAAAATACGTGGCACAATCCCAGCGATCCACTTCAATATAATATTAAACACAACTAACACCACTAAAATTTTCAACATTTATTACAACAAACTTTTACATAACACAGCGGAATTCAAAAACAACTCAACTCATAATTTCTTTTATTTACAACCCAAATTTATCTCAAAACTGCTATTACAATTTTACACAAATTCTTATGAATCAATTTATCTCAAAAAAACCAACTCAAGCATCCCATCTCCAACTCAAAGCAACAACCTGCAACATATGAGGCTAGAGATGATCCCTAACCCCCAAACTAAAGGGGTTAGCCATAAATGGTGTGAGAGATATAAAAACAAACATACAACATAAAAGATCATACCTCATAAATTCTTAAACAACAAGTACTAAATAAGAATATGGGAAATACGAAATGACAGATAATATAAAACATCAAGTGGCACTAAGCTAAGTGTCAGGTGTAGAAAAATAGGAAAACCACATGCCTAAAATCAAGCCTAGAACACAGATTCTAAATGTAGACTCTCTAATGCGTACTTCTCGAAGTCTATGCATCCCATTCTACATAGGTTCGGTGCAAGCCCTTAACATCTTCACTTCATAGGGTTCAATCCCCGTGTTATGAACTAATCCTAACACGATGACTACTACGAGATAAAGATAAACTATGGGTAGTATCTCATGCCCGATAATTCCGGAGATGGATCCCACACCCAAGATATTTCACTTGAATAATTCCGGAGATCATCCCACACCGGAACATTGACACGTCACCACACGAATACCACATGTGCTTCACCTCGACTCCGATAATTCCAGAGATCAATCCCACACCACAAGTAGTTACCGTGATAATTCTGGAGATTGTCCCACACCACAAGACTGTGATAATTCCGGAGACATATCCAACACCACTAATAATCTACTGCGATAATTCCGGAGATTAAATTCCACACCGAAAGCCATATTGAGGTTCTTGACTCATGTTCCCGTTCATCATATCACCACTAGTGCCTGTCCTTATCATTTTTGGGTTAATTAATTACTTAACGAATCTCCTAGAGTGGTGTACCCTACCGGCTTAAATTCCAAACTAAATATTGAAATGTCTCACTGGGCCTCAACAAAATAACTCAACACCGGTATACTAGGGTCACACACCTCTAGAGACTCAACTCAAATTTCTAAAGCAAAGTTCCACTAAACAAGTGGCTTAACTGAATGTCTTAAATCCAATACTTAATTGAAGATCTTAGAATAGACTGAATTTGTCTGAGAACCAAACACTCAAGGAACACTCAAGTTACAAAAGTCCATCAGTACCAGTCGACTTATACTGTAGTAAGTCGACTGTCCAGAAAGACAAATATCCAAAATTTCACAAAAAATAAACTAAGTCATATAAGTCAACTTATAAGAGGATCGGTCGACTTACCAGAGGTAAATTCCAATAATTTCTCAAAATATATTCTAAGTATGTAAGTCGACTGAAAGGAGTCCTAGGTCGACTGTCCAGAAAGAACTCATAATTTTTACAAAATAAATTCCTCAGTGAACCAGTCGACTGCCTAACGAGCTAGGTCGACTATCCAGAACGATTTTTCATGGATTCTAAAATGCAGCAGCAGGCTCGTACCAGTCAACTGTACAGTAGGCCAGTCGACTGTCGGCCTACAGTTTCCAAAATTCAGGTCTGATTACAAAATCAAACTGGAGTTTTCTAACGATTCAATGTTTATGAAAATTGTTCGTATTCAGGAAAAATGACAAATCTCAACAAAACTCCACCATGGTTATATATTACTCAAAATATCAAATATGTCAAAACTCAAGTTCTCATGTTCTAAATCACTAGTTCCTTCATTAGGGTTTCTCAAAACTAATTTCTTTTACAAATCTAAATCAAAATTTGATTTGTAAATCTAATGTCCAGATGTTTATCATCCAATTATAACCATTCTCAAATCTTAATCTTGTCTTTAGTAACACGATTACATAAACAAAGATCTACTAATCATTCTTAGATTTCACAACATGGTACAACCACGATCTTTGCATTGTTCTCATGTAAAACACTAAATAATATTCATGTCAACAACGATCATAACAGTCGATCACATCAATCCAACCACCATACAAGGTCCATATCATTCATACACAAGAAAAAACAAACGATTCCATAATACTCACGAAATCAAACAACAAAACAAGGTCACTCACATGATTCAAACAACAAAACAATTTTTATATCACTCACCTTGAATTGAGAAAAGTCCACGAAAGAGTCTCCCTTTTGCTAGATCCAAAAACTCCTTTCTCCACCAAAATAAATCTCCAAAATTTCTGTATATTATCAACAATGACGGCTGGAGAAAAATTCTTTAAATATCCCGGATTGAATATTAGGGTTTTACCCACACTTTTGCAAAATAAACCCTTCCAAAATACAACTTTCATATATAGTTCTATTCTTGGAAATTCAATCAAAATTCATTTAAATTTGGATTAAAAGTAAAATACAATTCTAAATCTCAACCAATACTGTTCAAAACGTCCAGAATATACATTTTGCACTTTAACCCCTAAAAATGTCAATTTTGCAAAAAGGTCCTTCTTTTCTCAAAAATTACAAATAGTTCCAATTAATTTCAGAAAAATGTGGAAAAATACTAATTAAATCTCAAATATTAAATAATGATTTTTTATGAAGAAAACTAAATTTTCAAACTTCTCATAAAAGTATTTGCATGTGTTTTGCACGTGTAACAAGATAAATTTTTCTGAAAATATTCATTAAATTTTCCAAAAATCAATTTAAATTCATTTTCAAGTATAAAAATAATATTTAAAAATACGGGGTTCTACATATGCGAATGAATGCATACGTCTATGAAGTGATACGTGGTATAATGCAATAGGATCAATAACTGTATTATGAGAGGGGTTATTCAAATGATTACTATAGATAAGTCTGTTGTGAGTGGGTATGGATATGCATACAGGTGATGGCTCAGAGAGTATTGGATGTGAATTCCCATTTATGAGGGTACATGTTCAGATGTCAAGTAAGATTGGTTGATCTTGACATTTGTGAGTTCGTTATATTTTTACTTGTAAAGTTTAATTAATTTATTTATTTAATAAATTATACTCACACCAGAAATGGCTAACCCCTTAGTGTTTGGGGTTAGGGAGTCCATGGACTACCCTAGGTCCCTACTGTTACAGGTCCTCAGCAGTGCAGAGGTGAGGTATAGGTACAGGTTTCCGGGGAGTGGAGCTCCAGTTTATAATTCGTTGTTATGGTTTAATTTTTTTTTTTTTTTGAAGAAGTTTTGGTTTAATTGTAAATAGTAAAGATTTATGCTTAAAATTGTATTTTTGATGTATAAGTATGTGGATGATGATGAAGAGTATAGTGTGAGATGGCATGATATGGTTTTGACCCGTACCCATCTCGTTGTGGAGTACCGGGCGTCGTGGTAGGTTTTTACAAGTTATTTTCTAAAAACTTACTACGTTTTCAAAAGAATTTATGGTTTTTAATTGATAATTGATATACCGTTATGAGTTTGGCCCTCAGAGCATATATATATATATTATTTTGTCCTGGGGAGCCCGTGATATTATTGCCTGTAATGTGAGCTACGGAATTTAGAGCAGAATTTCCTAAGCTTTTTCTATTTTGGGGCAGAAATTACAGGAGAGACTATGCCCAATTTTTCTTTGAAACATAACTATTTTAGTTTATGTTTAAAGTGATATAGAAATTGGAAGAATTGAGTTTGGAGTCAAAAAGGAAAAAGGGCAGGCGCTACAGTTGGTATTACAAACTGATATTTGTAATTACTGCGCGGTAACTCTGTATTGAAGAAAAGTTTTTAAATTTCTAGCTTTTTTGTGTATCGTGACTAATTGAAGGAAAGATCTTGGCATGTGTCACGGTTTTCCAGTTACGTGAAAATAGGGGCGCTACAGAGTGGTATCAGAGCTGACTTCAATTTACAGTCCAACATAGTAGGAAAATTAAACTTGAATGCCTTTAGGAGTCGGGTTTTAGCTAGTTGTAGATTGTTATAATTCATATTGTTGGTTCTTTCAACTTATGTTTTATAATTTTTCTATATCTGGACTAATCCTAGTATACGTGTTACCGTCATTTAAACACATGAATGGCATTCGAGGATATCCTTACCGAGAATGTGCTGGTGAAAGGAGAGTGAACCGATATCGATGGATGATTCGATGATCTTGAGCGCAGAGCCGAAGGAGATTTCACCACCGCATGGACTAAGTGTGGATCAATGCACAGCGGCGGCAGCCAGCATAACATCGGAAAATGGGAAAGCTGAGGAAGTACATGATTAGGAAAGGTTGTCAAGCTAAAAAACTGGGTGATGCCTTTGGAGCTATATTAGAAGGCCTAGCAAATTGGCACGATTACAAAATGAATGGGAGAGCAAATCCCAGAGACCACCAAGGTGGTATTATGCAATCTTGTGAGAGTCGGGCACAAGAAATCAGTCTGTCCACGATTACAAGGGACAAGATCTGCACCAGCATCAGGGTTCAAGAACCAAGGTCAGAAGCAGAGGACTCAGGAAAGGGAGGGCAAACTTGGAGGCACCAAGACAGGAAGTTGTTCCTATGTGGTGAGCAAGGTCACCTCAAGAACCAGTGTCTGAGGAAGGACGCTCAGATAGATAACCGTACATGTTACAAATGTGGAAGGATTGCTCATATCCGACCAGATTGTCCCCAGCTTCATAGGAGGGACAGCAGATCAACCCCAAGGATGAATAACAAAGGAAAAGAGCCTGTTCACCAAGGGTAAAGTTCGCACTTACTACTAGCAAGCTGTAGAAGGCAGGAGTGCTAGTACCGGTATGTGCATACAGAACTGCAATTAATTTAAAAGTTGTATTTTTGGAATTTATTTTGGATTAAGAAGTAAGGTATGATGAGACACTTTCGTAACCAGTTGGATTTATATATATATATGGAATCCATACAACTGTTTTGTTCAATTGTGGTTCATCACATTCGTTTATTTGAATTATTTTTCAAGCGTTGAGTTGTGTGCGGGAGGCAACTCTAGATTTGGTTTGTTTGAATACACCATCTGGAGCATCAGCTTCGAGCAAATTACAGGAGAGAATCCTGGAAGTTTGAAGTAATGATCGTAGGCCATTTCCTATTCTAAGGAGGGAGTGGCTACTGAACCGCAAAAGATCGAGATAAGTGAAGGATTGACCTCAACCAAAGACCGTGAAAGAAGCAAAAGGCTAGATGATGAGATCAAGTGAGCCAGTATTAGGGTGATTACTCAAGTTTAGAGCTCAATTTTGACACGATGGGAGCTGCAACCGAGTCCAAGTGAGCAAGTCAGAAGGCTTAGGCAGGGAATACAGGGATTGAAGCGCTGAAGCGACAGATTCTCCAAGATCAGCATATGATTAAGCAGCCACTAAGAACACGCCAAGGAGGAAATTTTGCTCAGACAGAGAGCAATCGTGTTAACAATTCAGCAAGGGCACCAAGAGGAGCTACTCAGGGGCGGAAGCAGCAATGTGTGACTTCGTCCTTTCTAAGGAGGGAGTGGTCACCAACCAACAGAAGTCGTAGTCAAGAAGTAAATCAACATCACTTGTAGACAAGAATAGAGCAAGGCAATGCAGCCACTGTCTACTCCAGAGCAAGAGCAGAAGAAGGTCAGCATCAAATTCATGGTGGGCTGTCCAGAAGGCTGAAGGACAACAGTTCAACTTGGTAGAAGACCAGTTTTGAGAATATCACGCGAGGAACTGGAGATGGTTCAGGAAAATATCTCGTGAACCATTGATGTTTGTGGTTGTCTTCCTCTCCACTAGTAGCGTTCTGAGGACAGAACGATTCTAAGGAGGGAGTGATGTAACGACCCAAAAATAGCATATGGCTATTTTGCATCGAAATGTGTGCGCGATTGAGAATTTCGCGCGATTATGTATTTTCTGATAATAATTATTTTAATTGAGAAATAAAAGATATATTGTCTACCTTATTTATTATTATTTTCGAAAATGAAATTATTTTTATACGGATTATCTATGAAGTAGTTTTAATGTATTTTGTATTGTTTGGATTATTAAAGTAGAGAGTTGGGCTTTATCTGAAATATATTAAGTCTAGGGGGCTTATACGAAACATTTCCTTAGATATTTATCTATCTATTATTATTTATTTCCCTTTTTACAAAAAACCCCCTCCCACCTCTCTTCTTCTTCTCCCTTCTTCCCTTCTTCTTCTTCCCGTTCGATTCTTTCCCAAACCCAGAAACCACCACCCGACCTCCCTTCCTTCTCCTCCCATTCGTCCACGCCGGCGATCGGAAGAAACCCCGACCCCCACTCCCGTTCCCTTCTCCTTCCTTCTTCTTTCGTTCGATCCCGACCCAAAAGATCCCCCCGACCTCTTCTCCTCCCCTCATCCTCCCATTCGCACGCCAGCCAGATCGAAAGGAACCCCGATCCCCCATTCCCTTCTTCCGTCTCCTTCTTCTCCTTCCTTCTGTTTCCCTTCCGATCGAAGAGAACCCACCCGAACCCATCGATCGGTACTTCCCCACCTCAAATCACCTCCATTTCTTCGTCAATTCCAAATTAAAGTGAGAAGTGGACTAATGGAGGGATTCTCTACATGGTGGTAGCATCGGATTTTCGAATGGATTCGGGAAGGTAAAACCCTAACTATTTTATTATATAAAATTTAGTTGGGTTAATTTTTATTGAGTAGAAATATTAGGATAGAGAGATTTAGAGATGTTGGAAATGGTAAATGTGAGAAATTAGCGGATTTTTAGAGAGATTGCAAGTTGGTTGTAAAATAGGGTTTTGGGTTTGTAAAAGAGAATTATAGGGATATGAATTAATTCTCGGATAGTAATAGAAAATGTAGTTGAGCTACTAGAATATTTTGGGGGCGATTTAGTAATTGTTGGGAAATAAGAATCTCGTCGGCATTAGTTTATTACGTGCATCGCACGTGTATATCCCAAGCGTTCAATAAACGCTTGTGTGACATTTGGGATGGTGTTATTAGCTTTTATAATTGGGTTGGATGATTTGAGTTTTAATTGCTTGAAATTGATGATAGGATATATTACGACCGTGGATGCGAGGTGGCATGGCGCTTTGGATCTTCGCAAAATATGTGAGTGTAATTTATTTGCGTATTTCTGTGATTATAGAAATATGTAAGTTTAATTTATTTATATATATATTTTTGTGTTTTAAGAAATACGGTGAGTTAAATTATTACGTATTTTTGTGGGTTAAGAAATTATGTGAGTTAGTTGAATTATATATATTTTGTGGGTTGATGAATATGTGAGTGTTAAATTTATTTATGTATTTTGCAGTTGAGGAATATGTGAGTATGATGTACCTACTTATATTTTATGTTGTGGCTAAATTTCATGGCTTTTCGATATATTTCGTAGAAGTTATGTTAAAGATTGATTTGAGGGAAAATACGGATTTTTATGGGCCCGAAAATAGGTTTTGTGATATTTGGTGAAATTAACTATTTTGAGTATGTAAAACCTATATAATGGACTAGTTATGTATATGGGGATGAGTTATATCTATATGATGATATCAAAATATGGTGAGTATGGTTTATATACGTATTTGATGCTTTAAAGAAGTTTGGATAAATTGAATCTTGAATTGTGTGGGGATTCTCTACTTCTAAATTAGTGGTTTGCTCTCCTTAATTGTTTATGTATATGTAGAAAGAACCATCTTTAGGGTTACTACTTGTGTAGGTGAAGAAAGGAACCCATCTTTGGGTATGAGTTGTTGTAGGTTGAGAAAGAACCCATTTTGAGGGTTGAGTAAATTGTGGAGGCTAAAGGAACCCAACTTGAGGTTATGTTAGTTGTAGTTTGATAAAGAAACAATCCTTGATGTTGTCAGTTGTAGGATGTTAAAAGATCACACCTTTATGTTGATTACTGGTTATAGGTTGAGAAAGAACCCATTCCTAGGGCTATATTATTTGTGTATGCTAAAAAGAGCCCATCCTAGTTGTTAGCAGTAGTGAGTAAAAAGAACCCATCCTATGGATTCAGATTGCTGTAGAAAAAGAACCCACACTTGTGATATAGTAAGAATCCATACTTGAGTTGTTGTAGAAAGAAACCCATGGTTAAGTTGTAGTAGAACATTATACTGGAGTTGTGTGAAGAACTCATTCATGCCTATGTGACATTCCAGTAAGCCTATCCTGTTGAGTCGATTTTAGAAAGAACTCATGTTGAATTGATTATAGTAGGTATGTCATGATGAGTTGATTTTAGAAGAAACCTAGGCTAAGTTGATTATAGTAGATTCTTCGGTTACTTCTAATTATAGAGGATCAAGTTTGCTAGTAAGCACAGTTGGTTGCTTCTAGGTTTGGTTACCTGTATGGTTGTTTGTATGTGGTTTTGCGCGTACGTGGCTCGACTAGCCCATATGTAGCTGTGGGTCTCATACGCAGCCTATTTGGCTCGTATGTATGTTGTTGTCTTATACGCGGCTCGACTGGCCCGTATGTGGATGTTGGTCTCATACGGAGCTTATTTGGCTCGTATGCATATTGTCGTCTCATACGCGGCTCGACTGGCCCGTATGTAGCTGTTGGTCCCATACGTAGCTGTTTAGCTCGTATGTGTTTTTGGTTACTCATATGTAGCTTCTTAGCTAATACGCAGTTGTTGTGCTCGTCTAGGGTGATATAATTACCCTAGGGGTCATCGACCATCAAGACAACATCTTACCCCCTTAGAGTAAACAGATAGATCTCACCTCGGGCATCGACGGATCTTAACCGATGTAGGTTGACCGTAGGCCGAGAGTGTTGGTAGAATCCGAGTTAGGGGTAGGGATGAGTGAGAGTAATCTCGTTACTCGAGTCTTGGATCGAGGGACCACGAGTTGGACCATGATAATCTAAGTTGGAAATTATGTAAGATTGTATAGGAGTAGTGACATCATTAGGGTAGTGACTTATAAAATCATTACTTAACCTTTTTGCCAGAAAGAAGGGAAGTTGGTAGTAGGGTGCACCGTACGACCAAACCTTTCTTTGGGGCCGATCTTAGGTGGTGTTATTGGGTTGCGCCTTCCTTTCAAAGGGATACGTACGGTGCCGTCTCACAAGCTGCGAGCACGGGTTGTGTATCTCACGCTGTTAATTCCTAAAGTACCGTGGCTTGGGGTGCCACAGGATGCATTAGGCAGTCCTGCGCTTGCGAGACCCCAGGGGTGCCACAGGGTAGGCTTCGCGCTACCCTGTGCTTGCGAGACCCTATGATTTGGATTTTGGAATGACGCCCGATACATTGGGTTCGTCTAGTTTGAGTGAGGTCCGGTTAGCCGGGTAGCAGTGACAAACATAGACACCACTGGCGGACTGCATTAGTGGGACATAACCACGTCTGCAACCTCATCAGTCACGTGTAGGTGTCAGGAACAGCTTGTGTACAATTAGAAGTTCATAACGCGGGTTCAAATCCCTATATATGGAGAAACGGCTTGAGATGGGGTCGCATGTAGTATGGGCTGCATGTTGCTTCGGAGACTCGCTGACATTAGAATAGGAAGCATCCTAGTTCTAGTTAAATATCACATTAGAGTTAAGTCATAACATACACTGGCACATAAATTATATGTACACGTGCCTTTTCCATTCAAGTTGAATTGCGAGTGTGATAGTTGAAGTAAATCAATAACCAAGTTATGGGCTTGGGCTGTGATGTGATATCACCCAAGTTCGGCTTGGGGTGCGGTGATTATTGCAGAAGCTATCGGCCTTGGGGTGTATTAGGTTATTGCCCAACCATGTTGGCGATGCGGAGTATATGGTGAAGAAATTCATGTAAATGGTAATGTGCCATGAGATGTTAGATTGGACATGAATGAATGTGGTTGTAAGGGAATGAATGCATACGTTTATGATGTGATACGTGGTATAATGCAATAGGATCAATAACTGTATTATGAGAGGGGTTATTCAAATGATTACTTTAGATAAGTCTATTGTGAGTGGGTATGGATATGCATACAGGTGATGGCTCAGAGAGTATTGGATGTGAATTCCCATTTATGAGGGTACATGTTCAGATGTTAAGTAAGATTGGTTGATCTTGACAATTGTGAGTTCGTTATGTTTTTACTTGTAAAGTTTAATTAATTTATTTATTTAATAAATTATACTCACACCAGAAATGGCTAACCCCTTAGTGTTTGGGGGTTAGGAAGTCCATGGACTACCCTAGGTCCCTACTGTTACAGGTCCTCAGCAGTGCAGAGGTGAGGTATAGGTACAGGTTTCCATGGAGTGGAGCTCCAGTTTATAATTCGTTGTTATGGTTTAATTGTAAATAGTAAAGATTTATGCTTAAAATTGTATTTTTGATGTATAAGTATGTGGATGATGATGAAGAGTATAGTGTGAGATGGCATGATATGGTTATGACCCGTAGCCATCTCGTTGTGGAGTACCGGGCGTCGTGGTAGGTTTTTACAAGTTATTTTCTAAAAACTTACTACGTTTTCAAAAGAATTTATAGTTTTTAATTGATAATTGATATACCGTTATGAGTTTGGCCCCCACAGCATATATATATATTGCCTGTGTGATGATGCTCATTTTGGCCTGGGGAGCCCGTGATATTATTGCCTGTAATGTGAGCTACGGAATTTAGAGCAGAATTCCGTAAGCTTTTTCTGTTTTGGGGCAGAAATTACAGGGGAGACTATGCCCAATTTTTCTTTGAAACATAACTGTTTTAGTTTATGTTTAAAGTGATATAGAAATTGGAAGAATTGAGTTTGGAGTCAAAAAGGAAAAAGGGCAGGCGCTACAGTTGGTATTACAAACTGATATTTGTAATTACTGTGCGGTAACTCTGTGTTGAAGAAAAGTTTTTAAATTTCTAGCTTTTTGGTGTATCGTGACTAATTGAAGGAAAGATCTTGGCATGTGTCACGGTTTTCCAGTTACGTGAAAATCGGGGCGCTACAGAAAGTAAAGCAGTTTTTTCAATAATAATAAATTACAAATATATTAGATACCTATTGAGTCTCCTCCCGCTCCTCCACTGTCAGCACTAGTAGCATATTCATTATACAAATTAGACAATGCGGTCCTCACAATCTCAAGATTTGTTTCAACTTCATCCTCAGAATATACCAGTGGAAAACAAAACTAAACCAATCGCATTTTGAATTTAGGATCTACTATGCTACCAAGAGCCATCAACAGATTGCACTGACCCCAATACTTATCAAACTTCTAACTCATCCTCTTAACCATTGAATGAATAATCTCATCATCGTCATTTGCACTAGAATGTAAAACCTCTTTGATTCTATAAACTTCAGATAAAAATCCCTATCTTGAAACCTTGGAAAAACATCTTTTAGTGGCTTGGCAAGTTCATGTAAGTAGGCTCCCTATCTTGAAACCTTGGAAAAACATCTTTTAGTTGCAAGGCAACAACAAGCATATCATATGCGGAATTCCAACGAGTAGGGCAATCTAAGAGTAACTTCCTTGGCTTCAACCGTAACTGATGCACTATCTCCCCAAACTTCTTAAGTCGCCACTCACTTGCCCCAGTAAACTTCACACTGGCCCTAACATCCTCAATCACATGTCAAATCTCTCTAAGCCCATCTTGCACCAAAAGATTTAATATGTGCGCACAACACCGCACATGAAACAACTTACCACCCAGGAGCAATGACCTACTCCTTGAAAAATTATCCCGTAAAATTCTAATTGCCACATCATTATATGAAGCGTTATCAACCGAAATTGAAAAGACTTTATCTTCAATCCCCCATTCCACTAAACACTTATAAATAGCATCAGACACATCAATACCACTATGTGGAGGAGGTATGTCAACAAAATTAAGCACACGCTTAATAAGTTTTCAATTTGAATCAACAAAATGACCAGTAAGCACCATATAAGAAATAGTTTGTGGCGTGGATTTCCAAATATCGGTGGTCAAACAAATTTTACTAACTCCTTTCAACACTCCTTTCATTTTTCTTTTCTCCCTCTCATAAACGGATAAGCAATCATTCCGTGCAGTTGTGCGAGAAATCTTTTGATATAGTGGTGTAAGACCTCTACAAAATTGAGTAAACCCAACTTCTTCTACAATGTTGAAAGGATGCTCATACATGAGAAGTCAGTTGGCCAATAATTCTCTAACCTTAGCATTGTCATATTTAAAAGTCGTGACATTTACCTCATCAGTGACATCAGAACTTGGCACCATAGAAGGTGTCGGTTGATTCTTCTTATTTATCAACCTACGAGTACACACATCTAAGTGCCGCTTGAGATGTGTAGTGGCACCGGAAGCAAGGATAGCCAATCTTGATTTGCACCATATACACTCAGATTTCTTAGTACCATCTACAAGATTTATTTCTTTAAACTCCTCCCAGACCGAGGAAGTCTTCTTCCGTTTCCTCTTTTGAAATGCTTCTTCACTGATTGGCTCAGTAATGCTCTCTAGACCTTGACCTTGACCTTGAATACCAGAAGCTTCTCCTACGGGGGTAGATTGAGGACATTGAGTCTCTACATGAGCGTTTGGAGCACCTTCAACCGATGTTGAATTCACATCAGAAGTAATAATAGCATCCGCCATATCTACAATTCAATTGAATATAACAAATTAATATCAGTTATAATCACACAAAAAACAAAAAAAACAAGTAAGTAAAAGGATACAACCACAAATATAATATTCTAGATTGATAGAAGTTCCAAAGGTGTAAAATAGTGTTAAAGTATTTTAAAATAGTCTTAATAAGACAAGATTGGAAATTATAGAAGTTCTAAATAATGACAAATTTCTAACCCAACAGTAATTTTAAAAGATAAATTTGATCTCAATAATAGCAAATTCAAACTAAACCGAGGTTGCTTCCATAGGACTTCCACAATAAACTCATGGATGATTAGAGATACCCCATTAACATTTGATTTTAAATTCCAACTATGATTCTCACAAATAGAACCCATGATAGTGAAGTTTCATCCGACAAGGGATGTCTTTATTTTTTGTTTTTGAACTAAGTTGCCACATAATATAACATTATAAATACTCTAATTCATTGTATACTCTAATTCAAGTGCCTGGTTCATTCTAATTCAAGTGTCAATATCAAGTTCTTTGAAATCTGTTTTCTCATAAATTAAATGCATCAATTTTCTGCACAACTTGACAACAACATTTACATTAAAGTTAGAAATCACGGGATCCATTTGATATTGTAATTATCCACTATTTGTTAGATCATTCAAGTAGCTGCTCACCAAGATGATCCAAGTTTCAACTACTCTACCTGACCCATAAATATAAATCACAAAAGTTTTCTAGTATTTTAATATATACGAAATCTTTACGAAATGGTATAAAAACTATGCATCCTTTTTCCTAACTTAACAACCAGCATGCCTTAAACCCTGGCTAACTAGTTCCAGTGAGTTACTAGAATCCAATGAATCTCTCCCTCCAAAAATCATTCAGATATGCTACTGCAAGGCAATTCATTTAAGGATTTACTCAATTAAACTCTTAGATATCCTCACAATTAAACTCTTAAGACTCACAAATTAAGACAATCATGGATGAAATTAGTATACTCACAAATACTCACAAAAGAGGATGAGAAAGAGTGCGATCTTGTGACTGCGTGAGGGCGATGCGATGAGGATGAGGATGAGAAAGAAGACTGCGAGCCTACGAGCTTCCGACTCCAAGCCTGCGATGCAATGAGAATGAGGATGAGGATGAGAAAGAGGTCGGGTTGGTACTGGGTTCTGAGGATGAGAAAGAGAGCTGGATGAGGACTTGGGAGTTGGGACTTCGCAAATGGCGACTGAGGAGTGAGGACTTGCGATGAGGTTGCGAGTCTTGCGACACTGATGGCGATGAGGATGGGGTTAAGGATGAGAAATTGAGGATCAGGATTGAGGATGAGATTTGAGATTTGGATGAGATTTGAGATGTCAAAAACAAATTAGGGTTTTGGTCTTTTGGAATTGGGATGAGATTTGAGATTTGAGAAGAATGACAAGTGAGTGGCGGCGACTGGCGAAGGAGTGTATGAGTAGTTATGGGCTCATACTATTAAAAGCCCACTGCATATCTATCTGACTATCCATGCACTTATTTAACTCGAGCCTATGCGAGCTAGTTCGCGAGCCCGTTATCGAGCTTCTTAACGAATAGCTCGCGAGCCTAACGAACCGAGCTAGGCCAAGCTCGAATTCGGCACGTTTAATTGACAAGCTCGATTCGAGCCGAGCTTTGACCGAGCTTTGACCGATCTCGAGCCGAGCTACTCGCGAGTAGCTCAGTTTGTTTGCAGCCCTACTCACAGTATTTAACTTGTATGACAAAAAAATACATACAAGCTACTTGTCTGTTATGAAGACGATGGAAATGATGCAATAGAATAACGGGAATGGATCCCGACACACAAACACATGAATGAGAGAAAGATCCAACCGACGATAGAACGGCGGAGCACGTGCTTTCACACGCACACACAAAAAGACAGTAGTAAACAATACAAGAGCGGTGGCAGCACCACGTGGACGACGATGGTGCAGCGGCTAGAAGCGACAACGACGGTGGCTAGGGGCGATAGCGACACTGTCGACAACAGAGAAGTCGACGGCAATGGAGGATCAGAGTGGCACTGCGCTGCTCGAATGGGACAGGGATAGCGAGGGTGCACGGGGGATCGGGAAGAGGAGAGGGGTGATGCGTTGGGGTGGTCTGCCGGTGTCGAAAGTAGACGACGACAACAATAGGAAAGGGGGTCGGGATGGGGTAGACGACATCTAAGGTGAGTGAGAGAGAGAGATAGATGGTATTAGGGTTAGGGTACAATTAGGGAGATTATATAGGGTCAATATGTGTAATATCCCGGACAGATATTACCTTGTATAAATTATTATTTTATTATTATTTTATTATTATTTTATTATTATTTTGTTTTAAATTCCAAAATTGGAATATTTTGGTGATTTTCACCCCGGTTTGTTCATAGACATTATCTGTATCCAGATATCGGTTAGTATACATCCGTATTGTATCAAATTGATACCGTGACCTTCTGAACTAATAATAGAATTTATTTTATTATTATTTCCGAGATCAAATTATTTTTATACGGATTATGCGAAGATTTTCGGTATACAGACATATATGCGCACATGCGTGTAGTATGTTGATTAGTATATTATACAAATTGTGTGTTGTGTATTTTTGGACAACACTTGTTTTGTTATGACAAAACCTATTAGATTGTTAGGGTTTATAAGTGTTTAACCTAGGTTAAGTGTGCATGAAGAGGTTAAGGAAACCTTTCTAGAAACCCTCACATAACACCATACTCACATAATACCTCCACCACATCCTACCTCCACAAATTTCCACCTCCCCATAGGTATGGCCGGCCCCCAATTGGTGGGAGGTCCTTTTTGCAAATGTGTGTGTGCACATTTGCACTTTCCACCCTTTCTCCCACCTATAAATACCCCCTTCCTCCACCTTTGTCTCATTTTAGAAAGATCAAAAAGAAAGAAAGAAAGAAAAAGAAAGAGAGAACAAAGACTAACTTGAGAGTTTTCTTTGTAGGTCTTCTTAGGAGTTCTTAGAAGCTAAGGGAAAGGAGAAGGAGCATAGGCTAGTCCTTCCTACAAAAAGGTTAAGGTGGGGGTTTCTCTTTTGTTTGATTGTTTGTTTGTATTGTTGTTTTGATGATTCTTCTTCTTCTTATCCTCCTTGTTTTGTTTCTTTTGTCCTTTAAGAATGGTTTATTTTGATAGTGTTGTGGTGTAATTCTTTTTGTATGGTTAAAAATAATAACCACATGAAAAGAAAAGAAATGAATGGTAGTAGTAAAGAACATAAAGATTAATCTTTATAGTTGTAGTTGTTGTTTGTGTTTGTTAATTGGACTAAAATGACATAAGGCATATGGACTTGTACATATAACCGTTTGGGGTTGTAGGACTTGATGTGAACACATGAACAAAGCATATGAACCTTTTTATACAACCATTTTTTGGTTGTAGGACTTGTATTGAACTTGGACTAAAAAGATAAGCATATGGTTGGTTGAACCAAATGAAGGTTCTTACCTCATTTTTATTATTGTTGTTTTCTTTTATAATCTTAAGTAAAAAGAACCTAAATTAGATGTTAGTTCTAATTATGAAAAAGAAACTAATCTAATCACTAGTTGTAAAAGGATTAAAAAGATTGTCAAAAATAGTACTGAGAATCATCGATCATCGGGATAAAGTACTGAGAAACAAGACTATTCCGATGGTCAAGGTTCATTGGAGGAACCAACTCGTGGAAGAAGCCACTTGGGAGACGGAAAGCCAGATGAAACTCTCTTTTCCCGAGTTATTTTGAGTATCGTCGTTTTCTCCTCGCCCCACTTAGTGCAGTTCTGAGGACAGAACTATTCTAAGGAGGGAGTATTGTAATATCCCGATCGACTATTAATAATATTATTCTATTAGCACTCGACTACTTGATTATTTTTATTTTTCTTTCACAAGTGGGTTATCTTTTAGCCATGACAACCTAATTGATAACTAGGAATTGCTTGTTAGTTAAACCTAGGATTAAAGGACACAAAAGATTAAGGAATTCTTCTAGAACACTCTCTCTTCCACATCACCCTCCACCTAACCTAAGAACCATACCCTCACCATACCTCCAACTCATCCTCTCCTCCCCTAGGCAAAACCAGCCCACATTTTGTGGGAGGGCTTTTGTGCAATTGTGTGCATACACATTTGCACTCTCCACCCTTTTTCCCACCTATAAATACCCCCTTCCTCCACCTTTGTCTCATTTTAGAAAGATCAAAAGAAAGAAAGAAAAAGAAAGAGAGAGCACCATGCTAACTTGAGAGTTTTCCTTGTAGGTTTAGTAAGAGTTCTAAAAGCTAGGAGGAAGGAGAAGTAGCATAGCTAGTTATTCCTACAAGTTGAAACAAGGTGGGGGTTTATCTTTGTTTGTTTGTTTGTTTGTTGAATTGTTGTTTTGATGATCTTCTTCTTCTTATCCTCCTTGTTTACTTTTCTTTTTGGTGTGGTTGTTTTTGTAGTAGTATGGTTGTGTGGATTCTTATCTTGTATGTTGTAACATAATCACCTAAAAAGGGAAAAGTATGATAAAGAACTTTCATGGAACACATAAGGAAAGAATGTTGTTAGTAGTTATTGTTTGACTCATAAAAGAACTAACTACTTGGACAAAAAATGACACATGCATATGAACTTGTACATACAACCATTTAAGGTTGTAGGACTTGAATGTGAACTAATACATAAGGCATATGGACCAAGTATACAACCATCTTGGTTGTAGGACACACATTGATTTGGACAAAAAAAAGAAGAAGGCATATGTTGGTTGAACCCAAAATGGAAAGGCTCTTACTTATTTCGTTATTGTTTAGTTCTTTTATAAGCTTAAGTAAGGAAGAAACCATTGTAGTTATTAATGAAAAGAAACTATCTAATCACTAGTTGTAAAAGGATTAAAAAGTTCTCCTTTATGTCCACTAGTAATAATAAGAAACATATGCTAATAAAGATTTTTAGTAAGTAATTTAGTTGTAGATATTTTATAGTAAAGGCTCATGGTAGTAGTAGTAGTGTTATGTATGTTCAAATAAAGTAGTAGTAGTAGAGGTCAAAATAAAGTAGTTGTAGATATTTATGTCATGTGAAATTTTAGTAGATGATTATGGATATTAAATGGATGTTGTGCTTATGTTAAAGTAAATACCATGCTAAGATTGGATTAGATTATTTTATTTATGCTTAGAATGTTGTAGGATTCATTCAAAAATTTTCTATCATGGTAGATTAATTTATTTATGCTTAGAATGTTGTAGGATTCATTCTAAAATTTCTATCATGTTTAGGAAGGATATTTATGCGTAGAATGTTGTAGGATTCATTCTAAAATTTCCTATCATGTTAGATTAATTTATTTATGCTTAGAATGTTGTAGGATTCATTCTAAAATTTCTATCATGTTTAGGAAGGATATTTATGCTTAGAATATTGTAGGATTCATTCTAAAATTTTCTATCATGTTTAGATTAATATATTCATGCTTAGATTGTTGTAGGATTCATTCTAAAATTTTCTATCATGTTAGATTAATTTATTTATGCTTAGAATGTTGTAGGATTCATTCTAAAATTTCTATCATGTTTAGGAAGGATATTTATGCTTAGAATGTTGTAGGATTCATTCTAAAATTTCCTATCATGTTAGATTAATTTATTTATGCTTAGAATGTTGTAGGATTCATTCTAAAATTTCTTACCATGTTTAGGAATGATATTCATGCTTAGAATGTTGTAGGATTTATACCTACCATGTTTAGGAATGATATTTATGCTTAGAATGTTGTAGGATTCATTCTAAAATTTTCTATCATGTTTAGGAACGATATTCATGCTTAGAATGTTGTAGGATTCATTCTAAAATTTCCTATCATGTTTAGATTAATATATTCATGCTTAGAATGTTGTAGGATTTATTCTAAAAATCCCTACCATGTTTAGGAATGATATTCATGCTTAGAATGTTGTAGGATTCATTCTAAAATTTCCTATCATGTTTAGATTAATATATTCATGCTTAGAATATTGTAGGATTTATTCTAAAAATCCCTTCCATGATTAGGAATGATGTATACCATGCTAAGGGTATAAACATGCTTAGAATATTGTAGGATTTATATTAAAAATACCAACCATGCCTTGGAATGTTGTATGTTCATACTAGTTATATACCCATGCTTGGGTTGTGATGATTAATCATGATAAGTAGTAAGCATCCATGCTTAAGATTGTTACAAGTGCATGCCAAATCGCATTCATAATTAAGAATGTTGTAAGTTGATAGTTTTGTCATATATACCATGTTTTAGTGGTGGTAGGTTGATGCTTGCAATTGCATACCATGATTGGATTGCCATA
This sequence comes from Hemerocallis citrina, assembly GCA_017893485.1. Taxonomy (NCBI): domain Eukaryota; kingdom Viridiplantae; phylum Streptophyta; class Magnoliopsida; order Asparagales; family Asphodelaceae; genus Hemerocallis; species Hemerocallis citrina. The sequence goes on from CM030362.1 coordinate 217,165,196, forward strand.
GGTTAAGTAATAAGAAAGAGCCATGTTGAAATTGTAGGAGTAACTACCTTGTCGTAGTTAATGTTAGTATGGAACCATAGCATATGAGCACCCTTCATTCATAGCAATAAGGGTTGAGAAGTGCTAATAGTTGTAGCTTGAGAAAAAGCTAGTTTAGGGTCTTCAAGTACCCTAAGGGTCATCGACCATCAAGACCACATCCTACCCCCTTAGAGTAAAATGGATAGATCTCACCTCGGGCATCGACGGATCTTAACCGATGTAGGTTGACCGTGGGCCGAGAGTGTTGGTAGAATCCGAGTTAGGGGTAGGGATGAGTGAGAGTGATCTCGTTACTCGAGTCTTGGATCGAGGGACCACGAGTTGGACCATGATAATCTAAGTTGGAAATTATGTAAGATTGTATAGGAGAAGTAACATCATTAGGGTAGTGACTTATAAAATCATTACTTAACCTTTTTGCCAGAAAGAAGGGGAGTTGGTAGTTGGGTGCACCGTACGACCAAACCTTTCTTTGGGGCCAACCTTAGGTGGTGTTATTGGGTTGTACCTTCCCATCAAAGGGATACGCACGGTGCCGTCTCACAAGTTGAGGACACGGGTTGCGTATCTCGCTCTGTTAATTCCTGAAATACCGTGGCTGGGGTGCCACAGGATGCATTGGGCAGTCCTGCGCTTGCGAGACCCCAGAGGGTGCCACAGGGTAGGCTTCGCGCTACCCTGCGCTTGCGAGACCCTATGGTTTGATTTTGGAACGAGGCCCGATACACTGGGATCGAGTGAGGTCCGGCATGCCGGGTAGTAGTGGAAAACGGAGACACCATAAGCAGACTGCATAGGGGGACTTGACCCCTTCTGCAACCTCACAGAGTCATGGAGTATTGTCAGGAACAGGCTGTGTACAATTAGAAGTTCATAACGCGGGTTCAAATTCCTATATATGGAGAAACGGCTTGAGATGGGGTCGCATGTAGTATGGGCTGCATGTTGCCTTCGGAGACTTGCTGGCATTAGAATATGAGCATCCTGGTTTAGCTGACATGGCATTAGAATATGAGCATCCCGGTTTAGTTGACCTGGCATTAGTATCCTAGCTTAGTTGGCAGTGCATTAGTATTCTAGTTTAGTTGACAGTGCATTGGTATTCCAGTTTGATGGACATTTATTAGATTCTAATCACTGCACTCACGAACACTTAAACTACACCGACATACTTCACCCTATTTGTATATGTTGTTTTGGAGATTCGCTGCTATATGATCAGCATTTAAGCGTCAGTGAATTCTGACGTCCCCACTTCAATAGGTTGTGGACACAGGATCGCGAACCAGAAGGACTCTAGCCGAGGCATGATCTACAAGAGAAAAAGCGATGATTATCTTTTATTCATGTACACTCTGATGTAACTTATTGTATTAGTGGAAACACTCGGCCTGTAATATTATGTTAATAAAAAGTTTTAAATGTTCCTGTTTCTATGTATTGTGACTAATTGAATGAAAAGGTCATGGCTCGTGTCTCGGTTTCCCAGTATATGGAAAACGGGGCGCTACAGAGTGGTACCACTCTGTACCAAACACGGGTATCCATCTGCTACTTCAACTACTACTTTATTTTAATATGAACATAAAACATCTACAATTAAATTACTTACTAAAAAAATCTTTATTAGCATATGTTTCTTATTATTACTAGTGGACATAAAAGAGATCTTTTTAATCCTTTTACAACTAGTGATTAGGTTAGTTTCTTTTTCATAATTAAAACTAATATCTAATTTAGGTTCTTTTTACTTAAGATTATAAAAGAACACAACAATAATAAAAATAAGGTAAGACCCTTCATTTGGTTCAACCAACATATGCTTATCTTTTTAGTCCAAGTTCAATACAAGTCCTACAACCAAAAATGATTGTATAAAAAGGTTCATATGCTTTATGTATAAGTCCATATTCAAGTCCTAAAACCCTAAAATGGTTGTATGTACAAGTCCATATGCCTTATGTCCTTTTAGTCCAATTAACAACAACTACTACTACAAGGATTCAATCTTTATGTGTATTTCACAGTACCATTTGTTTCTTTTCTTTTTATGTGGTTATTACCTTTAACCATTCACAAACATACAAAAATAAGTACCACATACAACAACATCATCACAATAAACCATTCTCAAAGAACAAAAGAAACAAAACAAGGAGGATAAGAAGAAGAAGAATCATCAAAACAACAATACAAACAAACAAACAAACAAAAGAGAAACCCCCACCTTCTTTTCTTGTAGGAAGGACTTGCTATGCTACTACTTCTCCTTCCTCCTAGCTTTTAGAAATCTCTATGGAATACCTACAATGGGAAAACTCTCAAATTAGTATGGTGTTCTCTCTTTCCTTTCCTTTCCTTTCTTTCTTTCTTTCTGATCTTTCTAACCTTCGGTTTTCATTAGTAGAATACCGATCATAGACTATTGGTAGATCCTTCTGTTGCTTCTAATAATAGAAGATCAAGTTTGCTAGTAAGCACGTTGGTTGCTTCTAGGATTGATTACCTGTATGTTTGTTTGCCTATGGTTGTGCTCGTACGTGGCCCGACTGGCCCGTATGTAGCTGTGGGTCTCATACGTAGTTTATTTGGCTCGTATGTAGGTTGTTGTCTCGTACGCTGCTCGACCGGCCCGTGCGTAGCTGTTGGTCTCATATGCGGCTTATTTGGAATGTAATATCCCGGACAGATATTACCTCGTATAAATCACTATTTTATTATTATTTTATTATTATTTTATTTTAATTCCAAAATCAAATTATTTTGGTGATTTTTCGCCGGTTTGTGCACAAACATTGTCTACACGTATATATCAGTCGGTGTACATCCGAAATACATCAAATTGGTAGCGCGATCCTCCGAATTAATAATAAAACTTATTTTTATTATTATTTGCAATTAAACTATTTATGGGGATTATATAAGGATTTTTTTGTATAATGTACTAGGTACCATACAAATGTATACCATGCTAGATTAATTGTAGGAAAGTTGTATACCATGCTAGATTATAGATGCTAATTTTTGGTTGTATGTACAAGTCCATATGCCTTATGTCATTTTAGTCCAATTAACAAACACAAACAACAACTACAGCTATAAAGATTAATCTTTATGTTCTTTACTACTACCCTCAGATGGATCCCCGTGTTTGCTACAAATGTGGAGAAATTGGTCATATTAGGCCAAACTGTCTCCAGTTTCATAAGAAGAATAGCAGATCATCTCCGAAGATGAACGCTAAAGGAAAGGAGCCTGTTCATCAAGGGTGAGAATTCGCACGTACTAAGAGCAAGTTGAGGGAGCCAGTAATGATAGGTGCATATAGAACTGCAATTAAGTTTAAAGGTTGCATCTTTTGAAATCTATTTTTAGACGGAAGGAGTTATATATGATGTAACACTTTTGAAATCAGTTGGATTAATATATATGAAATCCAAGGAACTGTTTTGTTCAAACCTAGTTCATCATATTCTTTGTCTAAGATTATTCTTCCAGAGTTAAGGTGGGAGCAGAAGGCAACTCTAGAATCGGTTCGGTTAATTACACCACATGAAGCGTCAAAATTACAGGAAAGAATCCTGGAAGTCGGAAGTAATGTTCATAGGAAACGTCCTATTCTAAGGAGGGAGTATTGTAATATCCCGATCGACTATTAATAATATTATTTTATTAACATCCGACTACTTGTTTATTTTTATATTTTCCTTTCACAATTGAGTTATCTTTTAATTAGGAATTAATTGTTAGTTAAATCTAGGGTTACAAAGACATAAGAGATTAAGATTTCTTCTAGAAAAAATTCCTCCTCCATATCAATCTTCCCTCACATAACACCTCCCCCACCTCCCCCCTTCTCCTAGGTATGGCCGGCCCCCAAAAGATGGGGGGGCTTTTGTACAATTGTGTGGGTGCACAATTGAAATCTCCACCCCTCTCTCCTCCTATAAATACCCCCTTCCTTTCACCATAGTCTCATTTTAGAAAGATCAAAAAAAAAGAAAGAAAGAAAGGAAAAGAATGAGTGGACTAACTTGAGAGTTTTATTTAGGTTTGCTAGAAGTTCTAGGAGAAAGAAGGAGAGTAGCTAGTGTTTCCATCAAGAAAAGAAACAAGGTGGGGGGTCTTCCTAGGTTTGTTGTTTATGTGTTTGTTTGTTTGTTTGTTGTTGTTCTTTGAATGGTGTTTGATGATCCTCCTTCTTCTTACCCTCTTGTTTATTTTTCTTTTGGTGTGGTTACTTTGTAGTGGTATGGTTGCATGAGTTTTCTCATTTGAATGTTGTTAACTACTTGGACTAAAATAACACATGCATATAAATTTGTACATACAACCATGCAAGGTTGTAGGACTTGAATGTGAGACCACACATAAGGCATATGAATTTGTTTACAACCATGTAAGGTTGTAGGACCTATGTTGAACCTTGGACTAAAAGAGAACACATGTTGATTAAACCCAAAAAAATGAAGTGTTCTTACTTGTTGTGTTATTGTTTAGTTTTAATCTTAAAGTATGAAAAAGAAACTAACTAAATCACTAGTTGTAGAATAAATAAATAAAAAGATCTTTTCTTTTCTAAACACTAGTTGTAAAAAGATTAAAAAGATTTCTTTTATGTCCACTAGTAAGAAACCTATGCTAATAAAGATCTCCTTTTTGTAGTAATTTAGTTGTAGAGGTTTATGCTAAATTTTAATTAATGCTCATAGTAGTAGTAGTAGATATATATGTTCCAATAAAGTTGTAGTAGTAGTAGATATGTATGCTTCAATTTAAATAGCAATAGTAGATGTGTATGTTTCCACTAAAGTAGTAATAGTAGATGTGAAATTTATTATATCATGTTTAGAAGCCATATTCATGCTTTAAATGTTGTAGGATCACTTCTAAAAATATTTAGAAGCCATATTCATGCTTTACATGTTGTAGGATCACTTCTAAAAATATTAGAAGCCATATTCATGCTTTACATGTTGTAGAATCACTTCTAAAAATATTTAGAAGCCATATTCATGCTTTACATGTTGTAGGATTACTTCTAAAAATATTAGAAGCCATATTCATGCTTTACATGTTGTAGGATCACTTCTAAAAATATTAGAAGCCATATTCATGCTTTACATGTTGTAGGATCACTTCTAAAAATATTTAGAAGCCATATTCATGCTTTACATGTTGTAGGATCACTTCTAAAAATATTAGAAGCCATATTCATGCTTTACATGTTGTAGGATCACTTCTAAAAATATTAGAAGCCATATTCATGCTTTACATGTTGTAGGATCACTTCTAAAAATATTTAGAAGCCATATTCATGCTTTACATGTTGTAGGATCACTTCTAAAAATATTAGAAGCCATATTCATGCTTTACATGTTGTAGGATCACTTCTAAAAATATTAGAAGCCATATTCATGCTTTACATGTTGTAGGTTCACTTCTAAAAATATTTAGAAGCCATATTCATGCTTTACATATTGTAGGATCACTTCTAAAAATGGTTAGAAGCCATATTCATGCTTTACATGTTGTAGGATCACTTCTAAAAATATTTAAATGCCATATTCATGCTTCAAATGTTGTAGGATCACTTCTAAAAATATTTTGAAGCCATATTCATGCTTTAAATGTTGTAGGATACATTCTAAAAAATACCTACCATGCTTAGATTAATTTATTTGTGTTTAGAATGTTGTAGTATTCATTCTAAAAAATACCTACCATGCTTAGATTAATTTATTTGTGTTTAGAATGTTGTAGGATTCATTCTAAAAATACCTACCATGCTTAGATTAATTTATTTGTATTTAGAATGTTGTAGGAGTCATTCTAAAAATATCTATCATGTAGGAATGATATTTGTGTTTAGAATGTTGTAGGATTGATGTAAAATTACTTACCATATTTTAGGGATGATGTAGAAGTATATACACATGCTTGAGAATGTTGTATGTTCATACTAGCTATATGTATGCATGCTTGGGAATGTTATATGTTCATACTAGTTATATATGTATCCACGCTTGGGAACGCTACAAGTGCATGCTAAAACACACTCACAATCAAGAGTGTTATAAGTTGATGGTTATGTCATATACCATGTTTTAGTGGTGGTAGGTTGATGCTTGCAATTGCATAACATCGAATTGCCATAAGTTGAGTAATAAGAAAGAGCCATGTGGAAATTGTAGGAGTAACTACCTTGGTGTAGTTAATGTTAGTATTGAACCATAGCATATGAGCACCCTTCATTCATAGCAATAAGGGTTGAGAAGTGCTAATAGTTGTAGCTTGAGAAAAAGCTAGTTTAGGGTCTTCAAGTACCCTAAGGGTCATCGACCATCAAGACCACATCCTACCCCCTTAGAGTAAAATGGATAGATCTCACCTCGGGCGTCGACGGATCTTAACCAATGTAGGTTGACCGTGGGCCGAGAGTGTTGGTAGAATCCGAGTTAGGGGTAGGGATGAGTGAGAGAGATATTATTACCAGAGTCTTGGATCGAGGGACCACGAGTTGGACCATGATTGGAAACTATGCAAGATCGCATAGGAATAATAACCTCATTAGGATAGTGACTTATAAAATCATTACTTAACCTTTTGCCCGAAGGAAGGGGAGTTGGTAGTAGGGTGCACCGTACGACCAAATCTTTCTTTAGGGCCGATCTTAGGTGGTTTTATCGGGTAGTACCTTCCCGTCAAAGGGATACGTACGGTGCCGTCTCACAGGTTGAGGACACGGGTTGCGTATCTCGCTCTGTTAATTCCTGAAATACCGTGGCTGGGGTGCCACAGGATGCATTTGGGCAGTCCTGCGCTTGCGATACCACAGAGGGTGCCACAGGGTAGGCTTCGTGCTACCCTGCGCTTGCGAAACCCTATGGTTTGATTTTGGAACGATGCCCGATATACTGGGATCGAGTGAGGTCCGGCATGCCGGGTAGTAGTGGAAAACGGAGACACCATAAGCAGACTGCATAGGGGGACTTGACCCCTTCTGCAACCTCACAGAGTCATGGAGTATTGTCTGGAACAGGTTGTGTACAATTAGAATTCATAACGCGGGTTCAATCCCTACATATGGAGAAACGGCTTGAGATGGGGTCGCATGTAGTATGGGCTGCATGTTGCTTTCGGAGACTTGCTGGCATTAGAGTATGAGCATCCTGGTTTAGTTGACATGGCATTAGAGTATGAGCTGATGGAACTGAGATGAATCCCAGGACTACGGATTGGTGTGCGTATCGATCGTTAACGATAAACAGATTGCTTAATTGTGATCTAACCCTATATAGCGGAAACTAGGGTTCACAAATTATACCTGCGGTGAGAAGAAGACGACAGCGACCCAAGATCTTCTGCACGTATTCCTTCCTCGGGTTGGACGTCGTGTGGGCGACGATCTCCCAACCTTTCTTCTCCTTGGCTGACCTCTCTTTCTCTCCTTTCGTGAATCACGAGTTTTGAGAAAAATCTTATCTTTTTTGATTGTCAATGACGGCCAGAGAAAATAGAGGATATATATAAGGCTACGGCAGGGACCATGAGGAGAAATTAGGGTTAGGTCTCCTAACGGATCTGGGTATCCCGTGTTCAGCCCGAACACACAACCCAGGCCCATTAACAATAGCTCGGTCCACTAAGGAGCTATTGTTGCACTACCTTCCTAATCCCAAATTATATTTATGGGCTCCTTTTATTATATGCTCGTTCAACTCCCCATGTTAAGATATCGAATGTCCGTTGATCAAATTAAGTTACTGACAACTACATTGATCAACATCTTTTATCCTTAAGTAGTACCACTCAACTTTATTTGTCATGTCGGATATAATCCACCTGCAAGGTTTACATGACAATCCTTATGAGCTCCTTAAGGGGACATCATCAACCCGACGTATCGGGACATGGATTCCTTTTACAATCAACAGCCCATCATACATACAATGCTATTACCCAATTCATAGAGGTTGTTGATCCATAATGAATCTCACTCTTTTATGAGTCAAAGTAATGCACACTGCATATACATGTATGTTATTATATCTGGATTAAGAGCATAAGCATCCATAATAACAGAGGTATTTGTTCTCTTTTATAGTCAGTACAAAGAGAACAACCTCAAGTGGTCCTGTTCAATACAAACAAAGTATACTAGTGTAAACCTATAGTCAAGATAGACTAATACCAGAATACACTACAACCTTTCCAATGGATTGTCCAAGTCCGTCTAGGTTGTGAACTATTTATATATTCCATAGGGAACTGATAATATGATCTTCTGTGTGTCACCTCACACCATATTATCAACCTTATAGAATATCAGAAACTTGCATTAATATTATAATAAACACAATATGCAAACATATGCCCATATGATTCTCATTCAAAAAAATAAGGAAATAAAGTTAATACAAAAGTGATGCTTTCAGTATATAACCCTAACAATGAGCATCCTGGTTTAGTTGACATGGCATTAGAGTATGAGCATCCTGGTTTAGTTGACATGGCATTAGGATATGAGCATCCTGGTTTAGTTGACATGGCATTAGAATAAGAGTATCCTAGCTTAGTTGACAGTGTATTAGTGTTCCAGTTTAGTTGACAGTGCATTGGTATTCCAGTTGGATTGACATTTATTAGATTCTAATCACTGCACTCACGAACACTTAAACTACACCGACATACTTCACCCTATGTATATATATTGTTTGTTTTGGAGATCCGGCGCTATATGATCAGCCCTTAAGCGTCAGTGAATACTGACGTCCCCACTTCAATAGGTTGTGGACACAAGACCGCAAACCAGAAGGAATCTAGCCGAGGCATATCTACAAGTGGAAAAGCAATGATTATCTTTTATTCATGTACACTCTGATGTAACTTATTGTATTAGTAGAAACACTCGGCCTGTAATATTATGTTAATAAAAAGTTTTAAATTTTCCTGTTTCTGTGTATTGTGACTAGTTGAATGAAAAGGTCCTGGCTCATGTCTCGGTTTCCCAGTATATGGAGAACGGGGCGCTACAGAGTGGTATCAGAGCCGACTTCAATTTATAGTCCAAACATAGAAGGAAAATACACTTAGGTGCCTTGTAGGGATTAGGTTTCCTTTTAGCTGGCTGTAGACAATTATAATTCATACTGTTGTTCCTTCAACTTATGTATTATGATATTCTATATCTATGCTAATTTCCGTACCCACTCCATACAGGATGTCGAACGGAGCAGTTCCCCCAGGAAATGGAGTGACGCACGGAGTTTCAATCGAGGTGGGCTCGGACTTGGAACCCCTCACAGATGGGGACGAGTCACCGGTTGGAGTAGGATTGGCCAATGGGGGCACCGCAGCTGCCGCAGCAGGGGGTGCCCCTGCCAATGGCCAGAACCCATCACCACCACCGCCACCACCTCCCCCACCTAACCCAATACAGCAAGCTTTCGACCAGGTCTTTCAGGATCTGGAAACATGGGGATGGTGCCATGTCTACCTGGAAAACAGGATGGACTCATGTGAGTTCGCAGTCCTCAACAATGAGAAAGAAATAGCGGAGTTAAGGAGGGCAAGGGCAAGGGCAGACCGCAAGATAGTAATCCTGAAGCACACCCACCGTGTGCAATTTGCACGCCTGGAGCACAAATGCGCGGAGCTGCAGGCACAGGTTTCACAGCTACTTGCACTGTTGGCACCACCTGGTGAAGGGGACGGGACCTCTAGTAGTACTGACTAGGTAGTTAGGTGCCCTAGGCTATTTTGTTATTTTGGATGTTTTGCTTCCTACTGTGAGATATAAATGTAAGGAAGGTAATGACTATGTAAGACCTGGGGTAATGATATAATGAAGTTAGCTTTATGTTTTCTGCAAATCTTATGTGCATGTTAAATTGGATGGATGTTATTATTACAAATATGATGCCCTGTGTATTCCGTTACTCTCTTCTGCCAGATGTCACGCAGGACCAGGAGTGGTAGGACCGACAATCTGGAAGGTGAGGGCAGTGGAGGCAATGGTACAGGTCTTGATTTGGAGACAGAGTTTGCTCGTATGTACCAGGCCTTGGGTGACCTCGCAGAAGCAAGCCGAAACCACGTGCAGCAACCAGGAGCACCCGGAGGTAATCGGGGAGCAGCAGCTACCGACCCTGTTAAGATGGTCGAATCATTCCGAAGGATGAGGCCGCCTGTTTTTGAAGGCAAGGCAGACCCGACAGCGGATGACGACTGGATTCGTCAAGTCGAGACAGTGTTTGAGGTGATGCTGACACCAGAGGATAGCAAGGTCAGGTTAGCCAGCGTTCTGCTAGAAAAAGATGCCGGAGTCTGGTGGCAATCAGTAAAGAGATGCATGGGCGAAGGGCCCATTACCTGGGAGAATTTTCTGGCAGAATTCAGGCAACACTATTTTCCACTAGACGTGCAAGAGGAAAAAGCCATGGAGTTCCACAACCTAAAGCAGGGAAACATGACGGTCCGAGAATATGAGACCAAGTTCACCCAGCTTTCTTGCTATGCTCTGGAAATGGTACAAGATGAAGTCAAAAAGACCAAGAGGTTTGAGCAGGGGCTCAGGCCCGCACTTAGGACCAAGATGATACCGCTTTGCATCCGGAGGTTCGAGAAGCTAGTCCGTCGAGCAGCTACGATGGAGTTAGACATGAATAAGGGGCCAGAACTGCAAGGAAACACTGGAGGGTGGAACAAGGGAAAAAGGCCTGCACCAGCGTCAGGATTCAGAAGCCAGGGTGGGAACCAAAAATTTCAGAAGAGGGTTAGCAACACCAGCAACATCAAGCCAGGGAGCTGTTTCACATGTGGCGAGCCAGGGCATTTCAAGAGCCAATGCCCCAAGAATGGGAACCCTCTGTATGATGCCCGCTCCTGTTTCAATTGCGGGAAGGTCGGCCATATCCGACCAAACTGTCCCCAACTTCAAAGGGGCGATGGAGGGCCGGCTCCCAAGGCAAATAGAAAGGGGATAAACCGCCAAGGGAGGGTATTCGCACTCACAGAGGAAGACGCCAATGAAGACGAGGGAGTTATCACCGGTAGGTGAAGGAGTATGACTAAGCTTTTGTAGTATTTTGAATATTTTGGCATAAGTTAGTATTGATGTAACCGCTTTTGTAAACAGGTTGGATTAATATAAATGAAATCCAGGCAACTGTTTTATTTGATAGTGGGTCATCTCATTCCTTTGTGTCTGGAGCATTCTCTAAGAAGTTGAAACGCACCCAGGAGGCAACTCCGGAATCAGTTTTGCTAGTAGGTACCCCGTCCGGAGCAACTCTCCCTGCAAGTTCATGCTACCAGGGATGCAATCTCAGGATCGACAGAGAGACCCTGAGTATAGACTTGCTAGAGTTGGGCTTTGTAGGGACGGACGTGATTATCGGGATGGACTGGATGTCCAAGCATAATGCTAGCATCGATTGAAAGGAGAAGAGGGTCACCATTACCCCATCCGGAGGACGGGAGCTTGTGTTCCAAGGAAGGAAGAAGCACAATGCAGAAATTCTTACAGCTGCAACTGAGGTGCTAGTGCCAAGTGAAGTCAAGGCAATACCAATCGTACGAAAATTTCCCTGCATATTTTTGGAAGAATTACCTGGACTCCCACCACATAGGGATGTTGAGTTCAGCATTACTATCCAGCCGGGTAGCGCCAGTGTCAAAAACACCCTATCGGATGGCACCAGTAGAGCAGAAGGAAGTAAAGGAGCAAATTGAAGAACTGCTGCAAAAAGGATTCATCAGGCCAAGTGCCTCACCCTGGGGAGCACCCGTGCTCCTAGTAAAGAAGAAGGATGGAACCTCAAGAATGTGCATCGATTATCGGGAGTTGAACAAGGTGACGATTCGGAATCAGTACCCCATTCCCAGGATCGATGACCTGTTTGATCAGCTTCAGGGAGCGGCTGTATTCTCAAAGATTGACCTGCGTTCAGGCTACCATCAAGTTCGTGTCAGAGAAGAAGATATACCCAAGACGGCGTTCCGGACTCGGCATGGTCACTACGAGTTTTTAGTAATGCCATTCGGGGTGACAAACGCTCCGGCAATCTTCATGGACATGATGAACCGCATCTTGCGACCATTCATCGATTCCTTCGTAGTTGTCTTCCTAGACGACATCTTGGTATATTCAAAAACAGAAGAGGATCATGCTGAGCATCTAACTGCAGTATTGATCAAGCTACGAGAACACCAGCTATACGCCAAACTGACGAAATGTGAATTTTGGAAGTCAGAAGTGGCATTCTTGGGTCATGTCCTTTCTAAGGAGGGAGTGGCTACAGACCCGCAGAAGATAGTGGCAGTAAGAAATTGGCCTCAGCCGAGAACTGTGAAGGAGGTCAGAAGCTTCTTAGGCATGACCGGGTACTACAGGAAGTTCATCCAGAACTATGCCAGAATTGTCGTACCACTCACTGCCCTGACCAAGAATAACGTAAGTTTTGATTGGACTGAGAAATGTGAAGATAGTTTCCAAGAGCTGAAGAATAGACTGATTACCGCACCAGTTTTGGTTCTGCCTCAACCAGACAAGGGATACGTAATCTTCAGTGATGCTTCGCTTTTGGGGTTCGGATGTGTTCTGATGCAAGAAGGAAGAGTCATAGCATACGGATCAAGGCAACTTCGACCACACGAGAAGAATTACCCGACACACGACTTAGAATTGGCTGCAATAATCTTTGCTCTGAAATTATGGCGGCACTATGTCTATGGATCAAAGGTGGAAATGTTTACCGACCATAAAAGCCTGCATTATATCTACCAACAAAAAGACTTGAATCTCAGGCAAAGGCGATGGTTGGAGGTTCTGGAAGACATAAGACCAGAAATTTTATATCACCCGGGAAAAGCCAATGTCGTGGCCGATGCGCTCAGCAGAAAACGAATTGTAGCCATGCTCACTGTGATGAGACGAGAGCTACAAGATGAGATCAGACAAGCCGGCATTGAACTAGTGGTTGAAGATATAAGTGCCATTTTGGCCAATCTAGAGCTACATCCTAGTCTGAACGACCGAGTCAAGAAGGCTCAATGGGGTGATGCAGAGATTGAAGCACAAAAAATACTAGTCAACGAAGGAAAAACCCCAGAGTTCAGTATAAAGGAAGGGATGCTTTGGCTTGGGAGCAGGTTGTGTGTGCCAAGAATCAACGAATTACGAGAAGAAATCATGAAGGAAGTACACTCCACCTTACTCACAGTCCACCCAGGAAGCACAAAGATGTATAAGGATATAAAACAACATTTTTGGTGGGCTGGAATGAAACGAGATGTGGCAGAATTTGTGGCCAAATGTCTTACATGTCAGAAAGTCAAAGCAGAGAACCAGAGACCAGGAGGTCTACTACAGCCACTACCCATTCCGGAGTGGAAATGGGAGAACATCAGCATGGATTTCATCACGAGACTGCCTAGAAGTTCAAAAGGGAACGACTCGATTTGGGTAATAGTGGACCGCTTGACAAAGTCCGCACATTTTCTCCCAGTAAAGACAACTTGGTCGGTAGAAAAGCTAGCCGAAGTCTACATAGAAAGCATTTTGAAGCTACATGGGGTGCCAGTGTCAATCGTTTCCGACCGGGATGCCAGGTTTACGTCCCGATTTTGGCAGAGTCTGCAAGAGGCCTTGGGAACGAGACTAGATTTTAGCACAGCTTTTCACCCACAAACGGATGGGCAGACAGAAAGAGTTAACAAAATTCTCGAGGACATGCTGAGAGCGTGCATAATGGACTTCGGAGGAAGTTGGGAATGACACTTAGCATTGGTAGAGTTTGCATATAATAACAGCTACCAAGCAAGTATTGGGATGGCTCCATATGAAGCATTGTATGGAAGGAGATGCAGGACCCCGGTGTGCTGGTTTGAAGTAGGTGAAAGACAAATGTTCGGACCTGAAATAGTGCAACAAACGTCCGAAAAGATCGAACTAATCAGGAAAAGGATGCAAGCAGCACAAACCAGACAGAAAAGCTATGCTGACAACCGCCGGCGAGACCTAGAATTCGAGGAAGGTGATTTGGTATTCCTGAAGGTCTCACCTACAAGGGGAGTGGTCAGATTTGGAAGAGGCGGCAAGCTGGCACCAAGATATATTGGACCCTACCAAATTTTGAAAAGGATCGGGAAGACGGCATACAAACTAGAGCTACCAGCCGAATTGTCCCAGGTACATGATGTATTCCACGTTTCAATGCTGAAGAAATATGTACCAGATCCAAGTCACCAGCTGCCGGATGTCCCTGAAGACCTACAAGTGGACCTTACATATAAGGAGCGGCCGGTGAAAGTCATCGATCGCCGGGATAAAGTACTGAGAAACAAGACTATTCCAATGGTCAAGGTTCTTTGGAGGAACCAACTCGTGGAAGAAGCCACTTGGGAGACGGAAATCCAGATGAAGCTCTCTTTTCCCGAGTTGTTTTGAGTATCGTTGTTTCTCCTCGCCCCACTTAGTACAGTTCTGAGGACAGAACTATTCTAAGGAGGGAGTATTGTAATATCCCGATCGACTATTAATAATATTATTTTATTAACATCCGACTACTTGTTTATTTTTATATTTTCCTTTCACAATTGAGTTATCTTTTAATTAGGAATTAATTGTTAGTTAAACCTAGGGTTACAAAGACATAAGAGATTAAGATTTCTTCTAGAAAAAATTCCTCCTCCATATCAATCTTCCCTCACATAACACCTCCCCCACCTCCCCCCTTCTCCTAGGTATGGCCGGCCCCCAAAAGATGGGGGGGGGGGCTTTTGTACAATTGTGTGGGTGCACAATTGAAATCTCCACCCCTCTCTCCTCCTATAAATACTCCCTTCCTTTCACCATAGTCTCATTTTAGAAAGATCAAAAAAAAAGAAAGAAAGAAAGGAAAAGAATGAGTGGACTAACTTGAGAGTTTTATTTGTAGGTTTGCTAGAAGTTCTAGGAGAAAGAAGGAGAGTAGCTAGTGTTTCCATCAAGAAAAGAAACAAGGTGGGGGGTCTTCCTAGGTTTGTTGTTTATGTGTTTGTTTGTTTGTTTGTTGTTGTTCTTTGAATGGTGTTTGATGATCCTCCTTCTTCTTACCCTCTTGTTCATTTTTCTTTTGGTGTGGTTACTTTGTAGTGGTATGGTTGTATGAGTTTTCTCATTTAAATATTGTTAACTACTTGGACTAAAATAACACATGCATATAAATTTGTACATACAACCATGCAAGGTTGTAGGACTTGAATGTGAGACCATACATAAGGCATATGAATTTGTTTACAACCATGTAAGGTTGTAGGACCTATGTTGAACCTTGGACTAAAAGAGAACACATGTTGATTAAACCCAAAAAAATGAAGTGTTCTTACTTGTTGTGTTATTGTTTAGTTTTAATCTTAAAGTATGAAAAAGAAACTAACTAAATCACTAGTTGTAGAATAAATAAATAAAAAGATCTTTTCTTTTCTAAACACTAGTTGTAAAAAGATTAAAAATATTTTTTTTATGTCCACTAGTAAGAAACCTATGCTAATAAAGATCTCCTTTTTGTAGTAATTTAGTTGTAGAGGTTTATGCTAAATTTTAATTAATGCTCATAGTAGTAGTAGTAGATATATACGTTCCAATAAAGTTGTAGTAGTACTAGCTATGTATGCTTCAATTTAAATAGCAATAGTAGATGTGTATGTTTCCACTAAAGTAGTAATAGTAGATGTGGAATTTATTATATCATGTTTAGAAGCCATCTTCATGCTTTAAATGTTGTAGGATCACTTCTAAAAATATTTAGAAGCCATATTCATGCTTTACATGTTGTAGGATCACTTCTAAAAATATTAGAAGCCATATTCATGCTTTACATGTTGTAGAATCACTTCTAAAAATATTTAGAAGCCATATTCATGCTTTACATGTTGTAGGATCACTTCTAAAAATATTAGAAGCCATATTCATGCTTTACATGTTGTAGGATCACTTCTAAAAATATTAGAAGCCATATTCACGCTTTACATGTTGTAGGATCACTTCTAAAAATATTTAGAAGCCATATTCATGCTTTACATGTTGTAGGATCACTTCTAAAAATATTAGAAGTCATATTCATGCTTTACAAGTTGTAGGATCACTTCTAAAAATATTAGAAGCCATATTCATACTTTACATATTGTAGGATCACTTCTAAAAATATTTAGAAGCCATATTCATGCTTTACATGTTGTAGGATCACTTCTAAAAATATTTAGAAGCCATATTCATGCTTTACATGTTGTAGGATCACTTCTAAAAATATTAGAAGCCATATTCATGCTTTACATGTTGTAGGATCACTTCTAAAAATATTAGAAGCCATATTCATACTTTACATGTTGTAGGATCACTTCTAAAAATATTTAGAAGTCATATTCATGCTTTACATGTTGTATGATCACTTCTAAAAATGGTTAGAAGCCATATTCATGCTTTACATGTTGTAGGATCACTTCTAAAAATATTTAGAAGCCATATTCATGCTTCAAATATTGTAGGATCACTTCTAAAAATATTTTGAAGCCATATTCATACTTTAAATGTTGTAGGATACATTCTAAAAAATACCTACCATGCTTAGATTAATTTATTTGTGTTTAGAATGTTGTAGGATTCATTCTAAAAAATACCTACCATGCTTAGATTAATTTATTTGTGTTTAGAATGTTGTAGGATTCATTCTAAAAATACCTACCATGCTTAGATTAATTTATTTGTATTTAGAATGTTGGAGGAGTCATTCTAAAAATATCTATCATGTAGGAATGATATTTGTGTTTAGAATGTTGTAGGATTGATGTAAAATTACTTACCATATTTTAGGGATGATGTAGAAGTATATACACATGCTTGAGAATATTGTATGTTCATACTAGCTATATGTATGCATGCTTGGGAATGTTATATGTTCATACTAGTTATATATGTATCCACGCTTGGGAACGCTACAAGTGCATGCTAAAACACACTCACAATCAAGAGTGTTATAAGTTGATGGTTATGTCATATACCATGTTTTAGTGGTGGTAGGTTGATGCTTGCAATTGCATAACATCGAATTGCCATAAGTTGAGTAATAAGAAAGAGCCATGTGGAAATTGTAGGAGTAACTACCTTGGTGTAGTTAATGTTAGTATTGAACCATAGCATATGAGCACCCTTCATTCATAGCAATAAGGGTTAAGAAGTGCTAATAGTTGTAGCTTGAGAAAAAGCTAGTTTAGGGTCTTCAAGTACCCTAAGGGTCATCGACCATCAAGACCACATCCTACCCCCTTAGAGTAAAATGGATAGATCTCACCTCGGGCGTCGACGGATCTTAACCAATGTAGGTTGACCGTGGGCCGAGAGTGTTGGTAGAATCCGAGTTAGGGGTAGGGATGAGTGAGAGAGATATTATTACCAGAGTCTTGGATCGAGGGACCACGAGTTGGACCATGATTGGAAACTATGCAAGATCGCATAGGAATAATAACCTCATTAGGATAGTGACTTATAAAATCATTACTTAACCTTTTGCCCGAAAGAAGGGGAGTTGGTAGTAGGGTGCACCGTACGACCAAACCTTTCTTTAGGGCCGATCTTAGGTGGTGTTATCGGGTTGTACCTTCCCGTCAAAGGGATACGTACGGTGCCGTCTCACAGGTTGAGGACACGGGTTGCGTATCTCGCTCTGTTAATTCCTGAAATACCGTGGCTGGGGTGCCACAGGATGCATTTGGGCAGTCCTACGCTTGCGATACCCCAGAGGGTGCCACAGGGTAGGCTTCGTGCTACCCTGCGCTTGCGAAACCCTATGGTTTGATTTTGGAACGATGCCCGATATACTGGGATCGAGTGAGGTCCGGCATGCCGGGTAGTAGTGGAAAACGGAGACACCATAAGCAGACTGCATAGGGGGACTTGACCGCTTCTGCAACCTCACAGAGTCATGGAGTATTGTCAGGAATAGGTTGTGTACAATTAGAATTCATAACGCGGGTTCAATCCCTACATATGGAGAAACGGCTTGAGATGGGGTCGCATGTAGTATGGGCTGTATGTTGCTTTCGGAGACTTGCTTGCATTAGAGTATGAGCATCCTGGTTTAGTTGACATGGCATTAGAGTATGAGCATCCTGGTTTGGTTGACATGGCATTAGAGTATGAGCATCCTGGTTTAGTTGACATGGCATTAGGATATGAGCATCCTGGTTTAGTTGACATGGCATTAGAATAAGAGTATCCTAACTCAGTTGATAGTGTATTAGTGTTCCAGTTTAGTTGACAGTGCATTGGTATTCCAGTTGGATTGACATTTATTAGATTCTAATCACTGCACTCACGAACACTTAAACTACACCGACATACTTCACCCTATGTATATATATTGTTTGTTTTGGAGATCCGCTGCTATATGATCAGCCCTTAAGCGTCAGTGAATACTGACGTCCCTACTTCAATAGGTTGTGGACACAAGACCGCGAACCAGAAGGACTCTAGCCGAGGCATATCTACAAGTGGAAAAGCAATGATTATCTTTTATTCATGTACACTCTGATGTAACTTATTGTATTAGTAGAAACACTCGGCCTGTAATATTATGTTAATAAAAAGTTTTAAATTTTCCTGTTTCTGTGTATTGTGACTAGTTGAATGAAAAGGTCCTGGTTTGTGTCTCGGTTTTCCAGTATATGGAAAACGGGGCGCTACAGGAGTAGCTACCGAATTGCAAAGGTCAGGTTCTTGGGAGAACCAGTTCGTGAATAAGCCACTTGGGAGCCGAAAAGCAGCATAAGCTTTCTTTCCCCGAGTTATTAGGGTACGGATGTTTGCCGGTTTTCCTAACTTAACGTAGTTCTGAGGACAGAACTATTCTAAGGAGGGAGTATTGTAATATCCCGTACAGATATTATCTTATATAAATTGATATTTTATTATTATTTTATTATTATTTTGTTTTAATTCCAAAATTGGAATATTTTGGTGATTTTCACCCGGTTTGTTCATAGACATTATCTGTATCCAGATATCGGTCAGTATACATCCGTATTGTATCAAATTGATACCGTGACCTTCCGAACTAATAATAGAATTTATTTTATTATTATTTCCGAGATCAAATTATTTTTATACGGATTATGCAAAGATTTTCGGTATACAGACATATATGCGCACATACGTGTAGTATGTCGATTAGTACATTATACAAATTGCGTGTTGTGTATTTTTGGACAACACTTGTCTTTGTTATAACAAATCCTATTAGATTGTTAGGATTTATAAGTGTTTAACCTAGGTTAAGTGTGCATGAAGAAGTTAAGGAAACCCTTCTAGAAACCGTCACATAACACCATACTCACATAATACCTCCACCACATCCTGCCTCCACCAATTTCCACCTCCCCATAGGTATGGCCGGGCCCCATTATGTGGGAGGTCCTTTTTGCAAATGTGTATGTGCACATATGCACTCTCCACCCTTCTCTCCACCTATAAATACCCCCTTCCTCCACCTTTGTCTCATTTTAGAAAGATCATAAAGAAAAAAAGAAAGAAAGGAAAAGAAAGAGAGAACACCATACTAACTTGAGAGTTTTCTTGTAGGTTTAGTAGAGATTTCAAAAAGCTAGGAGGAAGGAGAAGTAGTAGCATAGCAAGTCCTTTGATGAACACATTATTATTCACATTTAGAAGCAATAATCTTAATGTAAATGTACATTTAAAAGCTCTATATGTGGTATTTAACTCTTATTTTCTCTTTTCCATAGGAAACAGTCTATAACAGCAAAACGAAGCAAATCCAGGATTGTAAGGATGAAACACAGGAAACTGAAGAGATCAGTCGACTGATCATGCCTACAGGCGACTGGACAGAGGGAATCAAGTTTACACAACAGTCGACTGGGCTGATGAGTCATGAAACTACTAAAGCGTCGACACAGTCGACTTATATTCAAAGCCAGTCGACTGATCGACGGCAGAGTCAAAAGATAAGATATTCGAAGATTCATCCAAATCTAATTTCAAATCTATTGGAATCCAGATTTTATGCGAATAACAAATCAAATCTAGAGACTGGGGATTTCCAAGAGCACGTGGTGAACAGATAAGGAAGGAAAGAAGAAAAGAGAAAGAAATAAATCACCAAATCAAATAAGAAGGACTTTCCTGAAAAAGTGCAAAACCCTAATTCACAGCCGTGTTCTATAAATATGAGAAAAGAAGCATTATTCATCATCTCTTGATCCATCACCACCAACAACCACATCAAGACTTCAAACCAGAGCATCATTCTATCAACATCAAAGGAGGAGAAAAGAGATCCAGTACTCGAAGGCAGTCGACTGAGTGACAGCCAGTCGACCTTATTGCCGGACTTCATTAGTTTATTTTCTCCATCTCTATTCTTTTATGTTGATCATGTATTTGAACTTGTTAAGCAATAAAAGTATTATTATGTGGAACTAATTTCATAGTTGGGTAGATTGAAACCGTAGTTATGTAATGCTATGTTCTTCTAAATCCTTCTATTTTACTTATTGATTGAATCTAATTGAATTGATATAGATTTATAATAGTCAAACTTGTTCAGAAGTTATAAGAGCAGTCGACTGAAGGTGACAGCCAGTCGACTGCCATACAAAATCTGATATTATCAAGTTTGTGAGTTAGAAATCTGAATCTGTTATATGAGCATATTGAGACGACCCGTATCTCGTGCCCATAACTTGTAACAAGGGAATCTTTAGGGGTTCTTGGTTCAATCAACTTAAGGGATCTAGATCTGATACCAATTTCTAGAACTTTGAGTGTTTGTTCGTTTCCACTGTTCTTATGTTTTCTTTAAGTGCAACTTAGTAGATACCATGCTAAACACTTAAGGAAAGAAACGAATTAGAGTAGATACCATGCCTAATTCTTAGCTTAGGGAAACATTACTTTAAGGAGTAGATACCATGCCCTTAAAGAGAACAAACATGAGTAATTAGAAGTGAGTTTAGAAGGTAACTGAGCATTACTGACTATTGGTGGAGATCAACAGCCCAACTATTCAAGAGATATTTGTGATTCAACACTTCTTACTTTAGTTTAATCTTTTTATTTCTTTTAGACTTTCAAAACAACTCTTTATGATTTTTATTCTTTTTATTGATTAGTAAGTTAAAGTCTACAATCTCTGTGAGATCGACCCTTGCTATTGCTACGCTTTTCTAAACGATTCGTGCACTTGCGAGGTTTATAATTTGTGTCTAGTTTTATCTCTTTATTTAGGTAACTAGATTGCACAACATCCTTCCTACAAGAAAAGGAGGTGGGGGTTTCTCTTTTGTTTGATTGTTTGTTTGTATTGTTGTTTTGATGATTCTTCTTCTTCTTATCCTCCTTGTTTTGTTTCTTTTGTTCTTTGAGAATGGTTTATTATGATGATGTTGTTGTATGCGGTACTTATTTTTGTATGTTTGTGAATGGTTAAAGGTAATAACCACATAAAAAGAAAAGAAACAAATGGTAGTGTTAAATACACATAAAGATTAAATCCTTGTAGTAGTAGTAGTTGTTTTGTGGACTAAAATGACATATACATATGGACTTGTACATACAACCATTTTGGGGTTGTAGGACTTGAATATGGACTTATACATAAAGCATATGAACCTTTTTATACAACCATTTTTGGTTGTAGGACTTGTATTGAACTTGGACTAAAAAGATAAGCATATGTTGGTTGAATCAAATGAAGGTGGTCACCTTATTTTTATTATTGTTGTGTTCTTTTATAATCCTAAGTAAAAAGAACCTAAATTAGATGTTAGTTTTAATTATGAAAAAGAAACTAACCTAATCACTAGTTGTAAAAGGATTAAAAAGATCTCTTTTATGTCCACTAGTAATAATAAGAAACATATGCTAATAAAGATTTTTTTAGTAAGTAATTTAATTGTAGATGTTTTATATTCATATTAAAATAAAGTAGTAGTTGTAGTAGTAGATGATTAAAAGAAGTAGTGTAGATGTTTATGTTCATGTTTAAATAAAGAAGTAGTAGTATGTTAAAATAAAGTAGTAGTATTATGTCGAATCTTAACCAGGGTAGGTTGATCGAGGACCGGAGTATAGGCGGAATCCAAGTTTAGGGTAGCGGCATGCATGTATATTCGCGCGGCAAACATGAACATCAACTACTACTAGTTTATTTTAACCATGAATGGCTACTAACATTTTTTCATATCATAACCATCTACAACTACTTCTTTTGAACACTTACTACTACTACTTTATTTAACCATACTACTACTACTTTATTTTAACATACTACTACTACTTTATTTTAACTATTACTTAAATATCTACTAATCTTTATTAGCGTCGATTTCTTATCATTACTAGTGATTATAAAAAAAGAGATCTTTTTATTCATTCTACAACTAGTGATTTAGATTAGTTTCTTTTCCATTAATTAAAACTAACATCTAATTTAGTAGATGTTGGACTGTAAACTAACATCTATTTATTCTAAAACTAACAACTAACATCTTCTAAACATGGTAAGTAATTTTAGCATTTATCCTACAACATTCTAAGCATGTATGTCATTCCTAAACATGATAGGTATTTTTAGAATAAATCCTATAACATTCTAAGCATAAATATAAACTTAGCATGGTATACATCATTCCTAAACATGGTAGATATTTTTTTAGAATAAATCCTACAACATTCTAAGCATAAATATACACTTAGCATGGTATACATCATTCCTAAACATGGTAGATATTTTTAGAATAAATCCTACAACATTCTAAGCATAAATATACACTTAGCATGGTATACATCATTCCTAAATATGGTAGGTATTATTTTAGAATAAATCCTACAACATTCTAAGCATAAATAAACACTTACCATGGTATACATCATTCCTAAACATGGTAGGTATTATTTTAGAATAAATCCTACAACATTCTAAGCATAAATATCATTCCTAAACATGGTAGGTATTTTTTAGAATAAATCCTACAACATTCTAAGCATAAATATACACTTAGTATGGTATACATCATTCCTAAACATGGTAGGTATTTTTAGAATAAATCCTACAACATTCTAAGCATGAATAACATTCTAACATGGTACATGATTTTTCCTACAACTATCTAGGCATGATACTTACTAACTTAGCATGAAACATGAACATCTATCATCTTTATTGAAACATAACTTCTACTACAATTTTATTTGAATATAAACCTCTACTAAAATTTTATTTAAACTTGAACATCTAATACAAATTTATAAACATCTGCTAATGCTACTTATTTAACATGCACATTTACTACACTACTTTACTTAAAACATGAACATCAACTACTACTACTTATGAATAGCTACTAACATTTTACATATCATAACCATCCACAACTACTTTCTTTTAACATTTACTACTACTACTACTTTATTTAAACATACTACTACTACTTTATTTTAACATACTACAACTACTTTATTTTAACATACTACTACTTCTTTATTTAAACATGAACATAAACATCTACACTACTTCTTTTAATCATCTACTACTACAAGTACTACTTTATTTTATTATGAACATAAAACATCTACAATTAAATTACTTACTAAAAAAATCTTTATTAGCATATGTTTCTTATTATTACTAGTGGACATAAAAGAGATCTTTTTAATCCTTTTACAACTAGTGATTAGGTTAGTTTCTTTTTCATAATTAAAACTAACATCTAATTTAGGTTCTTTTTACTTAGGATTATAAAAGAACACAACAATAATAAAAATAAGGTGACCACCTTCATTTGATTCAACCAACATATGCTTATCTTTTTAGTCGAAGTTCAATACAAGTCCTACAACCAAAAATGGTTGTATAAAAAGGTTCATATGCTTTATGTATAAGTCCATATTCAAGTCCTACAACCCCAAAATGGTTGTATGTACAAGTCCATATGCCTTATGTCCTTTTAGTCCACAAAACAACTACTACTACTACAAGGATTTAATCTTTATGTGTATTTAACACTACCATTTGTTTCTTTTCTTTTTATGTGGTTATTACCTTTAACCATTCACAAACATACAAAAATAAGTACCGCATACAACAACATCATCACAATAAACCATTCTCAAAGAACAAAAGAAACAAAACAAGGAGGATAAGAAGAAGAAGAATCATCAAAACAACAATACAAACAAACAATCAAACAAAAGAGAAACCCCCACCTCCTTTTCTTGTAGGAAGGACTTGCTATGCTACTACTTCTCCTTCCTCCTAGCTTTTAGAAATCTATACTAAACCTACAAGAAAACTCTCAAGTTAGTATGGTGTTCTCTCTTTCTTTTCCTTTCTTTCTTTCTTTCTTTATGATCTTTCTAAAATGAGACAAAGGTGGAGGAAGGGGGTATTTATAGGTGGAGAGAAGGGTTGAGAGTGCATATGTGCACATACACATTTGCAAAAAGGACCTCCCACATAATGGGGGCCGGCCATACCTATAGGGAGGTGGAAATTGGTGGAGGTAGGATGTGATGGAGGTATTATATGAGTATGGTGTTATGTGAGGGTTTCTAGAAGGGTTTCCTTAACTTCTTCATGCACACTTAACCTAGGTTAAACACTTATAAATCCTAACAATCTAATAGGCTTTGTCATAACAAAGATAAGCGTTGTCCAAAAATACATAACACGCAATTTGTATAATGTACTAATCGACATACTACACGTATGTGCGCATATATGTCTGTATACCGAAAATCTTTGCATAATCCGTACAAAAATAATTTGATCTCGGAAATAATAATAAAATAAATTCTATTATTAGTTCGGAAGGTCACGGTATCAATTTGATACAATACGGATGTATACTGACCGATATCTGGATACAGATAATGTCCATGAACAAACCGGGTGAAAATCACCAAAATATTCCAATTTTGGAATTAAAACAACATAATAATAAAATAATAATAAAATATCAATTTATATAAGGTAATATCTATCCGGGATATTACAATACTCCCTCCTTAGAATAGTTCTGTCCTCAGAACTACGTTAAGTTAGGAAAACCGGCAAACACCCATACCCTAATAACTCGGGGAAAGAAAGCTTATGCTGCTTTCCGGCTCCCAAGTGGCTCATTCACGAACTGGTTCTCCAAAGAACCCGACCCTTGTAATTCGGTAGCTACTCCCTCCTTAGAATAGGACGTGACCTATGAATCATTACTCCCGACTTCCAGGATTTTCTCCTGTGATTTGCTCAAGTTGACGCTCCAGATATAGGAAAATCATAAAACATAAGTTGTGAGGACAGAACTATTCTACCATTAATCTAGCATGGTATACAACTTACCTACAATTAAACTAGCATGGTATACAACTTACCTATAAGCATGTGAGTATGGATAAGTTAATCTAGCATGATATGCTACTTTCCACAACTATCTAAGCATGGATAAATTAAACTAGCATGGTATACTACTTTCTTACAATCATCTAAGCATGAATCTTATTAAGCATGAATAACTACTAAGCATGAATATCTTACTAAGCATGGATAACTACTAGTACGAACATGCAACATTCCTAAGTATATAGATATATACTTCCAAACATGATAAATAATTTTAGCATTTATCCTACAACATGTATATCATTCCTAAACATGATAGATAATTTTTAGAATAAATCCTACAACATTCTAAGCATGTAGAAAGACTTAGCATGGTATTTACTTTATTTTAATATGAACATAAAATAAACATCAACAACATTCTAAGCATAAATATCATTCCTAAACATGGTAGGTATTTTTTTAGAATAAATCATACAACATTCTAAGCATAAATATACACTTAGTATGGTATACATCATTCCTAAACATGGTAGGTATTTTTAGAATAAATCCTACAACATTCTAAGCATGAATAACATTCTAACATGGTGCATGATTTTTCCTACAACTATCTAGGCATGATACTTACTAACTTAGCATGAAATATGAACATCTATCATCTGTATTGAAACATAACATCTACTACAATTTTATTTGAACATAAACCTCTACTAAAACTTTATTTAAACTTGAACAACTAATACAAATTTATAAACATCTACTAATGATACTTATTTAACATGCACATTTACTACACTACTTTACTTAAAACATGAACATCAACTACTACTACTTATGAATAGCTACTAACATTTTACATATCATAAGCATCCACAACTACTTCCTTTTAACGTTTACTACTACTACTACTTTATTTAAACATACTACTACTACTTTATTTTAACATACTACTACTACTTTATTTTAACATGAACATAAACATCTACACTACTTCTTTTAATCATCTACTACTACAACTACTACTTTTTTTTAATATGAACATAAAACATCTACAATTAAATTACTTACTAAAAAAATCTTTATTAGCATATGTTTCTTATTATTACTAGTGGACAAAAAAGAGATCTTTTTAATCCTTTTACAACTAGTGATTAGGTTAGTTTCTTTTTCATAATTAAAACTAACATCTAATTTAGGTTCTTTTTACTTAAGATTATAAAAGAATACAACAATAATAAAAATAAGGTAAGAACCTTAATTTGGTTCAACCAACATATGCTTATCTTTTTAGTCCAAGTTCAATACAAGTCCTACAACCAAAAATGGTTGTATAAAAAGGTTCATATGCTTTATGTATAAGTCCATATTCAAGTCCTACAACCCCAAAATGGTTGTATGTACAAGTCCATATGCCTTATGTCCTTTTAGTCCAATTAACAAAGTATCATGCCTAGAATGTTGTGGGATTTATTCTAAAAATACCTACCATGTTTAGGAATGATGTATACCATGCTAAGTGTATATTTATGCTTAGAATGTTGTAGGATTTATTCTAAAAATACCTACCATGTTTAGGAATGATGTATACCATGCTAAGTGTATATTTATGCTTAGAATATTGTAGGATTTATTCTAAAAATACCTACCATATTTAGGAATGATGTATACCATGCTAAGTGTATATTTATGCTTAGAATGTTGTAGGATTTATTCTAAAAAATACCTACCATGTTTAGGAATGATGTATACCAAGCTAAGTGTATATCTTTGCTTAGAATGTTGTAGGATTTATTCTAAAAACACCTACCATGTTTAGAAATGATGTATACCATGCTAAGTGTATATTTATGTTTAGAATGTTGTAAGATTTATTCTAAAAATACCTACGATGTTTAGGAATGACATACATACTTAGAATGTTGTAGGATAAATGCTAAAATTACTTACCATGTTTAGAAGTGTATATATATATATATACTTAGGAGTGTTGTATGTTCATACTAGTAGTTATCCATGCTTAGTAAGACATTCATGTTTAGTAGTCATTCATGCTTAATAAGATTCATGCTTAGATGATAGTAGGAAAGTAGTATACCATGATAGATTAATTTGTCTATTCTTAGATGATAGTGGGAAAGCATATACCATGCTAGATTAATTTATCTATACTTAGATGATTGTAGGAAAGCATATACCATGATAGATTAATTTATCTATGCTTAGATGATTGTAGGAAAGCATATACCATGCTAGATTAATTTATCTATACTTAGATGATTGTAGGAAAGCATATACCATGCTAGATTAATTTATCTATGCTTAGATGATTGTAGGAAAGCATATACCATGCTAGATTAATTTATCTATGCTTAGATGATTGTAGGAAAGTAATATACCATGCTAGATTAATTTATCTATGTTTAGATAAGTGGTATATAATGCTAGATTAATTTATCCATGCTTACATGCTAGTAGGAAAGTTGTATACCATGCTAGATTCATTTATCTATACTTAGATTGTAGTAGGAATCATTATACATGCTTATCATGTTGTAGGATTGATGTTTAATTAACCTACCATGTTTAGAACATTGTAGGAGTGTTATGGTTGGTGGTTATGTTATGTAACATAATTAGATTGTCGTACGTAGATACTTGCAATTGTATGCCATGCTTAAAGTACTATAGGTTGAAGTAATAAGGATTTCGGAGACCACTAGTAATAGTTAGTTTGATAAAGATTGTTATGTCGCCTTCGGTTTTTCATTAGTAGAATACCGATCATAGACTATTAGTAGATTCTTCTGTTGCTTCTAATAATAGAAGATCAAGTTTGCTAGTAAGCACGTTTGGTTGCTTCTAGGATTGATTACCTGTATGGTTGTTTGCATATGGTTGTGCTCGTACGTGGCTCGATTGGCCCGTATGTAGCTATGGGTTTCATACGTAGTTTATTTGGCTCGTATGTAGGTTGTTGTCTCGTACGCGGCTCGACCGGCCCGTGCGTAGCTGTTGGTCTCATATGCTGCTTATTTTGCTGGTATGTACGTTGTTGTCTCCTACGAGGCCCGCCTGGCTCGTAGGTAGTTATTGTTTCATACGTAGCTTATTGGCTCGTATGTGGTTGTTACTCGTGTATTGCTTGTTAGCTAGTACACAGTTCGTTGTGCTCGTCTAGGGTAATATTACCACCCTAAGGGCTATCGACCATCAAGACATATGTTTTCTTACCCTAAGGAACTGTGGAGGAGTCACTCCTTGTGTACCGTCGAATCTTAACCAGGGTAGGTTGATCGAGGACCGGAGTATAGACGGAATCCATGTTTAGGGTAGCGGCATGCATGTATATTCGCACGGCCGAGGTCTTGGATCGATCGGCCGGGAACCGGATCCCGAAGGATTCTGGTGAGTCTAGGTTGAGCAGCCTAGTAGAGTTGTCTTGCGAAGCCTAATTTATGGCCTAGCATGTTATGTTTATAATATTATCGTCCCTAGGATTGTCGAGTCAGGGACATCATTTGGATAGTGAATTATAAAGATCATTTTACTTAAACCCTTTTGCCGGAAGAGAGGAGTCGGTTGTAGGGGGCCCCTTACAACTAACTCGTCCCTTGAGGCAGATCATAGGTGGTGTATTGGGTTGTACCTTCCCGTCAAAGGGATACGTACGGTGCTGTCTCACAAGTTGAGGACACGGATTGCGTATCTCGCGCTGTTAATTCCTGAAATACCGTGGCTGGGATGCCACAGGATGTATTGTGCAGTCCTGCGCTTGCGAGACCCCAGAGGGTGCCACAGGGTAGGCTTCGCGCTACCCTGCGCTTGCAAGACCCTATGGTTTGATTTTGGAACGATGCCCGATACACTGGGATCGAGTGAGGTCCGGCATGCCGGGTAGTAGTGGAAAATGGAGACACCATAAGCAGACTGCATAGGGAGACTTGATCTCTTCTGCAACCTCACAGAGTCATAGAGTATTGCCAGGAACAGGTTGTGTACAATTAGAATTCATAACGCGGGTTCAAATTCCTATATATGGAGAAATAGCTTGAGATGGGGTCGCATGTAGTATGGGCTGCATGTTGCTTCGGAGACTCGCTGACATTAGAATAGGAAGCATCCTAGTTCTATTTAAATATCGCATTAGAGTCTAGTCATAGCACTCACGAACACTTAAACTACACCGACACCATTGCCATATTTTGTATGTTGTTTTGGAGATTCGCTGCTTTGATGTCAGCCTTTAAGCATCAGTGAATACTGACGTCCCCACTTCCATAGGTACCGGATAGCAGAAGTACAAGTGCGAGATTCAGGAGGACTCAAGTCAAGGAAAGCAAGGAGTCAGTGTTATGTTTAGTTCTGCTGCAGTATATGTATTGATTATCTATTAGTTGAGAAGTACTCAATTGAGAGTTACCAAGTTTTGTTCTTCATTCCTTGTACTCTAATGCAATTTGTTGAAGGTTGTAATACTTGGGATTGTAAAGGTATTATTGTAACACTATTGTAATGTATTGCAGTTGTATGACATTCAGACTTGTAATACATTGAGTGTTGAATAAAAAGTTTTAAATTCTCCTGTTTTTCTGTGTATTGTGACTAATTGAAGAAAAGGTCTTGGCTCGTGTCTCGGTTTTCCCAGTATTGGAAATCAGGGCGCCACAGAGTGGTATCAGAGCTAACTTCAATTTACAGTCCAACACAGGAGGAAAAATAAACTTGGATGCCTTATAGGAGTCGGGTCTTAGTTAGTTGTAGACAATTGTAATTCATATTGTTGTTCCTTTCAACTTATGTTTTATGATTTTTCTATATCTTGGGCGTCAACTTGAGCAAATCACAGGAGAAAATCCTGGGAGTCGGAAGTGATGATTCATAGGTCATATCCTATTCTAAGGAAGGAGTAGCTACCTAATTGCAAAGGTCGGGTTCTTTGGAAAATCAGTTCGTGGATGAGCCACTTGGGGGCCGGAAAGCAGCATAAGCTTTCTTTCCCCGAGTTATTAGGGTATGGGTGTTTGCCTGTTTTCCTAACTTAACGTAGTTCTGAGGACAGAACTATTCTAAGGAGGGAGTATTGTAATATCCCGGACAGATATTACCTTGTATAAATTATTATTTTATTATTATTTTATTATTATTTTATTATTATTTTGTTTTAAATTCCAAAATTGGAATATTTTGGTGATTTTAACCTGGTTTGTTCATAGACATTATCTGTATCCAGATATCGGTCAGTATACATCCGTATTGTATCAAATTGATACCGTGAACTTCTGAAATAATAATAGAATTTATTTTATAATTATTTCCGAGATAAATTATTTTTATACGGATTATGCAAAGATTTTCGGTATACAGACATATATGCGCACATACGTGTAGTATGTCGATTAGTACATTATACAAATTGTGTGTTTTGTATTTTTGGAAAACACTTGTTTTGTTATGACTAAACCTATTAGATTGTTAGGGCTTATAAGTGTTTAACCTAGGTTAAGTGTGCATGAAGAGGTTAAGGAAACCCTTCTAGAAACCCTCACATAACACCATACTCACATAATACCTCCACCACATCCTACCTCCACAAATTTCCACCTCCCCATAGGTATGGCCGGCCCCCAATTGGTGGGAGGTCCTTTTTGCAAATGTGTGTGTGCACATTTGCACTTTCCACCCTTTCTCCCACCTATAAATACCCCCTTCCTCCACCTTTGTCTCATTTTAGAAAGATCAAAAAGAAAGAAAGAAAGGAAAAGAAAGAGAGAACAAAGACTAACTTGAGAGTTTTCTTTGTAGGTCTTCTTAGGATTTCTTAGAAGCTAAGGGGAAGGAGAAGTTGCATAGGCTAGTCCTTCCTACAAAAAGATTAAGGTGGGGATTTCTCTTTTGTTTGATTGTTTGTTTGTATTGTTGTTTTGATGATTCTTCTTCTTCTTATCCTCCTTGTTTTGTTTCTTTTGTCATTTAAGAATGGTTTATTGTGATAGTGTTATGGTGTAGTTCTTTTTGTATGGTTAAAAATAATCACCACATGAAAAGAAAAGAAATGAATGGTAGTAGTAAAGAACATAAAGATTAATCTTTATAGTTGTAGTTGTTGTTTGTGTTTGTTAATTGGACTAAAATGACTTAAGGCATATGGACTTGTACATACAACCGTTTGGGGTTGTAGGACATGATATGAACACATGAACAAAGCATATGAACCTTTTTATACAACCATTTTTGGTTGTAGGACTTGTATTGAACTTGGACTAAAAAGGTAAGCGTATGGTTGGTTGAACCAAATGAAGGTTCTTACCTCATTTTTATTATTGTTGTTTTCTTTTATAATCTTAAGTAAAAAGAACCTAAATTAGATGTTAGTTCTAATTATGAAAAAGAAACTAATCTGATCACTAGTTGTAAAAGGATTAAAAATATCTCTTTTATGTCCACTAGTAATAATAAGAAACATATACTAATAAAGACTAATAGACATTTAAGTAGTAGTATATTAAAATGAAGTAGTTGTAGATGTTTTATGTTCATAGTAAAATAAAGAAGTAGTAGTATATTAAAATAAAGTAGTAGTAGTTGATGTTCATGTTTTAAGTAAAGTAAATGTTCATGTTAAATAAGTAGCATTAGTAGATGTTTATAAATTTGTATTAGATATTCATGTTTAAATAAAGTTTTAGTAGAGGTTTATGTTCAAATAAAATTGTAGTAGATGTTATGTTTCAATAAAGATGGTAGATGTTCATGCTTCATGCTAAGTTAGTAAGTATCATGCCTAGAATGTTGTAGGATTTATTCTAAAAATACCTACCATGTTTAGGAATGATGTATACCATGCTAAGTGTATATTTATGCTTAGAATGTTGTAGGATTCATTCTAAAAATACCTACCATGTTTAGGAATGATGTATACCATGCTAAGTGTATATTTATGCTTAGAAAGTTGTAGGATTTATTCTAAAAATATCTGCCATGTTTAGGAATGATGTATACCATGCTAAGTGTATATTTATGCTTAGATGATTGTAGGAAAGCATATACCATGCTAGATTAATTTATCTATGCTTAGATGGTTGTAGGAAAGCATATACCATGCTAGATTAATTTATCTATGCTTAGATGATTGTAGGAAAGCATATACCGTGCTGGATTAATTTATCTATGCTTAGATGATTGTAGGAAAGTAGTATACCATGCTAGATTAATTTATCTATGTTTAGATAAGTGGTATATAATGCTAGATTAATTTATCCATGCTTACATGCTAGTAGGAAAGTTGTATACCATGCTAGATTCATTTATCTATACTTAGATTGTAGTAGGAATCATTATACATGCTTATAATGTTGTAGGATTGATGTTTAATTAACCTACCATGTTTAGAACATTGTAGGGGTGTTATGGTTGGTGGTTATGTTATGTACCATAATTAGATTGTCGTACGTAGATGCTTGTAATTGTATGCCATGCTTAAAGTACTATAGGTTGAAGTAATAAGGATTTCGGAGACCACTAGTAATAGTTAGTTTGATAAAGATTATTATGTCGCCTTCGATTTTTCGTTAGTAGAATACCGATCATAGACTATTAGTAGATTCTTCTGTTGCTTCTAATAATAGAAGATCAAGTTTTCTAGTAAGCACGTTTCGTTGCTTCTAGGGTTGATTACCTGTATGGTTGTTTGCATATGGTTGTGCTCGTACGTGGCTCGACTGGCCCGTATGTAGCTGTGGGTCTCATACGTAGTTTATTTGGCTCGTATGTAGGTTATTGTCTCGTACGCGGCTCGACCGGTCCGTGCATATCTGTTTGTCTCATACGCGGCTTATTTTGCTGGTATGTACGTTGTTGTCTCCTACGAGGCCCGCCTGGCTCGTAGGTAGTTATTGTTTCATACGTAGCTTATTGGCTCGTATGTGGTTGTTACTCGTGTATAGCTTGTTAGCTAGTACACAATTCGTTGTGCTCGTCTAGGGTGATATTACCACCCTAAGGGCTATCGACCATCAAGACATATGTTTTCTTACCCTAAGGAACTGTGGAGGAGTCACTCCTTGTGTACCGTCGAATCTTAACCAGGGTAGGTTGATCGAGGACCGGAGTATAGACGGAATCCAAGTTTAGGGTAGCGGCATGCATGTATATTCGCACGGCCGAGGTCTTGGATCGATGGGCCAGGAACTGGATCCCGAAGGATTCTGGTGAGTCTAGGTTGAGCAGCCTAGTAGAGTTGTCTTGCGAAGCCTAATTTAAGGCCTAGCATGTTATGTTTATAATATTATCGTCCCTAGGATTGTCGAGTCAGGGACATCATTAGGATAGTGAATTATAAAGATCATTTAACTTAAACCCTTTTGCCGGGAGAGAGGAGTCGGTTGTAGGGGGCCCCTTACAACTAACTCGTCCCTTGAGGTAGATCATAGGTGGTGTATTGAGTTGTACCTTCCCGTCAAAGGGATACGTACGGTGCCGTCTCACAAGTTGAGGACACGGGTTGCGTATCTCGCGCTGTTAATTCCTGCAATACCGTGGCTGGGGTGCCACAGGATGCATTGTGCAGTCCTGCGCTTGCGAGACCCCAGAGGGTGCCACAGGGTAGGCTTCGCGCTACCCTGCGTGTGCGAGACCCTATGGTTTGATTTTTGAACGATGCCCGATACACTGGGATAGAGTGAGGTCCGGCATGCCGGGTTGTAGTGGAAAACGGAGACACCATAAGCAGACTGCATAGGGGGACTTGATCCCTTCTGCAACCTCACAGAATCATGGAGTATTGTCAAAAATAGGTTGTGTACAATTAGAATTCATAACGCGGGTTCAAATCCCTATATATGGAGAAACAGCTTGAGATGGGGTCGCATGTAGTATTGGCTGCATGTTGCTTCGGAGACTCGCTGACATTAGAATAGGAAGCATCCTAGTTCTAGCTAAATATCGCATTAGAGTCTAGTCATAGCACTCACGAACACTTAAACTACACCAACACCATTGCCATATTTTGTATGTTGTTTGGGAGATTCGCTGCTTTGATATCAGCCTTTAAGCGTCAGTGAATACTGACGTCCCCACTTCCATAGGTACCGGATAGCAGAAGTACAGGTGCAAGATTCAGGTGGACTCAAGTCAAGGAAAGCAAGGAGTCAGTGTTATGTTTATTTCCGCTACAGTATATGTATTGATTATCTATTAGTTGAGAAGTACTCAAGTGAGAGTTACCAAGTTTTGTTCTTCATTCCTTGTACTCTGATGTAATTTGTTGAAGGTTGTAATACTTGGGATTGTAAAGGCATTATTGTAACACTATTGTAATGTATTGCGGTTGTATGACATTCAGACTTGTAATACATTGGGTGTTGAATAAAAGTTTTAAATTCTCCTGTTTTTTCTGTGTATTGTGACTAATTGAAGAAAAGACCCCGGCTCGTGTCACGGTTTCCCAGTATATGGAAATCAGGGCACTACAATATGGGTTTGGGTCAACTGGGTATTATCCAATAGGAAGAAAAGAGTCCAATAAAAGACAAATAGGCAATAAAATAGGTTTTAAACAATAAACAAGCTCAACAAAAAATTTGTAGATCGAACAAACGAGAATAATAAGACTGAATCAATGCAAAATGAACCACATGAAAGAGAAGAAGAACACACAATACAAAAGGAATGAAAATAAATACAAACAAAAATGCAATAAAATAATCAAGAATTTTATTTAATAAAATAAAAAATACAATAATGAGGAATAGGGGTTACATACAGTAATGAGGATAGTTTGATGCATATTTTTGTGGTTATCAGACAATGTGGCAATGTAGCTTTCGTTTAGCCTTTGTTTATTAAATTACAACACTTGTGTTTTCTTTTCTTTTGTCTTTTTTAATTTTTCAGTTTGATGCTCGCTGAGGAAAGCATTAATCAAATGGTTGTGGGTGAAGCAGTCCAAATGGAGGACACTCACACAGACTCAAGTACCACTATTGATAATAAGAAGAACAAGAAGGAGTCTACAGTTTTTGAGTTTTTTTACAAAAGATGAAATAAAAGAGCTAGCCCACTGTAAGTTTTGTCATAGCTGTCGTGTTTATCGTACAAGTACTAGAACTACATCATTATTGGAAGCACTATAGAGCATGTAAAGTGAGAGTTTTACGTGAAAGAGCAAAAGGGAAATTACAGATTAATTCTACTACTTGTGCATCTAAAGATATTGGCATATATAAATTTGATCAAGAACGTAGTAGGGCGGACGTTGCACGTTTTATTATTATGTGTGAAGTGTCTTTCACTATCGTAGATCATTGGGATTTTAGGACCAAGGTATCAAACCTACGTCCTGAATTTAAACAATATAAAAGAACCACGGTGACTAAAGATTACATTAAATTATACTGAAAAGAAAAAGAGTTGTTAAAATTGTCAATTTTTAGTGCACATGGTCGAACTAGTTTGATAACTGATACATGGACAAGTTGTCAAACTAAGGGATATATGAGTCTCACGGCTCATTACACTGATGACGAATGGAAGCTAAATAAGAAAATTTGTTGAGCTTGATGAGAGACATACGGGGTGGCAGTTAGTATTGCATTGAGTAAATGCTTATTAGATTGGAAGATTGAAGACAAACTATTTTCTCTTGCAATGGTTAATTGTTCGGCGAATAACGTGGTTGCTAATATTCTCAAAACACAATACAAACCATCTCTTCCTCTGGTGATTTTTTTTCATATAAGGAGTTCGGCTCATATTTTAAATTTAGTAGTCAAGGAAGGGTTGAAGGATCTAGATGATTCCATTGTTCGAATCCTTGATGCCGTTAAATTTATCACTTCTTTTCCACAAAGGTTGAAAACTTTTGAAGATTGTAAGAAAAAAATAAAGTTGATTCAAGATAGAAAACAAGGGATAGATTGCCCAACACGGTGGAATTCTACTTACAAAATGTTGGATAGGGTCTTAGAGTGCAAAGAAGCATTTGTCAAATTTCATTTTAATGATTGCTTTAAACATCCACCATTAGATGAAGATTGGTCGATGGCTATGGAGGTTTGCAAGTTCCTTAAAGTTTTTGATGATTCAACAAATGTGTTTTCAAGCTCGAAAATTCCAACATCGAATTTATTTCTATCAACTTTGTAAAATTGATTTACACTTGATAAGTGAGTGACATAGCCCAACTATGAAGAGAATTCGGGAGGGGATGAAAGAAAAAATTAAGCAATATTGGAACGACTATTGCATGATTTTATCCATAGCGGCCATTTCCGATCCAAGGAGAAAGTTTGACTTTGTAGAATCTATGCTAAATGAAGTGCATGTTTCAAGGGCCGCCCGACAAGTGGATCATGGTCAAGAAAAATTAGATTCTTTGTTTGAGTACTATTCAATGAGAGTGGTACCCAACAAAGGTGTGGAAGAAAATGAAGTTGGACAGTCTTCTAGTTTGGCTCATTTAGATGGAGAAGATTTGATGCAACCATTCTATAACTTCAAGAAGACTTCAAAGAGATCTTAACCATCCAAGAGTGAGCTTGAGCTTTATTTGGATGAAGAGGTACTACTATATATTTGTTTTTAAATTCAAAAAATATCTTTTATTTTAGTTATTTGTATTCTTAGTTAAAATTGATGTATGTATTCAATAGGTATTTCCCAATGCCAAATGCTTTAATGTCTTGGAGTATTGGTCCGTGAATGTAGTGTAATATCCTATTTTAGCATCCACAGCACATGATATTTTAGCCATTCCGGTATCGACAGAAGCATCAGAGTCAACTTTTAGTACCAGCTCTAGAGTGGTGAGTGATAAACGCTCTTGCTTGAAGGGCTCCACTATTGAAGGTTTGATATGTGCTCAAGATTGGATGCGAGGAAATGTGTCAAATGATCAAGGTAATTTAATGTTATTTCAATATCTCTTTAAATACTTTGAGTAAATAATTTATATGCTTGGGTCTCATATATTGATTTACATGTAATAGATTTCGATTTACGAGGCTTTTTCGATGAAGGATGTGATGACGAAGACAGAAGTTGATTTTACCAAATCAGCAAGAAAGATTTTTGGTTCCTCAGGTAATTTCTGACTGTATTATTGGTGCACTCTATAGCTGAACCCAATTTGATGGTACAAAGCTTGATAATAGTGATGGAGGTCAGGAGAACTTTTGATACATCATACACTCCATTATTCTTTTAAAGTAACTATATAATGAGCCACTTTTGGTACAGTTTTTTTGGTCCAAAGTAACTATATAAAACATGCATGCTTCAATTTTGTTCCTTCTTTTAATGTCAACAACTCTGTTGTATGTCATGTCCTGTAACATAATATTTCTTGTCAGGGAGAGGACTTAAATTCTGCATTTGATAGCATTTCAGCCTTTTCAAGTAGGAGAGAATCAGGAAGCAGTTTTTGGTGCTGAAGAACGACTTATTGATATACGGTAACATTTCTTGTCTAGTTGCCTGCTACTGTTGACTCGGTTGCTATATTAGTTATATCATTTTTCTTAATAGTTCGTTTAGGACAGGGCCGGTCCTCAGATTTATAGAGTCTTGTGCAGAAAGAAAAAAATGAGTCTTCATTAAATATTCTAATACTAATTTTACTTTATTTTTATTTTGATATCATATATATATTATACCAATTTAGTTGAAAATATGAGTATGGTACATTCTATATCTTAAATTTTTTATATGAATTCATTTGAAAAATATATTTCAAATTTTATATCATTGGAGGCTCCAATACCTGAGATGAAATAGTTCATTGTGGTTAAGGATCTTCATAATTTTGCAACGCAGGAAATACACGATGGAAAAAAGTTTTATGTATTAAGTCAATCTCGACATCAAGGTTTGAACCTGCACCCATTTGATTTAATGGTCTATTCCCTTATCCACTCGGAAAAATTGACTTTTATGCTAAAATTGAAATAAAATTTATATTAATTATATATGATGTCCAACGAACCTTTTCGTTAATGGGCCCTATGCGACCGTGGGCCCTGTGCGCCAGGCCTAGGGCCGGCCCTGGTTTAAGAATATATTTCATACATTTATAATCGAAGTCTCAGAAACAATAAGTATGCATTTGTGGTTCTGAACTTCTAATGAAAGTTTCTGGTTGTCGTTTAAGACGTATCAAGTCTATATTGTGCTACACTCACCCCTGACTGCCCTAAGTCTGCAGCATTTTCTCTAACATCAAATCAAGCATCTTTCTAATAAGAAGTGAAAAAGAAAAGGAAAAAAAACAAGAAGGAAAACGTTGTTATTTTTGTCATAGGATTCCTGCATGTGGTTAATTTTTCATTGTGCAAACATTTTCTATCGAGAATGCCTTTTTTTGTATGTATCTCTAATGGATCCTCCTTAGAATTTTAATCTTTATTTATGTACTCGTTGATATGGGTAAAAGCCATAATTGACCCCTGCCCTGCGATTCTCACATGAATCACAAAGCCCTCTGGGGCTTAAAGCACCCGTTAAACAAATGGTCCAAACCAAACCCGCTCCACGGGCCTTCTGCAGGCCCAATTGCATACCTCCGGACCACCCCAGTCTCTCGCCGGCTGATCATGCCAGTCATCCCGTAACCCCCCCCCCCCCTTCTCTCCAAAAAAAAATTTCAGGGATTTGATTAACGCCAGATCCAATATCGACGAGACCCCATTATCAGCCGAGAATCTCTCCATGACGTATTCTTCAAAGACCTATAAATACTATTGCTCTGGCATTGTTACAAGGTAATCACTCTTTTTGCTACGGAACACCTTCCTCTAAATTGCTGTCTTCTGACTTAAGCTTCGGAGGGTCTGTCGCTAGGAATACTACCAGTGTTTCAGGCTTCTTTGTGCCTCGGCAATTCATCTCTTTCCCTAATAAATCTACTGGATTTCCCCTCGAATATAGAACGAAGGTCAGAATCACGGTTGTTTTCCCAAATACAATAATTCACATTATCTGTTGCTCCCACACCCAAAAAAAACTACCACAGATTGATGCCGTCTGTGGGAATCTGCCAGTCGATCCTACTTATGATTCGAGTTCTAATCCAAAGTCATTTACTCTCATGGCACCTAAAGCTAAGAAGACCACCGCTGCGGGACCCAATCTGCAGGGACCAGTTTCGAGCACATCTCGTTCTATTGCAAGGCAAGTCAAGCAACCTGCAGTAGATGACATCCGTAACATCATCAACAACTAGCTGAACCAGGGTGACCTCCAAAACCAGCCTAGTCGTTCGAGAGGTGAAGCTGGCCTGTCGAACACGGCCCCGAGCTGCTGTGTTCATTGGTCCCAAGGCCGAGATCAATGGCACAGCCAATCTCCAAGGGACCCCCGAAACCCTTACAGCCATGGAGAAGGTTACATTACTCATGCCGAGTTCTGAGAGTTCCAGGCCGAGGTCCTACGAGCGCTCCAAGGAAGAATCCGGGATTAACGACATTCATCCAAGGAACAATTTGAGGTTTCTGAAGGAGAAGAATCTCACACATTGACTATGTAACATCTCATAGTAAAATTTTATTTTTTAAAGTAAAAATACATTTTTTATTTTGCACGTGGAACGCACGTGCAATTTTATCTCAATTTTTGTTCCAAAGTTTTATTAAATGATGCAGAAGTTCCCTTTATATATTTTATCTCATTTGGTTGTCTTTTCTTGATTAGAGCCCATAGGCCTGAAGGACTAATTTAGATCCATTAGAAATAAATTAAATAAAAAATATAATGAAGCCCACAAGAAGTAGTCCACTAAGAGAACTTACATTTAATTTGTACACACTTTTACACTTGTCCTGTAACAAACTAGTAACTACACAAATTAACAAAATATAAAAATGAATGAAAGTGTGCATGTGCACTACACGTGCATGTGCATTTGTGCATGCACAAAAGAAGTGGAGGTCGGCCTATGTTGGAGAAGTGGGAGAGTGGGGAGAGTGGGGTGTGATCATGGGTGGTTATTTGTGTCACGCCCCGCTTCCCAAAAGGAATACGGAATACGAGTACGTAACAAAGCCTGGCGAATGATTTTCATTATTCATAAGCTGTAGGATCGACTCAGCATCATAACAAGAAATATAGCAAAATATACTCAACCACGCATGTATGAACAATTTATTAATCAACAGAAAATATTTAAAACAAAATATAAATATTCCAAATAAATTCACGATCTGGATCAAAAGTAAAAACTTTGGGACTACAATCCTGATACAAGTTTCAAGTAGCAACAAAATTAAATAAACTCAAATACAAAATAACTAAAGCAAAATTTTCCAAGCGAAGCCTGGAATGTTTGCTGACCAACTCCAACAGGAAATTGATCTCCAAAACCTGTATTTATCATGAAGAAGAAAAAAAAAAGAGAAACAAAGACAAACGCCTTTAGTGCAAATTACGGGCCACAAATAGTACAAGCAAGGGATATGAAAATAAGTGCACGAAAATATGAAACAAGATTTCGAATCAAGGGTATACAACGTGATATGACAGGGATGCAACAAGTAATGAAGTTCAAGGCACAAGCTAGCAAGTAAGACAAATCAAATAACCGGATCGGGTAATAAATACATGTGGCAGGAACAAGTAACAAGTGAGCATGTAATTTGTATCAAGTATCGAGTAACAAGTAATTTGTTATGTTTGTTTTGTTATGAATCTTTTGTTGATGTTTGTCTT
This sequence comes from Hemerocallis citrina, assembly GCA_017893485.1. Classification (NCBI taxonomy): domain Eukaryota; kingdom Viridiplantae; phylum Streptophyta; class Magnoliopsida; order Asparagales; family Asphodelaceae; genus Hemerocallis; species Hemerocallis citrina. The sequence goes on from CM030362.1 coordinate 217,206,331, forward strand.
GTATGGTTATGTTGGATTGAAACTTTTACTTGTCATTAGATGTAATTTTCCAATGTTCTGTATGATGTTTGGGCAGTGCGTTAGAAGAGATTGCACGCTTCACAAAAGAGCTTCAACAGGTTTGATAATTTCATTTCAAAAATATTTTTTTTCTTGTTCCATGAGTTTTTGCTGACTATCTAGAAGCTTCTGAAACTCATTCATCTATTTCCTTGTATATTTACAGAGGTTCCATTCTAGCTTGGATCATACAAAGGAGATTTCCAAATATATTCAGTAGGGTAAATAAATACACTTTCTATATGCTATACATTCCGTGCTCATTGTATATGTTAGAGGTGGTTTTATGTATATATATTTTTGTACTGTGTGAGAAATAATTTTGCAATTTTTTGGATACTGATGTGCTGTTTAATTGTAGGCAACCAAGAGAACTAATTGCATATGGAGTGTCATTGCTTTGAATGCTAGGGGTTAATATCACCGAGATTGTTTCCAAGTCATGAAGTCTTTGCCTGGGATTGCTTTTGGGAAGTCGGGAGTCACTTTTTTATTCTCCCCCCTGAAACACTTTCTGGAAACTGGCCTTCAATTTCCTCATAGCATGATCCTTTTGTTTATTTTGTTTCCTCATAAATGGTCATATACTACACTGCTAGTCCAAACATGTTTTCTGTCACAGCATTCCTTATTCTTGATAACCATGAAACATTACTACTTTTCAGCTGCATTTGTAATTCTGCTAATATTTTTTAAAATCTATTTTCTGTTCTCTTATCAAAATATATTGCCAGTTTCATTAAAAACCAAAAGGTTTTAGACTTCAGATTTTCCTTTTGAAAGCAATCAAACTCTGCATTGTTTAGGTTTTCAGATTGCTGGTTATATCCTTGTGCATTAATTGTATTTTTAATTACCTAATTTTCTGTAGGTCTTAATGTGTGCTTCTTTTTTCTGCTTACCTTCAAGCAGTCTCTAATGCATTACTTTATTTTTCATGTTATAATGAAAAGAGACATTGCATGATGTTGATTTGGTGCTGAGACTGGTGAAACATTTTTTGGAATAGGAGCAGATGGAGATATCAACCCTGGGAGAGAAGGCGAACAGGTTGGGGGAGGAAGGGAAATTGGGAATGGGAGAAATTTACTATATAGTGAGTTGTTGGTTCCTACCTCAAGGTGAGCGATAATATGCTCCTGTATTTATACTGTTTTTTTCTCATAGCTCATATAACCTGCGCGGTTATATGGTTCATGAATGGTTATCGCAGCTAATCACATTTCCTTCTTTTATTCATTTTTGGACAGAGGCATGGTTTATGCTTATTGATTTGGTTTGATAATTAGATACTTGTCTAGTCTCATTTCATATTTAGATTGGGGTGTTCTGCGTTACTATAGTTAGCCAGATAGAGATATCGATGGATGGACAGAATCGATGGGTGCTTCCACTTATATGATGGATAGATGAATGGATGGATAGCTAGCTAGATCCTTGCAATGGGGATTATTCGTAGATTATATTTCGACTACTTGCAGATGGATGGATTGATAGATCCAGGAAGCTTGCAATCGGGATTATTTTCTAAGTAGTCAACTACTTGTGTAATCTCGAATCAGTTTGGTGTTCTTCATTATTATGCTTGCCACAGAGATCCAAATACTTCTGTAATCTCTTATCATTTGTGGTATCCTACATTAAAATGATCAGAATGGTGATCTTATTGGTTAAATTCATTATACATAGTCCATAGATACATAGAGAGGTAGATGCTTGTAGAGGGGATTATTTTCCAACTTGTTGTGTAATCTCATTCCATTTCTTTTGATCTGCATTATTACAATATGAACTGCATTGGATGAACATTTAATTGATAATTATATTTGCAAAACCTATTTTTCTTGGTGAGCTGCTAAATGGAGTAGCAAAGACTGGTTATGTGATTGAATTGCTAGTGTCAAACTTATTTATTGCCTTTGATCTTCTGATTTTCTTTAACTGCAGCAGTTACAAGAGAACCACACAAGCCTGGCCTCCAATATCAACAGCCATGTTGACAGCATTTTCCGAAGCACATACAGGGTAAGCCATAAAATGTACCTCTGCTCATCTCAGCGATGTTTCACTACAGCAGTTACAAGATAACAGCTTGATGGCAACTCAGAGATGAGATTATGAGCTATCGCTTAATCTCCATCCCATGCATGTACAGTTAAAATCTTCAATAACTATGTTGTTTTACAATGGTAGTCATGTCTGCAAATGTTTTTTTAAGGTTGCAGCATTGCATTGCATGCTCTTCTCTGTTTTTTTGGGTTCTGTTGTGGTTGCCTGCAGAGTTATTAAGTTTGATATAATTAGGATATGAGAATGAAGAGTGAGAATTTGTAAACCTATTTGAGATTTGAGAAGATTGGATTTTGTTTAAGAAATCCAATTCTTCTTTTTGTAAATATATCAGTCAATTACCATGTTTGGTTCTTGTCCATTTGTTTTATGTTTTTGAGTTCTATATGTTTAGAGTAATTGTGTCAGGTTCATATTTTTTCGAGCCAAGTTCGAGCTTGACTCGAGCTCGAGCTCGATTTGTAAACGAGCTTTAACGAGCCGAGCTTGAGCTTAGGCGAGCTTACACGAGCCGAGCTCGAGCTTCACTATTAGAGCTTGAAACGAGCTCGAGCTGAGCTCAAGCTCAATCAACATGAATCGAGCCGAGCTCGAGCCTCAAGATATTCGGCTCGGCTCGGCTCGTTTGCAGCCCTAACCGTAAGTAGTCTAGTATGAAAATGTTTGTACTCCCATGATGATCCTATCTTGTTAGTTTAACCATTGACATCATCTTTTGATCATGAGTAGTTACAATAGTTGACACCCGTTGCATGAAACCATTTAGATTAGATGACATCTTGAATGTATGCTTGTTGTGACATATCATATGTTGTGGTAATTGTATATGAATGCCTTGTATGATGTATGATCTTATTTTAGATCATTGATTCACATGCCGTGCGGATTTGAGTAACTCACATATACCATGCTTTGTATGACATCTTAGATTGTACCGTTTGTAATTAAGTTGTTTGATAAAATGCATAAAAGAACTTTTGTTTACTGTTGTTCTATTTTTGTACAGTAATTTTGCCCCTGTTAACATTAGTAAAATACACAAGTTTGTGAACAAGATTTGTAGCCTTTGTTTTCTAGTTTCCAGAACTTTCGACGGGTCTGAATTCTGAATTTTGATGTATGATTTATTGCTATTTTACTACAGTCATATCGTATATTCCAGATTCTGAACTATATGTATTCTGTATGAAATATTATTTCAAAACTGATATTAAAAGTCGAATTTGAACTCTATATTTTGCTGAGTATGTTTAGACATGATTGGGATCAGTCCCTAATTTTTGTAGAATTAACAATTAATATATACATCTCATTTCATACTTATGAAACTAGCTGATATACTTCCAAACTGCATGTTGTTCAGTAAAGAACTATGTTTTCAGCCTGATTCTATTCGTTTTTGATGAAAACTTTGTAAATATGAACTATAGCTTGAAGTTTCTATTTTATTATCCCTTTGATGGATCTGGATTTTGAATTATACTTTATGAATTACCTCTATTTTGGTACTGCTGTGTCTGAACTTTCAGATTCGAAGTTTTGTTGCATTACTCTGTTTTCCCAAATTTATTGACTATACTATCTGTGATATAAATTCTTGATATTTTATATTTTGAGACTAGATATGTTAGGGAATATTCCGAATTTTTCTCAGAATTAATAATGATGATTTTAAACTTTTTTCCATGCGTATAAATACGATTTTACATTTTTTGGCTGAACATAACTTCTGTATTAAACACGGTTTTCAACCCTATTTTTGTGGCTGATGTATGACTTATATATATGTGCTAGAATTGGCAGAGATTCTAGTTTCTGGATTTTCTGACGGATCTAGATTTTCTATTCTTTAGCAACGGGAATCTTGGTTTTGGTACAGTAGTGTCTTGCTGTCCAGAACTGAAAGTTTTGTTGTTTTGACTGTTATGAGTTGTTTTTATTATCCATTTATGTTTTCTATTCATCATAGACTTATCCTTTATTCTTGCCATGTCTTTTGCTCTGTTTGTATTCATTCAAACCTGTTTAATAATAATGAAAAATAATCATGTCGGGGTTCTTAAGGGAAAAGATTGAGTAGTGGACAATATAGAAATGCATATTCGGAAGGGAACTCGTTTTCCCCACTGTTTACTGTGCTACCTATTGTTTATCTCTGGATTCATGAGGGCATGATCCATGACACTGTTTGATGTTGATGTTACTGTTACTGTTTGTCTGAATATACTGTCCTATAGAAGTTCCACTACGAAATCTTAAAACGAAACTGTTTGATGTAGCAACCATGTGGTATAATTTGGGACGCATGAAGTGCTACCTAGATAGTAATGAATATTAGACATAAGAACAATTGTTTTCACTGTCACATTCTGTTGTTGTTACTGTTGACCTCACTGTTATTGTTGATCCATCTTGTTACTGTTACCGTAGATCCATCCCGTAAATGTTACTGCTGACCACTTATTGTTACTGTTATACACTTATTGTTATTCCGCTGTTTACTACCATCTTTAGAATGTTATCTTTGTTGCCTTCTCCATGTTAGTATTTTCTGTTTAGTTTAGTTTTTCCTTTCCATTTTCCTACTTGTACTGCTTGCAGCTCGGAATTTGCATCTAACGGGCATTATGTTATTCTGTTTTCCTATTTTTCTTGTAATTGCCACATAAGCAGGTTTTGCTGATCAATTACGTACTGGAGTTGGTGAGCAAAAGTTTTGAGCTGCGCATTAGGAAATTTGCTAAATGTTTTGATGAACTATTTTATATTCATGAACTATATTGAGACTTGTATTCGGGCTTGTAGTCCCAGGATTATTGTTTTCTTTCGGATATCATATTTGTTGGGATATTTATTATTGTTGCAATAAATATTGTTGAGTTATAATTGTTTTTGCATGCCTAGTTGAGTATACTGTTATATTTATTGTTGAGACTAGTTAAGCAGATCCGTACAGATTATGGATGGTGAAAACTATCCGCTGAGTTTAGTCACATACCGTATTCTGTATTCCTTTTGGGAAGCGGGCATGACACAATAGAAAAGCATGAAATTGACTCCTAACCATGATCAGATCATCAAATTTATCACACAACCAATTTGCAGTATAGCACTCAGTTTATTTCTTGGCTATTACAAAACATAGACTCGCATTATCAAATAGTTTGAAAATTAACTTTACTGCACTTTGCCTTAGTGAGCAGTGGAATCATACCAATTTACTCCACTGTTACCCTCATGATCAGCACCACCAGACTATTCATATTAATTTTATACAAAGGAATCATACAAAAGACTGAAAAAGGCATGCTACTAATAGATCGCACAAAATCGAATTTGTAATAATTTTTCTGAAATCAAAAAATAGATATCACAAAATTGTACCCAAAATTTACCACTTTACAAATCAAGCAAAAGAAAGATTAAAAAAAATTAAAAAGAAGAAGAAGAAGGGGATCAAAAACTGAGATCAGGATTCAATTTGTAAAATTTTGAGAGGCAATGGTTGGTTATGGGTTTGGACTTGACCACCTTCTTCTTCAACCATCAAAATCTCTTGAACCAGCGGCACGTGCACGAGCGGAGTGAGAGACTTGAACTTGGATCTTGGTGAGACCGTGAGACTGTGAAAGAGTTGAACTTGGTGAAAGACTTGAACTTAGATCTTGGATTTTTGGTGTTCGATTATGAGAGCGGAGTGCACTAGAGGAGAGCGGTGCTAAGTGTGAACTGTGAAGTTCGAACCCTAGATTATGGGGAGGAATAAGAGAGACTGAGAGAAAGAGAGGTGTCGGGTCGGGTTGGGCTATTTATATTCAATTTTTAATTGAATTGTACTAACAGGTCCAAGTCCGGGTCAGGTCGGGTCTACTACAAAGGACTTTTATTATGTTTTTTGGGTGGGTCCAGGGCCAGGTCCAGGTCCGGGTCCAAGTCTGGGTCAATTTTCAAAGGACCCGGACCCAACCCGAACAAGCAACGAGTATAAATTTTAGACCCAGATCTGACACGCGTTTGACAGGGTCGGTTCCGGTTCAATATCAGATTCGGTTCCGGTCCGGGTCGGGTATGGGTATTTGGTAAATGTGACAGCGCTAGCTGCAGGTTCAATGGTGATAGCAAGAGGGAAGCATGAGGGAACGTCGTATTTGCTTAGAGACGTGAGGGGCATTTCTTTTATAGTTGACTCTCAGCCGAGATCAAGTAGTCGGTTGTGTGGGGTACAACCGATTTCTTTCAGTGGTGGGATGGATTCAGAGGATTTTACACATTTAGTGGGAGCTGATGGCCATGAGAGGGATCCTAGAGAGCAAGAATTTGCTGCGGTGATGGTTCTTTGTGATATGGCATGTAATATCCCGGGCGGATATTACATTGTATAAATTATTATTTTATTATTATCTTATTATTATTTTGTTTTAATTCCAAAATCGAATTATTTTGGTGATTTTCACCCGGTTTGTTCATAGACATTATCTGTACCCATATACCGGTCAGTATACATCCGTATTGTATCAAATTGGTACCGTGATCTTCCGAACTAATAATAGAATTTATTTTATTATTATTTTCGAGATTAAATTATTTTTATACGGATTATGCGAAGATTTTCGGTATACATACATATATGCACACATACGTGTAGTATGTCGATCAGTACATTGTACAAAGTATGTGGTATGTATTTTATGGATAAAATTGTTCTCCTTTTCATGAAAATCCTAATTAGATAGTTAAGATTGTAGGAGTATTAAACATAGGATTAAGATGTATGCATAAGAGAATTAGGAGGTATTCTTCTAGAAACCTTCTCTCCTCCACCTCACTAGCACCTCCACCACACCACACCTCCACCACACCATCACCTCGCCTAGGTCACAACCTGTCCCAAAAGAAGGAAGGGGTTTTGTGCACTTTTGTGTGCGCAATTTTGCACTCCCCACCCTTTTCTCCACCTATAAATACCCCCCTCCCTTCACCTTAGTCTCACTTTTTTAGAAAGACAAAAAGAAGAAAAGGAAAAGAAAGAGAGAACCATTCTAACTTGAGAGTTTTCTTTGTAGGTTTAGAAGTTTCCTAGGAGCTAAGGGGAAGGAGAAGTGTAGCAAGCTAGTTCTTCCATTAAGAAGATTAAGGTGGGGGTTCTCCACCTTCTTTTGTTTGTTTGAATTGTTGTTTTGGTTTCTTCTTCTTCTCACCTTCCTTGTTTTGTTTTCCTTTGTTCTTTTGGGGTGTTTATTTGTGATAGTGTTGTTGTATGTTGTGGATGGTTAAAAGTAATAACCACATGAAAAAGAAATGTGATAAGTAGTAGTAATAAATATAAAGATGGAATCTTTGTAGTAGTAGTGGTTGTTTTTGTGTTTATTAATTGGACTAAAATGACATATGCATATGGACTTGTACATACAAACATTTGGGGTTGTAGGACTTGAATGTGGACTCATACATAAGCATATGGACTTGTGTACAACCATTTTTGGTTGTAGAACATACACTTGAACTTTGGACTAAAGAACATGCATATGTTTGGTTGAACCAAAATGGAGGACTCCTTACTTATTTTATTGTTGTTATTTCCTTTATAAATCTTAAGTAAAAGAGAACCCACTTCTAGATGCTAATTCTAGTATGAAAAAGATCTAAGTTGTTAGTTGTAGAATGATTAAAAAGATCTCTTTTATGTTTGACTAGTAATAAATAAGAAATAGATGCTTATGAAGTAGTAGTAGATGGTGATGTTGTTGTAAAGATGTAGTAGATGCTTATGTTAAAATAAAGTAGCATTAGTAGATGTTTTTATAAAGTGGTAATAGATGTTCATGTTTAATAAAGTTTTAGTAGAGGTTTATGTTCAAATGAAATTGTAGTTCATAATGAAAGAAAGAAGGGAGGATAGATAAATGGTCCTTGTAATAGCTAGTAAGTGGTTACCCATTCTTAGTAGATATTCATGCTTAGATAATATTCATGCTTAAATAGAAAATGCCATGCTTGAATGTTGTTCATACTTGAGTTAGTAGTTATTCATGCTTAGTTAATGGATAACGATATTCATGCTTAAGTAGTTAGTAGATACTCATACTAAATGATATCATGGTTAAGGTAACAAATCTATGCTAATTGTTGTGGTTATGGTAGGAAAGTATCATACCATGTTTTATTCTTTGTAGAAAAAAACAAATACCATATTTTATGGTAGGAAAGTATCATACCATGTTTCATTCATTATAGAAAAAAATAAATACCATGTGTAGATTATGGGAGGAAGTATTATACCATGCTTGGAATGTTGTAGGAAAGTATAATCCATGCTTAGATTGTTGTAGGATTATTGTTTAATTACCTACCATGCTTAGAATGTTGTAGGAAAGTATAATCCATGCTTAGATTGTTGTAGGATTATTGTTTAATTACCTACCATGCTTAGATTGTTGTAGGAAAGTATAATCCATGCTTAGATTAATGCTAAATAGCATTACCATATTTAGAATGTTGTAGGTTCTACTTGAAATGTATACCATGCTTAGGTTGACACTCAAGTAGTATACCATGTTTAAGAGAATATTGTAGATTCATGCTAAGTATACATCCATGCTTATATTGTTGTAGATAAATGTTGAAGTTGAATACCATGCTTAGGGATGTTGTAGATTCATGATATGTCATATACCATGCTTAGGAATGTGTAGGATTGATGTTGAAGTACCTACCATGCCTAGGATTGTTGTAGGAATGGTTAAGGTTGTATACCATGCTAAATTATTAGTACTCATGCTAAGTTGTAGCAATTAACCATGCTTAAAGTAGTAAGAGATGTCCATGCTTAAATCTAGTAGCTATTCATGCTTTAACTTATAGTGGATTTCTACGTAGGTTGTATCCATGCTTTTAGTTAAAGTGTATAGCAAAGAGATTAATCGTGTTGTAGTTATAGTAATAACTATCACGTTGTGGTTGTAGTATTAACTATCGCGTTGTAGTTATAGCATTAGTAAGGAACTGTCATGTTATCGTAAATTGTGCTAGTAGAGAACTAGCATGATATGGATTGTAACTAGTGGAGAACAAATCATGTTGTAGTTGCAATATTAAGTTGCGAGGTCATTCTAGCTAATCCCCTACAAGGAACTCATGTTGAAATTGCTTAGTCGTTCCAGATTCAAGAGCCATGCATGCTTGAATGGTATATTATAGCTTCATATATAAAAGTTGTTAGGTCGTTTTGGGCTTCGCATTGGTAGAATGCTTGTTTTAGGCTGTTAGTAGATTCTTCTGTTGCTTCTAATAATAGAAGATCAAGTTTGCTAGAAAGCACGTTTGGTTGCTTCTAGGTTTGATTACCTGTATGGTTGTTTTTGTATGTAGTCGTCTCATACGTGGCTCACCTGGACCGTATGTAACGGTTGGTCTCATACGTAGCTTAATTGACTCGTATGTAGGTATTGTAGGCTGTGAGTAGATCTGATGAGATCTTGAGAAGTCTAGGTTAAGACAGGTTAATTGTTGCACTCATTAGAAGAGGGACGCGTATGGTGCTTTTCATGCCGAGTTGGAAGCACAGTGTCGTGTCTCGTTTATTTGGTTAGAAGAGGAACACGTACAGTGTTTTTCATGCCGAGTTGGAAGCACAACGCCGTGTCTCACTTGTTTGGTTAGAAGAGGGATATATACGGTGCTTTTTCATGTCAAGTTGGAAGCACAGTGGCATGTCCCGCTTTTCTAGATAGAAGAGGGACACATACGGTGCTTTTCATGTCGAGTTGAAAGCACAGTGGTATGTCCCACTTGTTGGTTAAGGGTTAGTGACATCGTTAGGGTAGTAACAGTTACTTAACCATTTTTATCTTTAAATTGCCAAAGGGTGAGAGTTGGTGTCAGGGGTGATACCCTATAATCCAACGTCTCCTATAGGCTGACACTAGGTGGTGTTATCGGGATGTATTTCCCTGTCAAAGGGATACGGACAGTGCTTTTCATGACATGTTGGGAGCACGGGTTTCGTATCTTGATTGTTAATTCCTGAATGTGCCATGATAAGAACGAGAGGGTTCCTAAGGAAATAGACCCTACGATCCCGACAGGTTCTACGCCTTCTCATGACGAGTTGAAAGCACGGAAGAAGGTTGACAAGTATCTTGTAGTTCGTGTTGGCTTTTGGTGTGAGGTCCGGTACGCCGGGCAATAGTCACCAGTCATGTAGTATTATGTCAGGAACAGGATGGGTACAAGAGTAGAACTCATAGCGCGGGTTCAAATCCCTATAATGAAGAGACAGCTTGAGATGGGGCGCATATAGTATGGGCTGCATGTTGCTTCGGAGACTTGCTGGCATTAGAATAAGAGCATCTTAGCTTAGTTAATATTACATTAGATTCTAGTCATAGCACTCACGAATACTTAAACTACACCGACACAATTGTCATGTTTCTGTATGTTGTTTTGGGAGATTCACTGCTAAGTTATCAGCCTTAAAGCATTAGTGAATACTGACGTTCCCACTTCAATAGGTACTAGATTGCAGAAGTACAAGTGCGAGATTCAAGAGGACTCATGGCAAGGAAGCGAGGAGTCAATGTCATGTTTTAGTTCCGCTGTAATAATTACGTTGATATTCTATTGTGGGAAAGTACTCAAGTGAGAGTTACCAAGTGTTGTTCTTCATTCTTGTACTCTGATGTAAGTTGTTGAAAGTGGTAACACTTGGGGATGTAAAGGTACTATTGTAACACTATCATAATGTATTGCAGTTGTATGATACTCAGACTTGTAATACATTAGGTGTTGGATAAAAAGTTTTAAATTCTCCTGTTTTTCTGTGTATTGTGACTAATTGAAGAAAAGGTCCTGGCTCGTGTCACGGTTTCCCAGTATAAGGAAATCGGGGCGCTACATGGCAGAAGAAGTTTCAAGTCGCTACTGGTATCAAAATGCGGGGTGATGTCGATGAGTGTAACCGAAATGAGGTTGTTAGGGTTGAGCAGTCTGCAGATTTGTGGAAGTGTCGTCCACAGAGACTTTTAGTGCAAAGGGTGTTGTCGCCGCTAAATCTAGTGTAGGGGCAAACAGATAGAATTTGTGGATTCTTAGGGAAACCGAATATCCAAACCTGAAACCTTTCCACCGGAGTTTGACCGTTGACTCCCGTCGTTCACCTGCAAAAAGTGCGAGACACCGGGGTTAATTCTGGCGATGCACCCTCCGATGCTCAAGTCAGTAATTAGAAAGATTATGAATGAGCTTTTGTTGGCAAAAGATTGATTACTCTTAATGGTGGTAGATGGGGGGTATTTATAGCCGCCTTTGGACCTAGTTTAGGAATGAAATCCCTAATTCCCAGTGAAATGATAGAGTGAATCAGGGCCGTTGTTTAAATACAATCAGAAACTCTAAATCTATCCAGTTGGACTGGGTTTCTTGCGGGTTGGGACCCACACCCAGTTGAGGTGGATTCGTTCGTGTGTTATTGGGCATTTGTAGAAAAGACCCAGAACCCATCTCGGACCCGCTTGTAGGTAAAATTACCATTTTACCCCTAAGCTTTAAGATTCGTGCCCGATTTGGACGGTTCCGATTTAACCCTATTTTTAGCCATATCACGAGTCCCCCCACTCCCGAAGACTGAGTTTGATCAGCCTTTGAGGAGTAGTTTTACTGTTTTAATGGCTTTCGAAGTTGTATCGGAGTCCAAACGAGGGGTATTGAATCTTTGTATGAGGTATTATGGTGATTCTTGAAGCTAGTTGCGTGCTCAAGGTTGTTCTTGGGCTTTTCTGGATTTATGATGATTTTTCTTAATTTTTATCTATTTTTCGGACCATTTATTTAATTTTGTGAAGCGGTGATTTATCGTTCGGGGGCCTTAATTAATTATTCTACGCAATAATTATTTACCCGGGGATCCAAAAATATTTTTCCCGAATTTATAATTATTTTTTATAATTTTTAATTAATTTTCATGAATTTTTAATCATTTTTTGGCAATTTTTAAATAAATAAATCGATTTTAATAAATAAAAATTAATCTTTTAATCTGATTTATGGCGTGGTGCAATCTGGGCCTTTCATCAGCCTGCGGTGCGAATTTTGGGGAGATCTAGTGACTGTGATTGCTCTGGAGGAGTGAATTCCTCCGTTCCGTGGCTTAGACGCTTCGGCGTCGTTGCCGCCCCCCCCCCCCCCCCCCCCCCCCCGAACACATGCTATGATGGAGGTCGAGGTCTGTGGGGGGTTCGGCACCCTCTGCCAAAGAGCGGAGACACCTCGGCCAGCCTATAGAGGCGAAGAGGGGGTTTGGCGTATTTTTGCCGAAGTCCGGAGCGATCTCTTCCATGTTTGAGGGTCGGTGCCAAGAGCGCTCGGCAAGGCGTACCGGGTTTCATTTTTTTCATGTAAGATGGTCGGTGGCAAGAGCGCTCGGCGAGGCGTGCCGAGGCGCCAGAGGTGAGGATTTTTTACTCATTTGGGCGTCGGTGCCAAGAGCATTCGGCAAGGCACGCCGAGATCCATTTTTTCCATGTAAGATGGTCGGTGGCAAGAGCGCTCGGCAAGGCATGCCGAGGTCCCAGAGGTGAAGACTTTTTCCTCGTTTGGGCGTCAGTGCCAAGAGCGCTCGGCAAGGCGCGCCGAGGTCCATTTTTTCCATGTAAGATGATCGGTGGCAAGAGCGCTCCGCATGGCGTGCCGAGGTGCCAGAGGTGAGGATTTTTTTCTCATTTGGGCGTCGGTGCCAAGAGCGCTCGGCAAGGCGCGCCGAGGTCCATTTTTTCCATGTAAAATGGTCGGTGGCAAGAGCGCTCGGCAAGGCATGCCGAGGTCCCAGAGGTGAGGATTTTTTCCTCGTTTGGGCGTCGGTGCCAAGAGCGCTCGACAAGGCGCGCCGAGGTCCATTTTTTCCATGTAAAATGGTAGGTGGCAAGAGCGCTCGGCGAGGCTGCCGAGGTCCAGGGATGAGGATCTTTTCCTTGTTTAGGCGTCGGTGCCAAGAGCGCTCGGCAAGGCGTGCCGAGGTCCCAGAGGTGAGAATTTTTTCCTCGTTTTAGCGTCAAAGCCAAGAGCGCTCGGCAAGGCGCGCCGAGGTCCATTTTTTCTATGTAAAATGGCCGGTGACAAGAGCGCTTGGCAAGGCGTGCCGAGGTCCCAGAGGTGAGGATTTTTTCCTCGTTTGGGCGTCGGTGCCGAGAGCGCTCGGCAAGGCGCGCCGAGGTCCATTTTTTCATGTAAAATGGTCAGTGGAGAGAGCGCTCGGCGAGGCATGCCGAGGTGCCAGAGTTGAAATGATGGCTAGGAAATGACAGGCTGGCCTGATTACCGTTGAGCTTCTGACAACTTTGACCGTTGGCCATTAATGCGACCGTTCGTCTCGGCGTGGTCATTAATGAGACGGTATAACTCCCTTTGTCGCCTTGTTTTAATGGGCCTGACTGTTGATTCTCTTAGGCTAATTATCCTCGTTTCGAGTGCCAAGCTCTATAAAACTCCACCCCCCCCCCTCATTTTTCACTTCTCCGATTTTTTACTCAGGCGGTTATTTTCAATAGAGAGAGATTCCGGTAATCGTCGACATTACTCCAGTGATCTTTCTGACCGCGTCAGTCACTTCAAGGTAACTTACACTTAGTTTATTTCAAGTTCAAAAAATGTCTCTTTCCCCTGTTTCTGAGCCCTCCCCGTCTGCTGGCGACGCACCATCTCCGAGTCAAAAAGCTCGCACCGACAAGGGCAAGAGGGTATCGGGTCGAGACACAATTGTGGAAGATCCGAAGCATATGGGGGAGTTTGGCAGATTGCCAGGGGCACTGACAGGGCTCTATAGGTTTCGGGAACTTCCGGAGGAGCATGCCGAGCGCATAGTTCACGGGAGGGGGCGGACCTTCGAGGAGAATGTGGCAAGGGAGACCTCGGAGGCGGACGACACGGTTTCCATCCTCGGCAAGGTGGACTTGGCAGTGATCCGGGATTGCTTCCAAATCCGGAGGAGTACGAACTGATGCTACCGGGTCCCGGGGTTAGGGCCAATTCGCCGTTGCCAGTAACCATGTGTTTCTAGCCTGTCGATGCCTTTATCGCCGGGGCTCGGCTCCCTCTCCACCCGTTCGCGATTCAGGTCCTTAGGTGGTTTAGGGTCAGCCCCATTCAACTTATGCTGAACGTGTGGAGAGTCATTAACGGGTTCGTGCTCCACTGCCAAACAGCCGAGATCGAGCCGGAGTAGAGGGTGCTCCGGATGCTATACCGGCTCCACCAGCAGAACCGGTCTAAGTTCCAGTATTACTTGGCCCCGAGGCATGGCGCTCGGCTCGTCGTCTGCCCCAACTCCATAAAGCACTGGCACGACAAGTACTTCATAGTGCGGAGTCGCGAGGCATGGCCCATACCCTGCGGTTAGGTGGAGGAGGTGTCGAAGCGAGTGAGGGAGTCGCCAGTGCTCCGTCCCGAAGAAGAAGTTGCAGTTCGGGTCCTTCTCGACCGGCCCAAGTTTGACTGGCTAGAATTAACCGAAGACGTTCTCTTCAGGGGAGGGCTCTGCCGCGTAGATCCTAGTATGTGGCTTGATCTGTGTTTTCTTTTTCCCTCTTGTTTTGCTAATTGCAACATGTTTTAACCAATTCCTTTCTTGATGCAGAGACCATGGATTACGACATGGTGTTAGCGTAGAGGGTCGCCCTCGGGAGTAAAGCGCCTAAGAAGCGCAAGAGGGTCGCAACCAAACTGATGGCTCCGAAGCCACAGAAGGTCACCCACGCTGCTTCGGAAGCAGAGGTGTCATCCGATGCGACCCCGGGACGGGCTCCGACAGCAGCCTCGTCGTCGGCCGACATAGGTGAGTTCCCAATCGCAGCTGCGCTCGGGATGGAGGTTCCCTCGCTGACGGTGGACACCGAGGAGCTCCTTACAGAGAAGCATAAGAAGATCTTTGTTCCGGACTGGCAAGTTCGGAAGCTCGACGGATTCCTCGGCGACCCGACGTCGAGCATGCAGGCAGTGAAGCACTTGGCGATGCGAAAGGATCGAGCCGCCATGGATGCTGGCCTCGCAGGCGACGATGCCATCGAGATCACTCACTCGGTGGTATTGGTGAGTATTGATTTTTGCCTGATTGATGACTTGCACACTTGGTTTTCTAACTCCTTTCGTTCTTTGTTGTTCTGCTGCAGATAACCGTCCACTTCAGTCATCTTATGGAGAAGATGACGGAGCTGGAGAAGGACCTCAAGAAGGAGGCCGACCGAGCTCGGGCTGAGAAGGCTCGACTGGCTAACGAACTCGACAAATTGAAGGTCGAGCTCGAGGGGAAGGCGACGAGGCTCGAGTACCTTGAGGGCCTCGTTACGAAGCTCGAGGGCGATCTGCTTTGGCAGAAGGAGGAGTCGGCCAAGTAGCAGGCCGAGGCTGTGGAGGCTAAGGCTGCAGCGGTGAATGAAGCCGAAGCGGCCACCATGGCTAAGGCGCAGGGCTTCCTTGCTGTTAATATTGCCAAGGCATATGCTCAAGCCATCGCACAGGTGTCGGGGCGCTATCCTGAGGTCGACTGCTCTGGATGGCGGCTCTTCCCGGATCACGTCAACGACTTCGACCCCAAGTCAGAGAAGGAAGGAGGGGACGACGAAGATGACCCCGAGGTCGAGGTCGTCGGCGAAGTCCAGGGGTCCGTGGTGACTCTACTGGCGATGTTGTCACCTTCGGGAGAGTCCGACCCGGCCCAATCTCGTCGCCCTAGGAAAGAGGTCGCCCCTTGAGTTCATTTTCTTTCTTTTGTTTTTGTACTTTTTGAATGTACTACCTAACTGCGGACTGGCCACCGCATTCATTTCATGATGAATGAACATATACCTTTTGGGCTCGACCCTGTGTTTTTCTTTTGAGTGTCTTTCCAAATATTTCCTTGAAATTCGACTAAGTGTTCAAACAAAAGGTTTTAGTTTTTGCTATGTACACGTAGCCTTGTTCAGGGTTCGGATGTGAACCACCTTTGTGGATATTTATTGAGCGTTCTCGTTGTTTGCGTTGAACTTTAAAGCTCACCGAGGTAACCCAGGTTGTCAGTCCCACCAACTCAGGTGAGGAGTTGCGATCCGAGGTCGGTTTAGGGGCGATGAGGTTGTGTTTGACCAGATGCCGAGAGCACCTATATGAAGTTGAGTTGGGATTGCGCAGAGCCGAAAGTAAGCAGAACCATCTGCAGCTGATCTTAGGCCGGCGAGACATCGAGATTCGGTGACTAGAGGACTGGCTCGCTGAAATGACCCCCGTAGATGAGGATGATGGCTCGTCGACAGCCTTCACTAATGGCCTGAGGCTTAAGTGCCTCCGACACTCTTTGTCGAAGATGACAACAAGAGAGACGATCTACTCGTCGAAATTCACCACCTGCAGATAGTGGAGGCAGAGCTCCTGGCGGAAGAAGAGGAGTTGACTACGGCGGTGGGCAAGCTGATGGCCGAATGCGACAAATTGACGGTAGAGGTTGACGCATTAAAGAGGGCCACGGTAGACAGGAGCATCGAAGTCACTCTGCTCCGCCGAATCATCGCCAGCCGTCCTGGCTTCCCGAGCTCTGCAGTACCACCTCGCTTCGAGGTAGATGCAAAAGATGACTCTCTGAAACAACGAATAGCTAGGCTAGAGGCGGAAGTGGCTTGCCTCAAGCCGCATTCAGGACCAATCAACGTCAGGAGCACTTTGTGCACTCGTGAAGAAAGCGAACGAGGGATTTCGTTTTACGAGCTCGCGACCCATTCGCCTGTTGTTCGGCAAAGTCCGGGGGACGCCCAAAGTGGTGTGGCAGTTTCATCGAGCGGAGCATCCTTCGGCGCAACTGTCAGGAGCAGTGCCGAAGATACGTCTCAATTCGCCGGTCTGGGGACGAGCTCCGAGATCAGGCATCGCCGTCCCCATGTATCTTTAAAGCGGAACATCCTTGCACCTAGGAGGCGTTGAAGCGTTCTTATTTTCCGAATTTTGTATTTTGTGTAAGTGGCATGAGTCGGCTTTGTAGTTTTGGCCTTTTAACTCTTGTAACTTCACTGTAAAGTAAAGTTGTCTTGTATTGTCTCCCCGGACTTTATAGAAGCGAGGCTTTTTCCTTCCTTGGACCTGTGTCTTGTTCATTCATGTGCCGTCGTGTTGCTTGTGAAGTTGGACTATTTTTAGCACGCTTAAGAGACTTCCTCGCTTGGGCGTCGGTGCCACGAGCTCTCGGCAAGGTGTGCCGAGGTCCAAAAGTGAGGATTTTTTCCTCGTTTAGGCGTCGGTGTCACGAGATCTCGGCAAGGCAGGCCGAGGTCCAAAAATGAGGACAACTTTGAACGAACCACAAGAACCAAAGTTTAGCTCCTCTAAAGTACTCTTCTCCCATGTCTAGTCTAGTCGTAGAGACTTCGTTGGTTATTAGCCAAGTGGCTTGGATTCCGAACGCTTCATTTGTGTACGTTTCGACAGTTGTGGGAGCAATTTCGAATGGCGAACCACTTCTAGCCCGCTTAAGAGCGAGCTTGTGAAGCGGAAATGAGCCAAGTTTTGGACTCCGAACTCGTCGTTTGAGTGTGTTTCAATGGTTGTGGAAGCAATTCCGAATGGCGAACCACTTCTAGCCCACTTAAGAGCGAGCTTGCGAGGCGGAATCGAGCCAAGTTTTGGACTCCGAACTCGTCGTTTGAGTGAATTTCAATGGTTGTGGGAGCAATTCCGAATGGCGAACCACTTCTAGCTCGCTTAAGAGCGAGCTTGCGAAGCGGAATCGAGCCAAGTTTTGGACTCCGAACACGTCGTTTGAGTAAGTTTCAATGGTTGTGGGAGCAGTTCCGAATGGCAAACCACTTCTAGCTCGCTTAAGAGCGAGCTTGCGAAGCGGAATCGAGCCAAGTTTTGGACTCCGAACTCGTCGTTTGAGTAAGTTTCAATGGTTGTAGGAGCAGTTCCGAATGGCGAACCACTTCTAGCTCGCTTAAGAGCGACCTTGCGAAGCGGAATCGAGCCAAGTTTTGGACTCCGAACTTGTCATTTGAGTAAGTTTGATTAAAGGCCTTAGACAGAAAGATAAAAATAATTCACAAGGAAAATATGGTGAAAAGAAGATCTTTATTGATAACTGCTAATCGGCTGCTTCTAAGTTGCAAGCCGTTATTACAATGACAAAAATAAAGAAACAAAATACAAGTGAAAAGATGGGAATGGCTCGATACTTGAAGTTACTCAGAGAGGCGTTAAGGCGCGCTCTTTTTACTTTAGTAGGTGGTCGGCATTCCAAGTCCTGGGTATCTCTCTGCCTTCAAGGTCTTCAAGACGGTACGTTCCAGGCCGAACTACCTTGGTGATCTTGTAGGGTCCTTCTCAATTGGGGGCTAGCTTACTCTTTTGGCTGGGGAAGGAGATAGCTAGTTTTCTAAGGACCAAGTCCCCTTCCTTGAGATTGGTGGGATGGACCATTTTGTTGTAGGCCTGCTCAATTCTTCTTCGGTAGTTTTGCTGGCAGATTGAAGTTCTTTCACGGAGCTCATCAACTAAGTCCAAATTCGCCCGAAGCTCTCTGGCATTCTGCTCTTCTTCATAGGCCATAAGGCGAGGAGATGGTAGACCGACT
This sequence comes from Hemerocallis citrina, assembly GCA_017893485.1. Classification (NCBI taxonomy): domain Eukaryota; kingdom Viridiplantae; phylum Streptophyta; class Magnoliopsida; order Asparagales; family Asphodelaceae; genus Hemerocallis; species Hemerocallis citrina. Next base: position 217,225,043 of record CM030362.1, read on the forward strand.
TCCGAGGGTATCACGGCTTCGGACTCATAGGTGAGATTAAATGGTGACTCACCTATGGGGGTCCGTTTCGTAGTGCGGTAGTTCCACAGTACGTTGGGAAGTTGTTCTGCCCATAACCCTTTGGCCGCCTTATCTAGCCTCTTCTTGGTACCGGAGAGGATCTGTCGGTTGACATTTTCCACTTGGCCATTTGATTGAGGATGGGAGACAGAGGAGAAGCGTTGCTGAATGGCGAGGTCTTCACATAGAGATCGGAAAGCGGCCCCCGTAAATTGTGTTCCATTATCTGTTATTAGGACACGAGGCACGCCAAACCTACAGATAATGTTTTTCCAAAAGAACTGCAGTACTTTAATCTCTGTGATTGTAGCCAATGGTTCGGTCTCGATCCACTTGGAAAAATAGTCGATTGCCACCACTAGGAACTTGAGCTTACCGGGAGCTGGTGGAAACGGGCCTAGCAAGTCCATCCCCCACATTACAAAGGGAATCGGACTTGAGAGAGACATGAGTTGAGCTTGGGGTAGGCGACGAATGTTGGAGTACTGCTGACAGGAGCTGCATTGCCGGACATGTTGTTCGGCATCCTGCAGGAGAGTAGGCCAGAAGTACCCGTAGTTTAATACTTTCCTGGCAAGGGACCTCGACCTTGAATGGGCTCTGCCTATACCCTCGTGGAGTTCTTGCAAGACATATAAGGCTTCTTCTGGGGAGAGGCATCTCAAGTAGGGTCTGCCGTCTACTTGGGTGTAGGAGCATTTGTACAAGACTCCTTCAATAAGAGTGTACAGCTCTGCTCTTGTTCGGACTCGACGGGAATCTTTAGGGTCTTTGGGGAGGAGCCCATCCTTAAGGAATTCTATCAAAGGTTTCATCCAGTTGTCCTGAAGTTGGACGGGCAGCGACTCCATTGAGTCGGGGATTTCTTCTTCTATACTCGGTCTTAGGAGCACTTCGATCAGGACGGTCTGCTCGAGACCTTGAGGAGAGGAGGAGGCCAATTTGGAGAGGGCATCTGCTTGGGAATTTTCTTCTCTGGGGATCCGCTGGATTTGGGCCTCTTTGAATGAAGTCATGAGACTTTGGACCCTGGCTAGGTACTTATCCATTCGGTCGTCTCGTGCTTCGTACTCCCCTAAGACTTGGTTCACAACCAGCTATGAGTCACTGAATATCCGAAGACGTTGTGCCCCTGCCTTGCGAGCCATGCCGAGGCCAGCTATAAGGGCTTCGTACTCCGCTTCGTTGTTGGAGGCCTTAAAATTGATGCGGAGGGAGTATTGGAGAACGAAGTCATCTGGGCCTGCCAGAATGACCCCGGCTCCGCTCCCTTCGGTGCAAGAGAACCTGTCTACATACACTGTCCAGATAGGAGGCCCGTTTGCTGCTTGACTGACCTCCGCTATGGTGCTCTCAACAATAAATTCAGCTAAGGCTTGAGCCTTAATTGTGGTCCGAGGCTGGTATGATATGTCATGCTGGCTCAGCTCGATCGACCACTTCATCAGACGGCCAGATGTCTCGGGTTTGTATAAAACTTTCTTAAGCGGCTGGTCGGTAAGAATGACCATCGAGTGGGACTGAAAATAAAGCCGGAGCTTCCTAGCTGCCATGACCAAGGCGTATGCCATCTTCTCCATTCTTGGGTACCGGAGTTCGGCATCCCGAAGTACCTTGCTCACGTAATAAATGGACTTCTGGGTCTTGTCTTCTTCCCTCACCAGGACAGCACTGAGGGTTTGCTCGGAGGCATCTAAGTAGAGGTAGAGTGTTTCCCCGGGGATAGGCTTGCTGAGAAGAGGGGGATTGACTAGATAGGCCTTTAGCTGATCGAACAATTTTGCTGCAGCTTGCCCCACTCGAAGCCCTTAGCCCCCCTGAGGGCTTTGAAAAACGGAAGACACTTCTCCCCTGACTTGGACAGGAAGCGCCCTATGGCTGCGAAGCGACCAGTGAGCGTCTGAACCTCTTTCACACTTTTGGTAGGGGCCATGTCCAGTATGGCTTTGATCTTCTGGGAGTTGGCTTCGATTCCTCTTTGGCTGACCATGAAGCCTAGAAATTTTCTCGAAGAGACCTCGAACGCACACTTGTTCAGGTTGAGCCTCATATCGTGCTTCCTCAATACATCGAATGCTTCATGTAGATTGGCAACATGGTTGGCCCCTTGAATGCTCTTGACTAGCATATCATCAACATACACTTCCATGTTTCGACCGATCTGATTCTGGAAGACCTTGTTGACACGGCGTTGGTAGGTCGCGCCCGCATTCTTCAACCCGAAGGGCATTATCCTGTAGCAGTAGAGCCCCTGATCGGTGACAAAGGTGGTATTCGGGATATCCGGGGGAAACATTTGGATTTGGTTATACCCGGAGAAGGCATCCATGAAGCTGAGCAACTCATAGTCCGAAGTGGCGGCAATCAAGGTGTCGATGCTTGGAAGAGGGAATGGATCTTTAGGGCATGCTTTGTTCAGGTCCGTGAAGTCGATGCAAATTCTCCAACTCCCGTTGGCCTTCTTAACCATAACAACATTGGAGAGCCATTCGGGATAGTTGACCGCTTGTATGAACCGGGCCCTAAGGAGTTTTCCCACTTCTTTCTTTATAGCTCGCTGGCGCTCAGGGGAAAATTTGCGCCTCTTCTGCTGGACTGGTTTGGACCCCGGAGCAACACTGAGGTGGTGGACGAGGAGCTCCTCGGAGATTCTTGGCATGTCGGTAGCCGACCATGCGAAGAGGTCATGGTTCTTTCTAATGCATTGGACTATGTCGGAACATAGGGCAGATGGGAGGGTCTTGCTGATAAAGAACTTGCAGTTTGGATCCTGTTCGGAAAAGAGCACTTCCTCCAGCTCATCCACCGGTTCGAACATAAATTGGCCGTTCCCTTGGGGAATCTCAAGAGTCTCGAAGGAGAGAACAGGACCCCCGGTGGAGGTCATGTAACACTGCAGGCCATCTCTTGACTACCTCTTACTTCCCCTACTCCTGCCCTGGTAGGGAACTTCATCTTGAGGTGATAAGCCGACGGGACGGCCTCTAGAGCAGCTAGGCCAGGTCAGCCTAGAATCACATTATAAGCAGCTGGGACATCGACGACTATGAAGTCCATCGGCTCCATACGGGTAGTAGGAGTTTTGCCAGCGGTTACGTCGAGGGTGATTACCCCTTCGATAGTCACTGGCACTCCTGTGAACCTATGGAGCGTGTAGCCGGTGGGCTTGAGCCTGTCGTGAGATAGCTTGAGTCCTCAGAAAGCCGCGAGGAAGAGAATGTTAATGGAGCTACCATTGTCGACCAGAATCCTCTCTACTTTGAAATTTGCCATATGGAGGTTGATGACTAGTGCGTCACAATAGGGGGTTCAGACACCCTTGAGGTCTTCATCTGAAAAAGTGATCGGTACTCCGAGGCCTTTGGGAAGGGGCATGCCATGTACTGAGTTAACCTCCCTGATGAAAGCCTTTCGAGAGGAGTTGGAGGTGCCTCCCATGGGGCCTCCATGAATGAGATGCAGAATGCGTTCCTCTTCAGACTCGGGAGTCTCATCGCGCCTTTCAAGATGCTTATTAGCCCCCCTGGGGGGAGGAGGATGATCAACTCGGTCCTTTCTCAAGAATTTAGACAACTGCCCCCTCTGAATGAGAGCCTCAATTTCATTCTTCAGGGCCCGACAATCATCGGTGTCGTGACCGTGGTCCCGGTGATATCAGCACCACTTTTCTTTGTTCCTCTTCTTGCCGGGGGTATTCATCTTCGGGGCATGAGGCAGGACCACTTCCTTCTCAACCTCCATGAGAATAGTGGAAATGTTGGCGTTAAGAGGGGTGAACTTCTCGAATCTGGGAGGTGGGTGGCGCTGGCCCTCTTTATCCTTCTGGAGCTTCTTAGCTCCCTCTTCTTCAGCTGCCTTTCTCTTGTTCCCGGAGGAAGACCCTTCAAATGTGGGGCGAAGCTCAACTTCCTCAGCCCGGATATACTTCTCGCTTCTGAGAAGGAGGTCGGAGAAGTTTTGCGGGGGCTTCTTGTAGTACCCTGTATTTTTAAATATTATTTTTAAAGGTTTATAAATGATTAAAATGATTTGTGGGGATTTAATAAATATTTTCTGGAAATTTATCTTTTACACGTGCGAAACACGTGCAAATATTTTCTTGAAAAGTTCAAAAGCTAAAATTATTTTATGGAAAATCATTATTTATTATTTGGGATTTATTTATAATTTTTTCAGATTTTTCTGAAATTAATTAGATCTATTTGCAAATATTGAGAAAAATAAGGACCTTTTTGCAAATTTATCATTTTGAGGGGTGAAAGTGCAAAACTATTTTTCTGGGCTTTTAATCAGTGCCGGCTGGAAAGTAAGGGTTATTTTGCTTTTAAATCTCAATTTAATTAATTTTATCAAGTTCCAAGTATAGGAATCTATTTATGTAAAGATATGTTTACGAGGGGATATTTCGCAAATATGTCTAAAACCCTAAGATCCTATTTCCGGGTATTTAAAAGAAGAGAACGCAGCCGTCATTCGCTGCACAACACAAAGATTTATTATTTTTTGAAGATTGAGAGAAGGATCTTGGATTTCGCAAAAAGGGAAGGCTTTCTTGTTGGATTTCTTCATTTCAAAGTGAGTGACATGTTGTTTTCTTTTTTTATGCGTATTTTGTATGTGAGTGATGTAAATTTGTTTTGTTGTTTTGATTTATGTGAGTGATTGTTTTGTTTGCTTTTGACATGTTTGTTTTTCTTTTATGTTGTGCATGTGAGTAATGTAATGGATTGGTTGTTTGATCTATGAATGTTTATTGGATCTGGGAGATTGAATTGTATTGCTAGAAAATATGTTTAGGGTTGAACATGATTATGCATATTATGGATTGGATGAAAATTGGATCTTGTGAAACCCTAGTGGTATGTGGTTACAAATTTGATTATGGTTATGAGTTGTGGTAGAAATTCAGATTTTTGAGATAATTGAATGGAAGAGTTATGAATCAAGAGACCGTGTCTTGAGAATTGAAATTTGAAGGATTAATTGAATTGAGGAAATATATCCAAATTGGAGATTTTCTTTGAGATTGGTATTTACATGTTTTGGGATCTGAATACGAAGAAATTTCAATGAGTAATTGATTTTTTAGAGAAAAAAAAACTCTATTTTGATGATATGCACAATTTCATGTTTAATTGAAGGAAATCAACAAATCTCTATTTTTATAAATTCATGTAGTTTAATTTAGTTTTTTGGACTATTATATGTCCTACTAGTTATATTTGAATATATAAGAAATATGTTTTTCGTAGAAATCGTTTTCATGAAGTAAAACTACGTATCGGTTGAATTGTGCACAACCAAAACTATACAGTTTGTAGGCCGACAGTCGACTGGCACGACCTTTCAGTCGACTGATACGACCCGGCTGCTATGTTCTATAGTTGTATTGGAATTTCTCTCTGGTAAGTCGACCTATGACTTTTATAAGTCGACTTATAACACTTAGAATATTTTCTTAAAGATTACTGGAATTTCTCTCTGGTAAGTTGACCTATGACTTTTATAAGTCGACTTATAACACTTAGCTTATTTTCTTAAAACCATGGAATTTTCTTTCTGGGCAGTTGACTTATGCTTTCTATAGTCGACTGATACTGATGTATCCTTTATCTATGAATGTTCTTTCAAATGATTTATTCTCTAGATGTTTTGATCTATAACTTATTATTATTATACTCTACCTCCTATTGAACATATGTTTTCAAGATGTTAAGTTGAACAATTTATATTGAAAGTTCGGTTTGGATATTTGAGTTTGAGTCTCTAGAGGGTGTGTGTGACCCTAGTATACCGGCAGTTGAGTTGTTTATGTTTGGGCCTGTTGAGGCATTTAGTTGATCAGTTGTTGAGTTAAGTCCGGTAGGGTACACCAACTCTAGGAGATTCGTTGAGTAATTAAATAACCTAAATGATAAGGACATGCACTAGTGGTGATATGATGAACGGGAACATGAGTTATGGACCTCAGTATGGCTTGCGGTGTGAGATGATCCCCGGAATTATCCAGGTGTGAGTGAAATAGTCTCCGAAATTACCTGTGATGTGGGATTGATCTCCGGAATTATCGGAGTCGATGCGATGCACATGTGGTATTCGGGTGATGAGGTGCCATTGCTTGCGGTGTGGGGTATTCTCGAAGATTCCCAGGTGTGAATGAAATAGTCTTTGGAATTATCTGTGGATAGAGTTTGACCTCCGGAATTATCGGGGCATCGGCTAATACTCACAGTTTATCTTTATCTCGTAGTAGTCATCGTGTTAGGATTAGTTGCATAGCGGGGATTGAACCCTATAATGTGGAGACGTTAAGGACTTGCACCGGACCTATGTAGAATGGGATGCATAGACTCCGACAAGTACACATTAGAGAGTCAGGCATATAGACTTGTGTTTTCTTGATTTGGTTTCACGCATGTGTTTTCCTGGTCTCTACACTTGACACTTAGTTTAGCTTCACTTGAGGTTTACATGATTCCTTGCAATGTCATATTTTATGTATTATTATTTGTCACATATTGTTTATGAATCCATGCTTAATGTTTATTTATGTTGTTTGTTTTATGTCACTCACACCTTTATGGCTGACCCCTTTAGTTTTGGGGATTAGGGATCATCTCTAACCTCATATTTTACAGGTGATTTCTTAAGGCTCGGTTTTGGATGCTTGAGTTCGAGTGATTTAGTGACATATGTAAAATGAAAAGTGTTGTAAAGAAAAGAGAATTATGATTTGAGATGTTTTTGTATTCCGCTGTGCTATGTAATTGATTATTGTAATGAAAGTTGGAAAAATTTTATTGGTGTTAAATTGGGTTTAATATTACATTGAAGTTGATGCTGGAATTGTGCCACGTATTTTCTAAGATATCATATTAGAAATTCGGGGCGCTACACTTCTTGGCAAGGGAGGACCGAAGGCTTGAGTTAAGGACATTTGACTGGAAGGCTGCTGCAGCGACCGACTAGTCGAGGAAGCGATGGACCTGGCTTCCGCGGTGAACCTTTTCACATAGTCCCTAAGCTTCTCACCCTTCTTCTGGCTGAGTTAGAGTAGCGAAATACTGGTCTTTTCTGTGCGGTGGCTACTCACGAAGTGGGTGACGAAGAGGGTCTCGAATTGTTCAGAGGAGAATATAGAGGATGGGATAAGGCGAGAGCACCATTCTCGGGTCGGACCCTTGAGAGTAGCTGGAAAGGTTTTGCACAGTAGGGCATCGGAAGCTTGGTGGATCAACATAAGGGTTTTGAAGCTCTCAATATGGTCCACAGGGTCTGACTCCCCGGAGTAAGTCTCGAACTGCATGGGCTTGAAGCCTATTGGAACCGGTGCCTCCATGATTGTTCGAGAGAAGGAATATCGGCTGGGACAGAGGGTCCTTCCTCTCAGCTCTTCTTTGCTGTCTAGTTGGCCGAGGCGCCTCTCCATCTCGAGGAGACGACGATAGACAGTGTCATCCCTTCGATGGTAGCCAAATGAGTCTCTGGACTCGTCTTCGTAAGAAGAGGAGCGCGAAGTTCGGCGATGGTAGCTAGGGGAATGGCGAGGACTGCAATAACGGTTACTCGGAGCTTGAGGAGGGGTTAGGGACCGATGGCGAGGACTTTGAACCAGAGGAAGAGTGGGGACCCTCTGGGCATTGTTATTGTTCGGCTGGAGGTTTAGGGCTTGCAAGACGGTTGCTTGGAATTGCTGGAATTCGGCGCGGGTGATAGGTGCGGTATCATCCCTCTGGGATTGTCGACCAGCGGGAGAATGAGGTCTTCTTCCATGGTGCTCAGGGGATTCTCTCCGTCTTCTGTGAGGTGGGGACCTCCTATAGTCTCGGCGACGAGGAGATCGCTCATTTGGACGTTCTTGGCGGGAGGCTCCCTCACGGGCCCGCCTTTCATCCAAACGGCGGCGAAGATCCTCTTCTTTCTGCCGATTGATAAGGATATTGCGGAGGTCTTTGGAAGCTCGGGGGTTGTGAGATGCCATCGAATCGGTAGAGGGGTTGTGCACGAAGACGTGGTCACGATGAGGAGGTTGCTTCTGAGGATTGGGATGGGAGGTCCCTGCGCCGGCATTCTGGGGCCCGAGCGGAGCCCTTTAGGATTGAAGGTTCTGAAGAGGAGGTTGCTCCTGTTGCAGGGGCTGATCAGGCTGAGGTGGAAGTTGCCCCCGCTGTTGGACGGTTTGGAGGGGGACCTCCTATTGTGGTTGAGGAGGAGTGGGTCCACGGTTGGACCCTCTGGATCTTAGTTTTCGGGGAGGCATGGCTGGAGGTGATCTTAACCAAGGAAAGATGAAGGATTGCTATTCGTGCGTTCCCACGGACGGCGCCAATCTGTCGCCGCTAAATCTGGTATGGGGGCAAACAGATAGAATTTGTGGATTCTTAAGGAAACCAAATAGCCAAACCTGAAACCTTTTCGCCAGAGTTTGACCGTTGACTCCCGTCGTTCACCTGCAAAAAGTGCGAGACACCGGGGTTAATCCCGCCGACGCACCCTCCGACGCTCAAGTCAGTAATTAGAAAGATTATGAATGAGGTTTTGTTGGCAAAAGATTGATTACCTCTTAATGGTGGTGGATGGAGGGTATTTATAGCCGCCTTTGGGACCATTTTAGAAATGAAATCCCTAATTCCCAGTGAAATGATAGAGTGAATCAGGGTCATTGATTGAATACAATCATAAACCCTAATTCTATCTAGCTGGACTGGGTTTCTTGCGGGTTGGGACCCGCACCCAGTTGAGGCGGATCCGTTCGTGGGTTATTGGGCCTTTGTAGAAAAGACCTAGAACCCATCTCGGACCCGCTTGTAGGTGAAATTACCATTTTACCCCTAAGCTTTAAGATTCGTGCCCGATTTGAACGGTTCCGATTTAACCCTATTTTTAGCCATATCAGGTGCATTAAGAGACTTTGAACCCCTTTCCGGAGTTAATGGAGATTCTACAAATTGGAGAGTTGTGTAACACGGAATTTGACATGGGAGGTTGCTTCTCCGTTATTGGTGCTCTATGTGAGTGGTGGAGCACATTCTTCATAAGCCTATGAGGGGTGGTTGGTGTACTCCACGTGGTGAAATAGCAGATGTGCTCTTCACGAGAATGATGAGTACTTGAGTCGTTCATGAGTTTTGGAATACAGACAGAAATAAAGCGAGGAAAAGATACAATAACTTTAAAGCGTTGTGTATTTGGTTCAAATGAGAAATTGTTAGGAAGAATGGAAGAAGACACGAAGCAGTGAGGAGAAGACAGAAACACATCAAGAGAAGAAGGCAGACAAAGGAGAGGACAGTCGACAGTCACATGCAGTCGACTGCCCGACTTTTTGGTCTTGGCGAGACTCAATTGTAGTCAACTACCACAGCGACGTTATATGTTATTTTGGGCTGCAGGTTTTGAGTCCAATAAGTTATGTTTGTGTATATCTTTTAGGATTTTCTTGGGGGCTATACTTATATAGCAATAGATGTGAACTCTAGAGTTAAAGTTGATGAACTAAAGAGAGAATTGGTGAGCTGTTATCATTGTACAACTTCAATAGAGGTGAGTGACGAGTGCTTCAAAGGTGACAGAGAGAGATTGAGATTTTTGATCTCTTTGTAATCTTTGTATTTCTTGATAATTATGAAGTATTGGTTATCTCTGCATATTATTGTGTTCGTGTGTTTGTGAGATCTTCGATTATTGTGGTGGCTTATTTTTTGTGCATTTAGATATTGGGCGTATCTGTTTATTGTGGTGTGTGTTTCACAATTAGCACTATAAGTGGTAACAGATCTCTACACTACTTTCTTGATTATTCGTGATGATCGGTTTTTGCATAACTTAGAGTCTGTTTGTTTTAGAATTTTTTTTTTCTTTTTCTGAAAACTCTATTCTGAGTTGGCGTTTGTTTTAAGTGTTTTTTCAGAACACTATTCAGAATATTGATACCCCCTATTTTCCAAAACTACTCTCTCACTTCTCAACTTCTCAACTCACTATTCAGAATACTGCTCTCCTCTCTCACTTCTCAACTTCTCAAGACAGCAGCAACTCCAGCAATGGCCAGGCCAACGGCGATGGACGGTGGCGCAGACGGCGACGCGTCGGGGCGGACGGCGTCGATCGGAACAGAGGGTAGCGCCGGCGATCGGGAGTAGGAACAAGGGGGAAAACAGTGGGTTTGGGTTCTGTGGTGCTGTCGATGAATGGAAGAGGAGAGGGGAGATCGGGGGTGACTGTGGCGGCGCTGGGGGTGGCGCGACGGGAGGGGGGAAGGTCGCCGGAGGAGGTGATCGGGTAGGGGCTCGTAAAATTGGGTTTGGGAGTTTTGTTGGTAATGTCGAGGAAGATGAAAGGGAGGATCGGGGGGTTTGTATGGTGGTGTTGGGCTGGTCGACGGGAGGAGGGACGATGAGGGTGTGCGAGGAGTGGCCGGAGCAAGGGGATTTGGTCGGAGAAGGAGATGGCCATGGTGGGTTCTGGTGCTGAAACGGAAGAGGAAGAGGACGGGGTTGTGCTGGGGGTGGATGGCGACTAGGGGGTCGCCGGAGGTGAGGTGGACGAAGTGGGAGGTCGTCGGAGATGGGGGTGGCCGGAGCTGGTCGGGAGAAGGTAGTGGGTTTTTGGGGATGAAGATGAACAGTAACTAGGAGAGAGAGAACGGAAGGAGAGAGAATAGGCGGCTAGGTTTCGATTTGTGTGCAGAAATTAGGGTTTACAGTATAGTTGCATTTATAGGGTACCATTAGGGTACTGGGTTGAAGAATTAGGATCCAATAATAACGGAATTAGGATCCATGTAATAAAACAATCCAAATACTGCTCACAACCCAAAAAAAATTACATCGTATTTGTTTTCACATGCAGTCTTCTATCCAGTTACTGCTACTAATTGTTCTCACATGCAATCTCAACAAAACAAACTAAAAAATACTCTTCAGTTAATACTGAAGAACTGCAATTACCAAAAGAGACAGTAATAACATTAAAACATTTATCCAAATTGCATAACTTATACATGAACTGAGATTAGTTGCTTCACCAAAACCTCACTGATTATAGTATGTTCATACAAGATTTTCTTTTAATTTTTTACTCTAACGTGACGAACGAATCTTGGAGATGATGGCGTCTGATTTTTGCTCGATTCACATGCTACTCAAGTTTCTTGTTCCAATACTTGTACAACATTGCAATCTAACTGCAACAATTAAAATTAAATGTCAGCAAATGATGAATGCAAATTGATTTTAAAAAATGTCACAAATATAACCGAACAGCTTGCAAACTCTCTTTTTCCAGAAAAATAGCTTTCAGATAACAGTTTTCAGCTAGAAATATAACCGAACAGCTTTTAAACTCTCTTTTTCAGAAAAATAGCTTTCAGATAACAATTTTCAGCAAGAAATATAACCGAACAGCTTTTAAACACACTTTTTCAGAAAAACAGCTTTCAGATAACAGTTTTCAGCTAGAAATATAACCAAACAGCTTTTAAACTCGCTTTTTCAGAAAAACAGCTTTCAGATAACAGTTTTCAGCTAGAAATAAAACCGAACAGCTTTTGAACTCGTTTTTTCATAAAAACAGCTTTCAGATAACAGTTTTCAATAAGAAATATAACTGAACAGATTTTAAACTCTCTTTTTCAGAAAAACAGCTTTCAGATAACAGTTTTCAGCAAGAAATATAACCGAACAGCTTTTGAACTCGTTTTTTCAGAAAAACAGCTTTCAGATAACAGTTTTCAGCTAGAAATATAACCGAACAGCTTTTGAACTCGTTTTTTCAGAAACACAGCTTTCAGATAACAGTTTTCAGCAAGAAATATAACCGAACAGCTTTTAAACTCGTTTTTTCAGAAAAACAGTTTTCAGATAACAGTTTTCAGCAAGAAATATAACAGAACAGCTTTTGAACTCATTTTTTCAGAAAAACAGCTTTCAGATAACAGTTTTCAGCTAGAAATATAACAGAACAGCTTCTAAACTCTCTTTTTCAGATAAACAGCTTTCAGAATACAGTTTTCAGAAAAAAATATAACCAAACAGCTTTTAAACTCATTTTCAGAATAACTCTATTCAGAATACAGTTTTCAGAAAACTCTATTCAGAAAACTCTTTTCAAAATAACAAAACAAACGCACTCTTAGTGTTTCTCACTATAATCCTTACATCATGCAACAAGTATATGATTTGCCTATACTAATAGAGGCAATATATAAGCTAAAATGGTAGCATTTGGAGAAAAAAAACAAGAAAAACTAATATTATGTAAGGCTATATGCAGCGGCAACAATTTGATTACAAGTGGCATCAAAACACTTTGACAAGAAATTCACCACTTCGAAACAGATCTTAAGGGATTGATGGGAATGAGTTAGGGACATTACTCATCAAGGTGCTTTCATAGGTTAGGTTAATTTGTAGGTTTTAATTAACTATCGCATATTGGCTCTAGGCCCCCTGTATAAGGGGACGGTCGGCTCGGAAGGTGGCATCCAGTATCCACTAAAGTCTACACACTTGCAACAAAGTTCCACACTAAATTCAAATTAACCCGATCTGATTTTAATAAATGCCTGGCGTGGACCTCCAACCAAAGTGCATAAGTAAATTTACACGCCGACGTTTTAATACATACTAGTATCATGCACGTGCGATGCACGTGGATGGAGAGTGAAAAGGACAAAAAAAAACTACCAACACGTGCGCTGCACGTGTTTGCACACATACACAAAAAAATAAAAAATTGTTTATTTGTTTACCAACCCCATCTCTCCCATTATAATTGTTATAGATATAATTTTTTTAAGTTAAACTCAGACGTAGTTTGAATTTGAACCGAAGACCTCATTTATATTGGTTATATACATATGTTCCACGTGTTCATAGATTTACAAATGACACTAAGAACTTCAATAATAATATTAGAGATTGGAGATATTTGAATTTTGATTAAAAAAGAATTAAAACAAATACAAAAAAGGACCCGGATCCTCTGCTAGTTTTTTTTCTCTGCAATGAAAGGGTTAATTTCCATCCCTTCCAATGGTGGAATTAGGGTTGCAAACGAATTGAGCTATTCGGCTGGAGCTCGGTCAAAGCTCGGCTCGAATTTTTAAGGCTAAGTTCGCGAACTGTTCGGCTTGAATACGGTTAAAGCTGGGTCAAAATTCGGCTCGAACCGAACTCGAGCCTGAAGATATTCGGCTTAGCTCGGTTCGATTGCAGCCCCAGTGGGAATTAAGCCGCTTATGTAGATTGCAAATGGATTTACTATGGTTTCCACCGATTAAACTAACGGAATTTAATAATAAATTGGGGTTTTAGTGAGATCCAAATGATTAACTTGGAAATTGATACTTTCTGGGGGTTTGACGAAATTTCCCAACAAAAACCGAGTGCATCTTGATCACCATTTAATTTATTTAGTTACGGTGGATTCTTTTTTTTACTTTTCCTATAGGGATTCTTCAATTTGAAATGTTTCAAAATTGATTTTATACTCCACTGCCTTCATATTCCTTTGAAAGTAAAACATCTCAAAGTTGGAATTTTTACAACAATGAAGAAATGGTTGCAAGTGTTGTATCTTCATTTGTGAAGGAGTATGATTTGGTAGCGATAACTGTTTTTTTTTTTTAAGAAAAAAACAGATTTGGTACCGATAACTGTTCATGAGAAAAATCATACATATTACAGATTAACCCTTATGGTTTCCTTGTTGGATATATAGGTATATTCTTAATATAATAGAATATTATTGTGTATAATATTCTATGGGGCAACATGTGTTTTGCACGTGTTATCTGTTTAATTATTGGACCGGGTTGAGTGGGCATAAAACCCAGTACCCTAAACCCAGTTCATCTCATATAAAAGCTGGTCTAAAGATAGTGCTCTGTGATATTCCAATACTGATAAGCAGGGTATAATATCTTAAGGGGCTATGAGATATAAACCCTAAACCTAATTACTCATCTTAATCTAACAATCTTAAGATATTATTCAAATAAAAATACTGAAATTGAGAAAGAGAGGGTTCGTCGGAATCTCACCCCCGTCGTTCGCCGGCGCGAGCGCCGCAGTCGCGTCCTCCGCCGTCGCGATCGCCGCTGTCCTGAGCGCCGTTATTGGGCGCCATCGCTCCGAGCCATCGTTGGGCTCCGCCGCTAGGCTCCGTCAATAGGCGACGTCGCTGGACTCCGCCGCTGGACGCCATCGCTGGGCGCCGCCACTGACCGCCACCTCTGGGCACCGCCGCTGGGCACTGATGTGAATATTTGCAAGTATAGAAAATCGCAACAAGTAGTATAGTTAAGTGAATAGAGTGTCGAACCCATAGAAACTAATTATTTTATTGAGTACCGATATTACTAGATGAATCACTATTTGGATAATCGAAATTTATAAATGATAAAACAGCTAAGTTAAATTAATCTAATTAAATCTAACTAAATTAGTGAAGAGGGAGAGGGCTGTGAAACTGTGAAATTCTTGTAATTTGTTAATTGCAAAATTAGTTCTAGGGATTTTGATTTCACCTAGTTTATCACACACACAAATTATAACTCCTTATGAATAAAAAAATTATCTTTCTAAGTTGTAGACCAAAATCCTAAAAATATTCACTACTTTATCCACGCAGCATAAAAATTATTCTCAGCTAATTATTTGCTTATTCATCAAATTATTAATTGAAATTTTATGGATTTCTTAACGGTCACGTCCTCTAATAACGATGTTTAATTTTTATTAATCACAAATCACTAGTTCGGTCTTTTCATGATTTAAAAGATCATACAAATGTCTATCCACCAATTGTACGCATAAATAATAAAAACCAACACACAACCAGGAAAAATAGAATAATAATAAGGAATTAAAATTCTGTTATACAAAACTAGGCTATATCTTAGCCTCTAGAAAAATAAATTTAGTTCATATTCAATTTGCAACTAACAAAAATAGTTTGGAATTGCATCATAAAATTGTAGAGAAGAAGAGATACAAAAAATATAAAAATAATGCAAACCGAACTCCTAGAACAGAGTCCAAGCCTTTATCTCTCTTCTGTCTCTCTGTCTCAAAATCCGAAGCCAACTTGTCGCCTCAGAACACCTCGGGACACGCGCCAGCCGTCATAGTCGTCACGTCTGAGCCAGTACGCACCATGTCACTCGGGGGTCCCGCCCGTCAGCGACTGCACGTGCACACCTTCATGTCAAAGTCACCAGGTCAGCACCGAAGTCACGTCGCCACGTGTGCACAACACCCAGGCGCCTGTCCTTTCTCTCTATCTGCATCGCCTAGTCAGCACGCCAGAGGTCACGTCGCTGTCTATGAGCCGCACTCTGTTCTCTACCTTTTTCTCTCCAATCCGCACGGAAGCTGTTGTCTCTCTCTCTTTTACTTTTTTTTCTTTTTTTTTTATTTGTTTAAGATGTAGTCGTCACCTCTTGTTTTAAGTTGCGTGCCCTGGGTATGTATTTATAGGTAACGGGAAGATGGATTAGGGTTTGCTCTTTTGCATAAAACTCCCCTCCTTTCATTTATTTCCTTCCTTCTTTAACCAGATATTTATTTCTTTCTCCTTTCTTCTTCTTTTTCCTTTTCTTGCAAACACGCGCTGCTGCATACACAAAATAAGACCAGAATTTAGGATTTGAAAATGAAATAAAATAAATTAGTTTAAAATTAATTAAACTAACTAAAAATCATATCAGATCATTAAAATCCTTTTAAAATTATTTATCGCACTTTTAACTCAACAAAACAATAAAAATTAATAAATCCATAGTTTTGCTTTGTTTGTTGATTTTTTCCACAAATCTTCACTTTTTGCATCAAAAATATTATTTCTTCAAAAATAATTAATTAATTGAAATCTTATAGAAATAAGATGAATTATATATAAATGGGTAAATGAGTACAAATATTATTATGGGTAAATGAGTACAAATATTTATATATAAATTAGACACATCAAATACCCCCAAACTTAAGATTTTGTGAGCAAAACGTAGAATCATGAACAAGGGAATAATAAACTCAACCCATCACACTAAAAGATCTTATCATGCAAGCATCAAAATGTCAATTAACAATATAAACAATAGCAAATAAAGTAAAACTAAGCATACCCACCTTCTCCAGTGCAATTATTTCTTCATAATTCCCAACCCAATCGTATTTGTCATGCAATTAATGTAATTGTAGTATGTAACAACTTAATCTGTGATTATCCCTTCTGACTACTACAAACCGAGTAGCAAACTAAAGTTTTTTTTTTCTTTTTTTCTTTTTTGAGTCTCTTCTTTAAGTCGTCACTTGCCTTTTGACGCGAATGCAAAACATTTGTGATGAATTCACCCGATTACTCAACAAGTCACATACTTAGAGTGCTTTGCATACTCATATTTCAAGTTGCCGTTTGACGTAAAAGTAAACATTTGTGATGAATACCCCTAGTTACTAAGCAACCCAAGACATTGGAGTAGAGTGACTTTATTCATAATATATATATATATATTTCATTATTACTCTATTTACTTAAACTCTGTTTAGGACTAGATCAAATGGGATAATCACAAGAAAAAGCATCACATTTGTCTTTTATGTATAATAGCATGACCCACACAATTTTGTAAGGAATTTTGAAACAGAATAATCCTAAAGTAAATAAGTATGCTAACTCTTACTTTATAAGCAATTGTCTATCCAAAAAAATCATTTCAATGCTTATCACAATAAAGAACTCAAAAGTGTAATGGTGAGCCTAATTGAAATCCTTTTTATTTTGTTTTTCTTTTCAAAAATAATAAAAATAAAAATAAATTTTTAAACCTTCCCCCCAAACATAAATATCACATTGTCCTCAACGGGAAAGAAAAATAAAAACAAAAAGAATGCAAAAAGTTTAGAATTTCTCCCCTGATTCGTCTTGAAAATTCTGCACGCGCGACATTCAGTATTTTGGCAATATCTGGAGATGTAGGTGTCCAAATGGGCTGAATTTTTTTTTGCTGGAAAGATAAGACAATAGGCTACAATTTCTCTTTAAATCAGGTTTCCAGATTCTGACTCCATACTGCTCAAAAACAGCCATCAATGAAGGTGTACAAAACAGCTCCGCCCGGCGACTTTCAAAATTTATGCAATCCTACAAGATAAAATCAAAAATTAAAATAAAATAAACTAAAAGATGAATCAAACCTAAATGCAATAAAATAAAACATGGGTTGCCTCCCAAAAAGCGCTAAGTTTTTAGTCTTCAGCCAGACTTTCTTCATCTTGTTACTATTATTCGACCTCCTCGATGTGCATGATTTCCTTGCCAACTTCACTATCCATATATGGCTTCAACCGCTGTCCATTGACCTTGAATGTACCTTTTTGCTCATGATAAATTTCTATAGTTCCATATTGAAAAACTCCCGTCACAACGAATGACCCCGTCCACCTAGATCGCAATTTTCCTGAAAAAAGTTTAAGTTTTGAATTGAATAACAACACTTTCTCCCCTTCCTTGAATTCACTTCTCAAAATATGCTTATCGTGCCATCGTTTAGTCTTTTCTTTATAGATCTTGGCATTTTCATAAGCATTATTGCGAAACTCATCCATCTCATTTAGATGCAACATTCTTTTGTCACTAGCATTTTTCATGTCAAAATTTAGTGTCTTATTGCCCAATAAGCGCGTTGCTCAAGTTCAACTGGTAAGTGACATGCTTTACCATACACCAATCTATATGGGTACATTCCAATTGGTGTTTTAAATGCCGTTCTATAGGCCCATAATGCATCATCCAATTTTCTTGCCCAATCTGTTCATGTCATATTTACTGTTTTCTCAAGTATTCGCTTCAACTCTCTATTTGAAACCTCCACTTGACCACTTGTTTAAGGATGATATGGTGTGGCTACATGATGAGTAACTCCATACTTAGCAAGTAGAGCATCAAATTGACGGTTGCAAAAATGTGTTCCTCCATCACTAATAATTGTCCTTGGAGCTCCAAATCGTGAAAAGATATTTTTTCTAATGAAGTTCACCGCTACTCTTGCATCATTTGTTGGTAGTGCAGCAGCTTCCACCCACTTGGAGACATAATCTACAGCTACCAAAATATATTTATTAGAAAATGAGGATGGAAAAGGACCCATAAAATCTATCCCCCAAATATCAAATAATTCAATCATTAAAATATTATTTATGGGCATCTCATGTTTCCTAGAAATATTTTCCACTCTTTGACAATTATCACATAATTTAACAAAATTAAAAGCATCTTTAAAAATTGAGGGCCAATAAAATCTTGATTGTAAGATTTTTGCTACGGTTTTTGTTCCACTAAAATGGCCACCACATTCCCATGTATGGCAATGTTTGAGTATGCTTTCCATCTCCTCTTCAGGCACACATCTCCTTATTACTTGATCTGCTCAAAGGCGAAATAAGAAAGGTTCCTCCCAAAAATAATATTTCAAGTCAGAGAAAAATTTCTTCTTTTGTTGATAAGTAAAATCAGAAGGTAGAATTTTTGATACCAAATAATTTACTATATCGGCATACCATGGAAGTGTTTGTATCATCATTAAATACTCATCTGGAATTTCTTCATTGATCGGTGTAACCTGCAATTTGTTTTCATCTTTTGGTTCAGTGCGAGATAAATGATCGGCCACCACATTTTCCACACCCTTTTTGTCTTTTATTTCCACATCAAATTCTTGTAAAAGTAAAATCCAACGAAGCAATCTAGGTTTGGCTTCCTTCTTTGCAAGCAAGTACTTAAGGGCTGAATGATCCATGTACACAACCACCTTTGAAGCTATCAAATAAGATCGAAATTTGTCAAAAGCATATACAACAGCTAATAATTCTTTTTCAGTAGTAGCATAATTAAGCTGTGCTTCTGTCAAAGTTCTACTTACATAATAAATGGTGTGAAAAATTTTATCTTTTCTTTGCTCAAAAACAGCACCTATTGCCACATCACTAGCATCACACATTAATTCAAAAGGCATACTCCAATCTGGTGCAATAATAATAGGTGCTGAAAACAATTTCTTTTTTAATGTTTCAAAAGCATGCAAGCAATCATGAGAAAAATTAAAAGGTGTGTCTTTATTTAAAAGTTTGCAAAGAGGTTTAGTGATTAAAGAAAAATCTTTTATAAATCTTTGATAAAATCCTGCATGGCCCAAGAAACTTCTCACTCCTTTAACATTGGTTGGTGGTGGTAGCTTTTCAATGACATCAATTTTTGCACAATCCACTTCAATTCCCTTAAAGGAAACTTTGTGGCTTAACACAATCACTTCTTTCACCATAAAATGACATTTCTCCCAATTTAGAACCAGATTTGTTTCCTCGCAACGCTGCAAAACCAAAGATAAGTTAGATAAACAATTATCAAATGAATAACCAAAAACTGAAAAATCATCCATAAAAATTTCAATAAATTTCTCAACCATATCCGAAAAAATTGACATCATGCAGCGTTGAAATATGGCGGGGGCGTTACAAAGACCAAAAGGCATTCTTCTATATGCAAAAGTTCCATATGGGCAAGTAAAGGTTGTTTTTTCTTGATCTTCTGGTGCTATAGCAATTTGATTGTAACCCGAATACCCATCAAGAAAACAATAGTAAGAATGGCCTGCAAGTCTTTCAAGCATTTGGTCAATGAAAGGTAATGGAAAATGATCTTTTCTAGTTGCATCGTTTAATCTCCGATAATCTATGCACACTCGTCATCCCTTGACTGTTCTAGTTGGTATTAGCTCATTATTATTATTTTTTACTACAGTTATTCCTCCTTTCTTTGACACAACATGTATAGGACTCACCCATGCACTATCTGAAATTGGATAAATAATACCTGCATCTAAAAGCTTCAAGACCTCCTTATGCACCACTTCTTGCATTGATGGATTTAATCTTCGCTGTGGCTGCACAATATGTTTAAAATCATCCTCCATTAAAATTTTATGCATGCATATTGAAGGACTATTCCCTTTTATATCAGAAATATTCCATACCAATGCAGTTTTATGTTTTCTCAAAACTCTCAACAATTTTTCTTCTTCAAAATTATTCAAGGAATCATTGATAATAACAGGAAAAGTGGAGTTTTGGCCTAAAAATGCATACCTCAAACTCGATGGGAGTTGTTTAAGCTCAAGTTGTTGTGGTGATGAGAAAATGAGTGTTGTATCTTCCAAATTTTTATCATAATCACAAATCTTTTCATTTTCTAATTCAAGTATTTCTGAATTTGTTAAGCATTCTTCTAAATGTAATTTAGCATTTTTATCCAAATGTGTTTCTCCCATGACTTCACTTACTTAAAAGCATGCATGAACTTCTGAGGGAAGCTCCATAGATTTAAATACATCAAATGTTACCTGTTCGTTGTCAACCCTTAGAATAAGTTTTCCTTGTTGAACATCAATCAATGTTCTCCCTGTTGCAATAAAAGGTCTCCCCAAAATCAAAGGGATTTATTCATCTTCCTCCATGTCAAGTACAATAAAATCAGCTGGAAATATGACTTTGTCAACTTTCACTGGATATTTGATTGACCTGTCCGCCAATTGCAAGGAAATTGTTGTAGGCTTTGCTTCTCCAATACCTAGTTTCCTGAAAACAGAATATGGCATGAGATTAATACTCGCTCCTAAATCACATAGTGCTTTATGAAAAGAAGAATTTCCAATAGTGCAAGGAATTGTAAAACTCCCTGGATCTTTAAGTTTAGGTGGCAGCTTCTTTTGTAAAATTGCACTACATTCTTCAGTTAACATCACCATCTCATGCTCTTCTAGCTTCCTCTTGTTTGATAGAATGTCCTTCAAAAATTTAGCATATTTAGGCATTTGTTCTGAAGCTTCAATAAGAGAAATATTAATATGCAATTGCTTAAAAATATTTAAAAAATTTGCAAATTGATTATCAAGCTTATTCTTTTTAAGTCTTTGGGGAAAGGAATAGATTGATCATAAGGAGAATTAGTACAAGTGCTAGAATTTAACTCCCCTAAAATAGTTTTGCTTGACTCTCCTTTTTGCTGTGTTTGTTCTTCCATAATTTGTTCGTTCTCACCTTGCTTTTCATCCACATTTTGCTCTACATTTATTTTATTTGTGGCTGCCCAATTGTTGCTCCACTTCTAAGTGTTATTGCCTTGACATGCTCCTTGGGGTTTACAACTATGTTGCTTGGTAATGTTCCTACAGCTCTTTCATTAAGAATATTAGAAATTTGACTAATTTGTACCTCGAGATTGTGAACGGAAGCCGAAGTTGAATTTGCAACATTTTAAATTGTTTGATCTGTCTTTTGCACGTATTGCTTGAACATCTCCTCTAATGTCGGCTTCTTTTCTTGTTGTTGAAAATTTTGTTGTGGTCTAGCTCCTTCTTGATTATTGTTCCAAGAAAAATTGTGGTGATTTCTCCATTCTGGATTATATGTGTTTGCATAAGGGTTGTTTTGCCTTTGAAAATTTGACACATAATTTGCTTGTTCGGCATTTGATGAAGCAAAATGATTCCCCACTTGGCAATCTGCACTAGAATGATTTCCTGCACAATGATCACAAATGATATGAGATTGAATAGAATTAATATTCATATTACCTATTTGCTTAGATAAAATATCAATTTTTGCAGTTAAATTAGAAATAAGGTCAAGTTCAAAAACTCCCGCCACTTTTCTTTGCATTGTTCTTTCTGAGGACCACCGATAATTATTTGATGCCATTTCTTCTAAAAGGTCATAAGCTGCTCCATGAGTTTTGCTCATTAATGCACCTCCAGCTGCTGCATCTACCATGGATCGATTTGTAGCCCCCAAACCGTTATAGAAAGTTTGCACTTGTAACCATTTTGGAAGTTCATGATGAGGACACTTTCTTAATAGATCTTTGTACCTCTCCCATGCATCATATAATGACTCTGTCTCGAGTTGAGTGAATGTTGTGATGTCATTTCTTAACTTTACTGTTTTTACTTGGGAAAAATACTTTGCCAAAAATTTTTGTGCTAAACCTTCCCAAGTTGTAATAGCTCCCTGTGGTAAAGAATTCAACCAACCCTTTGCCTTATCTCTAAGTGAGAAAGGAAAAAGTCTCAGTCGGATAGTATCAGTTGAAACTCCATTGTGTTTGAAGGTATCACATATTTCGAGAAAGTTTGCGATGTGAACATTTAGATCATCATGTGCTAGTCCTCCAAATTGAACTGTTTGCTGAATCATCTGAATAATTGCTGGTTTAATTTCAAAGTTGTTTGCTTCAATTACAGGCCTTGTGATACTTGATATCGTTCCATTGACCGAGGGCATTGCATAATTTCTCAAAGCTTTGTACCCTTCTTCATTCGCCATGGATAAAGAGGATGTGGTCTTCTTTTTCTTTTTCTTTCTGATTTGACGTAAAGTTCATTCAATTTCTGGGTCAAAAAGTGTAGGCTCCAATGGTTTAGATTTTGGCATACACACCTAAACCCTCAAAAACAAGTAAATAAAAAAAATAAATCAAAAGGATAAAGAAGTGAAATAACAATTAAATAAAAATAAAAATCCTAAGTCCTGAAATATAAAAATAGAAAAAGAAAGAGAAAAAAAAAAGAAAAACCAAAAATAAAAATAAAAAAACTAAATAAAAGTAAAAGTTAGTCAAAAGAAAATAAAAATGTAAAATAATAATAAAAAAAATAATTAAAAAAAAATCCAAACTAGTAATAATCTAATAATTTTCAATATCAAGAAAAGAATAACTAATCCCCGGCAACGGCGCCAAAAACTTGATGTGAATATTTGCAAGTGTACAAAATCGCAACAAGTAGTATAATTAAGTGAATAGAGTGTCGAACCCACGGGAACTAATTATTTTATTGAGTACCGATATTACTAGATGAATCACTATTTGGATAATTGAAATTTATAAATGATAAAACAGCTAAGTTAAATTAATCTAATTAAATCTAACTAAATTAGTGAAGAGGGAGAGGGCTGTGAAACTGTGAAATTCTTGTAATTTGTTAATTGCAAAATTTAGTTCTAGGGATTTTGATTTCACCTAGTTTATCACACACACAAATTATAACTCCTTATGAATAAAAAAATTATCTTTCCAAGTTGTAGACCAAAATCCTAAAAATATTCACTACTTTATCCACGCAGCATAAAAATTATTCTCAACTAATTATTTGCTTATTCATCAAATTATTAATTGAAATTTTATGGATTTCTTAACGGTCACGTCCTCTAATAACGATGTTTAATTTTTATTAATCACAAATCACTAGTTCGGTCTTTTCATGATTTAAAAGATCATACAAATGTCTATCCACCAATTGTACGCATAAATAATAAAAACAAACACACAACCAGGAAAAATAGAACAATAATAAGGAATTAAAATTGTGTTCTACAAAACTAGGCTACATCTTAACCTCTAGAAAAATAAATTTAGTTCATATTCAATTTACAACTAACAAAAATAGTTTGGAATTGCATCATAAAAATGTAGAGAAGAAGAGATACAAAAAATATAAAAATAATGCAAACTGAACTCCTAGAACAGAGTCCAAGCCTTTATCTCTCTTCTGTCTCTCTGTCTCAAAATCCGAAGCCAACTTTTCGCCTCAAAACACCTCGGGACATGCGCCAGCAGTCATAAACGTCACGTCTGAGCCAGTACGCACCATGTCACTCGGGGTCCCGCCCGTCAGCGACTGCACGTGCACACCTTCATGTCAAAGTCGCCAGGTCAGCACCGAAGTCACGTCGCCACGTGTGCACAGCACCCAGGCGCCTGTCTTTTCTCTCTGTCTGCGTCGCCTAGTCAGCACGCCAGAGGTCACGTCGCTGTCTCTGAGCCGCACGCTGTTCTCTCCCTTTTTTCTCTCCAATCCGCATGCAAGCTGCTGGCTCTCTCTCTTTTACTTTCTTTTCTTTTTTCTTTTTTTTTAAGATGTAGCCATCACCTATTGCTTTGAGTTGCGTGCCCTGGGTATGTATTTATAGGGAACGGGAAGATAGATTAGGGTTTTCTCTTTTGCAGAAAACTCCCCTCCTTTCAGTTATTTCCTTCCTTCTTTAACCAGATATTTATTTCTTTCTCCTTTCTTCTTCTTTTTCCTTTTCTTGCAAACACATGCTGCTGAATACACAAAATAAGATCAGAATTTAGGATTTGAAAATAAAATAAAATAAATTAGTTTAAAATTAATTAAACTAACTAAAAATCATATTAGATCATTAAAATCCTTTTAAAATTATTTATCGCACTTTAACTCAACAAATCAATAAAAATTAATAAATCCATAGTTTTGCTTTGTTTATTGATTTTTTCCACAAATCTTCACTTTTTGCATCGAAAATATTATTTTTTCAAAAATAATTAATTAATTAAAATCTTATAGTAATAAAATGAATTATAAACAATATCAACGAAAACAAGCAATTTTAATGGGTAAATGAGTACAAATATTTATTTATAAATTAGACACATCAGGCACCGACATCAATGGCCACTACCACCGCAAGACTCTGGCAACGCCACTGCCATTGATTTCCCTCCTCCATCGAGATCGGTTGAGAGGATCAGGTTCAGATCCAAAAGATCCAATTGTTTGATTGGATGTTGTTTTGGTTCTTGGAGTTCAAGTTGTTTGATCAAATCCAGATTCAGATCCAGTCCAACAGCTGCTCTATTGATTGGAGATTTGCTATTTGGTGTTTGGACTGTTTAATTAGATCCAGGTTCAGCCAAAAGGAATCGAGATGTGGATAATAATTTTGGTAACAGTAGAGGCTATGGTGATATTGCTTGAACTAGATCCAAATGTGAATGGACTAGATTAGATCCAAATTGAAGATAAGTTCTTTAATTTCTTATACCTCATTAATGTCATTTGCTAAATATTTTATTATAAACCGGAAGTTCAAAACACTTGTTTTAAGTTTATGTTTTGAATTATAGAGATACTATGATGTTAAGTGATTGAGTTCAAGACTGTATTAATCATTTATTTAATTTAATACAAGTTGAATAGATGTCTTGGCTATGTGCTAAAATCAAATATCTATTTTTGATAAGTTAAACTGTATGTCTTGGCTGTAAATTTGAATC
The DNA here is from genome assembly GCA_017893485.1 of Hemerocallis citrina. Classification (NCBI taxonomy): domain Eukaryota; kingdom Viridiplantae; phylum Streptophyta; class Magnoliopsida; order Asparagales; family Asphodelaceae; genus Hemerocallis; species Hemerocallis citrina. The sequence goes on from CM030362.1 coordinate 217,250,237, forward strand.
TCCAATTAAATTATTATTAGAATAAAATAGTGCAAATAATTCGTTTAATTGTCTAATTTTAACAATTTGATAATGTAGGAACTTCAAAGTTACTTACAAATTGTGTGTTAGGGATGATGGATATGCATCATGAGTGAATAAGTCTACACTGCGCAGGCTTCTCCATCGAAATTAGAAAACACTTCTAACTTGAAGAGTCGGTATGATCTTTCTAATTTTCTTATATTTTCATGTGATGAATGTGTTAACATTTTGTGCATTTTATTACATGATTATGAGTTTTAGATCATAGTTATTCTCGCTTTGAAAACTAGCATGTTTAGAGTTGTTAAGTGCTTTATCATACTATGTGTATAGATATTTTGACAAACCCATTATTTGCAGTTTGTGTGAGATTATATATTTGCTTCTCTAAAAAAATAATAATAAATAAATAAAATGATGTATATGATCTACAAGAGATGTCCGTAATTTAGATAAGAGCATCTATACGTGATATGACTCCGTTAGTTATGTTTTGCTCTTTCTCGTTCATTGTACTATGTGTGTAAAATTGAATTATAAAATATTGTTCATTATCTCGTTTAGCATTTTGAAGATGATGAAGAACGAATAAAGAAAAATATAGCCCAATTTGTTTGAGCAAGTTGACATTGTTAGAATTACTAGAAAAAGCAAACAATTTTGTAAAATATAATAGAGTAATTTTGTATTAACTCTTATAATGTGCATATATTGTTAATCGCATGTATGCGGTTTAACAAATGAGACAATTAATAATAATAGTTCTAATTGTGTTCTTGAACATAGCATATTTAGCTAGGATTTGAGAACTATATATTCAATTGTTTGTGAGGAATTGTGATCTAATTATCAAAACTGTGGGAGAAATGGAGTTAAAAGCTATTGAGTAAAAAGTTTTAACATCCAACTTGTTTTGAAATTTAGAATTACTATGAACTATATATTAAATTGTTTGTTTTTGTTAAAACTTATAACTCTACTAAATGACACTTCATTAAATATGACAAATGTGAAGTTTGAATTCAGATTTTTATCACTAGAAAATCATTTTGTATGGTCTCTAGGAGTTCACAACATTTTGAATCAATACATTCTGATATTTGTGATCTCAGTAGCTTTGTGACTAGATGAGACGATTGTTGGTCAGAAGTATTTAATCGCTTTTGTAGATGATTAATGTAAGTCTGTCATATATATGAAGAATAAAGTACTTGTTATTCTTAATGAATTAAAAATTATAGTTAAATGCTAAAAATCAAGGGTTTAGATTTGATAGAGGTGGTGATATATTTTAACACCTTTAGAGAAGTTTGCATTTGGTATTATTTCTACTGCACTCTACTTACAACAGTTAAACAATATTGATAAAAGTTAGAATCAAACACTTAGTAAAATGTTGAATTTTATATTATTAACTGTTGTTTGTCTTCTGTAATTATGAGTGATGTTGTGTTGTTAATCATATCTGTAATGTGTTACTACACTCTAAATTGAATACACCTTGTAAATCATAGCATGAAAACACAAATAATTTTGTTAAAGTGAAAATTTGTGTTGTGATACATTTGTTAGAGTACATGACCCTAGAAAGTCTAAAGTAGGACTTACAACAAATATTTGTGTGTTTAGAAAATACAGAATGTAGTTCTGTGGACAGATGTTAGATCTATCTAATTTGTGTTAGAAGAATCTAGACTTGCAGAGTTCTTTGAGGATGTGTTCATCAAATATAAATGTATGAAATAATCTAGTCCTACAGATACGTTCAATGATTCACAGTTGGAATCAAGAACCAGCCTTACTGACACTTAAAAACCTGAATGACAAATGAGCTAAAAAGAGTCTTTAGTAGATAATGAGATGATTTTGTGTCATACAATAATACTTTAATTTAGTTGATCTGCCGAAAGGAGCTAAAACTATAGTAAGTAAGTGGAGTTTTGTAGAAGAAACTTAATTTTGATTGTTCAATAGCAATTTTAATGCTTTTTAGTACCTAACAATTGACTGAGAAAAATGGAGTAGATTTATTTGATGTTTACTCACATGTTTGTCATATTGCTACAATAAGTATTCTTCTTACCCTTACATATATTGAAAATTTTTTCATTCATAAAGGATATTTAAAAAGCTTTGTACTTGGTGTTTTGTACTGAACAGTTTTGTAGTGGAAAGTTTTGAACTAATATGTTTAGTCAACAAGATTTACAATTTAGTAAAATTATTATATGTTCTTAAAACATGTATAGCCGATGAATAAATAATTTGACAAATTTCTCAAAGAGCCTAGTATATGAATCAAGTAATTCAGATCAGTGCCTTTAATTTTGTGGTGTGTCAAATATAATGGCTATTATTTACTAGGTTTTATTGACATACTTGTTGATTGGAAGTGACATCTCTATTATAAATGGAGTTAAATTGTGCTATCCAAATAAATTTAGCATGAAACACCTAAGTGGTGTGGACACCATATTATGTATAAGGGTGAGTTTTGGTTGGCAAGGGATAACCATTAGTCAAACTCGATAAATCAATAATGTGTTTCAAAAGTGGGGATATAGTGATTGAAATTGTGTTTTGAAACACCTTATGATTATGATAAAAGGTTGACACATAATGATGGTGCAACTATGAGATACGTAAATCATTCTAAAATAATTGAAACTCTCATGTATACAAAGATCTGCACTAGAATAGACATAGCCTTTGAGGTAGGTATAATCTGCAGATTCAATAATAATCCCATACATATTTGAGTGCCCTTAAGAGGCTAATGAGATACCGGAGTGGTACCTATGAGTTTTCTTTGTACTACTCAAACTTAAGAGTTTGCTTTGCGCTACTCAAAGTTTAGTGAAAGTCGACAACTAGTGAATATGTGTCCACACTAGGAGGAGCAGAAAAAAATTATGGAGATTAAAAGGCAAACAAGCATTACGTTCTCATCTAAGAAATCAGACCTCTATATGTTATCATATACAGGGGAAGAGGCTGAGTGGATTGAATGACTTATTGCTAATTATCCATTCAGAAGTTTAAAGTAAATCCTCTAATTCTGTTATGCGACTATCAAGTTACAATGCACTGTAGCTCATAACTCACTCTATAGTAGTAAGAATAGTATATTAAGACTGAAAGAAGCCTATTTAAACTTTCTCATAGATAATGTGCAATTACGACAAGTATGGCTAATGCTCTTACTAAGAGACTTGAAAATGATCTAATTATTAAAACTGTGGGAGAAATAGAGTTAAAAGCTATTGAGTCAAAAGCTTTAACATCCAAGTTGTTTTGAGATTTAGAATCTAATTGGAGCCATAGAGAAGTTCAAACTGAAGAATCAATTTTAGACAGTTGGCATGCTTTAGATAATTTGAAAAGTTCTATGTAAATTCCGTTAATATATAATTTCATTCCAATTTTGATGATGCTATATATTTTCATAATTTACTTAGAATCATCTCATTATTCCAAAAGAAAGTATGCAAACTTGTCGATGTGTTTCCGATGTTTAGAATGGTTGTTATATCATTCCAATTTTGATGATATAACTCTTTTATGGATTCATGTTTCATTCCAATTTTGATGATTCAGAATTAACCATAATTGATTTGACTATTCTATCATTCCAATATAAAACATGGTATAGTTCTTGTGTGGAAACTATAATAGTTCTTGTTCTTTATTTTGTTAAAGAGACTTGATTGTGATGCTTGCGTTGCATTTTGCTAAGTTACCGTTGAATTGTACTAAGTTCTTTGTGGAACTAGATACTTTATGAAATTTACTAGAATTCTTAGAGATGTGTCTCTTGATATTCTTATTTTCCATAAGCTAGCAAAGATGGAGGAGTTAAATCTGTCAATATAGATTTCAGAATAATGATTTACTCAAAATGGAGGAGTAAACATAAAGCAGTTTTTCAAGGATATAGTTTTGGTTTATTTCTCTAAAGAATAAATTTGTCAGTTGCTTGATAAAACTTCTGTTGAGTTTAAGACTCTTGTGTTCATAAGCTTAAAACTCATATTTTGTTCTTGAGTTTATTTGCTTTGGTTGATTTTGAAACTATGACAGGTTTCTCTAGTTGGTTTAGTCTTTGTGAACTATTCTGTTTTGATATGGTCTTTGAACTATTTGATTATTTTGGTTTAGTCTCATTTGAACTATTCGAGTTATAATTGATTCAGTTTGTGAACTATTATTTTTGTGAGCCAATAATTTAATGGGATATTGCCTAATATATTGAGAATATAGAAAGAGATTGTTGGATATATATGTATATTCTCAATATAATAGAATATTATTGTGTATAATGTTCTATGGGGTAACATGTATTTTGCACGTGTTATCTGTTTAATTGTTGGACCGGGTTGAGTGGGTATAAAGCCCAGTACCCTAAACCCAGTTCATCTCATATAAAAGCTAGTCTAGAGGTAGTGTTGTGTGATATTCCAATACTGATAAGAGTGGTATAATAACTTAAGCGGCTATGAGATATAAACCCTAAACCTAATTACTCATCTTAATCTAACATTCCTTAAATCCACATCCAATTAATTCAAGTGGCTTAATTCCTAGCCGTTGGATAACATCCAACAGCTAGAAAACAAACCCTTCGACCATTGCAATAGTTTTCACTATTGCAGAGGTTCCGAGTCCATAAAAAAAAGATTCCCTTTTGAAAGGATAATTTCAAGTAACAAGGTATAAGAGCATCCACAACGGTATTTCTCAAATATTAGAAAATGATAAAATGAGAAATAATAAATATCAAGTTTGTGCGAAATGGTTGTTTGCTATAATTTGAAAAAAAACTTAAAAAATAGTTGAACGGACAGGACATGTTGTCCCGTCTCATCTTAATTTTTTTTTTACTATGTAAAAGATAATTAAATTAGCTAAAGTTGTAGATCAGTGATTAATTTTTTTATTAAATTAGTTAATTAGTGCTTAATTAGTGAATTAAAATTCTTCCACATTCAATGGGCAGGACATGTTGTCTCGTCTAAGAAAATTTTTGCTTCGAATGGGACAACTTGTTTCTTCCGAGAGTAATGTTTTATTTTTCTTTGGACGATACAACATGTACTGTCCGATCGTTAAAAAAATATTCCAACAAAATCTTTGGGAGAAACAACTTGTTTTGTCCGATCTTATTAAAAAAAAAATGATTAGACATGTTTCGTCCCCTATATTTTGGGAACCTACAAAAAGTTTTTCAAATATAAAAAGTTACTATCTCAACTTTATCAAAAAAATGACAAAATGAGAAATCGATGTGAATGAGTTGTTGCCAAAAAGTTACTATCTCAGCTTGAATTTTTGGAGTATGGTATTTCATCAATTTTGGTTCACTATTAGGGTTTCTGGCCATTTTCTATATATAGAAATGTATGTTGAGAACGTTATCAAAATTAAAGAAAAATCAGAGAAACGGAAAATTATATAGAGATAGGCATAGAGAGAGGTAAATCTTGCTTACTTGTAAACCTTTATTGATAATGAAACTCAATCCAACTTCAGATTCAGATTCTTTCCAACAACACGATCAATTTGAGAGAAGGATTAATTTGGAGTTTAATAGATAGGGGGATGAGCATGCTATAAGTACTTCTTATTTTTTAGGTGTCTTTAGTCTACAATTATTGTACAAAATCATGATTGAATTGGATCCAACTTCTGAAAAAAATCATATAGAACATGGCCGATGATCTAGTGGGTTTACTCATCACTTGATTTGCTTTAAATTGTATATCTGTGTGAATCACTTGATTTGCTTTGGATCCATATGATTTTTTTCCCCCAACTTCTGATTAGACATAATATTTTTTTGGTACATTCTGATAAGGCACAGTTGGTAAGGAATTTTGTCTGGGTCTTTTCCTACAAAAAATTAAAAAAAAAATAAAATAAAATTTTGTCTATGTCTCACGTGATGGGAAAAGAACCTTGTCCATTTTGGTAAGGATGCACCAAACTCATCAATAAGGATTAGGACTTGGGAGATGAATCTAGCTCATGTAGGATTTTTCCTTTTTTTTTTTTTTTCCATTTTTTTTAAAGAAGATGGAAAGTTTTGAAATTGGACTAGTGCATGTATTATTGTCATTATTATCACAATTAGTATTATTATCTATTCTTGTTTATTCTATCTTCATTAGCATTTTTATCAGGTCGGGTCGGATCGGGTCCTTCACTATCCAAATCCGGTCCCCTACGGGTCCAAAAATTGGATCCGGATCCGGATCCTATTAAAATATTCCTACCCGTTCGGGTAGGAGCGGAAGTATGAACGGCGAGCAGAGGCGGCAAGCGAAGAATTTAGAATAGAGGAGAGAAGAAAAAGGCATGAGTTTTAAGTTTGGAAGAGAAAGATTTAGAATTGAGGAGGAAGAAGGGTAGGATGATGATAGAATATTTATTTTTATGTCGATTTTTTGGTTTTTTTTAACGAGTCCGTGTCCGGGTCCGGGTCCGGGTTAGTTCTGTTTTGAGCAGATCCGGACCCAGACCCAAAAGTACAACGAATTCTATTTTAGGATCCGGATCCGGACCGGAATAGACCGGATCGATTCCGGTCCAATGCCGGGTCCGAGTCGGATCCGGGTCGAATTCGGTTTTCGGGTATTTATACCAATGCTAATCTTCATCCATTTCAACTGCTAGTTTGGAAGTCAAAGTCAACCTATAAATTCTAGAGGTGCATTTACAACATTTTCACTAAATTTTCAAACTAGACCATTAATTGATGAATCGATATTTATTATTGATCATCAATATGAAATATTCCAAATAACAATCCAATGGTGCACAAGCATTCGAATAATTAAGAAAAAGTTGACTAACGTTTATTATTATTAGTTTTGTGGACCTCCTATGTATTTATTATGTTTGCATCTTGCATAACAAAATTAGTGTAAATTTTGCAATATAACTTGAATTTCTCCAAAATTCCAAGCACTATAACTAAAGAAAGAAGCATACTTATTCTCTAATGATGGTTCAATTTTTGTTATGAAACATAATTTTATTCTAATTTTTGTTTTAGTTTTTGTTTTTAATTTGTCATACAGTTGTAACCGTTTAGAAATTGGCTGTATAAATGAGGTTGAATACGAACGAAGGAGAGGGAGGGATTTCTAACATCTGGATTGTAGGGGAGGGAGGGAATTCTAACATCCAGATTCTAGTTAAGGCCGAAATGAACCCGGACTTCCAATATAATAAGATTGGTCATTAATTTGGTGAATTAGGAAGGGCAGTTGGCAATCTTAAACAATATTTCAATTCTCATGGTCGGGCTAACATTGCAACAATCAAAATACAAAATGTTTATTCTGTGCTGCAGCTGAATGGCAGAATTGTATTAAAGCCAACAGTAATAGTTACAGTGCCACAGGATGATTGTTGCAAGTGATGATTCACAAACAATTTCATATTCAAAGCAGCTTTACTCAGAACCAAACTGCAATCGTCTAGGTCTGGGGGACAGATCAGGGTAGTCAAACTTCTTCTGGAACCTCAAGTCTGTAGCCACTATAGAGAGTAAACACCAAGCTATCGGACATAGGGTAAAATGATGTGGCCCATCCTAAGCCACCAGATCTTCTCAAAAGGTGCTTACCCAGAATAATCAGGTCAACTGTAGTTAACTGGGTCTCTGCCAACTCAGGCCCAAAGGGCAAACGGGTCTGACCCGGCCCATTAGGCCTCAGACCCGTTTACCACTGCCTATAAATACCTCACCCCCTCCCTCACTTAAAAGGTAATCAATCACTCTCTAAAACCCTAGCTTTACTGTTACTCTTTAGTAACTAACTAGATCGTCGGAGGGCCTACCACTGGGACCAACCCCGGTGTTCCTCGGCAGTGTGCAGGTACACGACCCGAGCCTCTGGATCCGAGCCGAACCACCGTCTCCTGCCTCTCTCCTGCTACTCCCGAGCCGACTCCCCATCCAAGGGTCGGGCGTATAACCAGTACCGTATCCTTCCACTAAACTAACAAATAGAACTCACACCTGTCGCATCCACACCCCAAAAATAAACCGCATCAGATTGGCGCCGTCTGTGGGAAACCTCGGTACCGACCACAGCCCCATCCCGACTAGGGACATCACCTCAGAATTCAGGCTCTTACATGGCTTCGCATGTCAGAAGAGCTACCGCCTCTAGACATCATCCAGAATATCACCCCGTCAACAGTCGCGCCGACGCGCAAGGATCCAACAACCCAAGGACCAACGGTGAATGCAGAGCCGGATCTGATGCCTCTTGCTCGGCCCGGACCGACCTACGCTACGTCATCGAAAGCCGACAGGCTAGCCGAGCAAGGGGAGGGGCCGCTTCCAACTCGGTCCCGAACCAACGCTGACAGAGGTCCCGAGAGCAATAGCCTGCGCCCAGCCGCAACGCCCGAAGACCACCACCCCAGCACGATCCAATTGAGCAAGGTCTTGTCACAAGGGCCGAATTCTGAAACTTTCGGGATGAAATCATGGAGGCCATCCACGGAGTCCCCAGAACCGAAACATTCAACCAGTCCCACTCACGATCGGGCGATGGAGGCAACCACACTCACAACCCAACCTATCCCCCGGAGCGCAAAGATGTAATGCTCCGACGCCTACTGGAAATGGAAAACCGCCTCGACCACCTCGGCGAAGGCGTTCCGAATCCGGCTCAAGGCCGCAGGCCGACCCGACCACCTTTCTCGGCTCCCATCCTAGAAGTAGAAATTTCCAGGAGTTTTCGACCTCCCCAGTTTGAGACCTATGACTGCGAAGGTGATCCTGCTGATCACATGGAGAGTTTCAAGACCCTTATGATGATTCACAGTGCTTCGGATTCCCTGCTGTGCCGCGCATTTCCTGCCACCCTCCGGGGTCCAGCTCAGGAATGGTTCTCCAAGCTTGTCCCTGAGTCGATCTTCTCGTTCGACCAATTGGAGGCCAACTTCCTGGCCCACTTCGTAACCAGCAGGAAGGCCAAGAAGACAGGCGCATCTTTACTTGACCTCCGACAAAAGGAAGGAGAGTTGCCCTGTGACTTCATCCGGAGGTTCACCGTCGAGGTGAGATCTGTCTCCTCCCTCGACGTTGGGGTCACCTCAGCGGCCTTCCGGCACAATGTCCATCACAATCAGCTAAAGGTTTTCCTGGCCAAGAAGCTGCCCCTAGACTTCCCCGACCTGCTCAACCGGGTCGAGAAGTACATATGGGCGGAAGAGGCCCTAAACCCAGAAGGCACCAAAGAGGCCACAGGGAAAGGAAAGCGCAAGGTCGATGAGATCGAGCCCGCTAAAAAAGTAGCAAAAGAGGGGGTCGGCATGAAGAGGGTCTCCCCAGTCTCCCGCTTCGAGAGATACATGTCCTTGACACAGAATGTATCGGTAATACTCTTAGAAATATAGGACAAGGGCCTCGTCCGACTACCCCCTTGACCGAGCAACAACAAAAAGCGAGACCAGCGATTCTACTGTCGCTTCCACCGAGATCATGGGCACAAAACTGACAAGTGTCGGGCCCTGAAAGACGAAATCGAGGCCCTCATCTGTAACCCCTGTTTTCCCAAATTCGTATTTTTCGTATTTAAAATTTTTGTAAATTATTTATTTATTTTTCAAATTTGTTTGTTAAAATGTATTCTTGGATTTTCTGTTAAAATATACTTTTTATTATTATTATTATCAATGATTTTGATTAAACCAGTTTTTAATTATTTTTCTGTGAAAATACAAACCCTATTATTGTTGTTATTATTATTAATACCTTTGATTAGTAATTTTTTAAAATCACTTTCTATTGTTTATTGTATTTGTAATTGTTTCAAATAAGTTCCATATTGTAGTACAAATATATTTTTGTTAGATGTTGACTATTTTATTTATTCTATTAGATCTTTTATTTAAATCCTAATTACCCATTATTTTATTGGATTTATAACCCTATTTCTCCTATTGGATTTTACCCAAACCCGTTTACCCATTAAACCCATACCTAATTCCCTATATCACCCAAAACCATTTAAGCCTACTACCCAAAAATCCACCTAACCCAATATCTGTTTAAAACCCCATCAACCCATTAACACCCCTTCACACCTAACCCAAACCCGATAAGCCCAAACCCACCTATTCATCTAAACCCTATTTCTTTTACCCTATAAAAACCTATGCAGACCCCCCCTGTCTCTTCGTCATCTCCCCTCAGCCGTCCCGCTCTCTTTCTCTCTCTCTCTCTTCAACCCTTCCGCTATCTCTCCCTTTCCCTCTCCCGTGTGCGCCAGCCCCCTCCCGACTGCACCCTCTTTTGCTCGACCATCCCGATTCCCCCCAACCTGAACCCATCCTTTCATCTCTCCCGACCCTGTTGTTCCCCTCCCTACCGTTCGACAGCAGCCACCACAGCAATCGCAAGCGCACTGTGCCAGCCCCTCCTTGCGTCGCTGCGGTACCCTGGCGTTCCCTGTCTTCTCAGTGCGAGCAACCAGCCGTCCACCCCGCCTACTCACGACCCCTGGCCAGCCCCTGCTTCTCCTCTCGACCGCGGAAGCCTGTGGTGCTTCTCCCCGGCCGGTAGACCAGAGGATAGCAACAACAGCACACCGCTGTATGATGTGCTCTGTTGTTAGTCCCGACTAGCGGTGCCATCGTCGTGCAGTCGTCCCTCTTGTGGTTAGGTGTTGCCGGTTAGGTTTTGTGTGGTGTGCACATGCCTAATTGGTTGGAGTGGTTCTCGTTCGTGTTCGTAGTTCGTGTGGGTTTCATTCGTTCGTGGGTGTTTGGAGCGTAGTTGTGTTTGTGGGTTTGTGATCGTTTCCATTGGTTGTGTGTTCGTGGGATTTTCTCATTTTTGGAGTTCGTGTGTTTGTTGAGTTCGTGTTGGGATTCGTTCCCGTTATTCTTGCTTGGAGTTGTTTTCATCGTCGGTTAAGGTAAGTAACTTGTACTCAAATTCCTTTATATGATACAAGTCAAAAATACCGCTTGTAGTGTAGTTGGGTTCTAGAGACAAATTGTGTGTGAAACCCCTTGTTGATAATGTCTCTATAGTGTTTTGACCATAGTTGTCTCGCGACACATATGACATGAATTAACTTAGGTTTTACCCGTTCTTGATTTGATCATGTATGTGGAATTTTGGTGAGAATTTGAGTAATTGTTGAGATACATATGATAGACTTGCTTGGATATATTAATTACCCTATTTCATGATGTTTGGACACTTGGTAGACTCGATTTCATGTTTGGTTGTATTTTGAACAAGTTTTGTATGATATATGTTGAGTTGTTATTAAAGGAAAAAATCTGTAGTCTGTCGCTGATCTGTTTTGTTTGCTGTTTTGGACTGTCTTGAAGTCGGTATCTTAATTTCGGTATTAAACATGAGTTTTAGAGAATTTCATCTATTTTCAAATCCCTCTGACCTTGCTTGATTTCATTTTCGTATGTGTGGGTTATGATTGTTTTACTATAGAGGTGTAGATCTTTTCCAAATTTTGTTTTTCGATGAGTTTGATGACTAAATGATTTTGATACTAATATTACATATATTATTTTGTTCCAAAACTTTGGTCAGTATTTCTTTATCTAGTTAGGGATTATCTAGAATTTTGGTAAATTTTATTGATGAGTTTTATATGCTGTTTCATGCTTGTTTATAAAAACTATACTTGCTGTATTTTGCTCGCTGTTCTGTAAAGAATCATATTTTCACCCTATTTCCTCCTACTGTATGACAAATGCTTGTGAAATATAAAAGTTAATATATTTTATCTATTTTCATCTCCCTTTAGTGGATTTGGATTTCGTTTCACTGGTTGGGAGATATTATAGTTTTCGTACAGCAGTGTTGGGAATTCCAGATTTGCTAAACTATCGTTTATTGATGTTTTCTAATTTTTGATGACTGGTCTAATTTTGCTGGAAAATTCTGAAACTTTATATTCTGATACTAAACATATAGGGGAATACCCCAGATTTTTCCTGGATTTATTTGAGGTGTTTTCATGCTATTTTTTCTGACTGAGAATTCGTTTTACTGATTTCTGACCGAACGTATTTTCTGGATTCAAATCATTTTTGAAATATGATTTTGTGAATTACTGTATGACTTATTTATACTCGCTGGATTCGGGTGGGAGTCTATTTTCTAGACGTTTCGACGGATTCAGATTTGCATGTTTATAACACTGGAAATTTCAGTTTTGCTACAGTATGGTCTTGCTGTCCTGAACTTGAGATTTGATTATTTTATTCCTATATGAGTTATCTTGCTCTCGTACGTGTTTATCTTGCAACTTGAATTTGTTACTTAATCATGCCATGTTATTCTTAATATACTTGCTCTGTTCGTGACACACCTACATGCTTGTTTGACATTAATAATAAAATAATCAAGCCTCAGAAATATGTACTCGGAAGGGGGCCCATGTTTCCCATTACTTGTGCCATGTTGCATGATTACATAATTTATGTTTGTTATACTATATGCCGCCATATCTCATGACTACATGATTCATACTTGATATTACTTGTTGCCACGTGTTCACGATTACGTGATTCGTGCTTGATACAACTTGCTGCCACGTGTTCACGATTACCTAACTCGTGCCTGATACTACTTGTTGCCACGTGATCATGACTACATGACTCGTGCTTGATACTTGCTGCCACTTGTTCACGATTACGTGACTTGTGCTTGATACTTGTTACTTGACTTGTTCCTGAGTACACTGTCCTCTATGGTCCACTATGAAATCTAAAGCGAAACTATTTATTGTAGCAACCATGTAAGGTGGGCTGCATGAAGTGCTACCTAGATAGTAATCACTACAAAACTTGATACATGATACTTGAACATGATACATGCTTGCATGATACTTGACTACATGATACTTGAGACTTGAAACTTAACACTTGATACATGATTACATGATACTTGACCCCTGATGCCTGTTTACATGATACTTGATTACTTGACACTTGATTCATGCCATTTACACTTGTTTACTTTGCCATATTAGTTGTTTATTTTGACATCATGCTTATCCCATGCTATTAGTTAGTTTTCCCATATACTTGTATTCTACATTATAAGTAGCCTGTAACTTGCAATTTACGAGTAGTTGTTTTTCTCTTTTTCCTCTTCCTGGCAATTGTTGAATTGCAGATTTTGGAGAACAGGTTACAGACGGTATTGGTGACATAAAGTATTAGTGCTTGATCTTGTTATTATTATTTTTTGTAGTTTGCTTGAACAATAATTGTATTCATGTATTTGAATTTATTCTTGTATTGGGGCAATGTGACCCAGGATTATTTGTGTTATTCTGATCATGACTATTTGAGATTAATATATTTTATTTCAAGTATTTCTGTTGGTATTTGATTCATATGTGCATGTGGTTGACTTTTCTGGCTTCCGACTCTGATTATATTGTGATATGTTGTAAAGATTACTGAACAGCTTATGGATGATAAAAATCATTCGCTGGGCCAATGTTACGTGCTCGTATTCTGTATTTTTAAGAAGCGGGGCATGACATCATCCTACGAGGATACCTCTGAGAGTTCACCAGGGAAAGCCAGAGGGACCGGAAGGATACGAGGAACCGGAGGCCTTCGCCCCCTACTCACACTCCAAACCGTCATCCCAAGCGAGATCCTGAAACTGGGGCGATCGAAGGGCAGGCCATTCTACATTGCATCCATGGGGGCCCATTGAAGGGGAATCTAATACTTCCCGCAAGGCATTCATCCGAGAGGTGAATGCTGTTCTAGACCTCCCGTCTCCCCAGATTAAGCAACTCCCCGTCTCTTTCTCAGGAGAGGACCTAGAGGGCGTCCGTCTTCCCCACTGTGATGCCCTCGTCATTAACCTCGACATGGAGAACTTCGAGGTCTGTCGGATCCTCGTGGACAATGGGAGTTCGGTGGATATCCTCTTCCTGGAAGCATTCGAGAACCTAAAACTACCCCGGGACAAGCTCTTACCAGACGAATACACCATGCACGGGTTCTCCGGCATCCCAGTTGTGATAGAGGGAATCGTGATCCTAGATGTCACCACGGGTACGACTCTCCTCAGGCGGACCGAATCAATCGACTTCATGGTGGTAAACGTCAAGGCGGCGTACAATGCTATTCTCGGCCAACCCGGTCTTTGCTCCCTTCAGGCTGTGCCATCGACCTACCACTTGAAGCGGAAATTTCCCCAAAGCAGGGGGTCGGTGTCGTCTGAGGCAACCAGGAGGCTGCACGATCTTGCTACATGACGACGGTCGGAGGGGGTGTGTTCCCCCTCGACGCTGTTGAGCTTCATCCAGAAAGAAGCCAACCAGATCCTGAACCAGCGGATGAACTGGAAGAACTCTCGTTCGAGACAGAGGACGAGTCGAAGTGGTTCCGAGTGAGCCGCTCCCTCGCCAGCGATCTGAAGTCAGACCTGATCAACTGCATCCACTGCAACATCGACCTCTTCGCCTGGAAGCCATCTGTTATGCCCGGGATATCCGAAGACCTGATCATCCATAGGCTAAGCGTGATTCCGGGCTCGAAGCCGGGCATCCAAAAACGGTGCAAATTTGCCCCGGAGAGGCAGCAAGTGGTAAAGACGGAGGTGGACAAACTGTTGTCCACCTGATTTATCCAAGAGGTCAGCTACCCCGAATGGCTGGCGAACGTCGTCATGGTGAAGAAGGCGAGCAGAAGCTGGAGGGTCTGTATAGACTTTACGGATCTGAACAAAGCATGCCCCAAAGATCCCTTTCCTCTTCACAGCATCGATGTCCTAATCGATGCGACGTCGGGTCACGAGCTCCTGTCCTTCATCGTTGCCTTCTCAAGCTATAATCAAATTTGGATGTTCCCGCCGAACATAGCAAAGACATCCTTCGTCATTGACCAAGGTCTTTTCTGCTACCGCGTTATGCCTTTCGAGCTGAAGAACGTCAGAGCCACTTACCAGGGGCTTGTTAACCGAATTTTCAAGGACCTGATCGGTCGCAACATGGAGGTTTACGTCAACGACATGCTCGTAAAAAGCCGGCAGGGGCAGGACCACATCGCCGACCATGAAGAAGCCTTCGGCATACTCCGGACCCATAATATGAGGCACAACCCTGCCAAATGCGCCTTCGGCATCTCGTCCGGGAAATTCCTCGGGTTCGTCGTCAGCCAGTGCGGCATCGAGGTAAACCCTGAGAAGATCTAGGCCATAATAGACATGGCTCCCCCCCGAAACGTCAAGGAAGTCCAGAGGCTTACGGGAAGATTGGCGGCCATCGACCGTTTCCTCTCCAAATCTGGAGAGAAGTCTCTCCCCTTCTTCAAGGCTCTGCGCGGAATGGAGGACTTCGAATGGGGCACCCCTCAACAAGAGGCATTCGACACCTGAAGGAGTACCTAGCCAACCCACCTCTCCTTAGCAAACCTGAGCTGGGCGAACCACTCTGGCTGTACCTGTCAGCCTCAGAAAATGCCTTTAGCACAGTCCTCGTCCATGAAGATGACAGAGTTCAGAAGCTGCTATACTATGTGAGCAAGGTCCTGCTCCCGGCTGAGACGAGGTAACGTATGGATAGAGAAAGTGGCTTATGCTTTGGTCATGGCTGCCCGAAAGCTCCGCTCTTACTTCCAAGCGCACTCTATCCAAGTGCTGACCGACCAACCCCTCAAGTCCGTCCTTCACAAGTCAGAGAACTCCAGCCGCTTAGTCAAGTGGTCGATCGAGCTGAGCCAGTATGACATCAGCTACAAGCAGAGGACGACAATTAAGGGGCAAGCCCTCACCGAGTTCATCACCGAATGCACCATTTCCGAACAGCCCAACATTGAAGATTCAGATCCGACCTGGGAAGTCTATGTAGACGGATCCTCCTGCGAATCAGGGAGTGGAGCTGGAATTATCCTACGGGGCCCCGACAACTTCCTCGTCCAGTACTCTCTTCGCCTCAATTTTCGGCCTCCAACAACGAAGCGGAATATGAGTCTATGATTGCTGGACTAACCCTTGCACACCAGGCTGGCGCAAAGCAAATCAGGGCCTTTAGCGACTCTCAGCTCGTGGTCAATCAGATCACCGGAGAGTACGAGGCTCGTGATGATCGAATGATCCGTTACTTGGCTGTGGTCCAGCGGCTCTTAACATCCTTCGACTGTTCCGCAGTCCTTAGGGTTTCGAGAGAATAGAATGCCTAGGCAGATGCCTTGTTAAAACTCACCTATTCGTGTTTTGAGGGTCTCGATCGAACAGTATTCATCGAAGTCCTCCTGAAGCCAAGCATCGACCTCCCTGAGGCAATGTGTGTAAACGACGGAGCTCGCCCGGACGACTGGACCACCCCCATCCGAAGGTTCCTACTGAACGGCGAGCTTCCTGAAGACCGGGCCAAAGCGAGAAGGATCAGGGTTCGATCTGAAAGGTTTGTCATGATCAACGACGTCCTCTTCAAATGCTCATACACCCTGGCAGACGAAAAACTCTACCTCCGCTGCCTTGCCGAGGAGGAGGCTAGCTACGCACTTAAAGAACTTCATGAAGGGATCAACGGATGTCACATGGGAAGCAGATCGCTCGCCCGAAAGGCTCTGAACCATGGGTACTATTGGCCAACAATGTTGCAAGACTCCCAGGATCTAGTCAAGAGGTGCGGTCCGTGCCAGAGATCTCCCCGATTAGGAAACTTCCACAGGCCAACCTTCGCTCGCTGGCCAGTCCGACACCCTTCGCTATGTGGGGGATGGACTTGGTCGGCCCCTTTCCCATGGCAACCAGATAGAGGAAATTCCTAATAGTCGAAATCGATTATTTCACAAAATGGATCGAGATCGAGCCCCTGTCAACAATTACCGAGCGCCAAACCCAACAGTTCTTCTAGAAGAACATCATTTGTCGTTTCGGTATTCCACAGGTCCTTACTATAGACAACAGAACCCAATTTGCAGGCCAGAACTTTTACAGGTTCTGTGAAGACATCGGCGTCCAGCAGCGCTTCTCTGCCATATGCCATCCCCAGTCAAACGGCCAAGCGGAGAACGCGAACCGTCAGATACTCGATGGGCTAAAGAAGCGCCTTGAAAGTTCCTCCAAGGGGCAGTGGGTAGAAGAACTACCAAGTGTGCTATGGGCGCACAAGACTTCAAAGAGAATCCCTACGGGTGAAACACCGTTCAACTTAACCTATGGAACGGAGGCGGTTATCCCCGTGGAGGTCAGTCTCCCTTCGCCATGCATCATGGCCTTCGACGAAGCCAATAACTCATCAGGCCTCAGGGCCAACCTGGACCTCGCTGACGAGGTCAGGGAGAAGTCCGTCGTGAGAAGGAGCATCTACAACAGCGGGTCGAAAGATTTTACAACAAGAAAGTCCGTCCCACTGAAATCAAGGCCGGAGACCTCGTGCTCCGTAAACTGTCTGTCTCCGACCCCATGAGAAAGAGAAAGCTGACCCCCAATTTAGAAGGCCCGTACAAGGTAGTCGATGTGATACGACCAGGCATGTACCGACTCGTGGACATGGAGGGCCGAGCAGTCAAAAGACCCTGGAACACCGAACATCTGATCAATTTTTTTGAAGGGCAGAAGTAGAGTTTTAGTTTACTCCCTATAAATAACACTTTTGTAAACCTGCCCTGTGTAATAGGCCGTTCGTGCTTCTCTTCATGTATAAAAAGACTCGAGTAAAATAGATCTTCTATAAACCTAATCTCCCTTACCCACACCTCCTCGGTGGTTCCGTACCAATTTCGAGTGTGTGGGTAGCTTTCTCAAGCTATGGCACCCAAGTCAGAACACTTGGTGCCAACCCATACCTCCTCGATGGTTCCGTACCAATTTCGAGCGCGTGGGTAGCTTTCTTAAGCTATGGCGCCCAAGTTATAACACTTGGTGCCGACCTCCACCTCCTCGGTGGTTCCGTACCAATGTCGAGCACATGGATAGATTTCTCAAGCTATGGCACCCAAGTCAGAACACTTGGCACCGACCCATACCTTCTCGGTGGTTCCGTATTAATTTCGAGCGTGTGGGTAGCTTTCTCAAGCAATGGCGCCCAAGTCAGAACACTTGGCGCCGACCCATACCTTCTCGGTGGTTCCATACCAATTTCGAGCGCGTGGGTAGCTTTCTCAAGCTATGGCACCCAAATCAGAATACTTGGCACCGACCCCCACCTCCTCGGTGGTACCGTACCAATGTCGAGCACGTGGGTAGCTTTCTCAAGCTATGGCGCCCAAGTCAGAACACTTGGCACCGACCCATACCTCCTCTGTGGTTCCGTACCAATTTCGAGTGCATGGGTAGCTTTCTCAAGATATGGTACCCAAGTCAGAACACTTAGTGCCGACCCCACCTGCTCGATGGTTTCGTACCCATGTCGAGCACGTAGGGTAGCTTTCTCAAGCTATTGTGCCCAAGTCAGAACACTTGGTGCCGACCCATACCTCCTCAGTGGTTCCGTACCAATTTCGAGCACGTAGGTAGCTTTCTCAAGCTATGATGCCCAAGTCAGAACACTTGGCGCCGACCCATACCTCCTCGGTGGTTCCGTACCAATTTCGAGCACGTGGGTAGCTTTCTCAAGCTATGGCGCCCAAGTCAGAATACTTTGCACCAACCCCCACCTCCTCGTGGTTCCGTACCAATGTCAAGCACGTGGGTAGCTTTCTCAAGCTATGGCACCCAAGTTAGAACACTTGGCCCCGACCCATACCTCCTCGGTGGTTCCATACCAATTTCAAAGCGCGTGGGTAGCTTTCTCAAGCTATGGCACCCAAGTCAGAATACTTGGTGCCGACCCCCACCTGCTCGGTGGTTCCGTACCAATGTCGAGCACGTGGGTAGCTTTCTCAAGCTATGGCACCCAAGTCATGTTAGGGTTATATACTGAAAGCATCACTTTTGTATTAACTTTATTTCCTTATTTTTTTTTGAATGAGAATCATATGGGCATATGTTTGCATATTGTGTTTATTATAATATTAATGCAAGTATCTGATATTCTATAAGGTTGATAATATGGTGTGAGGTGACACACAGAAGATCCTATTATCAGTTCCCTATGGAATATATAAATAGTTCACAACCTAGACGGACTTGGACAATCCATTGGAAAGGTTGTAGTGTAATCTGGTATTAGTCTATCTTGACTATAGGTTTACACTAGTACACTTTGTGTGTATTGAACAGGACCACTTGAGGTTGTTCTCTTTGTACTGACTACAAAAGAGAACAAGCACCTCTGTTATTATGGATGCATATGCTCTTAATCCAGATATAATAACAGACATGTATGTGCAGTGTGCATTACTTTGACTCATAAAAGAGTGAGATTCATTATGGATCAACAACCTCTATGAATTGGGTAATAGAATTGTATGTATGATGGGCTGTTGATTGTAAAAGGAATCCATGTCCCGATACGTCGGGTTGATGATGTCCCCTTAAGGAGCTCATAAGGATTGTCATGTAAACCCTGCAGGTGGATTACATCCGACATGACAGATAAAGTTGAGTGGTATTACTTAAGGATAAAAGATGTCGATCAATATAGTTGTCAGTAACTTAATTTGATCGACGGACATTCGATATCTTAACATGGGGAGCTGAACGAGCATATAATAAAAGGAGCCCATAAATATAATTTGGGATTAGGAAGGTAGTGCAACAATAGCTCTTTAGTGGACCGAGCTATTGTTAATGGGCCTGGGTTGTGTGTTCGGACTGAACACGGGATACCCAGATTCGTTAGGAGACCTAACCCTAATTTCTCCTCATGGTCCCTGCCGTAGCCTTATATATATATCCTCTATTATCTGGCCGTCTGATCATTATCAGAGATAAGAAGTTTTCTCTAAATTCGTGATTCACGTAAGGAGAGAAAGAGAGGTCAGCCAAGGAGAAGAAAGGTTGGGAGACCGTTGCCCACCCGACGTCCAACCCGAGGAAGGAATACGTGCAGAAGATCTTGGGGTCGCTGACGGCTCGAGGTTGCTAGAAACTATCGTCTTCTTCTCATCGCAGGTATAATTCGTGAACCCTAGATTCCGCTATAAAGGGTTAGATCACGTATTAAATCTGTTAAGGTTTTATGATCGATACGCACACCAATCCGTGGTCCTAGGAATCATCGCAGTTCCATCAATTGATCACGATCGATCGAAAATAAATAAATAAATAAATAAATAAAGTTAATACAAAAGTGATGCTTTCAGTATATAACCCTAACAATCTCCCACTTATACTCAAAGCATTGCTTTTCAGTATACTGTTACAAGTCAGAATACTTGGTGCCGATCCATACCTCCTCGGTCGTTCTGTACCAATTTCGACGGCGTGGGTAGCTTTCTCAAGCTATGGCACCCAAGTCAGAATACTTGGCACCGACCCCCACCTCCTCGGTGGTTTCGTATCAATGTCGAGCACGTTGATAGCTTTCTCAAACTATGGTGCCCAAAGTCAGAACGCTGGGTGCCAACCCACACCTCTTCGGCAATTCCGTGTCCATTCCGAACGCATGGGTGGCTCTCGAGCTATGGCACCCAAGCCAGGACGCTTGACGCAGATGCAGCCTTCCTCGGCACCTTTCCCAAACAGATTGCAAGAAAAAAGAGAAAAGATTAAACTTTTTATTCATATTCTTTTATTGATTAAGCACCGCCAGAAGAAAAAGAACGTTACAAGCCACTTCACTAAGCTAAAACTTCTTAGCAGCCCTCGGGGCCGACGCAAGATAGCTTGAATCTGGCCAAATGGCTAGGACCTCCTGCCTCGTCGCAATGACCCTTGGGGTCGGCCAAAGTTGATACACCAGCCACGGAGCTCTGGGCATCGACCGGCCTGGTATACTCCAGTAACATAATTGGCATAGGAGCACCCTCCACTCGGCGACCACCCAAAGAAGAGGTTGTCCTCATCCCGAGTATGCCCAACATCGTCTTATAAAGCTGTATTTCCATCTCCTTTTCCACTATAACGTCACGAAGGAGCCTCTCTGACAAGGGTCACTGCACCGATGCACTCGACATGGTGTGCCCAAGACCAGTGATGCCTAAGTCGCGATCTACCATAACTCTCTTTAGCTTGGACGTCTCCACACTTAGCGCCTCGGACTTGTTTCGATAATAGTGAAAAGCAGCATCCTGATCGCGAGCTTCCTTCCGATACCGAACTAAAGTGGACTCGAGAACCTTGATTTTACTCCGGAGCCACGTCACATCGGATCGTCCAGGGTCCTCCTCGGAAAGAGGAGCTGGCACCTAACAAGGGTAAAACAACCATCATTCCAATGCCTACCGATCTCAGCGTGAAAATCTCAAAATAAGTCAGAAGGTTCGGTCGGCGAAGCTACACTTCCCCAAAACAAAATAGTCGAATTCAAAACACTTGGCCAAACAAAAATCTTTTTCCCATAAATCAAATTCGTCGTACAAAAAGTGCGGTGGCCAGTCCGCGGTCGGCAAATACATGGATAAAACGAAAAAGAAGAGAAAGCAAAAACAACAAGGAGGCGAACTGCTTAATTTCTCACATCTGGCTCGGGCTGGTCGGGGGGAGGATCCACAATTGGGTCGGCAGGCAGCTCGATCTGCTCGCCCCCATTGGGGGTTTTGGGCGGTGCCTCGATCACCATGTCGATGTCGAAGTCGGACAGATCGATGGTCGAGTAGAAGTGTCTCGATGACCAGGTCCTGGGCCTTCGGGGTGAGCATCATCTTCTCTGCGGCAAACCCCTTCTTCAGCGAGCTCACCTTCCGAACACACTCGCTCTCAATAGAGGCGAGCTCGGCCTTCATCTCTTGCTCCCTCTTGTGCGAGGCCTCGAGCTCAATCTTCAGCTCCTTCATCTCCCGCTGATAGTGGTTGGTTTGCTCCCTCTCGTACGCCAGCGCCTTTTCTTGGAGCCTCATCACCTGAGCCCCCTCCAGACAAGCCTACCACACAAGTAGAAAGGGGTCGGAAGATAGGGTTGGATCGTATAAAAATTCGTAAGAATGGGCCAGTAGTTCTTACCAGCACGTTCGTCTGTGCCAACCGCATGTAGGCCATCTCCAGGGTCTCGTTGCTCATACTCTGCCGATTGCGGGGAGTCGCCAGCTTGTCGGCGACCTCGATGGCCAAGGTGCTCTCGGTCAGGCTGTCGCCCTTCTTTATCGACTAGTCCAGGGCCCATGGATGCAACATCTCGTCGCCCACAATGTCAGCAGCATCGGCTCGGAGCGGAGGAACCTTCCCCTTCACATACTCAGTCACCCTCATCGCGCTGGGGCTCGGTAGGACGAGCACTTCCTTGCTCACTTCAGGACGCACTTTCTTCACCCTTGGCTCCTTCGGCGCGTCGGAGGCCACCTGCGAAGGCCCCCTCGCTATCTTCCCCTGCTCGGCCTACTCGGCCTTCTGCTTCTTCTGGGCGATCCTCTTTGCCTTGATCGATTCTGGATCGAGGTCCATACCTGCAAAAAGACCCATTAAAAACAATGAGTTCAAAAGAATACTAGAACGAGAAAAATAGAACAAACAACATACTAGACGCAGCCGGGCTCAGTCCAACACGGGCCATGTGACTTCGGCCAGCTTATACTGTTGCCCTTCCGAAGGCGTTCGATGTATCCCCACTCCTCGGCAGACAAATCCTTAAACCTCGGCTCCTTGAAGTTCGGCTTGTAAAAATTTCATCGAGTGGAATGTCCCAAGGCTCCTTGCTCCGGATGACGAAGTACTTCTTCTTCCACTCTTTTATCAAGTCCGAGTGCCCATGGACTACTTTCCCCTACTCCGAGGGGAGACGTAGAAAAGGCCCTCGAACTCCCCGGACGAGCTAATCCCTAGCATCGCTCGGAAGACATCCAACTTCAACGGCACCTTCCTCTATTCGCACAGCAGCACGAAGCACACCATCTGCTTCCATGAGTTCGGGCCATACTGCATCGGAGATAGCGATGCCCAATTCAGTACTTCTCGGATGAATGGGTGGATCGGTAACTGTAGGCTGGAGCTGAATGCATCGGCAGGGAAGATGCAATACCACTCGTATAGAGGATCACTGGGCCAGAGCCCCGCGCTCGGCAACATCAACTCATACCCCTTCCCAAGGTCGAGCGGATCATGGACAATTCCTCCGCCTTCAGGATTGACTATGTGGCATCCATCTTTATCCTTTGGTGGCTCGGCGAAGAGGGCTGAACCCCATATAATACTTTATCTGCGAGGTCGTCTGGGTACTGCCTGATCGACCTTGGCTTGGACAAGAAGCCTGTCCCCAGTTCCCGAGCAGGGATCGTCCGGTCGGGGCTACTTGGCATCGTCCACTTCCTCTTCTTCTTCCTCTTCTAATTTGCCTTTTCAGGTGAAGGTGTGGCCAGTGGCTTGAAGACGGTTGCCGTCGAAGAAAAATCGGTCCCCTTGTCTTTCCTCCGACCCGTCTCCACTTCCTCCTTTTCCCCTTCCTCACTATCGTCACACTCGGAGTTCGAACCCTCCTCCAAGTCCAATACCTCTACTTCCTCCGACCCGTCGCTATCCCCCTCCTCCGAGTCACCACTCTCCACAACAAATGGCTTCCTGACATGAAGGGGTCTCGCATCGTACACCGTGGTGTCCTCTTACCAAGACGTCGAGTCGGAGAGGCCTGCGCGCCGGTCGTCTTCCTCCTTCGAAGTCGAGGTCGAAGAGCCAGACTGAGCCCTAGACATGCTAAAGAAAAATAACAACAAACTAAACTGCTCGGTTTCGACGAGGGACGAACGGAAATCAATCACCAGCAATGGAAAGTTTTAGAGAGAGAAGCTCTGATAGTACTTTTTTTAGAGAGAGAGTGAAAGTGAAGAATGAGAAAGGGGGGTAAGGGGGGATATATATAGAGGGCCAAGAAACTCCTCGATTTTTGCAAAATGGCTCCTTAAATTATGTGATAACGTCTCCTAGAATCTCGCAAAGGTGACGTCATCAAGACACATGTCAGATAATCCTTCAGTTTCCATACGGTGCTCAGCGAGTCGAGACTAGTTTGAGCACCAGGATTGCTCTCCCAAGCAAAGGGTTAGACGCTCGGCATCGACCTCGAGCAGGGGCTAGGCCTTTTCAGGCCATGCGACCTACTACACTCGGCGACGACCCCCGGCTGCTCAACCCTAATAGTTTACTTTAAAGATTTAGGGCACTCGCCATCAGCAAGCGCCCCGAACTCTGGACCTTGGTAGGCGCGCCTCCCATCGCTGTCACCTCGGGCAGACGGCCCTCAGAACTGTCTACCTAAAGAAAGACAGAGGATGGTAGGGGAGCCACCAATCCGGGGCCCTCCGCCTAAAAATCCAACTCATGGGCATCCGCCACCGGCAAACACCCCTGATAGCACATGGGCCACCAACATTTTTCTGTTAGAGAACAATGGAGGAATGGGGTATATATAGCCCCCACAAAGCTGCATTTATGACATCAGGGAGACCAAACGATGGGAGGTGAAGCATCGCGCCATTAATTCTCCCCGGGGGTTGAAGCGCCGCACGCTAATTCTTAATCAGAAGGTGAAAAGTCCGCAGTTAAGAAGCAATCTGCAAGGCATAACATTTCGGGTGAGCACCAAGCCCTAAACCCTTGACGCTCTGAGGTTAGGTCGAGCACCAATGTAGCTTTCTCAATGGAAAGCCCACAAGCTCTGCACACCCCTTGCCGACCCCTAAACCTTCGACGCTCTGAGGTTATGTCGAGCACCAGGGTAGCTTTCTCAGTGGAAAGCCCACAGGCTCGTCGTACCCCTTGCCGACCCCTAAGCCATCGACGCTCCGAGGTTAGGTCGAGTACTAGGGTAGCTTTCTTAGTTGAAAGCCCACAGGCTCACCGCACCCCTTGCCGACCCCTAAGCCCTCGACACTCCGAGGTTAGGTCGAGCACTAGGGTAGCTTTCTCAGTGGAAAGCCCACAGTCTCACCGTACCTCTTGCCATGCCCTAAGCCCTCGACACTCCAAGGTTAAGTCGAGCACGAAGGTAGCTTTCTCAGTTGAAAGCCCACAGGCTCGCCGCACCTCTTGCTGACCTCTAAAACCCTCAACGCTCCGAGGTTAGGTCGAGCACTAGGGTAGCTTTCTCAGTAGAAAGCCCACAGGCTCGCCGCAGCTCTTGCCGACCCCTAAACCCTTGACGCTCCGAGGTTAGGTCGAGCACCAGGGTAGCTTTCTCAGTGAAAAGCCCACAGGCTCGCCGCACCCCTTGCCCCCCCTAAGCCCTCGACGCTCCGAGGTTAGGTCGAGCACCAGGGTAGCTTTCTCAGTGGAAAGCCCACAGGCTCGTCGCACCCCTTGCCGACCCCCTAACACTCGGTAATCCGAGGCTTTGTCGAGCACCAAGGTGGCCCCCCTGGCTGAGTTTGCTCATCTCCACCTCGGCGGTTCGAGCAGCCTGCCTCGACGTTTTGAGGCTCTACCCAGCCCAGCTCATACCCATGCGCTTTGTCAAAAGGCCTACGGCCGGAGACCAGACCTCTGGCCTCCGAGCTTACCCACACCTCAGCGACGACCATGAATGCCTTCAGGAAACTCCCCCCACTTTTCCTTCACGACCAAGACTACTCCATGGCTAGCTTGCACATCCCTACAGGAGTGGGGGGCTTATGACATAGGGTAAAATGATGTGGCCCATCCTGGGCCATCAGATCTCCTCAAAAAGTGCTCACCCAGGATAATCAGGTCAACGATAGTCAACTGGGCCGCTGCCAGCTCAGGCCCAAAGGGCAAACGGGTCTGACCCGGCCCGTTAGGCCTCAGACCCGTTTATCAATGCCAATAAATACCTCACACCCTTCCTCACTTAAAAGGTAATCAATCTTTCCCTCTAAAACCCTAGCTTTACTGTTACTTGTAACTCCTATTTCCCCGTATTTGTATTTTGTACTGTTTTGTGCCTCATTGTACTCTCTCGTCTATTTTTGATATCATGTAATTTCTTCTGATTGAATGGAATTATTATTCTGGTCTCAACTCGAATTTGTGGGTTCTTTTGTCAAATTCGATTGTGTGCCATCTTGCACCGTTCTTCATGAGAAATAGACCGATTATTCTCGTTTATCTCTCTAATCCCCATTATTGTGCTCCTTGACCATTTCTTCTGTTGGGCCCTTTTTGAATCGGATCCCCTAAACTCTCAAACCCGCAAACCCGCTAACCTAGTATATAAAACCCTACCCTAACCCTAATTACCTCTCTACTGTTTAACCCTAATTCCCTACTGCCGCTAATCACCCCGTTCCCTTCTCCGTATCCTTCGCATCGCCTTTAACCCACTCCGATCCGCCTCGTCTCCCTCCCGTCTTCACACCACCACCAGACCACCGCCATCGTCCTCCGTCTTCGCCATCGAACCCAACACTCCGAACCCCCTGTCTCCCTCAACCTTCGAACGCCTCGCCACCTCGACCCCCCCATCGCCTCGTCAACCCCCTCAGCACCACCACCTCCACAAACTCCATCGACGTCGCTCCATCGCTACCGCAGTCGCCGCCAACGGAGCACCACGCCATTACCTCTCTCCCTCGCGCTCTACTCAGTTGAACGAAGAACGAAGAAGAAGATCGAACGAAGAAGAAGGAGGAAAAGGGCGGGAGCGAATCACCGCCGTCAGATCGCATCAAGATTCGCGCCGTGATCGCCGTTCCGTGTTTCGCCACAGCAGATCCTGGACCCGTGTTCGCTGTTCTGGGATTGGATCCGGTGCACAGGAGAGATCTGATTGGATCGTTCTGCTGTTCCGTGTTCTACCCGCAGCCGATCTCACTTGCTGTTTTGCTGTTCGGGCCGATCCTGTGTGCGGGGAAAACGCGATCTCCGATCAATTTTTGCACGCGCTTTTCGAGGACATCTTCGGGGATTTCTCTTCTTAAATTGCTTCAACAAGCGGAGTTTATAATCATCGATTAAGGCAAGTATTCATCTTGTACATTTTATTGCTCTAGTACAAGTTTTCTTGAAAATACCACATATAGTTAGATTGTGACTCCCTTTGAAATATCATTGTAAATCAATTTTGAACCTTCAAACCCACGAATCTAAGAGTCACAAAACTTCCTCGTATTAAATAATAATCAATTGGACTCTTTTACCCCCCTTGAACACATGAATCACATGGACATAAGAATTAAGGAGCCCTAAAATTTGTAGATACATATATATTTAGTATTTTGACGAATTTGCGACTATTATGACTTGAGAAATATTTATTAGTTGCTGTTTTGATCTCCATGATTATGTATTTATGCTACTTAACAACTTAGACACCAAATTACATATTTCCATGAAACCTACATTAGTAAATAAATTCTGAGTGTTGCTGTCTGAATATTCTTTTGCGGTTTCGACCCTTTTATCATTGGAATTTGGGCCCGAGCCCTGAATATAAAATGTAGATCTGGATGTGTAGATATCTATAGACTCCAAGTTGATCGAATTTAGAGCTACGATCTAGGAGTTATGGCAGTTATACTGCAGCTGTGTCAGTAGACGCAGTTTTGCAAAACTGCTGTAATTATTTACTTTGCGAATTATTTTAGCTGTGTAAACAGCGAGAGTTTGACCCCAAATTTTATATGTAGCTGCTGGACACTATATAGGACATCCCCAATTTTTCCTAGAATTAAATTACAACATTTTACATATGTATGCTT
This sequence comes from Hemerocallis citrina, assembly GCA_017893485.1. Classification (NCBI taxonomy): domain Eukaryota; kingdom Viridiplantae; phylum Streptophyta; class Magnoliopsida; order Asparagales; family Asphodelaceae; genus Hemerocallis; species Hemerocallis citrina. Next base: position 217,277,918 of record CM030362.1, read on the forward strand.
GCTTGATAAGAGTTAATAAATGAAATAAGTCGGGGTTATGGGAAGGACTATAGAATGGACAATAAAGATAAGTGTACTCGGAAGGGGGCCCGTGTTTCCCAATACTTGGTTCATGAACTTGTTGTATCTTGTTCGATTCATGGAGTCGGTTACTCGGCTCATGAACTTGTTTGATTCTTGAACCCATTGTGTGGTTCTTGAACTTGCTTGTGGATTCGCGAACTTGCTTCGTGAACTTGTTATTTATTTCCGATTCATGAACCATGGCTTGCTTGATACTTGATACCTGAGTACGCCGCCCTATAAAATCCATTACTAGGTCTAAACGAAATTGTTTTGACTGTAGCAACCATGTAGTAAAAGAATGGATGCATGTCGTGCTACCTAGATAGTAATCACCACTAGACTTGAACTTGATAACTTGAGACTAGATAACTTGATAACTTGAGACTAGATAACTTGATAACTTGAGACTAGATGACTTGACAACTTGACATTTGAGACCTGACATTCAAAATAACATATGACACTAGACTTGAGATTTGTTGTTTGACCTTAAATACCCTCAGAGGTGTACCTGACATGTGTTCCATAACTAGCAGTTGTTATCCAACCTAGTTATTAAGATTTTCCCTCTTGCTAGTTAGCCTTTGAATTTGCCTACTACTTCTTGTAACTCTGTTTATTCTTGATTCCAACTCTTGTCTTTTCCTTACTTGTACTTGCTTTCACTATTTGTGGCCCTAGCTTGCACTAAGGGCATTTTCTCTTGTTTCCCCTTTGTTTCCCTGTTTATGTTTACTAAACAGACTTTGGAGACGAGCTGCCTGCGGAAATTGCTGAGCAAAGGTTCTAGTTTCCAAGTGGAGAAGAACCTGACTAGAATATTTAAATTCTTGCATTATTTGTTTATTTTGGATTATTATTTCTTGAGATTTGAGAACTTGTAACGGGCTGATGTTCCCGAGTTTACTTTGATTCAGACTTGAAACTACTTGGATGTTTTATCATATTTCAGTTGTTTCTGTTGCTAATAAAGTATTCATGCATGCTTGGTTTTATATATCTCTCTTGTTATATACTTGTTGTGATGCTGAGTCGATCCTACAGCTTATGAATGATGTTAAGATCATTCGCTGGGCTTCGTCATGCACTCGTATTTCCGTATTTTGAGAAGCGGGGCGTGACAAGGTTTTCAGTGGTATCAGAGCTCAGGTTTGGCTAATGTGTTAGATAACTAATACATTAGACGGGCCTGACTCAGTCAGGGTTAACTCAGCATTTGACAGGCCATGAAATTGCATGAAAAATTTTATTATCAACTCGATCTGGATCCTGAATGTTTTGGGTTTGTGCAGGACATGGCTCGAAGGAACGCTTTGTCTTCCCAGACTGGGGGGGATCAGGCAGATCAGCCCGCCATTGCACAGCTGTTGCAGATGCAACAAGAACAGAATGAGCGTCTCGCGCAGCAGATGATGCAGATGCAGCGAGACCATGCCGAGATGATGAGGGCAGCCTTAGGAGCTGCCAACAGAGAGCCGCTTGCACCTGCACCCGGGGGATTGCCACCTAGACTGGGTAATGTAGCCGATTTCATGAGGCTACATCCCGACAAGTTTACGGGAGCTGAAGGTCCACTGGAGGCTGAGCAGTGGCTCATCAGGACTGAGCAGTTGTTGTTCGCTGCCAGGATAGCTGACGTGGACCGAGTGGATGTTGTAAGCATCCAGCTGGTGGATCTTGCCCATATCTGGTGGCGATCTGAGATGGAGAGACTTGAGCGCCCCGTCGCCTGGGCCGTTTTTAGGGAGAGCTTCCTTACTAAGTTTTTCCCTGATGTCATCAGGAACGAGATGGAACGACAGTTTGTTGCGCTCACCCAGGTTCGTCAAATAGTGTTTTATATGCAAAATTTCATTTGTCAGTCTATGATATACTGATGCTTGACTAAAACACTACCTTGAATCAGGGAAATCGGACCGTGGACGAGTATGTCGCGGAGTTTACCTGTTTGAGCCGTTTTGCCACGACTATGGTGGCTGATGATGAGGCCAAAGGCCGTCGCTTTTTGCTGGGCTTGGACATCGACATCCAGGATCGTCTGGCTGCTTTGAGGCTTCGTTCCTACCCCGATATCTTGGAGGCTGCCAGGAGCCAGGAATAGACCAGCAAACGGAAGCGTGCTATCAAGCAGTCTGCCCCGCACCCTGTCGCTGCTAGGCCCGCTGGAGGGCCAATCAGGAGGCCAGTTCCAGCCCACCCTGCCAGGACTGCTCCTTACCCTGCTGCTCCACAGAGGGGGACCTACTGTGACTTCTGTCAGATTCCCGGGCATGTGCGCAAGGATTGCAGACGGGCTAACCGTCGATGTTTTGAGTGTGGCGCTGGAGATCACACTGTTCGGGATTGTCCGCAGAGGAGGGCTGCGCCAGCTCAGGGTCAGGCCAGGCCACTACTTCCCCCTCAGCATCAGATCGTCGGTCAGAGGACCGCTGCCCCGAGGAGAGGTCAGGCCTTCAACCTGACTACAGAGGAAGCTGAGACCGCGGAGGAAGTCGTTGCAGGTATAATTGTATTTTATTGTGTGTTATTTATTTTATGCTCTATTGTTCATCTTGCATTATACCTTGTGTAGTTCCTTTCACATCTGTATTCACTATCCTTTATTATCCGCATATTCATCCCTTCCCGTATTTTGGCTCCATCATAGGTATTATCCTAGTCCATTCCTTTCCTGCCCATGTCCTATTTGATTCCGGGGCGACCCACTCTTTCGTATCCTCCCGCTTCGTGTATCAGCATCAGTTGGAGTGCAGTGATATGCAGACAGCTTGGAACATCACTACAGGTGGCGGTGTTGTCGTTTGCTCCAAGGAGTGTAAGCAGAGTCCCTTGATTATTGGGGACAGGGATTTCAAGGCAGACCTGATAATGATTGGCAATTCAGGTTTTGATGTGATTCTCGGCATGGATTGGCTGGGGGAGTCTCATGCTGTCATCGATTGCCGGGCAAAGAAGGTTGTATTCAGGATTCCGGAGCAGGATGAGTTTGAATTCCATGCTGGGGAAACACCTCTTGGGCGAGGTAAGAAGGTGGCTAAAGATGAAGATTGTGCAATGGAATTGAACACAGGCTGTGAGGCTGCGCCTCTTGTAGTGCAGGAATTCCTGGATGTATTCCCAGAGGAATTGCCCGGGTTACCTCCAGATCGAGAGGTGGAGTTTGGTATTGACGTTCTGCCAGGTACGGTGCCTATATCGAAAAGCCCGTACAGAATGGTGCCAGTCGAGCTTGTAGAGTTGAAGGTGCAGGTTCAGGAACTTTTGGATTTGGGTTTCATCAGACCGAGTGTGTCACCGTGGGGAGCTCCTGTGCTATTCGTCAATAAGAAGGACGGAAGTCGCAGGTTGTGTATGGATTACCGAGAGCTAAACAATGTTACTGTGAAGAATCGGTATCCACTACCCAGGATCGACGACCTATTTGATCAGTTGGGCGGTGCTGCAGTGTTTTCGAAGTTGGACCTTCGCTCGGGGTACCATCAGGTGAAGGTGAAAGCAGCGGATGTGCCGAAGACTGCATTCAGGACCAGGTATGGGCATTATGAGTTCTTGGTGATGCCCTTCGGTGTCACGAATGCTCCAGCAGTATTTATGAGCCTGATGAACAGAGTCTTCTCCCAGTTCCTTGACAGATTCGTGGTGGTCTTCATAGACGATATCTTAGTGTATTCGCGGAATCGAGAAGAACATGCGGAGCATCTGAGAACAGTCTTGCAGACTCTAAGGGAGAACAAGCTCTATGGGAAGCTCAGCAAGTGTGAGTTCTGGTTTGATCGAGTTCCATTCTTGGGACATATTATCTCGGGCGAGGGAGTCTCAGTTGATCTGTCCAAGATTACTGCAGTGAAGGATTGGCCAGTGCCAAAGTCAGTTTCTGAAGTGAGGAGTTTTCTCGGGCTAGCAGGGTATTACAGGAAGTTTGTACAGGATTTCTCGAAGATTGCTGGGCCGTTGACTAAGCTGACAGGGACGGATCAGAGGTTTGTATGGAATGAGGACTGCAGTGAAGCTTTCACCGAGTTGAAGAACAGGTTGACTTCAGCACTCGTGTTAACTATACCAGATGGTTTGGGTGGCTTCGTTATTCACTGCGATGCTTCAGGCAGAGGTCTAGGTGCAGTGCTGATGCAGAAGGGTCGGGTGGTTGCTTATGCATCCAGGCTGTTGAGGCCGCACGAGAAGAACTACCCTACTCACGACTTGGAGTTGGCTGCAGTGATCTACGCTCTGAAGTTGTGGAGACATTACTTGCTGGGAGACCGAGTGGAAATTTTTACTGACCACAAGAGTCTCAAGTACGTCTTCACTCAGAAAGAGCTGAATATGAGGCAGAGGCGCTGGTTAGAATTGATGGCTGACTACGACATCAACTTGCAGTATCACCCTGGTAAGGTGAATATGGTTCCAGATGCATTGAGCAGGAGACCAGCCGTCATGTGTTTGACTCAACAGAAGGAACTTATCGAGCAGATGAGGAGATTAGACCTGAATGTGATTTTGCCAGGCACCGATCGCAGTTGCATGATGCTTCAGTTGCAGTCATCTTTGGTAGAACAGATCAAGGAAGCTCAGGCAGGTGATGCGCAGTTGCAGAAGTTCAGGGCAGAAGTTGAAGCAGGTTTGAGGGCCGATATGACCATTCACTCCGATGGATCACTTCGCTTTGGGGCTAGGCTGTGTGTCCCAAAGGGTGAAGTCAGGCAGAAACTACTCGAGGAGGCCCACCAGTCAGCTTATTCTATTCATCCCGGTGGTACCAAGATGTATCGGGATTTGAAGCTCCATTTCTGGTGGCATGGCATGAAGAGGGCAGTGGCCAGATTTGTGTCTCAGTGCTTGATCTGCCAGCAGGTGAAGGCAGAACATCAGAGAACTACCGGGTTGCTCCAGCCTCTTCCCATTCCGGAGTGGAAGTGGGAGCACATCACTATGGATTTTGTGACCGCCTTGCCACGGAGTCCCAAGGGTCACAATGCCATTTGGGTGATTGTCGACAGACTGACGAAGAGCGATCATTTCATCCCCTTCAGAGTTGGTCAGTCTACTGAGACTCTAGCAGAGAGGTACATGCAGGAGATTGTCAGACTCCATGGGGTTCCAATCAGCATCGTATCCGACAGGGATACCCGGTTCCGATCTCAGTTTTGGGAAAGCCTGCAAAACAGTCTTGGGAGCAAGCTGAAGTACAGTACAGCTTTCCATCCTCAGACAGATGGACAGTCAGAGAGGACCATTCAGACCTTGGAGGATATGTTGAGGTCGTGCGTGCTTCAGTTCGGAGGATCTTGGGAGGATCACCTACACTTAGTCGAGTTCTCGTACAACAACAGCTATCAAGCCAGTCTTAAAGCTGCACCGTACGAGGCATTGTATGGTCGGAAGTGTAGATCGCCAGTGTGCTGGGACGACATTGGTGAGAGGAAGTTATTGGGGCCAGATTTGATTATCAAGACGGTCGACGCAGTGGCTCAGATTAGAAAGCACCTTGTAGCAGCTCAGGACAGACAGAAGAAGTGGGCAGACATTCACAGGAGGCCATTGGAATTTGAGGTGGGAGACCATGTGTTCCTCAAGGTATCGCCGTGGAGAGGCGTTATCCGGTTTGGAGGTGGAGGCAAGCTAAGCTCCAGATTCATCGGGCCCTTCGACATTGTAGAGCGAGTAGGCAAGGTGGCTTATCGACTCGCGCTGCCGCCAGCCCTATCTGGAGTGCATGATGTCTTTCATGTCTCCCAGCTCAGGAGGTACATCAGGGATGAGAGTCATGTGATTGACTACTCGGAGTTGTCGGTACAGCCAGATTTGTCTTGTGAGATTCCGCCGGTCACTATCTTGGACAGACGAGAGAAGGTGTTGAAGAACAAAGTTATCAAGCTGGTTCGGGTTGCATGGAATCCTCACTCGCCGGGTGAGTTGACTTGGGAGTTGGAAGAAGAGATTCAGAAAAAGTTCCCGCATTTATTTCTGTAGTCTTGTTGTTCTTTCTTTTCTTTTGGGGGGTTACCCTATGTACTACAAGTCTGAATTTCGAGGACGAAATTCTGCTTGTTAGGTGGGTAGGATTTGTAACTCCTATTTCCCCGTATTTGTATTTTGTACTGTTTTGTGCCTCATTGTACTCTCTCGTCTATTTTTGATATCATGTAATTTCTTCTGATTGAATGGAATTATTATTCTGGTCTCAACTCGAATTTGTGGGTTCTTTTGTCAAATTCAATTGTGTGCCATCTTGCACCGTTCTTCATGAGAAATAGACTGATTATTCTCATTTATCTTTCTAATCCCCATTATTGTGCTCCTTGACCATTTCTTCTGTTGGGCCCTTTTTGAATCGGATCCCCTAAACTCTCAAACCCGCAAACCCGCTAACCTAGTATATAAAACCCTACCCTAACCCTAATTACCTCTCTACTGTTTAACCCTAAATCCCTACCGCCGCTAATCACCCCGTTCCCTTCTCCGTATCCTTCGCATCGCCTTTAACCCACTCTGATCCGCCTCGTCTCCCTCCCGTCTTCACACCACCACCAGACCACCGCCATCGTCCTCCGTCTTCGCCATCAAACCCAACACTCCGAACCCCCTGTCTCCCTCAACCTTCGAACGCCTCGCCACCTCGACCCCCCCATCGCCTCGTCAACCCCCTCAGCACCACCACCTCCACAAACTCCATCGACGTCGCTCCGTCGCTACCGCAGTCGCCGCCAACGGAGCACCACGCCATTACCTCTCTCCCTCGCGCTCTACTCAGTCGAACGAAGAACGAAGAAGAAGATCGAACGAAGAAGAAGGAGGAAAAGGGCGGGAGCGAATCACCGCCGTCAGATCGCATCAAGATTCGCGCCGTGATCGCCGTTCCGTGTTTCGCCACAGCAGATCCTGGACCCGTGTTCGCTGTTCTGGGATTGGATCCGGTGCACAGGAGAGATCTGATTGGATCGTTCTGCTGTTCCGTGTTCTACCCGCAGCCGATCTCACTTGCTGTTTTGCTGTTCGGGCCGATCCTGTGTGCGGGGAAAACGCGATCTCCGATCAATTTTTGCACGCGCTTTTCGAGGACATCTTCGGGGATTTCTCTTCTTAAATTGCTTCAACAAGCGGAGTTTATAATCGTCGATTAAGGCAAGTATTCATCTTGTACATTTTATTGCTCTAGTACAAGTTTTCTTGAAAATACCACATATAGTTAGATTGTGACTCCCTTTGAAATATCATTGTAAATCAATTTTGAACCTTCAAACCCACGAATCTAAGAGTCACAAAACTTCCTCGTATTAAATAATAATCAATTGGACTCTTTTACCCCCCTTGAACACATGAATCACATGGACATATGAATTAAGGAGCCCTAAATTTTGTAGATACATATATATTTAGTATTTTGACGAATTTGCAACTATTATGACTTGAGAAATATTTATTAGTTGCTGTTTTGATCTCCATGATTATGTATTTATGCTACTTAACAACTTAGACACCAAATTACATATTTCCATGAAACCTACATTAGTAAATAAATTCTGAGTGTTGCTGTCTGAATATTCTTTTGCGGTTTCGACCCTTTTATCATTGGAATTTGGGCCCGAGCCCTGAATATAAAATGTAGATCTGGATGTGTAGATATCGATAGACTCCAAGTTGATCGAATTTGGAGCTACGGTCTAGGAGTTATGGCAGTTATACTGCAGCTGTGTCAGTAGACGCAGTTTTGCAAAACTGCTGTAATTATTTACTTTGCGAATTATTTTAGCTGTGTAAACAGCGAGAGTTTGACCCCAAATTTTATATGTAGCTGCTGGACACTATATAGGACATCCCCAATTTTTCCTAGAATTAAATTACAACATTTTACATATGTATGCTTGCTTGATAAGAGTTAATAAATGAAATAAGCCGGGGTTATGGGAAGGACTATAGAATGGACAATATAGATAAGTGTACTCGGAAGGGGGCCCGTGTTTCCCAATACTTGGTTCATGAACTTGTTGTATCTTGTTCGCTTCATGGAGTCGGTTACTCGGCTCATGAACTTGTTTGATTCTTGAACCCATTGTGTGGTTCTTGAACTTGCTTCGTGAACTTGTTATTTATTTCCGATTCATGAACCATGGCTTGCTTGATACTTGATACCTGAGTACGCCACCCTATAAAATCCATTACTAGGTCTAAACGAAATTGTTTTGACTGTAGCAACCATGTAGTAAAAGAATGGATGCATGTCGTGCTACCTAGATAGTAATCACCACTAGACTTGAACTTGATAACTTGAGACTAGATAACTTGATAACTTGAGACTAGATGACTTGACAACTTGACATTTGAGACCTGACATTCAAAATAACATATGACACTAGACTTGAGATTTGTCGTTTGACCTTAAATACCCTCAGAGGTGTACCTGACATGTGTTCCATAACTAGCAGTTGTTATCCAACCTAGTTATTAAGATTTTCCCTCTTGCTAGTTAGCCTTTGAATTTGCCTACTACTTCTTGTAACTCTGTTTATTCTTGATTCCAACTCTTGTCTTTTCCTTACTTGTACTTGCTTTCACTATTTGTGGCCCTAGCTTGCACTAAGGGCATTTTCTCTTGTTTCCCCTTTGTTTCCCTGTTTATGTTTACTAAACAGACTTTGGAGACGAGCTGCCTGCGGGAATTGCTGAGCAAAGGTTCTAGTTTTCAAGTGGAGAAGAACTTGACTAGAATATTTAAATTCTTGCATTATTTGTTTATTTTGGATTATTATTTCTTGAGATTTGAGAACTTGTAACGGGCTGATGTTCCCGAGTTTACTTTGATTCAGACTTGAAACTACTTGGATGTTTTATCATATTTCAGTTATTTCTGTTGCTAATAAAGTATTCATGCATGCTTGGTTTTATATATCTCTCTTGTTATATACTTGTTGTGATGCTGAGTCGATCTTACAGCTTATGAATGATGTTAAGATCATTCGCTGGGCTTCGTCATGCACTCGTATTTCCGTATTTTGGGAAGCGGGGCGTGACATTACTCTTCGGTAACTAACTAGATCGTCGGAGGGCCTGCCACAGGGACCAACCCCGGTGTTCCTAGGCAGTGTGCAGGTACACGAGCCGAACCTCTGGATCCGATCCGAACCACCGTCACCTGCCTCTCTCCTACTACTCCCGAGCCGACTCCCCATCCGAGGGTCGAGCGTATAAGAAAATCGGGTAATGGTTCTTGGCAGTTAAAAGCAAGTCTAGGTAGCGCGTAATCGGTGTAAGCGGGTCTAGGCGGGCTAGACCCGCTCAATTATTATAAAAAAAAGGGACCTGACTTATTCCAACCCAACCTGCTCTATACACTCAAACCCCTAAAACTTCTCTTTCTCCTCTAAATCCCCCATAAAAAAAACCCCAAATCAATTCTATAATCTAAATTCCTAATTCCTCTTCTCTAAAGCCGCAAAATTACCTCCTCTGCCTCCCTCCTCGCAGTCGGAGGCTCGCAGCTCGTAACGCGCTTTAATTTCGACCTCCTCGGTCTCCCTTCTCCTTCGCCTCCTCCTTGCAGTCGTCAACACAACCTCCTCTGCCTTCCTCCTAGTAGTCACAGCTCTCACTCACTCTATCACTCATTCGTCAAAATCTCCTCCTCCACCTTCCTCCTTGCAGTCGCAGCTTGCTTCAACCTCAACCGACGTCAACACAACCTCTCTCTCCTCTCTTTAGCTTCAAAGTCAAGTCGTCAACACAACAACACACTGCCTCTCGCCTTGCTTCACCTCCGACGTCAACACTACATCCTCCTCTTCTCTCTTAAACTTCTCCTGACGCAACCTTCTCCCATCCCCCGACTCAACCTCCCGCTTCTCCACACTGTTTGCTCCTCGGACTGGAACAACAGAACATGTAATCTCCACTACTGATCTTCATCATAGATTAATACTAATCTAATATATGAGTATAAGACTATACAAAAAAACCAAAAAGACTAATAATAATACACCGATTCGATTTTGTAAAGCTCATCCTGCAATTGCAAGGAGAAATATCAAGAGCAAGAATTGGTGACAACAAAACAAAACAAAATGATAAAATATATAAATAAAATATATGCATAAATAAATATATAATATATAAATAAAACTGCTTAGTGCCTAGCCACTTAAGCCCTGCTTACAAGGCCTAGGCGCTAGGCACCCATCGGTCGCCCGATTACTGCTTGGCGACTTTTAGAACATTGGTTACACGTACGAAATGCGGGTTGAGTAGGTTGAGAACCCAGTACCTAAACCAGTATTTATCCTATAAATACTGGCTTGTGATAGTAGTCTAGGTATTTCAATTTTGATACCTAGGGTAAATATCTCAAGCACCTTAGTCTAGGATATTAACCCTAATCTCTATTGTTATAATCTCTCATAATCTCTAACAATCTTGAGATATTTAGTCTATTTTAAATTGTGAGATTTAAAAAGAGAGAGATCAACTGATCTTGAGATTGCACCTCCCGTCATTGTCATCGTCGATCAAGTTCAACGTCGTCAGTCGCCGCCATCTGTTCCTGTGCATCGCCATTGTTGTTCGTCGCGCCGTCGTCGTTCACAAGTGGTGAAGGGAAAGACCCACGACTAAACCCATCGATGATCTCCTTCCTCTTGCTTTGTTGGATCTTGAGAGTCAGATCCAACCAAGTTGAATCCGACCTGCAAATCATCTTCCTCCTTGGTTTGATTTGTTCTTTGGTGTGTGATTGGCCTCATCGAATCCCGCTAGTGTTGCTGTGTGCTGCTGTGTGCGGATCCCCTGGTGTCAGATCCAAACCCGCAACCTGAATCCACTCATTTGATCATCAAGTCCGATCCCGTTGAATGAATACTGGTGAGTATAAACTGAATCCTGGTGGTCTAGATGCTGAGTTTCTATTTGATTGCTGACGTGGTCGGAGAGCTTCGTCGAGTCGCGGTGGGGAAGGCGGAGGTCGTCGTCGAAGCCGCCACCGTTGCTGTGCCTAGCCCCAGGTTGCTGGTGCCTCTCCCGCCACCTTCTCTTCCATAGATCTTCATATGAGATCAAATCAGGGAAGAGAAGACCCAATCAAGATCTGATCTGAATTATTCCATTGGGTAGAAATTGCTGTTTGGTGTTCGGGTGGTTGGAGCAGATCCAGATTCAGATCCAGTCCAACAGCTGCTCTGTTGGTTGGAGATTGTTGTTTGGTGTTTGGACTGTTGGGACCAGATCCAGATTCAGCCAAAAGGAATCAGATCTAGATCTAACCAATGGAGGCAATCCATTGGGTATTGTTTTGTATTCCGTGTTTGGGGAGAAGATAGGATCTTCTGCAGTGTACTTTCAATTTGGATCTAAATTAAAGATAAGTTCTCCACCAAATTTAAATTGTTATTTAATTATTTGTTTGAATTTGTTGCTAAGTGCTAAAGTTCAAAGCCGTATTAAGCATTGTTTAACTAAATACAAATTCTGAATAACTGCTTTGGCTATGTGCTATGGATCAAATATTTATTTTGATAAATTATAGGCTTTGGCTATAAAATTGTAACCCCTGTTTTCCGTTTTCTGTATTTTGGGTGTATTATCTTTTTCCGTGTATTATCTGTGTTTGGGTTCTTTATAAAAATTTTCGTTTTCTTAAATTCATTTATTTCAAAAATATTTTGTGTCTCCTGTTAAAATCTATTCTTTTCATTAATTGTATTTATTGTTATTTTCAAACAATTCTTTTATTATAATACAAATCCTATTATTTGTGTTATTATTATTATTATCAGTATTATTATTATAATTATAATAATAATAATAATTATTATTATTATTATTATTATTATTATTATTATTTTGAAGTACAAAATATATTTATCATAAACCTACTTTTATTGGTTATTTTAATTTTCTTATTAGATCTTTAATACCCTTTAACCCAAACCCTATTGGATACCCTATAACCCCTAATACCCTGTTTTAAACTCAATACCCATTAAGCCTAACCCTACCCGTTACTCCCCTTTCAGCCAAAACCCTATATACAACCCCATACCCTGTTTACATCCCATATTACCCAAACCCGTTATATAACCCTAATATACCTTGCACCCACCTCCTATATATTCACCTTGTTGCACCCCCCGACTTCTCATCTTCTGTGAACCCATCTTCAGCGCCCTCTTGTCTCTCCCTCTACGTCCATCCCCTCCTTTCTCCTCCTCCCGGCGCTTCGTCAGCTAGTGCAGTGCGCCTCCTACCCTATGCTCCGCTATGTGCCTCCTCCATCGCGACCTGCCGGCGATCCTCCCCCTGGTCCCCTCCTCTGCCCTCAGTCAGTCGTGACCCCCCCTGTCGCACTGTCGTCAACATGCGCCCTCCTCCTACAGTAACCAATGCCTCCACAACGACCTCCCGATGCTCCCCTGTGCTGTCACCCTCCTGAAAACAGCCATTGCCTCCCTATACGCTGTGCCCCTCCACGGCGCTGCCCACTATCGTAGCACGGATCGTCAACAGCCACCATCGCCCCCCTGGGCGTCGTCACCCCCACCGCAGTGCACACATTTCCCCTGGCAGTTCTTCTTGTGTGTTTGCTATTTATATGAGTTTTGATCAACTTCGATTACGGGCCGTCCATTTGATCCAATTTTTGATCATCACGGTCATGATGATCTTTGATCGCAGCCGTCCGTTTGATTTGATCTTGATCATCATGATCATCATGATCATCAGCTAGTTGATTCTTGGCCTGTCCCATCTCTCTTAATCATCGCGATCATGATGATCATCAATTTCCTTTGATCACAGCCGTTTGATCGATCAATCTTGATCATCATCATCATATTCATCATCAGGGAGATCTGGCCGTCCGATCCGATCCGATCATCTTGATCTTGATCTTTGATCTCAGCCGTCCGACTATGTTCATGATTTCGATCGTCTTCATCTTGTTAGCGATCGGTTGTTCCTTGTGTTCGTGATCTTGCTCTTGATCGTCCATTCCTTGGTATTGTGTTCATGCCCGGGAATCCATTCCTATTATTCTCGCTCTTTGCATCTTTTCGTCTTCGTCTCTTAGGCAAGTAACTTGTATTCTTTTCTTTGTGTAATACAAGTACTAAATACCGCCTGTAGTGTAGTTGGGATCTAGAGACAATTTATTTGTGAATCCTCTGTTATATATTGTCTCTATTGTATTGATTCGACCAGTGTTGCCTCACGACATACATGACATGAAACAACTAGGGATGACCACTTTTTGGATGTATATATGCATGCTATTTTGTGATATCGTGTGCTTGATGTGTTATTCTTGCTATACTTGTCGTGGACTTGCAAAATACCCTATACCATGTTGCTTGGACATCTAGTACACCCTATTTCATGTTTGGTTATGATTTGGATGAGTTTCATATGATATATATTGATTTGTGCATGAAGGATTTTTATGTTTTTGTCAGGTTTCCCGTTTTAAAAAGTATTTTACACGCTATTAAGGTCAGTATATTAAAATTATTTATGAACATGAATTGTAGAGAATTATGTCCATTTTCCAACCCTTCTGACTGATCACAGTTTCGTTTTACGAGTTGTGAGTTATGTCTATTTTACTATAGAGGTGTAGAGAGATTTCCAGATTTTGTTTTTTATGAATTCTGAAGAGTAATCTATTTTTATTGTGATGTTGAAAGTATTATTTTGATCCAATATTTTGCACAATATAACTAGACTTGATTAGGATTAATCCTGAATTTTTGTGGATTTATTTGATGAGTTTTACAAATCGTTCTATGTTTCCAAACAATTACTAAACATGCATAATTTTCATACTATTCAGTAAAGAATCTGATTTTCGACCTAATTCTACTTGTTTTTTGTAAAATATTTGTGAATATGAAAGTTATCCCACTGTATCTATTTTCCAACCCTTTTAACAGATTTGGATTTCGATTTATATTTTGTGAGATATTGCTGTTTTCGTACTGCAGTGTTTATTACAAAATTACTGCATCTTGATGTTTTTTTATTTTTGTTAACTAAACTATTTATATTGAAAAATTATGAAACTTTTATATTTTGATGCTACACATATAGGGGAATACCCCAGATTTTTCGTAGATTTAATTAATGAGTTTTCATGCTGTTTTCCTGACTGTGAATACAAAATACTGATTTCTGACTGAACACGTTTTCTGGATTCATATCTGTTTTGAGACTTGATTTTGTAAAATACTATATGACTTATATATGTTTGCTGGATTCGGATGGAAGTCTATTTTCTAGATTCTTTGAAAGATCCAGGTTTGCACTTTTGTAGCAACGCGAATCCCAGTTTTAGCGCAGTACTGTTTTGCTGTCCTGAACTAGAATTTTCGTTGCACTGCTCTTTTATGAGTTGTCCATCATCTGTATATGCCTGCCTTTCACCTTGAACCTGTTACGTATTTATGCTATGTTATTCTTACTCTGTTTCTGACACATACATGCCTGTCTGATAATAATAATAAATGACCAAGCCGGGGTTAAGGAAAAGATCTAGTAGTGGAAAATTATAGAAATGTGTACTCGAAGGAGGACCAATAGGTTTTTGACCGTCTGATTACTGTTATACTGATTACTTGACTGCACAGTTCCCTATAGGAAGGTGTACTCGGAGGAGGACCAATAGGTTCTGACTGTCTAATTACTATTACTGATTACCTGACTGCACACTTCTCTATAGGAAGGTGTACTCGGAGGAGGACCAATAGGTTCTTACTGTCTGATTACTATTTGATTATTGATACCTAACTGCACCGTCCTATATGATCCCCTAAAAAATCTAAAACGTAATTTGTTTGAATGTAGCAACCATGTGATAAAAACCTGGAGCGCATGAAGTGCTACCTAGTTAGTAATAAACACAAGACTGTAAGAACTGACATATGTTACACAGTTACCTCCTATCATCTGACTGTTATCTGTTACTGTCTAACTGTTACGTGATACTGTTATCCATATACCGTCTGTGTACTGTTGACACTTGACACATCTTATCTGTATCTGTTAGTATACCATGCTACTTGATTTGTTTTTCTGATTCATGTTAGACATTATATTTCTGTTAATATGCCTATTCTATGCTATGCTTGTTTCCGCTGTTACTTTATATTTTTTTTATTTCCCTGTACTTGTATCCTGCACTACAAGCGACCCGTAACTTGTATTGATGGAAGTTTGTTTTCTTTTTTCTCTTCCTGCAATTTATTTAATTGCAGACCGGATGATCAGCTGGCAGATGGAGTTGGTGTTATGAGATATTAGTGCTGGAGTTTTTATTATTATTTCTGTTGCTTATTTGAATAATTGTATTTGATACTTGTATTTATTTTGTATTTGGGCAATGTGATCCAAGATTTTGACTTGTCCAGACTTGATTTATTTGAGATTATTATATTTTAGTTTCAAGTAAATTTCTATTGGTATATTTGATTTGATTATGCATACTTGGTTGACTTTTCTTGCTTTCGACTCTGATTATTTTTGTGAAATATTGTAAAGATTCTGAACAGCTTATGAATGATAAAAATCATTCGCTGGGCTTAGTCACGTATCCGTATTCCGTATTCTTTTTTGGGGAAGTGGGACATGCCAAAAATTGAATCTCCAATCAAATTGTTATGAATTAGATAGTACTAATAATTTGTTTAATTGGCTAATCTTTAACAATTTGATGAATATAGGAACTTCAAAGTTACTTACAAATTGTCTGTATTGGAGATAATGGATTTGCATCATGGTATGATAAGTCTGCACTATGCAGGCTTCTCCATCGAATTTGAAAAACACTTCTAACTTGAAGTGTCGGTATGATCTACTCTAATCTTTCTTAATATTTTCATGTGATGAATGTATTAACGTTTTGTGCATTTGATCACATGATTTAGATCATAGTTATTCTCGCTTTGAAAACTAGCATGTATAAGGTTGTTAAGTGCGTTATCATACTATGTGTATAGATATTTTGATAAATCCATTGTTTGCAGTTTGTGTGAGATTATATATTTGCTTCTCTAATAATCAAAAAAAATTGTATAAGATGTATAACAAATGTCTATAACTTAGGAGAGAGCAACTCTTAATGTACAATATGACTGTATTAGTTACGTTGTGTTTTTTCTCGTTCATTTTACTGTGTATGCAAAGTTGAATTATAACATATTAGTCATTATCTCATTTAGCATTATGAAAATGATGAAGAAAGAATAAAGGAAATAACTCTTCGCTTAATGTGTTTGAGCAAGTGGACATTGTTAGAATCACTAGTGAAAGCATATAGTTTTGTTAAATTCGGAAGAATAATTTTGTATTAACTCTTATAATGTGCATATATTTTCAATCACATGTATAAGTTGAGTTTAATAAATGAGACAAGTAATAATAATAGTTCTAATTGTGTATAGTCCTTGAACATAGCATAATTGGGTAGGATATGAGAACTATATATTAAATTGTTAATTTTTGTTAAAACTTACAGCGCTGCTAAATGACACTTCATTAAGTTATGACAAATGTGAAGATTAAACTCAGAATATGATCACTAGAAAATCATTTTATATGGTGTCTAGGAGTACATTATGATATTTGTGATCTCAGTAGCTTTGTTACTAGATGAGATAATTGTTGGTCAGAAGTATTTAATCGCTTTTGTAGATGATTAGTACAAGTTTATCATATATATGAAGAATGAAGCACTTGTTATTCTTAATGAATTAAAAAAAGATAGTTAAATGCTAAAAACCAAGGGTTCAAATTTGATAGAGATAGTGAATATGTTTCAATGATTTTAGAGAAGTTTACATATGGCATAATCTCTACTACACTCTACTTACAACAGTCAAACGGTACTGATAAAAGTTAGAATCAAATACTTAGTGAAATGTTGAATTCTATAATAATGACCGTTATTTGTCTTGTGTAATTATGAGTGATGTTGTATTGTTAATCATATCTCTAATGTGTTACTACACTCTGAATTGAATACACCTTGTAGATCATGGCCTGAAAACACAAATAATTTTGTTAAAGTGAAAATTTGTGTTGTGATACATTTGTTAGAGTACATGACCCTAGAAAGTCTAAAGTAGGACTTACAACAAATATTTGTGTGTTTAGAAAATACAGAATGTAGTTCTGTGGACAGATGTTAGATCTATCTAATTTGTGTTAGAAGAATCTATACTTGCAAAGTTCTTTAAGGATGTGTTCATAAAAAATAACTGTATAAAATGATCTAGTTCTACAGACACGGTCATTGATTCACAGTTGGAATCAAGAACCAGCGTTACTTACACTTAAAACTTCAATGGAAAATGAGCTAAGAAGAGCCTTTAGTAGACAATGAGATAGCTTTGTGTCATACAATAATACTTTAAATTAGTTGATATGTCGAAATGGGCTAAAACTATAGTAAGTAAGTGGGGTTTTGTAGAAGAAACTTAATTTTGATTGTTCAGAAGCAATTTTAATGCATTTTAGTAGCTAACGGATTGACTGAGAAAATGAGGTAAATTTATTTGAAGTCTATTCACATATTTATCATATTGCTACAATAAGTATTCTTCTTACCCTTACATCTACTCAAAATTTTGCTATTCATAAATGCTATTTAAACTGTTTTTTACTAAAAGTTTTGTACTTGAAGTTTTGTACTGAACAGTTTTGAACTAATATGTTTAGTGAACAAGATTTACAATTTAGTAAAATCATTATATGTTCTTAAAACAAGTATAGCCGACGAATAAATAATTTGACAAATTTCTTAAAGAGCCCAGTATATGAATCAAGTAATTCAGATCAGTGCCTTTAATTTTGTGGTGTGTCAAATATAATGGCTATTATTTACTTGTTCTGTTGACATGTTTGTTTTTGAAAGTGACATCTCTATTACAAATGAAGTTAAAATTGTGCTATCCAAAGAATTCAACATAAAAAACCTTGGAATTATGGACACCATAGGTATAAGGTTGGTTGGCAAGGGATAACCATTAGTCAAACTCGATAAATCAATAATGTGTTTCAAAAGTACGGATATAGTGATTGAAATTGTGTTTTGAAACACCTTATGATTATGATAAAAGGTTGACCCCTAATGATGGTGCAATTATGAGACATGTAGATCATTCTAAAAGAATTGAAAGTCTCATGTATACAAAAATCTGTACTAGAATAGACATAGTATTTGAGGTAGGTATGATCTGCAGATTCACTAATAATCTCATTCATATTTGAGTGCCTTAAGAGGCTAATGAGATACCTGAGTGGTACTCAAGAGTTTTCTATGTGCTACTCAAAGTTTAGTAAAAGGTCGGCAACTAGTGAATATGTATTCACACTAGGAGGAGCAGAAAATTATGGAGATTAAAAGGCAAACAAGCATTGCATTCTCATCCAAGAAATCAGAGCTCTATGTGTTATCCTCTGCAGGGGAAGAGGCTGAGTGGATTGAATGACTTGTTGCTAATCATCAATTGAGAAGTTTAACGTAAATTCTCTAATTCTGTTATGCGACTATCAAGCTATAATGCACTGTAGCTCATAACTCACTCTATAATAGTAAGAGGAGTATATTATGAAAGAAGGCTAGTTGAACTTTCTCATAAATAAAGTGCAATTGTAATAAAATATGACTAATGCTCTTGCTAAGAGATTTGAAAGTGATCTAATTATCAAAATTGTGGGGAAAATGGAGTTAAAAGCTATTGAGTCAAAGTTTTAACATCATAATTATTTTGAAATTTAGAATCAAATTGGAGCCATAGAGAAAAGTTCAAACTTAAGCATCAATTTTAGGCAGTTGATATGTTTTAGATAATTTTGATGATTCCACATAAATTCCAAGAATATATAATGTCATTCCAATTTTGATGGTATTATATATTTAGAGAATTTACTTAGAATAATCATATTATTCCAATATGAAACATGAAAACTTGTGGATGTGTTTTCGATGATTAAATTGTCTTTAAATATCATTTCAATTTTGATGATATGTCTTTTATGGATACATGTTTCATTCAAATTTTGATGATTCAGTGTTAAACCATGATTGAAATGACAGCTTTTTCATTTCAATATGAAACATAGTATGGTTCTTGTGTAGAAACTATAATAGTTCTTCTTCTTTATTTTGTTAAAGGAACTTGATTGTGATGCTTGCGTTACATTTTGCTAAGCTATCGTTGAATTGTACTAAGTTCTTTAGTGGAACTAGATACTTTATGAAATTCGCTAGAATTCTTAGAGATGTGTCTCTTGATATTCTTGTTTTCAATAAGCTAGTAAAGATGGAGGAGTTGAATCTGTGAACATAGATTTCAAAATAATGATTTACTCAAAATGGAGTAAATATAAAGTAGTGTACAAGGATAAAGTTTCAGTTTATTTCTTTCGAGAATAAATTAGTCACTTGCTTGGTAAAACTTTTGTTGGGTTTAAGAATTTTGTGTTTATTGAGCTTAAAATTCTTACTTTGTTCTTGAAGTTTATTTTCTTTGTTTGATTTTGAAACTGTGACAGATTACTCCAGTTGGTTTAGTCATTGTGAACTAGTCTGTTGTGATATGGTTTGAAAACTATTTAATTATTTTGGTTTAGTCTTTTTGAACTATTCAGATTTATAATCGATTTAGTCCTTATGAACTGTACATTGAGTGATGCATTTCTTTTATTTTAAGACTGCTATCAGCCATTCAGCTTCATGTTGAACTGATGAGATAATCTAGTACGTTTATATATTGAGAATATAGGAGGAGATTGTTGGATATATAGGTATATTCTCACTATAAGAATAATATTTTGTGTAATATTATTCTATGGGTAACACGTGTGTTGCACGTACTAATTGTATGGATATCGGAATGTGGGTTGAGTAGGTTGAGAACCCAGTACCCCTATAAATTCTGGTTTGTGATAGTAGTCTAGGTATTCCAATTTTGATACCTAGGGTAAATATCTCAAGCAGTTTAGTCTAGGATATTAACCCTAATCTCTATTGTTATAATCTCTCATAATCTCTATCATTTTTCACCACAAAATTTTCAGAAATGTTAAATTTCGGAAGACATACCAAACATAATAATATTTGGAGTTTAACAAGGGGAGAACGTGATATTCCCAAACTAAACAATCTAACTTGCATTCACCATTAGGATCCCGCAATATTCCCTCTTTTTTTAGACTTTCAACTGCTATAGAGGAGTTTCTCTCTCTAGAAAAGTCTAGAGAGAGAAACTAACCCCAAAAAAAAACCCCAAAAAACCCTAGATCTGGACGTTATTGGGAGCGGCAGCTAGCCCACGTTGCGAAATCGCCCTCGAGCCACCGGTAGGGTCGCGCTCCTTCCCATCCTCATCCCTAATCCCGCCCCTGCCTACTCCAGCAACGACAATCTCGTCCCAGATGGGGACGTCGAAGATGGTGCACGTCAGATCTCCGCGACGACGATCTCAGCCTTCGCGACCCCGCCGACTACATCGACGACGATCTCAGCGAAGGCATCGAGGTCAGATCTCCTCACCACTGTTTGATCAACCTCGGTGATGGGTGGCCTACGGCGGCTAGTCGGTGCCGGCATCGGGGATGGGTGGCTGCTAGTCACCGCTATTGATCCACCTTATTCTTGGGGCCGTCGTCCATCTGCACGGTGTCGCTGCTCCACCTGTTACCGATGCTTCACCGTCCCCTAGTCGGTACCGGCAATCCACCTTGTTCTTGGGGCCCGGATGTTCTTCGCTGTTGCTACCACGTCCACGCTCTCGGGGCCAATCACGGCGATCTGCGGCTTTGATTGGAATTTTGAAGGTTGGTAGTGCGTGCGAAGAAGCCAGGGTTTGCCTCTCTCTTGCTATGAAGAGAGAGTAAGTGCGGTAGTAGTGAGGTATTATTAGGGGGTTGGAGGAGTTGTCTAAGTTGAGTTTGAATCAGTGTGAAGAATGGGGTGTAGTACGGTTGTGGGGTTAGGGCCCGAAGACGGGGTCCCCCCCTGAGATGTGCTCACTCATTACTGCACAGGGTAGGGCTAGGGCCCACAGAAGGGCCCCCTCCATGAGGTGCACAGAGGGGAGATGTTTGTGCTTTTGGTCGGTAGTATGTGGGTCACACCCTGAACTCGACCTCCTTTAATTCACTGCCACAGACTTTGCAACAGCACCGCCACTATGCCCTCATCATTGACCCTGAAATCTACAATGTCCACCGCCCACAGGGGCGAGAGGTGAAGGTGACTCTTCAGATTGGTTGTGATTTGGTTCGGGTCTTACGTGAGAGAGAGTGAGTAAAAGAGTGAGAGAGTGATAGAGTGAAGATGTTGTTTCTCACTACTCTATGTAGGTGTCTGTTTGTGTCTTGGACTGTGTTCATGGTTAGGGTGAGTGAGAGTTTTGCTTAGTGAGAAATCGCTTGTGAGAGCTAAAGCGTGAGAGAGGTGAAGGTATCCTCTCCACGGCTCTACTTTGGTTGTGACTTCGACTGGGCAGAAAGTGAGTTTGTTGGAGAGGGTGTGGTAGAGGGGGAGAAGGTTGGGACCGGCGAATACCCAAATCCCGTGTGATTCGCTTCAGGTGGGTGTGCGCGTGCCGTGGAGGTGGTGCACGAAGCTTACATGACGTACATACAATTAGTCGGTACTCGCTATGTGACTGGGCCCAAGCTGGGGTCGTGGAGGTCGGGGACAAGCTGTAGCCGATTCATCCTAGTTGTAGTTTTTTTTTGGCCCACCCTTTAAGGGTGTTAGAGTGAGCCCTGATTGTATGTATTGGTTATATTGCTTCATGTTCTATTTTGTTGTCTGTAGGTTGTAATTTGTCCTAATACTCTGGATTTGTTTGGTTAATTCTCATTAATAAAACAAAGTGGCCTTATTCCACCTTTTCCTTCAAAAAAAAAAATAAAAAAAAAAATTATTCCCTCTTTTTTAGTGAAAAGTTGCAAAGTCACACCGTAGAATAGAAAATATAAATAGTATCACAAGTACAACACAACCCATAATTATTACAACATGAAGGCAGCTTCCCACATGTCAGGGGTAAATATTTGCAATAAACATAACTAGAACTAAAGAAAGAGGACGAAAATCCTCCACTCCGCATCAAGTGTCACTCCCTCTCACTGGAATCTGAACGTACTTCAAGCTTGGACCCTCACGAACCAGTGCATGACAGCATAAACAAGAATAGTATATGTATCCTGACAGAGAATACATCATTGAAATATAAATCATTGCGATCAAACAAATCCAGTAAGGCACTCTAAAATTTTCTTAGAGACTAATGCACAGCAAAAACTGTTACTCAAATTATATCTTCATTAAAAGAATTCAAGAAAAAAGTGTATTTGATAATTATTAATTAAAAAATGCCAAAGAACTTCAAAACTTCCTGTAAATCATCATGGGGAGGTGAATAGGGTGATTGTGTGGAAATTAAAATTTTAAATAAAATGCGTAAAGTAAAAAAATAGAGTAAGAGAGAGCAAACAGAGCAACAAGTAAGACACAACGATATAACGTGGTTCGACCCCCAGGTCTACTTCCACACCACCTACTTGTAACAATTCTCCACCACAAGCATTCTACTATACTTTAAACCCTTGTACAACTATTCTCAGAATTCAGGCCGAGATACCTATTACACCCGCAGGGCTTCTACAATAATTCCCGCAATACTCACCAAAGTGGAAACGAAAGAAAAACTCCCGAAATCTATAAAAGACCTTGACTGAAGAAAATAATAAAAATATCTCACACTCGGAGTCTTGATTGAATGAGTAGTTCAGAAGAGTTATGATAGCAAGGGATGAACAATACACTGTGAATTTGCCTCAATTTATAGAGTATGGAAATGTATCTTTCCGAAAATGAAAAGATAATTCCGAAATAGTCAGATCTGCACTTGGACGGTCGATCGCAATGATGGAGAGTTGACCGTTCATCTTTTAACTCGTAAGTCGAGGGATGACCGGTTGACTGACTCATCTTTTTCACAGAGATGAGCAGTCGACTGTTGTGATGGTCAACGGTCATTTCTTGCAGTCGACCGCTGTCGTGCAGATTCGATTTTTATTCAGCGATTTCACTTTATATTCTTCCCAGAACTAATTTATCATTCAATACTACTTTACATATATATTCCTCACATTAACAAAAATAAATCATTTGATTTGCTGGCTTTGAAGCACATGTTTCGTGAAAAGCACTCTTTCTTGATTTTCCAATCTTTTCTTATTCATGCCTCTTTTGTTCGTTTTTGAATCTTTTGAAACTTTTATATTGATTTTCCTTTTCATGTTTTTCCTACAAATCTTAACTGAAGATATTAGTTGTAAATGATACTTTTTGTACACACCAAACTTAGGTTAACAATCTCCCCCTTTTGGTGTGGACAAACATATCTTAGAATTTTTAAAAGTGTAGAACAAAGTATATTAGAAGAGGTTTAATTACTCCCCCTAAATCTAGTACTCTCCCTAAATTCATTCATGAAAGATTTTAATAAATGAGAGTACATAATATAACCCATATGTAATGATCAAAACTTGTTTGAAGAACATGCATGAGGAATAAGCAATTTTGGGGAATATTTTTTTTTAAAATCAAAGGAAAATCTACTTACGTGATACCGTTGATCGCGAAACTGTTTGATATACAGTGAGAGCTCTACATGGTATCATAGATTTGTGATTTTTCCAATACATACGAGAGATATAGATTAAAAGATTCAAAAACTTAAAATAAATTTCAAGTAAAATAATTTTCAAAATGCTTTAAAAACACAGATGAAAATTTTTAAGACTTATCCCCCCTTTTGGAACACACAAAAAAAAAACAAAGATACAACAGTCAGAAATCCAATGAAGACAGACAAGGGACTGGTCGACCGCACAGTCGACAGGTGAGAAATTGCATGTGACTGTGAAGAAAACAGAAGGCAGGACAATCGACCACATGATCGACTGAAGCAAAACAAACAGGGTGTGTGTTCGATTGTGCGAAAATAGAGAGGGGGCCGGTCGACTGTACACCTTTGCAGGATGATAGTCAACCGCACAGTTGACTGAAAAACATTTAACCCGAAAAACCAATTATGCTGAAATATCAATAACATTTAATTCACCTTTCAAAAAATAATAACGTTTTTCATCTAAAGGTTTGGTAAAAATATCTGCAAGTTGAGAATCAGTTGAAACATACTCAAGAATGACATCTCCCTTTTGAAAGTGATCTTTAATAAAGTGATATCGAATTTCTATATGTTTAGTATGGCTATATTGATCAGAATTCTTAGTCATGTGAACAGCGCTAGTATTATCGCATTTAATTGGAATGTGATCAATAATACCTGCGCACAACAGGATCCGGCAGCTATGTATTCGGCTTCGGCAGTAGACAATGTGACAGAATTTTGTTTCTTGGATGCCCATGACAATCTCCCAAGAAATGACATGTACCACTAGTGCTTTTTCTATCTGTCAAACTCCCGGCATAGTCGGCATCGGAATAGCCTACAAGAGAAAATTGTCTTTTTTTTGGGTACCAAAAACCAGTATTTGGTGTGCCTTTAAGATATCGAATGATACGCTTAACTGCAACCAAATGAGATTCTTTGGGACACCATTGGAAACGAGCACACAAACAAACACTAAACATAATATCTGGACGAGAAACAGTGATATAAAGCATGCTACCAATTATACCATGATAAGTAGAAATAACAATAGTTTTACCAAATTCATCTTTGGACAGTTTAGTAGTAGTTGCCACAGGAGTTTTGTATGTGTTTGCATTGTCAAGCCCAAACTTTTTGACGAGGTCTTTTGCATACTTGGATTGGTTTATGAAGATGTCGTCTTTTCATTTTTGTATTTGGAGCCCAAGAAAGTAGGTTAATTCACCCATCATACTCATTTCAAATTCATCCTACATTTGCTTAGAGAATTCCTTGCAAAGACTTTCATTAGTAGATCCAAATATATTATCATCAACATAAATTTGAACAATTAATATTTTTAGAAACATGTTTGATAAATAGTGTAGTGTCTACTTTTCCTTTAGAGAAACATATGTGAATTAGAAACGAGCTTAGTCATTCATACCAAGCACAGGGGGCTTGCTTCAAACCATATAAAGCTTTATCAAGAAGGAATACATGGTTTGGGTGTGTGGGGCCAGTGAACCCAGGTGGTTGTTCAATATAAACTTCTTCCTAAATGAAACCATTTAAAAAAGAACTTTTAACATCTATTTGAAAAAGTGTGAAATCTAGGTAAGAGACAAAAGCAAGTAAAATATGAATAACTTCAAGCCATGCAACATGTGCAAAAGTTTCATCAAAATTAACTCCTTGTTGTTTTATCCTTGTGCAACAAGACAGACCTTATTTCTAACAATAGTACCAGATTCGTCTAACTTGTTCTTAAACACCTATTTCATTCCAAGTACGGTTCTACCGTGGGGTTTAGGTACAAGTCTCCATACTTGATTCCTTTCAAATTGATTAAGTTCTTCTTCCATGGCAATGATCCAGTCATTGTCTTGCAAGGCCTCCTTAATGTTTTTGGGTTCAAGTATGGATACGAATGCGGAAAAACACATAAAATTTTGTGCTCGAGTTCGAGTAGTTACCCCTTTTGATATATCACTTCGGATAAGATTTGGTGGATAGCTAGACATGATTTTCCAAGAAGGGCGCTTGTCGATGGTGGAAGCTAGATTTTGTGCTTGTGGCGGAGGGTGATCATCTTCCATGGCATCAATTTGTTGTGTATGCATCTCACTTGGATTGATAAATGTGTTCTCATCTTGATGTGGTACGTTGTTTTGACATTCTATATTTGGTCCATTTTCAGTATGTACCTGTTTCTTTTCAATGCGAACACCTGTCTCATCATCATCAACAAAATCTAACATCTCTTTTGAGAAGGGATTAGTTTCATCAAATATAATATCAATAGATTCTTGAATTGTGCATCTTCTTTTATTAAATACACGATATGCCTTGCCACTTAGGGAATATCCTAAGAATATGCATTCGTCACTTTTACGGTCAAATCCCAAGTTATCTTGAGTATTTAAATGAACACTTTACACCCAAATACACGAAAATAACTCAAGTTAGGAATTTTTCCATAATATAGGTCAAAAGGCATTTTCTCAAGATATTTCCTAATGATTACTCAGTTAATGGTATAACACGCTGTATTGACAGCTTCGGCCTAAAACGACTTTGGTAAATCATTTTCACTAAGCATGGTGCGGGCCATTTCTTGAAGAGATCGATTTTTCTTTTCAACAACCCCATTTTGTTGGGGAGTGTGAGGACAAGCGAACTCATATTTTATTCCTTTTTTGTCACAAAATGATGTAAAGAGTTCGTTTTGAAATTCCCCACCATGATCACTACGAATAGTAACAATGATGAGGCTTTTCTCATGTTCTACTCTACGACATAATTTTTGAAAAACATATGATGTGTCATCCTTTTGTGACAAAAAGAAAACCAAAGTGAATCTGCTATAGTCATCTACAATTACAAAGGCATATCGTGCACCTCCATTACTACGTGTTCGTGATGGTCCAAACAGATCCATCTGCAAGAGTTCAAGCGGTCTAGAGGTTGATACCATTTTCTTGGGCTTGTGAGAACTTTTAGTTTGTTTACCAATCTGACAAGACTCATAGGGTTTATCTTTCTCAAATTTGATTTTGGGAATCCGCCTTACAAGCTCCTTGGTGATGAGTTTGTTGAGATTATCCATTGCCGTGTGTCCAAGTCGCCGATGCCATAACTAACCATCCTCATTTCTAGCAACAAAGCATCTCATATTGTCTTGTGCTAATTCATTGAAATTTATAACATATACATTATTACATTAGTTAGCGAGGAGTAAGCATGATTTATTGCTATCTAATACAGTGCATATATTTTTATCAAAAGTAATAGTATAATCTTTATCACATAACTAATTGACGCTAAGTAAATTGTATTTCAAACCTCTTGCCAATAGAACATCCTCAGTGGAGCATGAAGAACCAAAGTTTATTTTACCTTTACCGATGGTCTGACTAGTGTTATTATATCAAAAGATGATGTCCTTTCCCATTTCCCTTGATAGTGATGCAAAGTATTTATTGTCACTTGTAATATGGTTTGAGCATCCACTATCAAGGTACCACCGATTTTTAGTCTTGATACATTGATGTACCTTCATCAAGATTAGTAGGTATAATTTTGGGTACCCAAGTTTATATTAAACCTGCATTTACATTCTTTCTTACTCAAACAAAATTAGTATTCCTTTTCATTGAACAATTATAAGAAATATGCCCTAATTTATAGCAATAGTGACATGTGATATGATTATGCCTTGGATCATGCACACGTGCATAGTGTTGTGTTGATTTGTAATTATTTGTGACTATGCATATGTGTATGACATGATTGCTTAGACTTTTGATGTTGTATTGGCTCATCATAACCAAGTCCTCGATTATCATGATATGATCTTGAATTCTTTGTAATAAGATAACTGGGCCCTTCATATTTTTCAACAATTTTTTCGAGCTCAATTACTCTTTTACAAAGCCTTTTCCTAGTCTTCTCATCGTCTTTTGTGTTCAACCGAAGAGTGTCTAGGGTAGCATCAAGTATTCTATTTTGTTCGAGAGCTTTTAGCAATGCAAGATTCTTGTGATTCATTTGAAATTTGTTTATATTGTCTCAATTCACAACCTAATTTCTTTGCATAACCTTTTAACCCATTACACATGTCAACTAAATCATTATAGGTGGGTTCTTCGATTACCTCTTCTTGGGGTGGTGATTGCACCTCACCATGCCCAAAAGCCATGAATCCAAAGTTGTTGTGGTCTTGCTCTTCATCGCTGGAATCTGAATCTATCCATGTTGCCTTCAATGCCTTCGTTCTCAATCCTGAGTTGGGGTGATAGTGCTCCTTGTTTCTGTCCTGCGAGATGGGACAGTTTGTGCAAAAATGTCTAGACTTTTTGCATTTGTAGCATACGTCGTCTTTGTCCTTTTCTCTTTCTCCTTGAAACCTGCCATATTTTTTGTGTTTAAGGTACTTACGAAATTGCTTGGTCAACAATGCGATGTCTTCATCTGACTCTTCACGATCTGACATTGTTTTTGATGGTCGAGATTTTTCTGCTTCCAAAGCGATGGTCTTTTCTTCGGTTTTAAGCTCAATCCCGATTTTCTGCCGGTACCTCTTGGTTTCAGTCATCTTCATCTCATACGTCTTCAATTTTCCTTGGAAAGTGTCATAGTCAAAACCTTATTCTTCAAGTGTCTCCCTCATTGCGGCGACTTTTACGTCTCATTTAGACGTGAGACAACTTATGAGTTTTCTGACCTTTCGGTCATCATCCAACCCCTTACCTAAGCTCTCAAGCTCATGTGCGATAATGTCGAAGCGGGCAAGCATCTGATCTACGTTTTCTCCTGGCAACATATGAAAAACATCAAACTTATAAAAACATAAATTAATTTTTGCTTTTACTTTAGATGTGGTTCCCTCTTGCTGTTTCAGCATGTCGTTCCAAATTTCATACGCCGTATTGCAATTTCGTCCGTATCGCATTAATTCTTCATTGTTCAGTCCTGCATAAAGTGTTGTCATAGCTTTGGAGTTTGAGGTTTTTAGTGCTAGTTCAGATTTTTTGAAAGCCACCCTCTTTCCATTGCTGACAGGAATATTTGTTTTGTTTATGCATATGTTCCATACCTCTTCTCCAAGCATCTGTAAAAAGTGAAACATATGAACTTTCCAAACATCATAGCATTTTCCATCAAAGTTTGGTGAACGTGTTAGACTTGTCCCATTGGAGATAAATGGCTCCGACGAGTAAAAGTTTTCGGGAGGAGGGATTTCGGCCATTGGACATTTTGCTTAAGCTTTTAAACTCTTAGTAAGTACCTTGCTCTGATACCACTGTAAATCACCCTAGCGGGGTGAATAGGGTGATTGTGTGGAAATTAAAGTTTTAAATAAAATGCGTAAAGTAAAAAAGATAGAGTAAGAGAGAGAAAACAGAGCAACGAGTAAGACACGGCGATATAACGTGGTTCGACTCCCAGGTCTACGTCCACACCACCTACTAGTAGCAATTCTCCACCACAAGCGTTCCACTATACTTTAAACCCTTGTACAACGATTCTCAGAATTCAGTCCGAGAGACCTATTACACCCGCAGGGCTTCTACAACAAGTCCCGCAATACTCACCGAAGTGGAAAAGAAAGAAAAACTTTCCAGATCTAGAAAAGACCCTGACTAAATAAAATAATAAAAATCTCTCACACTCGGAGTATTGATTGAATGATTAGTGCAGAAGAGTTATGATAGCAAGGGATGAAATACACTGTGAATTGGCCTCAATTTATAAAGTATGGAAATGTATCTTTCCGAAAATAAAAAGATATTTCCAAAATAGCCAGATCTGCACTTGGACGGTCGACCGCAATGATGGACAATCGACCGTTCATCTTTTAACTCGTAAGTCGAGCGATGACCGGTCGACTGACTCATCTTTTCCACAGAGATGAGCAGTCGACTGTTGTGACGGTCGACTGTCATTTCGTGCGGTCGACCACTGTTGTGCAGGTTCGATTTTTATTCAGCGATTTCACTTTATATTCTTTCTAAAACTAATTTATCAATCAATACTACTTTACATATATATTCCTGACATTAACAGAAATTAAATCATTTGATTTGCTTGCTTTAAAGCACATGTTTTTTGAGAAGCACTTTTTCTTGATTTTTCAATCTTTTCTTATTCATGCCTCTTTTGTTTATTTTTAAATCTTTTGAATCTTTTATATTGATTTTCCTTTTCCTGTTTTTCCTGCAAATCTTAAGCGAAGATATTAGTTGTAAATAATACGTTTTGTGTACACCAAACTTAGGTCAACACTTCAAAGCAATGAGATACCAAACAACCATGTTAGAACTGGATTCAAATGAGGCAACAAATGTTTGTGTACTACTCTCAGAAGCATCCCTCTCAAACTTTCCAACCATATTATTGTTACAGGTATTTTATAATTCTAAAATTATGGAAGCCCAAAGTGTGGTGGCTCTGGTGCACCGTAATTCCAACTTTGGCTTTTAGTCAGCTTAGTGGAGAATGAAAGCAGAAGCAAACTATAATAATGATGAAGATGGAATCTATTCTTCGTGATTACTTGCACCAAATATTAGTTTAATAGACAACAATAAACAAACAGGTTGGTTTAAATGACACCATTAGTCAACAGCCCTTCCTGCAAACTTTAAGCAGCAAACTAACAATCACTTAATAAAAACTAATTAATACATTATAAAATAACTTTCTATGGTGTGCAGGTTGAGGGGCCATACATTCAATTACAAACTGCAAACAAACCGAAACAAAAACTATATCAACATCTAGTGTCCTAATTGGATAATTAAAACTGCGAAATGTATAGATATTAACTGCTACAAATATTTCCATCTAATCTGTGTAGGTAAGGAACTATATACCAAATACGTTACTCTAGTTTTTTTTTTGATGAAACGGATAGAGTCTAGAGACTCCAGCCATACGATATTATAAATAAGTAATAGAGTACAAGGGGGGTTTTACCAGAGGTAAAACGAAAAAGACAGCAAGACGAAAAGATACACCAATATTACATCCCAAACAATAACTAAGCGGAAAACGGAAAGCAAATATCAGCCGGAGAGAAACAACGGGTAGACGAGTCTTCCGAGGGGAGGACCAAAAGATGGGCTCCTCAAGGGCAGCACAACTCCGATCCTGGGCCAGGACCCAGCACAAATACGTTACTCTAGTTGACTGCCACAGTGAGATGGCTGGTATAATGTAAAAAAATATTACCAAACTTTGCATTGTCAGCTTAAATAAAGAGAACTAATGCTAATGTTTTACCTTGCAGTGAAAAGAACCAAATTTCGGAGAATTTTTCTGTATGTATTACAAAGAAATTATAGGCTTGCTTGGATAAATTATCATAATGTTGCTTTCAAGTGGTCATTAACATATCTTCTTTCTGCACTGTCACGACAAAAGAAAAAAATCATCTTTCTGATATTAAACATTAAAACCATGGAAAAGTCAGAAAGAAAAATAAAAAGGGAGGATAGAAATTATAGAGAGTGGGACTGGCTATGATGTCTCATTATCATTTTTGACCAGTAAATCAACCACTGATAATTAATATACTAATCCTACCTAGGAAAGGGGCTTAATTAGCTTCAAATGCTAAACACAACCATAACAAACAAAGAGATAGTTACAACCAGATGATATTTATGAATCTGATTATGAGTGTCGTCAATGCAATACAATTGAAGTAAAGATGCGTACCGAAAGGTCCAACAAAATATTTTTTACAAATATTCAGGGCCAGTAGCATGAATATTTTTTCTCTGTTTCAGCTCCCGTAAGGACCAAGTATGCTGATGTTTTTTTTTGATAATAAAGATGGAGTTTATAAACCTCCAGCCATACTAATGTGTATATATCATAACAAAAATAACAAGACTAGTCCAGCTGCATTACTAGATGTCTTACAACCAATGACATCCTGGTAATATACAAAACAGAGTATATAGTTATTACAGAACCAGAACTAAAACAAGTTCAAAAACAGAGAAAGAAAAAGAAAGAGAAGAAAATAGGATAACAGAATAACTAAATAACAGTAGAAATACTCCAGAACAACAGAATTCCAAGATGAAGTCGAATACCAGCAAGAAACCATCCTGAATTGAAAGTGTGCAAATGAATACCACCAAAAGCAATCAGACCCAAACAGCTCCAAGACAAAGAAAAGCATCACAGAGTTCCACAAAGCAGCAGGCTTTCAATCATCAATAACTATCATATCTGCAACAAGAAAAGAAACTAGAGAAAAATAAGAAAAAAGCAAATAAAAGCAAATAAAGATCAACTAGAACGATTCTGATGAATCAAAACTTGAACCACAGCTTGAAGCTTATTAAGTTTGAGATCATCTTTTCTGTTAACAGGAATAATGTTAGACCAATGATAGATAAAATATATAAGATCTTCAATAAAATTATCAATAGATTTGCATTTCTTAATCAAAATTCTATTATTAAGTTCACTCCAAATAATCCAAATCTTTGCTATCATAGCCAAATCCCATGAAAGTCTATAAACCTTCTTAACTCTTCTTTTTCTCCATGTACTCCACCAAGAGCTCATAGAACCAGGCTTAACATAACTTTCCAAGCCTGTTACAAATGTACCAAAAATGTTGACTAAAAGGGCAGTGAATAAAATATGACTAGCAGTTTCCATCGTGAGAATTACAAAATATACATAACTTACCATGAGCAAGATTATGTTTATTTAAATTCTCAACAGTAATAAATTATTATGAACCACTAACCAACCAAGAATCCCAGCTTACAACAAGTATGTTGATATTGTACCAGATATTGTACAATTTTATTGTCTATTCCAACCTTGGTTGTCTCAGGCTCCACGGAGAAACAATGAGTCACATATCGGAATATGTATTAGTTTAATCTTTACTTCTCTCCTATATAAAGGAGACATTGTAAGTTATAATCAATCAAATAAAGTATTCTTTTCTATCACTGAATCTAACATGGTATCAGAGCACTGATCCAAATCTTAGTTTTACAGCCATGAAAAAAGAATCTAGATCTTAAATCCAGATCATCACCTTCCTCGGCCTCCCACTGCCATTAGATACCGTCTTCTTCTTCTTCCAGCTACAACTTTGGACTACAACTTCATCATCCCAGATCCCAGCGACATCTCAATTTCCAACGTCATCCCAGATCCCGACAACATCCAAATTCCCAACGTCCATCCTAGCGTCCATCCCATCCGCCCATGGTCATCTTGACATCTACTGACGTCCATCTCGACGTCCATCCCAGCGTCCATCCCGTCCGCTCAGGGCTATCCCGACGTTGTACTCGTCCGCCTGCAGTGCCGTCCCAAACTACTACCACTCCTTCTCCTACTCCTACTACTCAAGCTTGCAACCGCCTCCCAAGATATCCGATCTTTGGCAGGTACACGGTCAACAACCGACATCTTCCCGCTGTGACTTCTTTAGAGTCGAGAGTCGACTACCTGAAGTCCACATTTCTTCAGTGTCAAGAGTTGACACAAAATCCCACACTGAAAATCTCACACTGTCGAGAGCTGACAACCAACTTCTTCCTACTGTGACTTCTTCAGAGTCGAGAGCCAACTCCTTCCTAAAATTCCACACTATCGAGAACTGACACTTAGTAGGAAAACTCATGCTGGTTAATCCACGATGAGTTTAAGAAGGGGTGTTAGATATGATATTACTCAGTTTAGTCCAACATTGGAATATGTATTAGTTTAATCATTGCTTCTCTCTTATATATAAGAGACATTGTAATCATTCATAATCAATCAATTAAAGTATTCTTTTCTATCTCTGAATCTAACATGGTATCAGAGCACTGATTCAAACCCTAGATTTGCAGCCATGAAAAAAAATCTGGATCTCCAATCCGGACCTCACCTTCCTCAGCCTCTTGCTCCCATCTAATCCCATCTTCTTC
This sequence comes from Hemerocallis citrina, assembly GCA_017893485.1. Lineage (NCBI taxonomy): Eukaryota > Viridiplantae > Streptophyta > Magnoliopsida > Asparagales > Asphodelaceae > Hemerocallis > Hemerocallis citrina. The sequence goes on from CM030362.1 coordinate 217,311,597, forward strand.
TTTCTCCTGCTACAACCCCTGACTACAATTTCATCATCCCAAATCCCGATGTCAACCCAAATCCCGAAAGCATCCTAAATTTTGACTTCTTCCTAGATCTCGATGCATCCCAATTCCAGCGTCCATCCCGGCGTCCATCCCGTCCACCCAGGGCCATCCCGACATCCTTCGACATCAATCTCCACGTCCATCCTAGCGTCTATCCCATCCACCTGCAGTGCCATCCAGATCTATTGCCATTCCTCCTCTTCCTACTACTCTCGCTTGCAACTACCTCATGAGAATTTCTGATATTTGGTAGGAACACGGTCAAGAGCCAACAGCCGACTTCTTCCTGCTGTGACTTCTTCAGAGTCGAGAGTCGACTTCCTAATGCCATCCCATATTTCTTCAGTGTCAAGATTCGACACAAAATTCCACACTAAAAATCTCACATTGTCGAGAGCCGATAGCTGACTTCTTCCCACTGTGACTTCTTCAGAGTCGAGTGCCAACTCCTTCCCAAAGTCCCACACTGTCAAGGCCGACACTTAGTAGGCAAACTCACGCCGGTTAATCCTCCGTGAGTTTGAGAGGTATTAGATATTATATTATGTTGGATATTATATTACTTAGTTTAGTCCTATATCGGAATATGTATTAGTTTAATATTTTCTTCTTTCCTATATATGAGACATTGTACTTAGTTAAAATAATCCAATAAATTATTCTTTTCTACCTCTGAATCTAACACATTATTAAAGTTTCACTATTGTAATTGGACTGAATGATATATATTTTAATCAGCTAAAAGTTCCAAAAGCCTTCTACAATGAACTCCAAGCTAATACCTTGTACTTCGGTGAGTTTCAATAGTTATGGTTGTGTAAAGTTCCAAACAAAGTACAACCTAACTCTTTGAAACACATTCAAGGAACTTCACATAACTCTGACAATCACATTCAGGGATTGTTGGGGAATTTCGGCGTTGTGGAGGGTTAGAGCGAAAGGCGATAACTGATCACAACGAAGAACCTAGACCACACCAAGCACAATGGCACCAAGATTTGTCCCGGTTTGGCGAACCTGATCCGAGGAAGAAATAGCTGAGATATTATTCAACTAGTGAAAATACAAGAGTTACAATACTCTCACCAAGAACCTATCTATCTCTGAAGTCTCATTAGAAGATACTATGGTGTGTAAAATGGAAAACTCTCAGATGAAGTACTACCTCTCATGGAGGCCATTACAATGATTTATAGAGATTTAGAAAAACCCTACATTGTAGTCTTGATCCTTCACCATCCGATATACTATGAAGAGAAAACCATGCAAGGAGAGTCGTACGATATTACTTGGAACACAAACTGGGCTCAATCAATTCCCAATGATCCAGCCCAATATTGTTGCAGCTGCTACTTGCGGTTGACTGCTCGAAAAAAGAAGAAGAAGAGGAAAAAGAGCAGTTGACTGCACTTGAAGTCAAGGAGCACCTGGGTGTTTGCAGTCGACTGCTATTTATAGCAGTCGATTGTTTTCGTATTCCCAACCTGAAACATCAATATGGAGGTGTCATCCTCCTCATGAGCACGACCTACTTTGAGGCATCCTCCACATATCGATGAAATTCGAACGTCGCGATCTCACTTCACTGGTTCTGGTGATGGCCAACTAGATGCTTCAGGAACACCGGGCTACAAAATACTTGGCCGAGTCTTCCTATTTCCACAAAGCTTGTAGAGGTTATGCTGAACACCCGTCATTTCCTTCATCACCTTATGATGACCTGCCCAAACTGGTAGAACTCCACCTAGAGCTATGTACATGTAGCTCTGTACTTCAAGGGTTTCTAATGATATTAGGCTCCGCTTCAACTATAACCCCTGTCTCCGTCTATACACAGTTTCTGTGTACTTCTGTATTTCAATTCTTATAAATTTTCTCCCGCTCTTAAATTCACTTTTTTTCTTCTTATGTTGGATTCTCTATTAAAGTCATTTCTAAACATCAATTGTATTTGTAGTTATTTTCAAACGATTATATATTTTAACACAATTTAATTCTCTCCTTATTATTATTTATAACCCAAACCAGGTCTATTATTATTAATTGATTATTTAATTGATTTGAAACTCATTCTTTAAAATATCACTTGATTTATTAATTTTGAACTAAAGCCTAATCCAATCTCTAATTTATTTAACTATTTATTTTGTAAAGCTCAAATCTCTAATTCATACAAAAAGTATTTCATTATTTCATAATTGAATGAAACTTAATCATATTTTATATTTTTATTAACATGCAAAGCCTAATCCTAGCCCACCCTATAAATTGTTTGATTATTTATTTTGTAAGCAACAATAAATTCCTAGTTTCTCTTATAGTTATTCATTTTAATTTCTAGCTCAATCTAATTTAATTGCTATTATGTTTTTCTCCTAACCTATTCTACAAATTTTATTTGTGAAGCCCAACTCAATTAATTTCATTATCTTATTTTCATGTGTAGCCCACACCCACAAGCCTACTTCAACCCAACAAACCATGACAAACTCCCAAACCCCTTCACCTCCTATAACTGCATAACTCCCCAAAAATTATAACCCATTATAACCTACTAAACAAATCATAACCGACCCCACTAACCCTAAATAATTAATTATCCCTATTAAACACCCCCATTATAATATTATTAACATATTGTTAAACCCCCCTGCATCTCTCTCTCTCCCCGATCTCTTTCTTTCTCCCTCCTTCTTCCTCCCTTGTTTAGACCCCGATGCCCAAACCCATCGAGCTCCCCATCCTCCTCTTTGGCTGCTCCGACCGCCAAGCCTCTTGCATCGTCAACTCAACACCTACGATGCCCTCGCCTGCTCCTCCCGCATCGTCACCGTACCACCCGCTACACCCTTCACCGTCGCCAACACCACCACTGTTCACCGCCACCCTCGCGACCGTTGCTGCTCCTTCTCCATCCACCTCTTTGCTACACCCTCACCGATCGACCAGCACCGCCAGCCCCGCCTTCTACTCCACCACCGCATACGACCCCACTGCCTCCCAAGCTCCACCATTGCTGCCACCCAACTCCACTCCACCGCCTTCGACTGCACCATACCACCATAGCCGCGACCGTCCGCCACCACAGCCACTCGAGCCACCACCGACTGCCGCTACTCCCTCGCAACGCCAGCACCTCCACTGTCGCCCCCATCGCCTTCACCCCTCCACTCACCGATAGCGTACAGCCCACCTCCACTCACCTCCGTTGTTGCTGCCGACCGCCACTTCGAACTCCCTTGCTGTTGTTTTTCTTGTCGCCAAACCAGACGTTCTCTAGCTTGTGCTGCTGTCGTTTATTGTTGTTTTCGGTTGCATTGTCGTAGGCATGTATCGTCGTCGTCGCTTGTTGCTTTTTGTCTCATCGTATCGTCAATAAGGAAAGTATCACTTGTACAATCTTTTATTCTTGTGCAAGCATTTTCTTGATCTCCGCCAGTAGTCTCATCCTTATACCTATGTTGTTTATCTACTCATCATCGTTATATATTGTTGAATCCTAGATCGACATCTTTCATCGTCTCATTCAAATTTTATCCACCCAATATGTTTTAGTAATCCATGTAACCGTTATAGATACACCCATTTCACAAATGCAAATTCGAAACACTAGAACATAAGAAGAAGAGTGATTGAAAGAATTGTATGTGCATATATGATCACATGATTGTATTCGTAGTTTAATATCGTTAAATGTGCTAATATTCATCATGTTAATAATAGACACCATGTTGGTTTCTAAATGTAAATGTATGTTCAATTTTAACCATAAAACTATACACTTGCAAATGAAAGATTGTTAAAATCAACTTAGTATATTTCTGGACTGCCTTCTGCTCCAACTTGGAGTGAGAAGCGGCAAAGTTACTGATGATATCATCTAAAACTTATTAAATAGAAATTGTAGTACACTGTGTCTAGTTTCTAGAATATCTGACCGATCCTCAAACCGACTTATAGATTGTAAAATATGCAGTTTCTATCATAGTACTGTCGTAGTTTCAGATTCCTGCTTTATAGTTGCTACACCATGTTATCGAAACAGTAGGTTAATATAAGAATTAAAATTCCAAATTAACAAGAATGTTAATGAACACTGTTAGGAACTAAATTATAATTTTTGTAAGAACTTTACTTAAGTTTTCAGTCAAATTTTAGTTAAGATTTACTTTCTCATAGCAGCGGGAAAGTTAGTTTTTTGCACAGCAAGATATGGCTGTGCAGAATTGTGTTCTCATGCTTTTAGACATATAAATGTGTTAACGTTGTCTCTATGAATTACACTATATACCGACCATTACACAGCCATTGGTACCTCATTGTTACTATTTCTTGACACCGTTCCATCTATTGCATATGCATGATTGTTTGTAATAAAATAATGATAAGCCGAGGTAAAAGGAAAACGACTTAGTAGTGGATAATATAAGAGAGTGTACTCGGAAGGGGGCCCGTGTTTCTTGTATTGACATGTTATTGTTTTATCGATTGATTGTGGAAGACTGAATGCAGTATCCCAATTTCTCATGTATTGTATCGTGTATTGTTTATTGAGGCTTGAATATTTTTATTGGAAGACCCGAGTACATGACCTTGTAGAATTTTCCACGACAGTCGAAATGCTCACTTGATTGCATTCACCCGAACCTATGGCATAGGACATAGGATTTGCGTGCATTAGATAGATTAATAAAATACTCATAGACATAAGAATAACATTGAGCATTGACACTGTATTTATACTATTGTTCATTGTTACCAACTATCGTGGCATTGACCGTTCCTTATCAATTGATTCAATTTCATAGTTATACTTGTATTTTATTGTCCTTATTGTATTGTGCATATTGCATCATTCTAGCTCATTGTATTGTGTTATCCTGTTTATTGCTACTTTCACTACTTGCTGTCTGGGCATGCTCTAACGGACATCCCCCCTGGATGTCAGATTGCAGGTATCACAGAGGAATTGACTGAAGGACTTGGAGAACTGACCTTCCAGAGAATGGAGTTGACCATTAGTCTTCAATAATTATATTGTATTATCATGTTTATTTTACTTTCAGTATTGTTGTTATTATCGCACATTGTACCGGGCTTTGGTGACCCGAAGTTATTTTATTTCCAGATGTTGGTTATGTATTAGACAGTTGATGGATTGTTCATGTCATGTGATTATCTTATGACATGCGTGGTTGTTCTTACATTTTATATTATTGAGTTAAACTGTTATAGCGTATGGGTGATGTATATATCATCCACTGGGCCTTAGTCACGTGGCTGTATTTCTATATTTTGGTAAGCGGGGCGTGACAAGGTTTTTAGTAGTATTAGAGCCAGGTTCGGCTCTAGCCAGTTTAACTCGATGATGTACAACCACATTAATCACATGAATATCCAATAACCAATTTATGATCTGGACACTAACCTGATTTGATTATGATGCTGATCATGGCTCTCAGCAGCACTTCTACTTCCCGATCCAGGAATGAGCAGTCAGAAAATGTGGCTATTTTCCAAACTATGTAGCAAAAGATGGAGATGCAATAAGAACACAATGAACTGATGAGGGCTGCCATGGAGACCGCTAACCGAGCCGCCGCTGGACCAGCGCCAGGGCTATTACCACCCGGACCCGGTATGGTGGCAGATTTTATGCGGTTGCATCCATAGAAGTTCTCAGGCATCAAAACCCCACTATAGGCCGAGCAATGGTTGATCCTTACGGAACAGTTGTTGCAAGCAGCACGGATCTCCGACATAGACCATGTGGATGTAGTCAGCATCGAGATAGCTGACGTTGCCCACATCTGGTGGAGGGCTGAGACTGAGAGTGTCACGCCCCACTTCCCAAAAGGAATACGGAACACAAGTACATGACGAAGCCCAGCAAATGATTTTCATCATTCATAAGCTGTAGGATCGACCCAACATCATAACAAGAAATGTAAAAAAATATACTCAACCACGCATGCATGAATAAATTATTAATCAACAGAAATTGTTTGAATAAATATAAACTTCCCAAATAAATACAAGATCTGGATCAAAAGTAAAACTTTCGGGACAACATGCCCGTTACAAGTTTTAAGTAACAACAGGAATTAAATAACTCAAATACAAATAACTGAAGCAAGCTTTCCCAAGCGAAGTCTAGAAGGTTAGCTCACCAACTCCTTATGGTAGCTCGTCTCCAAAGGCTGTACATATCATGTAGAAAAAAATAGAGAAACAAAGACAAACGCTCTTAGTGCAAATTAGGGCCACAAGTAGTACAAGCAAGGGTACAAGAATGGAAATATAATAAAGAATAAGAGACAAGGTATAACAAGGAACAAAGACAAGAATCAAGGAACACGAAATAAAACGAAGTCAAGTGTGATGCAACTAGAATAATCATATGAACGGAAGGACAACAACTTGTAATTGGAAAATAAGTAATGAAAATGGGTTCATGCAAACTTATGAATCAAAATCATGTGACTTCTAAATCAAAATCATGTAACCAAATCATGTAACTTGTAACGAAATCAGGAAACCGGCAGACAAGATCATGCATGTGCTTAGTGTCAATTTAAGTCTATTCATTTAATTCTATCTAGGTAGAACTTCATGCATCCCAGGTTTTTACCACATGGTTGCTACATACAATCAAGTTACGTTTAGATTTCGTAGGGGATTCTATAGGGCTGTGTACTCAGGTATCAAGTAATCCAAATCATATTAACCAAATCATATTGAGTATTCCAAATTATCCAAATATAATAAAAATCATATCATGTAACCAAATGAGGGAAACACGGGCTCCCTTCCGAGTACACTTTTCTATATTGTCCACTATTAGATCTTTCCCTTAATCCTGGCTTGTTACTTTTTATTACAGAATAAACATGATCAAGAGATTACGAGAACAAAATTGGGATAGGAAAAGGATGTATCAAGGTCATATGTGATGCAAGGAACATGTTCTAAATTACAAAACACAAGAAACAACATGCAAATATTTAACCGTAGCGAAATACCAATTCTGGAGAGCATGACGTTGCTACATCAAAACTGAGATTCCCGCTACCAAAGGAATGCAAATCTGGATCCTTCAGAAAATCTAGAAAATAGACTCTTTGCCGAATCCAGCACATATAAACAAGGTAAATAAAAGTTGTAGCAACTGGTGCCAAAACATCAAACTACACAGAATTCGTGTTCAGTCATAATTTGTAAATTGTGTTTAAAAGAATGAAATAGGTCTGAAACTTCATTAATTAATTCCAAAAAAATCAGGGAAGGTTCTCTAGTGTGTCTAGTATCAGCATGCAAAATTTTAATTCATTATCTTACAGGTAGCATAGTTAATTTAATTGTAAAATAAAGTGATGTAGCAAATTTATAAATCTGAAATTCTATGACACAACAGCAGTAAAACTGCGATAAATCACAAAACGTAACTCGGAATTAAATTTCATCAAAAGGGTAGTAAACTAGACATTTGGGGCTAAATTTCATGTTTAGAACTCAAATCAAGATTCTGATGTTATTGGGGCCAAAACAGCAAGCAAAGACAGGAACAACAACAAACAATGATAGTTTTTGCTTGAAAAGCCTTATAATTATTATTCATATGGGTCTAAATTAATATGTGATGCAAATCACAGTGTAATAGGTATCAACGAAAGGTTGTGACTCTTATGATCATGAAATTGATAAGGAGTAGAATGAGATCATCAAATGATAAGCCAAAGGGGAGTCACAACTACAACCTACTTGCAGTATTTTCAAAGAAAAGCTTGTACTAGAACAATGAATTGTACAAGAAGATATTTGCCTGTTAGATGACAAAATTGAACACTAAGAATAATAGAATAAGGATCCCGAAGCAACAAACATGAGCCCACAATAACACGTACACAAGCAAGCACGTGCGAATACCAGTGCAAAATAGCAAACGGCACACACCAGATCAGCAACACACAGCGGCATCTCCTACACTCATGAATAGCAAACACCGATTCCCCACTGTTCTTCTTCTCCAATCGATAGAGAGCGAGATAGAGAGAGTTGGCGGGAGAGGGGACGGCGACCCCGGTGGCGGCTAGAAACACCCATGGCGGGGTGACTATCGGTGGGGACGCTAGCGGCTGCTGTGGTCGAGGAGCGATGCAATGGTGGGAGGCGGGGCTAGCAAACTCTGTTTTGCTCCGAAAATAGGGGAGACCAACGGCGAGGCATTCGGAGCTTGGACGACAATGCCGAGGGGGTGAGGGATGTGCGGTAGTTGCGGGGTGAACGGAGAAGGATCGAGGAGTTGGGTTGTGGGTGCCGACGAGGTGCACTGGGAGCAGGGGAAGGATGACGGGGAGTTAGGTTCGAGCGGTTGATGGGGGATGGCGATGGGATGAAAATGACGATGGGATAGGGGGTGAGAGAGGAAGACAAGGGCAGATGTAGAGGTGGGGGATGATGATGGGGTCCAAGACAGGGCGAAGGTAAAGGGGTTCGGTGGTCGGAGATGACGAAGCAATGGGTTCGGTGGCGAGGTGCGGGGACTCAACGACGGGGGTGATGGGGAGACGATGAGGCGGTGATGGAGAGGGGTGTGAGGTCGAAGACGGCAGGGAGGCACAGGGACGGTGAAGGGGAACGAAGAGGCGGAAGGTAGAGGGTAAGGAGCGAGGAAGATGAACAGGCAGGGGAAGGTTTCGGCAGCTGAAGGGTTACACAGGAAAACTAGGGTTAGGTTGTAGGGTGACAGGGGTTATAGGGCAGGTTTATATAGAATATGTTATTGGGTTTGGGTTGTTGGGTAGATGATCCAATAGGAAACAAAATAACAAATAAAAATATAATTTATAACAAAATGTAACTTACAGCACAATATAGAATTTATTTGAAATAATTCCAAATAAATTTAGTACATAGAAATGGATTTTTTATAAACAATCAAAGTTAATAATAATAATAATAGAAATAATAAGAAATATGATAAAAATAATAAAGTAACAAAAATAATAATAATATGTGTATATCAAAATGCAAATTTAAGTTTAACAGATTTATTAAAATAATCCAAACAATATATAATATAAATAGTAGATCAAATAGAAATAGAAATTGTGGTTAAAATATACCATTATTGGAAAAAAATAAAATTTTCGATTAGAAAATATTTTAATAGAGAGTCCAAAACGAATTTAACACAAGGTAAATTATGATTAATCGAAATACATAAAATATACATAAAATATTTATTTACGGGAATGGGGGTTACAGAGAGGTTGGAGAGACCCTGTAACCTCCGTTCCCGTAAATGCGTATTTCCTAAGTATTTTCTGTATTTCAATTTTTTATATAAATTGAATTATTGTCAAATTCAGTTTTGGGTTTTTATGTTAAAGTCTTTTATAAACGAAAATTTTATTTATTCCGAATAATAATGTATTTTAACTTTAACTCCTATTTCTAATCGATCAACTATTATATTCTAGCCAAATCAAATGTAATATTACCATTTAGATTATTTTAATAAATTGCTAAAAACCAAATCTTAGTTTATTATGTAATCTTATTAACTATTATAATTATTGTTGTTATTTTGTTGATTTTTTATTATTTATTCATTCTATTCATTAGTCGCATTTGTAGTTATTTTCGAATGACTTTCATATTGTAATATAATCTTATTTTGTATATGACATTGCTACTGTTACTAGTATTCTCATTATCTCATTATTATTACTATTGTTATTGTTATTATTATTATTATTATTATTATTATTATTATTATTATTGCTATTACAGTTATTATTATTATTACTATTATTAGTCTTGATTGTTCATGATTAGTCTTGATTGTTCATGATTTAATGTACATATATATATATATATATATATATATATATATAGGGGAAAAGGGGTATGAGCAACTTGCTCATTTAGTAAACTAGTAGTTTACACGTGCAATGCACGTCTTAATAAATATAATTTTTTAAAAGTAAAATTTCAGATTTGATCTAAAACCTCATTTACAATAGTTATGCACGTGCGTTGCACAGGTTGGTAGAAGGACAAATTACACTAAGGCCTTCTCCCATTATAATAGTAGAGATAAGCAATTGATGATGTGGCATGTATGTGATTGGAAAATCCTTAAAAGGGTTAGTTGTCCAATGTATCACATGCATGCAACATAATCACTTGCTCATTTACTAAATAAGCAAGTTGCTCATATCCCTTTTACCCATATATGTATATATGTTTTATAAAGCATATTCTATTTGATTATCTCCCTATTGGATTTAACCCTATAACCCTTTCTTATTGGATTCAAACCCACTACCCAATAACCCCAAACCCATTAATCCTATAAATAAATGCCCTATTACTATAACCCTAACCTAAACCCTACCCTAATTCTCCTATTCAACCCCGACGCCTACCTCATCCCTACCTCATCTGTCCTCCTCTACTTCATTTGGTTTCCTCTACTTCATTTGGAAACCCAACCGTCACCCTCTCCTCCTTGCCATCCCGGTCATCGATCGCTACCTTGACCCTCTTCCCGTCGAGCACCTCGCCTTCATCCCTTACAAACCCCCGAGCTCGTCGCTTGTCCCTCGAACCCACCATCCAGTCAAACACCCTGCACCCCACCATTGCTACCCCTCCAATGCTCCGCCACCAACTTCCCTCCATCCCGCCGTCGTCCCGCCGTCGAGCTACCCTCGACGCTACAATCCTCCCTTCTGCCATTGCTGCCGAACCCTCCAATCCACCTCGTCTTCTTCCTCCGCTCCTACTGAAACCCATCAACCCGTCGAGCCACATTCGCCAGTCGAAGCCCTCGACTAGCACCCCAGCCTCCCGCCATCGACTGCCCTAGCCGCTGTCCCCCTCGGCCGCTGCCTTGTTGTCGTGGCTGCTGCTGCCTTACTTTGAATCCCAGCTATTAGATATCCTCCCGATCTTTTTGTGATTGGGATCATCATCATCATAAGATCCTGGCCTTCCGATCTCCTTGCGATTTGGACCATCATCTGATCTTGATCTCTCGATTCTGGGCCGTCCGATCTCATCATCATCATCATCAGACCATCAACATTAGACCGAATCTGGACCATCTGATCTACACCATATCATCATCATCAACATCAGGACCACATCCAGTCGTTCGATTCTCTGATCATCTTGATCATCAGATCAGAGCGATCTCAGCCGTCGATCTTTCTTGATCTTAATCGCCATTAAGATCTACGTCGATGGAATCTCGATCGTCGATCAACATCCTTATCAAATCAAGGCAAGTATCTTTTTTTACAATCCGTTGTTCCAGTACAAGCTTTTATTTGAAAATACAACAAGTAGATTGTAGTTGTGACTCCCCTTTGACTTATCATTTGATGATCTAATTTTACTCGTTGCCTTCCTTATCAACTCTAAGATCATAAGAGTCACAATCTTTCATTGATACACCCGTTTCACAACTAGTATAATTATAATACATTTCATGCAAAAAAAATATCCTTGTTTGATGCTGTCCTGTTTTTAGTCTGCTGTTTCGACCCTAATAACATTAGAATCTGGACATGAGTTCTAAACATAAAATTTATCCCCAGATGTATAGTTTACTACCCTTTTAACAGAATTGAATTCCGAGTTATAGTTTTTTATTATCACTATTTTAGTGCTTCTGTATCTGAAATTTCAGCTTCTTAATTTTGCTATGTCACTTTGTTTTACTAATTAAATTAAATATGCTACCTGTAAGGTAATGACTTGGAATTTTGCATTTTGAGACTAGGCACACTAGAGGACTTTTCCAAATTTTTCGGGAATTAACTGATGAATTTTCAGACATGTTTCATATTTTTAAACATAATTTTACAATTTCTGGCTAAGCACGAAATCAGTGTAGTTTGCTATTTTGACACCAGTTGCCACAATCTTTATGTATCTTGTTTATATTTTATGGATTTGGCAGAGAGTCTAGTTTCTAGATTTTCGGACGGATCCAGATTTGCATTCCTGTAATAGCGGGAATCTCAATTTTGGTACAGCAACGTCTTGCTGTCCAGAATTGATATTTTGCTATGTTTAAATATTTATATGTTGTTTCTTGTATTTTTTGATTTAGAACATGTTCCTTGCATCATATGAGCTCTTGATACATCCTTGTCCTGTCCCGATTTTGTTCTCGTTATCTCTTGATAATGTTTATTTTGTAACAAGCCGGGGTTAAGCGAAAGATCTAGTAGTGGATAAGATAAAAAAGTGTACTCAGAAGGGGGCTCGTGTTTTCCGTAATTGTGCTTGATTTGGTTACTTGACATGATTTGAATTATATTTGGTAATTTAGATTACATTTGGATGATTTGGATTACATTTGGATAATTTGTGTTACTCGATATGATTTGGTTAATATGATTTGGATTACTTGATATGGTGCACCACTGCATGATACCTGAGTACACAGTCCTATAGAATCTACTACGAAATCTAAATGTAACTTGTTTGCAAGTAATAACCATGTGGTAAATAAACGAAACACATGAAGTGCTACCTAGATAGAATTAAACCATAGACTTAAGAATAACTTATTTCTTGTACACACTTGAGACCTGCCTCGCATGCTACTTGATACTTGTTACTTGATACATGTTGCTTGATACTTGATACAACTACATGCTCATTTGTTACCGTTCCTGCTACTTGTATTTGTTACCCGATCCTGTTACTTAATTTGTTTCACTTGCTAGCTAGTCTATTGAACTTCACTACTTGTTACATCCCTGTCATATCACGTTGTATACTCTTGATGCCAAATCTTGTTTCATATTTTTTTGCACTTGTTTTCATACCCTTTGCATGTACTACTTGCGGCCCGTCACTTGCGCTAATGGGCAGATTATTCTTTCTGTTTCCTTGTTTCTTTCTATTGCTATATACATATATATATACCGACTTTGGAGACGAGCTGCCAGAAAGAGTGGGTGAGCAGACATTCTAAGCTTCGCCTGGGAAAACTTGCTTTAGTTATTTTGTATTTGAGCTTATTTAATTCTTGTTGCTCCTTGAAACTTGTAACGGGCTTGTAGTCCCGAAGTTTTACATTTGTTCCAGATCACATTTTATTTGAGGAATTTATATTTGTTTCAAATAATTTTTGTTGGTTAATAAATTATTCATGCATGCGTGGTTGAGTATATTTGTTATATTCCTTGTTATGATGCAGAGTCGATCCTACAGCTTATGAATAATGAAAATCATTGGCTGGGCTTTGTCACGTACTCGTATTCTGTATTCCTTTTAAGAAGCGGGGTGTGACAGACCCATTACTTGGGCCACCTTCGCCGAGAGCTTCTTGACGAAGTTCTTCCCTAGCATCACAAAGATTGAGATGGAGAGACAATTCCTCTCCTTGACGCAGGGTAAATGATCCGTTGACGAGTATGCTGCTGAGTTCACCCGGCTAAGTCGCTTTGCAGCCGCCCTTGTGGCGAATGAATAAGATAGGGCCCGTAGGTTCCTGATGGGTCTGAATTTTGACATTCAGGACCGTCTGGTTGCCCACCAGCACTGCACTTATGCTGCAGTTCTTAATGCAGCTAGAATCCAGGAACAGACCCAGAAGAGAAGGAGTGCTACTCAGCAAACAATATCGTACTTCACTACCATCTAGCCATCAGGAGGACCGATACTGAAATCAGCTTCGACCCCTCTGGCTAGGCCACTACCCTACTCGTTTGCTGCCCCAATGAAGGACCAAACATGCAACTACGGCCATAGGATTGGATACATACACAAGGATTGCAGGGTAGCCAACCGCCTATGCCTCTTCTACAGAGGGAGTGATCACATGGTTCGAGACTTCCCAAAGGAACCGGTACAATGCGCTAGCAGGAGGATCAACTCCCGGTGGTGGACAGACTGGAGCACGTGGTCAGGCTTACAACCTGATCACCAACGACGTGGCTACAGGTATTTTGCAATGGATTGCTTTTCATTCTTGCCTTATATATTCTTTCCTAGCATTGTTTATTCATTTCTGATCTTTGCATTCAATTGCATTTCTATTATCATGCTAGTTTATTTCTTCCAACCATGTTCCCTTGATTCCAGAGCTATCAGTTTTATTACTTCGTTATCTCATAATTCCGATTTGCACACTATCCTATGACCCACCCGAATAAATTTTGAGGACGAATTTTTTGTAAGGTGGGTAGGATTTGTAACCCCTGCCTCTGTCTATATGCAATTTCTGTGTACTTCTGTATTTTAATTCTTATAAATTGTCTTCCGCTCTTATTACTTTTCTTCTTCTCATGTCGGATTTTCTATTAAAGTCATTTCTAGACATCAATTGTATTTGTAGTTATTTTCAAAAGATTATATATTTAACACAATTTAATTCTCCCCTTATTTTTATTTATAACCCAAACCAGGTCTATTACTATTAATTTAATATTTAATGGATTTGAAACTCATTCTTTACAATATCACTTGATTTATTAATTTTGAACTAAAGCCTAATCTAGTCACTAATTTATTTAACTATTTATTTTGTAAAGCTCAAATCTCTAATTCATACTAAAAGTATTTCATTATTTCATCATTGAATGAAACTTAATCTTATTTTATATTTTTATTAATATGCAAAGCCCAATCATAGCTCACCCTATAAATTGTTTGGTTATTTATTTTGTAACCAATAATAAATTTCTAGTTCCTCCTATAGTTATTCATTTTATTTGTGAAGCTCAACTCAATTATTTTCCATTATCTTATTTTCATGTGTAGCCCACACCCACAAGTCCACTTCAACAAAACAAACCATGACAAACTCACAAACCCCTTCACCTCCTAAAACTGCATAACTCCCCAAAAATTATAACCCATTATAACCTATTGAAAAAATCATAACCTACCCCACTAACCCTAAATTAATTATCCCTATTAAACACCCCCCATTATAATATTATTAATATTTTGTTAAACCCCCCGTGCATCTCTCTCTACCCGATCTATGTCTTTCTCCCCTGTTCTGACCCCGACGCCCAAATCCATCGAGCTCCCCGTTCTCCTTTTTAGCTGCTCCGATCGCCAAGCCTCCTACATCGTCACCGTGCCACCTCCGATGCCCTCGCTTGCTCCTTCCGCATCGTCACTGCGCCACCCCCTACACCCTTCACCGTTACCTACACAACCACCATTCACCACCACCCTCGGGACCGTCGCTGCTCCTTCTCCCTCCACCTCCATGCTTCACCGCCGCCGATCGACTTGCACCGCCAACCCCGCCTTCTGCTCTGCCATCGCACACACAACCCCACTACCTCCCCTGCTCCACCATTACTGCCACCTAACTCCACCGCCCTCGATTGCACCACACTGCCATAGCCGCGACCGTCCGCCACTACAGCACCACCCGCAGGCGACCACGACCCCCGCAACCACTCGAGACGCCACCGACCGACGCTGCTCCCCCGCAAACACTAGCACCTCCACTGCCTTCACTTTCACCCCTCCAACCACCGATAGCCCACCTCCACTCTCCTCTGCTGTTGCTGTCGACTGCCACTACGAACTCCCTTGCTGTTGTCTTCCTTGTTGCCGAACCCAACATCCTCTTGCTTGTGCTGCTGTCGTTTACTATTGTTTCCGTTCGCATTGTCGTAGCCTTGTATCGTCGTCGCCGCTCATTGCTTTTCGTCTCATCGTATCGTCAATAAGGAAAGCATCACTTGTACAATATTTTTATTCTTGTGAAAACATTTTCTAGATCTCAGCAAGTAGTCTCATCTTCATACCCATGTTGTTTATCTACTCATCATCGTTATATATTGTTGAATCCTAGATCGACATCCTGCATCATCTCATTCAAATTTTATCTACCCAATATGTCTTAGAAATCCATGAAACCGTTATAGATACACCCATTTCACAAACGCAAATTCGAAACACTAGAACATAAGAAGAAGAGTGATTGAATGAATTGTATGTGCATATATGATCACATGATTGTATTCGTAGTTTAATATTGTTAAAAATGCTAATATTCATCATGTTAATAATAGACACCATGCTGATTTCTAAATGAAACTGTATGTTCATTTTTAACCATAAAACTATACACTTGCAAATGAAAGATTGTTAAAAATCAACTTAGTATATTTCTGGATTGCCGTCTGCCACAACCTAGAGTTAGAATTCGTCCAAGTTACTGATGATATCATCCAAAACTTATTAAATAGAAATTGTAGCACACTATGTCTAGTTTTTAGACATCTGACCGATCCTCAATCCGACTTATAGATTGTAAAATATGCAGTTTCTACCACTGTACTGTCGTAGTTTCAAATTCCTGCTTTTTAGTTGTCACACCACGTTATCGAAATAGTAGGTTAATATGAGAATTAAAATCCCAAATTTACAAGAATGTTAATGAACACTGTCAAGAACTCAATTATAATTATTTTAATAATTTTAGTTAAGTTTTTAGTTGAATTATACATATGATAACTTGGTGTTGAGTTGCTGCCAGAACAGTTGACTCATAAAGAATCAACTAGTAAACATAGTTACTCTGATCGAAATGTATTATGTGAATATGTGCCAAAACCGGCAGAGAGTCTAGTTTCTAGAATCTCTGACTGACGGATTCTGATTTACTTTCCCGTAGCAACGGGAAAGTTAGTTTTTGCACAGCAAGGTATGGCTGTGCAGAATTGTGTTCTCATGCTTTTAGACATATAAATGTGTTAACTTTGTATCTATGAATTACACTACATACCGACCATTTCACAGCCATTGGTACCTCATTGTTACTGTTTCTTGACACCGTTCCATCGATTGCATATGCATGATTCATTGTAATAAAATAATGACAAGCCGGGGTAAAAAGGAAAACGACTTAGTAGTGGATAATATAGGAGAGTGTACTCGGAAGGGGGACCGTGTTTCCTGTATTGACATGTTATTGTTTTAACGATTGATTGTGGTTTTTTGATTGCAGTATCCCATTTTCTCATGTATTTTATCGTGTGTTGTTCATTGATGATTGAATATTGTTATTGCAAGACTCGAGTACATGATCCAGTAGAATTCGCCACAACAATCGAAATGCTCACTTGATTGTATGCACCCGAACCTGTGGTATGGGACACAGGATTGCGTTCATTAGATAGATTAATAAAAGACTAATGGACATAAAAATAACATTGAACATTGACACTACATTTCCACTATTGTTCATTGTTACCAACTATCATGGCATTGACCGTTGCTTATCAATTGATTCAATTTCACAGTTATACTTGCATTTTATTGTCCTTATTGTATTGTGCATATTGCATCGTTCTAGCTCATTGTATTGCATTATCCTGTTTATTGTTTCACTGATTTCACTACTTGCTGTCCGGGCTTGCTCTAACGGATATCCCCCCCCCCCCCAACCCTGGATGTCGAGATTGCAGGTGTCACGAAGGAATTGACTGAAGGACTTGGAGAACAGATCTTCTAGAGAATGGAGTTGAATCATTAGTCTTCAATAATTATATTGCATTATCATGTTTATTTTACTTTCAGTATTGTTGTTATTATCGCACATTGTACCGGGCTTTGGTAACCCGAAGTTATTTTATTTCCAGATGTTGGTTATGTATAAGACAATTTATGGATTGTTCATGTGATGTGATTATCTTAAGGCATGCGTGGTTGTTATTTCATTTTATATTGCTGAGTTAAACTATTACAGCTTATGGGTGATGTATATATCATCTGATGGGCCTTAGTCACGTGGCCGTATTTCCGTATTTTGGGAAGCGGGGTGTGTCATCAATAAAGGAACATGCAATTCCTTCTCCAATGTGATCCCCTTTCCATTAGGCATTTCTAACCCAATTGTCCCCCCACCCACTACGTCACAACTGTCATCAGTCCCATCCTCACAGAACCACTTGTTGTAGAATTGTAAGTAGAAAACATCTCAATCTTGGAGCAAATTTGAGAAGAACTACCTGAATTAAGAAACCAATCAGAATCTTCATCTTTATAACATAGACAGTCTAAGTTATCACCTGATTCAGTGGCACTAACTATATTGGCACTCTCTAATTCAACAACTTGTGATAATCCCTTTTGTAATGCCCAACCCCTCTGTAATGGTTGCAACGGATCTCACCCTTATGTGCACTATCTCTTCAAATTGAGGTTACATTTACCATCATGCAACTTAAAGAAGTAGATCATAATTTTTGAGTTTCCTTCCAAAGCTCATCCTCTTTCAAACCCCTGTCACATAGGCCACTCAGAGCTTCTCCTTGGTAGATTTTCCGTATAACATGGTGGTTATCAAATTGAAATCTTTATCCTCTTCACTGAGATGATCTGCATTTATCATCATCAGTTTGGATAACACGTTATTGAATCCCATTATATAATCATGAATAGGGGTATCTTCCTTCATTGAGAAACGAAAGATTTTTCTCTTCCAGTACATCCGATCCAATAACGACAATCTCGAATAGTCATTTATGAGTCACCCACAAACTCACCTCGCTTGTCTCCTCAAGAAAATTACACTTGACTTTGTCTGTCAATGACAGTCAGATTAAACTCAAAGATTTTAAACAAATCTCACCCCACTTATCCTTTGTTTTGCTAGCTGGCTTTATAGCCACAACCTGGTTCTCTTTATCTCCTTCTAAAGTAAGATACAAGCTCTTGTAAACCAATAAGTCATACATGTCCACCTTTCAAAGATTAAAGTTGATTTTACCATCGAACTACTTGATCTTCAGAAAATCATGATCTTTCATCTTCACCAAGGAACTCGAGCAACCTTAGCTATGATACCAGTTGTTAGAAAATTTCGACACAGTGGAGGATTAGAACGAGAGGCGAAAACCGATCACAAAGCCTCACTAGAAGATACTCTGTTTTGTACGCTGAAGACTCTCACAGGAAGTACTAACTCTCATGGAGACCATTACAGTAGAGATCTAGAAAAACCCTAGGTTGTAGTCATAATCCTGCACCGTCTGATATACCCTGAAGAGAAAATCATGTAAGGAGAGCTGTACGATGATACTTAGACCACAAATTGGGCTTATTCAATCCCCAAATATCCGGCCCAATATTGCAGTTGCTGCTACTTGCGGTCGACTGTTGAATAGAGCAATCGACCGAACTTGAAGTTGAGGAGCACCCAGGTGCTTGCGGTCGACTGCTATTTACAGCAGTTGACTGTCATCATCTTTCCAGCATGAAACAACAACTCTTCACTTTGAACATCTTCTCATTTTACCAGATTCTCTTCACATCGAACCTAGTATGCAAGACATAAACCCAACAGAGATTTATTCGTTGCAAGTGGTTTCAGCAGGTTTCTTGTAGCCAAACGCAATCTGGGTTAAAGGAGGGGAGTTGTATGAAATAGACAATGAACATTGCGATGAATACACCCATTTGATCAGATATATACCGTTATTTATTTTCTTGTACATGTGACAACTATTATGAAGGTATATATACCTACTGTGTAAACATGTACTTGTTTTTAATTGATCTCATCCATTTGAAAGATCTATACATTTCGAATCTTCTCTGCGGTTTGGTATAATAGTTGGTGCTGCAAATTATTGTAGCATTGATTGTGACATGCCATGCATATTCATAATTCTACTACCTAAGAATGGTATGACCATTTGCTATGGCAGGTCAGCTGCCGTTTCAGTTATTCACTGCCGAATTATTATTGAAAATTTAAGAACGAAAAGGGGCAAAGAACGTTACGATTTTAAGTAAACAACTGTATGATGCTTTGTTTACAATAGTACAACAGTACAACATTGAGGTCCTTTAATTCTAAATGAATGGTTATTCTGAGATAATCATGAATACAGTGCTAGTCATTTCATTTAAATATTTCTAATTCAAGTTTATATAAGTTACTAACAAAACGATTAAGAAAGTTATTATCCTAAGTGAAGTATAATATCTGATGACCTACCAATGTCAAACGGAATCGGCTTAAAATTTAAGAAATTTGGAGCCATGTCGCCAAACCCCAGCCATTAATTAAGCATAAGTACACATACATTAGAGACATAAGCTAACAGAACACTCACAATCTTATTAAAATGGCCACATTTGCATTTTCTTATTGTTGCTGCTTTTTCTGGTGTGGAAGTAATCCGATGATGAATTCTTTTTTAGGAGAAAACATACAATCTGGACCGTCAGATCTGAAGTTTGATTGCTAAAGTATACTCGATCTGAATGTGAACCGTTGAAAGCGCTATGATCTGGATTGGACGACTGAAAAACCACTGGCGAACCTGCACAAAGCCTGAACACCAAGGTTGTCCCCAGCGAAAGACCCTCCGATGCTGAAGCCATTAACTCATAAACGATATTCGAGTTTTAGTAGCGAAAAGTTAATTAAATTTTACTCATTAGGGAGGGGGGGGGGGGGGGGTTTATAGGAAAGAGTCTTTCTCCATAAGAAGACTTGAGAATGTATCTTTTAAGATTTAGTAGTAGATTTCCCTGGTTAAGTGATATAATTAGTTATTAAATTTCTGATTTGGGAGGTTTGACTGCCAGCTGTTATTAGCTGGAAAATCTATTTTTCTTATATTGTAAGTATGACATCATCGTAAATCGGGCTGAGTTGATGGGCCTAGGGATGACCCATGTTCCTATAGCGGGCCCGTAGTTACTGTGGAATTATTTTTTTGCCCTTGAGAAGTTTTGAAATGTGTGCTGAGATCGTGTGAATCTTAATTTATCCATATTATAAGGCCCTCTCTCCTGAAGGTTGGGTATAGTAGCCTTCGAGGAGTAGCATTCTCTGTTTTGGACAATCAGAAGGACGCTTGGAACTTTATTCGGAGTTTCTTTAGGCAGTAGCAATTTTATAGAACTTCCAATATATTTTTCTGGATTTTAAAAAATTTCTTAATTAATTTTTCCAATTTATTATTAATTTTTAGATTTTTCAATTAAATCTTCTAAATGCATAATTACTTTTCCAAAATTATAATTATTTTTTAGATATATTAATTAATTTTTCTAAAATTTTAACTATTGTTTTGAAATTTTAATAAAAAGTAAAAGGAGGGCAAATTTTGGGGAGATCGAAAGGCTCACATTGTACATTGGTGCTAGGATGCTTGAACGACACATCGAGTACCGACCATAGGGTTCTCAGCTAGATCGACCCTGGGAGGTTTGGCTTGGTGAGGAGAAGAGGGTTGGAACAGGCCGACCATTGAGCTTCAGATTTTTGCGCTTTTCTTGTGAGGGGCTCGAATGACACATCGAGCCTACGATGATATAGATTTTTTTTGTGAGAGGCTGAAACGATACGTCGAACTTCAAGCCTATGAAGATGGGCGCTTATTTGGTGAGTGGCTCAAACATCACATCGTGCACCAAGCCTATGAAGTAAGTGCCTATTTGGTGAGAGGCTCGAAGGACATGTCAAGCTCCGAGCCTATGAAGATAGGCGTTATTTGGCGAGGGGATCGAACAACACGTCGAGTGCCGAACCTATGAATATAGCCGCTAATATGGTGAGGGGCTTGAACAATATGTCGAGCACTGAGCCTATGAAGATAGGTGCTTATTTGGTGAAGGGCTCAAACGTCACGTCGAGCACCGAATCTATGAAGATATGCATTTTTTGGGGAGAGGCTCGAACTACACGTCGAGCATTAAGCCTATGAAGATGGGGGGGCTTATTTAGTGAAGGACTTGAACGACACGTCGAGCACTGAGCCTATGAAGATAGGTAATGTAAAGTGATGAGGGATTGGTTGGGCGTGTCTTCATACTTAGCGAATATTCTCCACTAATGACTTTCCAGGAGTTCGAGCTATTTCTTCTCGGGTGGCCAAGGGGTGTCGGGGATCGTGCTAGGCTATTGACGTAGTTATCAAGGTGTGCAACGTCATCGATGTAGTTATCGAGACATTTTTCGTGTCTCTAAATTTCTACCGTTGGATAGACGACGCGTGGATGGCAGAGTTTGTGCCACATCATTATTTGTAGTTATCGTGACGTTCTCTAAATTCTTCCCTCCCTTGCTCTATATAATCCCTCACCCCCTTTAAATTTTCTCTTTACTCTTTGCTTTCTTCATCAGAGCTTCCCTCTCTTCATCGATCTTTCTCTCAATAACTTTTCGATTCTGACGAGATTTTCGATTTCCCCAGTCGTTAGTTTTGCCATCTTCTTTCTTAGGTAATTTATTTTTCTCAAATAATGTCTAGGGTTTGGTCTGGTGATTCGGCCTCCGTGTCTGGCCGAGAAGAGAATGGGGCCTAGTCGACTCACTCCAAATAGGTAGAGGAAGTGGAGTCTCGGGAGTCGTCTTCGAAGGAGAGCGACGAGGTCGAGGGGGTCATCTTTCGAAGAGGAAGACGTAGTTGAGGTGCCTTACCCTGGAGATGAGGAGAATGTTTAGATACAACTCATGCCCCCTAAAGCTCGGAGGTGTAAGGGGAAGATGAAATTAGGTCTTTTTGAGGCTAATTAAGTGGTCGAAGTGGATACCATTGAGTACATAGACGACTGTGACATGGTTCATCCTCATTTCCATTATTCAATACTCGCTCGGGTGAACCCACTTCAGGATTTGATTCAATACGGGAATCGACACCCTTCAACAGGAAGGACTTTAGTCGAAGCCGACCGTACGCCGAACATCTTAATAGTGACGGATCTCTTGACTATTCGGAATGCCTTCTTCATCTTGAGGGAGTTTAAGCTATTTCTTTCCGGCCCCACCACCCGTCCTACCACTCGCCTTGCCCTACAGTTATGCATGTTCCTCTTCAATGCTTTCCTATCCGTTTCACGTCTACTGATCTACCCCTTCATCAAGGAGGTGCTAAAATTGCTCGGGGTGAGCTCGACACAACTGGAGGCATATGATTTGCTGCCTCCTATTGTGCGGTAGGAGGAATGTGGTGCCAAGCTTGAAGATATTTTGTCGGTGCTTTGGTCTTTGCTCCCTCCAAGTTGGCTCGGGTTGGTACTACCTCTCTCCACGGAATAAGAAACATGCGGTTAAGGATCACATCGACTCCATAAAGGGTTAAAGGTCCAAGTACTCTCTGGTTCATGGTGCCGAACCATGGGGCATCCCCATGCAGTGGGAGTATAATGTGCCGAGCGTTAAGAATCTTAAGGAGTGAGAGTATTCCAAAGAGGAGTTAAAGATGTTTGACCAAGAGGTAGTTGTTTGAACGGATTTGAAGGAGCATATGGTGAACACTAGTATATATTTTTCTTGTCGCAGTTTTTTATGGATGTTCAACTTTATTTTAACTTATATTTTTCTTCACAGAGATGATCAACGAGGAAGAAGTTCTCACTCGGAGGATGAAGATGTAGAGGAAGAAGCCGGATGGCTCGAAGAAGAGTCACAAAAGGTCAGCCGAGTCAACCTCAACTCTCTAGCTTTCAAAGAAGGTGGCAGTGGTGGCAAAGGAACCCTCTACTGAAACTTGATGTGTGCCTCAGAGCCCCTTTGCCTTCACCGTCACCGAGACAGTCAACTTTCCTCTCCCTCCTATTTCTGTGGCGCAAGTGCTCTTTTCCACCATCGAGGAGCTAAACTTTAACCTGAATGGAAAGTGAGCAATGCAGACTAGATGACTGAGGCGAGGGTTTCGGTCGAGGCAATGAATAACTTCGCTCTGCCCCATGATCTGGAGATGTTCGCTCGGGAGACATTCGAATATAGCAAGCTCAAGTGATCCCAAGCTCAATGTGTGGTGATTAACCACTCCTTAGTTGTTTCCACTCTTGCTTGCCCATTTTTCTAATTGTTTTGTGTTTTCCTTTGCAGTCCTTTTTTCATGGTGCTGAGAAGAAGTGACAGTATGATTAAGAGATGAGGCGTCTTCAAAGCAAGGTAGCGAGGGTCGAGACAAAATGACTCGACACCAAGGAGGCACTCAACATCTTTGGGAAGAGGGAGAAGGCCATTGTGATGTAGGTTTCATGGGTCACTGCTCAACGGGAAAGGCTTGTGAAGGAGAGGGAGGAATTGGAGGCGATGGTGAGCGAGGAGGTGAAGGTGGAGTTGAAGGAGGAGATGGAGTTGAAGGAGGAGATAGAGGCTATTCAAAAGGAGGTCATTGACATGATTACCCAAGCCAAGGATTACGGCTATAAGAAAGCCGTCAAGGACGTCAAAGAGCAGATTGCCGGTTTCCGTGGTGCGCGATATAGTTACCTCCTCATGGCAGGAGATGACCCCGAGGAGAACTGAAATGAATTGATGGAGGAGGTACCCAAGGTTGGCGAGGAGGAAGGCACCTCGGCGGATATGGGGATGAGCGATCCCCCGAAATTCCCCATCGCGTGCAAGAGGTGTTCCCTTCCCCTATGACTTGAATATCTTTTTTTTATTTTTTATTTATTTTATTTTATTTTTCTTTTGTACTTTTTTCCAAACCACGGACTACCTCTAAGTACTTCTCTTTTATTAATGAAAGATTTTCTTTTTGTCGAATCGTTTTGTGTTCACTAACTTGTGTCTTAGTAAATCTTTGATTTGTCTTGCTGAATCTTTAATGTTTTGAAGTTGAGTCCGGGTGTCTTTATATTTTTCGTAACTCCTTTGTCTGTATTGTAAATTGTTGTGTACAGTGGAAGGATCCCCAGGATGCCGAGGTGGCTCGTCTTTGTAACAAGTTGCGTGTGATGGAGTTGAGGCTCACCCAGTTACACATGCATGGAATGAGATGGAGTTGGAGCTCGCTTGCTTGAAGGCACCATTATTCAAAAGAGATGCTGAACTCATTCAATTTCGAGATGAACTGCACGAGGCTACACTCGAAAATGAGAATTTGAAGGCGGTGTTATTCGAGAGGGACTATGAGCTTGCTCTCCTACATGGGGACCGTTCTATTGGTTTGCCATTGCCTCTTCGGTGGAGAGAGTTAGCCATGGTGAGGAAGTTCTCCTGAGGGAGTTGCTCGTTGAAAGGGATTTGGTGGTTTATTGAAGTTGGGGGGATTACAAACATGAAGCACTCCTCACCTAGAGCGGTGTTGATAACCCTGGGGATGTTAAAAGCGGAGTGTCTGGGTCATCGAGCACGACATCTATAAGGGGTGGTCTGCTTCTTAGCCACCATGACATCCAGACTTGATCGGTAGGGTTGGCCCCTCCCACAGAAAATTTGGGGGTTCGAGGTGAAGTTTCTCGGGTATGGAAGTTTCACAAATGAGGGGTGTCCCTTAACCAAAGTATCCTTTGCCCGAGTGGTTGGGGTGGGGGGGGGGGGTGCACTTCTAAACTTGTTTGACTTTTGATATATTTATTTTGCGAACTTGTAAAAGAGATTTTGATATGAAATAAATGAGATCTTCTAAGTGCTTAAATGTTGTCTCTTGTCTTCTTTGTGTTGTGATTTATTGTCTAGAGTCATGTGTTGCGGGAGCAAATCTAGAGGTGAGTTGTACTACAGACTCGATGTATTTGAGTTAGCGGGTTGTGGGATAATCTCTTAGGAAATAGGTGGACTCTGAACTTACTTATCCAAGAGTTAACGAGTTGCACTAGCGGTTTTGAGTGGTGAGTCAAGCTCTAAATTTTTCTCGTTTGCGAGTTGCAGGAGAGACTTCGAGCCACATGTTTGGATTGCGAACATGTTATTTTAGAGGTTAACAAGTTATGGGAGTGGTTTCAAGTGACGAGCCCATCTCCGAACTTGCTTGTTAGCGAGTTACGGAAGCAACATCGAGCAATGAGTTTGGACTCCAAAGTTGGTATTTGAGGGGTTAACGCATTGTGGGAGCAATTTCAAGTGACGAGCCTAGCTCCTAACCTGTTTGTTAATGAGTTGCAGGAGTAGCTTTGAGCCAGAGTTTGGACTCCAAAGTTGTTATTTGAGAGGTTAACGAGTTTTCAGAGTAGTTTTGAGTGACAAGCCTAGCTCCGAACCTACTTACTAGCAAGTTGCAGGAGTAGCTTCGAGCAATGTGTTTGGACTCCAAAATTGTTACTTGAGGGGTTAACAAGTTGTTGAGGTAGCTTAGGAGAGGAGCTGAGAACCTAACTCATTGTTGACATCCAAAGAGTAGTAATTATTTTTTTTAAAAGAAAGTGCTAAGTTTCATTAAAAAATAAATATATGTGGCTGCCTTGGTGGTGAGCCTTTATTACATACTCAGGTCGTTATAAGGATCAGCCTTATTCGGCGTTCCAACTCTCAAAAAATCTAAGTTGAGGGTGTTAAGTGCCATCGTTGAACTTCATCAGATATTCGGCATTCCAAGTCCTTGATATCTTCTTGCCCCTCAAGTCTTTAAGTTGGTAAGCTCCTAGGCGGACGACTTTAGATACCCCAATTTGGAACGAGCTTTCCCTTCTTGCGTGGGTAGGAGATTTTAAATTTTTGTAGGACAAGGTGCCCCTCTTTGAGGTTTGCTGGTGGACCTTCTAGTTATAGAACTTCTTCATCCTTTACTGATAGATGTGTCTTCATAGTGTGGACTTCTCCGAAACATCTTCAATGAGATCAATGCTGCCCTGGAGATTATTTGAATTATGTTCTTTATTGAAGGAGAGGAGTCGATGGGAATGTAGTACGACCTCTAAGGGGATAACTTGTTCAGAGCCAAAGGTGAGGTTGAACATAGATTCTCCTGTTAGGGTTCTCTTCCTAGACCTGTGGGACTAGAGCACACTTGGGAGCTCTTCGACCCATAGCCCCTTGGGGTCTTCGTCGAGCCTATTCCTGAGGCTTTAAGGATTTCTCTATTGGTGATCTCAGCTTGGCCGTTGGTCTGAGGATGCTAGATGGAAGAAAAATGTTGTTCGATCCTAGATCGGTGCATAATTTGCTTAACCCAGTGGTGGAGAATTCGGTTCCATTATCGATGACGATGATTCGAGGGATCCCGAACATGCAAACAATGTTCTTCCAAAAGATTTTTCGAATCTTTTTTTTTAGTGACGGAGGCTAGTGGTTCCGCTTCAATCCACTTTGTGATGTAAATGATGGCTACCACCAAGAAGTTCCTCTATCTAGTTGCTCACAGGGGGGGGGGGGAACGACCCAGGCAAGTCCATTCCCCACATGGTGAAGGGGATCAGGCTTGACATGGAACTAAGATCGACTTGGGGCACCTGCTTTATTGGAGAGAACTTATGGCAGGTGGTGCATCTACAAAAATGATCTTGAGCTTCGTCGAGGAGTGTGGGCCAATAATACCTATTATTGAGGATTTTCATGCAAGGGATCTCGCATCCATGGACCACCACTAATTCCTATATATACTTCTCTGAGAGCGTACTTGGCCTCATCAGAGGAAAGTCATTGCTCATTTGGTCGACCATCTATCAAAAGTGTAGGAGAGCTTAAACAAGACTTCTTCAACTACTGTATACAATTCTGCTCTCACCCAGATCATCCTTGCTTCTTTGGGATCAGGATTCCCTGTGAAAGATGTTGACCAAGGGTTTCATCCAATTGCCTCCGGGTGCCTGTGGGGTTATAAACTTGAGCTTTAAGGCTTTCTCTTCGATGCTTAGCTTGAGTTGGGTTTCAATGAGTGCGGTGTGATCGAGTCCTTCGAAGGAGGAAGAAACTAGCTTAGATAAGCATCTGCTTGACCATGTTCTTCATGGGGGATCCGAGTGACTTCGGCCCCTTGGAATGTAGCTAAGACATTTTTCATGCAAGCTATGTACTTGTCCATGCAATCGTTCCTGACCTCATATTCTCCTAGGATCTGATTCACCACTAGCTATGCGTCGCTAAACATTTCTAACTTCCGGGCCCCTACTTTTTGAGCTAAAAGGAGGCCAGCAATTGGTGCCTCATATTCGACCTTGTTGTTGGAGGCTCGAAAATTGAAGCGGAGTGAGTACTAAAGGGTGGACTCATCTAGGCCGAGCAGGATGACCATGGCCCCGCTCCCTTTGATGTAAGAGGAGCCATCGACGTGGACACTCTAGACTGGGGGATTAGTGCCATCCTCAGGGGGGTCAGGGATAGTGCTCTTGATGATGAATTCGGCTAAGTCTTGGCCCTTAATAGCTAGGGATTCTCTCGGATAAGAATATATCCGATTCGATCTGTATCCGAATCCAAAATTTTTGCGGATACAAATATGAAAAATTTGTATCCGGGCGGATACTGATACGGATTCAGATATCCAAATCTAAAAAAATGGATATGGATACAGATACGGATATCCTTAAAAAAAGCGGATTCGGATAAAGATATCCGCTAAATTTAAATTATATTTATTTAATAACTATAGATGGTTTTATACTGAAAAAATACTCACACCCTAATCTTCTAAGTTCTAATACTATTCCTCCTATTTCCAAAACAGCAACCAAAACCCCTTCTCCCGATTCTCTGAAGCCCATCGATGTTCGATCTCCTCGCCGTCGATTACTCCGACCAACCTCCTCTCTAACCTTCTCCTCCACCCATCCCCATCGACTTGAGGCTACCCCAAATTCCAAACCAGAAACCCTATTTTTCAAATCGAAAATAACCTAAACCCAGTTACTGTTTCTCCGTCTCAACCTCCTCGCTGATGAGATCTCCGACCAACCTCCTCTCTAACCTTCTCCTCCACCCATCCCCATCGTCTGCATCGACTTATGGGTGTTTGAATTGATGTTTCTTAGTTTTTTTCTTTCTCTTTTTTTGTAATTGTGTTTGTTGCTGAAGATGACTACATGAGAGTTTGCCGAATTCCTCGAAGAAATGTTACCGTCCTGAACTTTATACATCAGCACAGTTAGATCTATATGAATTATTCTAAATTATCTATTTATTTTTTATAGAAAGCAAACTTTAAAGATCTTCTTGGTGTTATAGTTGTTGCTAACAATATAGTTCATCTGGACCTAGCATTGGAGCGAGAGCTATTACCATCAGGATAGGCACTGGTAATACATTGAAGAAAAAAGACTCTTTTACCATATACTACATCAGGTTCCCTTTTATAATTTCTTATTCTTTCTTTTGCTATTTATTATCATTCTAGGTTTTGAGTAATTCTACTGAAACATGTTAACAATTCTTGGAGATTAATTACTTCAAGTTAAAATATTTTTGCATTCGTTTGTTATTACTATAGTTGTTCTGGGTCATACAAAATATCACTATATCTCACATTCTTTAATGTTCATGATAAAATAGTGAGTTACTATCATGATTGGTTCTAAATAAACAACCGTCTTTATTATTTGAGATCCATCTTTTGTTTTATTTCATGAATATCACCAATAAATATGCACACTGAATGTTTCTATCTATTGGTCTTTATGTAGTTTTTTTGCGTACGTCGGTCTTTATATAGTGTTTGTAATTAAATGCATATACATGGTAGAATTTGCCTTCACAGTTTTGCCACTACGGTGAGTAAGTGGGAGATTTGAAGCATTTGAGAACTTCTGTATACCCATTTATAAGTGGTTGTGACTTGCGAGGGGTGGGATAGGTCATGCTCCTGTGCTAGGTGAAAAAAAATATGTTATATGAAGCAAGGGTTTATTCCAAAATAGGACTGTAGGAAGAAATATGTGTGAAGCACTCCGGACTGTTTAACATGATCAGTTTGTATTAAAAATTGCCTAGTCACTCATGACCCAAAGAACTATGACTTCTATATGTATGCTCATGCAGGAAGGATTTTAAGTCTCCAATTTGTGTGCAAGGAATATATTTTTAAGTGCCATAGGTTCAGTAATTTTTAGTACCTATATATTTTTGATAAAGAGGTACAATAAGAAATGTATGTTCCAAACTATTTTAAGACAACTTATTGTTGGGATGTTAATTCATTATTAAGGTTGACATTACTTTAATGGTCTTGTGCATGGGTATGATAATCGCTGATTACACTTTTCTATCCTGGACGTGTGTTCTAATATCGAGTTACTTGTGAGTGGTGTCTTCGTTTAAGAACACAAATTATTTCATATTGCCAATAAAAGGTTTTTCCTCTTTTCCAGGAATTACACAAATTCTTATCTTCCTGTGAACCCTTCTGCAATTGACGGTACCTTACAGGTTTATTTCTGATTTCTGGACATCAGAGTTACTTATAGCTGTATTATTTTGTGTCTCATAAATTATGTTGTTTCCAGCCTACACTTGGCCCTGATGGAAAGAAAAAAAGCCTGAGAGTGATGTGCTTCTTGCTTCCATAGACAATATGCAATATGCTGTAACAGTTGATTCCACTTTGTTTCATGTTCCCAAGTGCTGCTGAATGTTGCAATTTTCGAGAAGAATGGGGGTATGTAGGCCTTACTTCAGTATCCTGGTAAGCAAGTGCAGTGTTCTAAGTTATATTTATCCCATTCTTTTCTAAAATCTGCACATGTATATGCCTCCATTTTTCTATGTTTGCCTTGTAGTCTATATAGATTTGAGTTGTGCTTTCATAATTTGCTTATGCTTTGATTGTATGTTAGATTTGAGACATACTTTATTCCTCAACTTGCTCTACCTTTTCCTCATTGAGCTTACCAACATGTATGAGAGGACCGCATAGAAGGGATCTGTGTGGGTCACGCTTAACGCTGTAAGTACTTATTTATCTGCTATTTTACTGTAAACTTTTTTGGTATTTAAGCTTGATATTTACGTGGCTGGGTTTCTTCATTTCTTAGCATCGTTGAAGTGCAAGGGGAAGAGAAATAAAATGAAATATAATGGCGAAATCATCGAGTATAGATGTCTTGTTTGTGCTACTGATAGGAAGAAGATAGTTTCCACTTCAGTATGTTTTTTATTTAACTAAGGTTACAATTTTATTTACTTTATTTTGTTTTTGCACTTTATGTGGTTTGTATAAAAATAGTTCATACAACTTCAATTTTCAGTATGTGAATACAGTATAAGAAAGGTCTGTCAAAATATGAAGATGAATTAGGTTGATCCATTTAATTCAGTTTTTAGTTGTGTCATATTAAGCACATTAAGTCCTCTGGATGTATGTCACTGGGCATTTTATAGATGATACATAATATATAAGTTTGCAATCTATTATCCGATGGTATAAGTAAAAACTAGTTTATGTCAAAAGATTAATCATAGTAGCTAAAGAAATATAAGATACGAAAATTGATGCCCGTAATTTAGTGATATACATATCTAAGAACTAGTTATGGAAAGAAAATATAGCAAAAACTACATGTTTGATATCCGAATTGTTACCCGTTATCTGATAGTATCCGATTTACATCCGTACCCAAAATTGCGGATATGGATATGATTTCTTTTTCCAAGTCATATCCGTATCCGTATCCGAATCCATCTTTGGAATGCAGATACGGATGTTGGTATAGCCAATATCCGATCCGTATCCGATCCGAAAGCATTCCTATAATGATAGCCGTCCTTGGTCAATACCTGATGTCATGTTGGACCACTTCATACGTTGCCTGGAGCTTTCTAGCTTGTTGAAGCACTTTCTTGAGGGGTTGGTCGGTGAGGACCAATATTGTAACATCCCATATTAAATTCTAAATAAAAATACATGTTTATTTTTCTGCACGTGCAACACAAGTGCAATTTTATCTCATTATTTTCATTCTAAAATTTATTTAAGTTATGCATGATTTCCTTTCATTTATTTTTCTCATTTAGTTGTCTACTTCTTATTTAGAACTCATAGGTCTAATAGAAGACTCTAAGCCCACTAGAATAAATTAAATAAATAAAAATAAACCAAGCCCACAAGAGAAGCCCCCTAAGATAATCCTACAATTAGTTGTACACATTGTTACACATGTCTTGTAACAACTATTAAATACACAAATACAAAAATATAAAATGTGAAGGGTGTGCACTTGTGCACTACATGTGCACATGCATGCACAAGAGGAGGGTAGGCCGGCCTATGAATGGAGAGAGTGGGAGAAGAGGGAGAGTGGGGGTAGGGGGTGGTTACTTAGAGTTGTGAGATTAAATCTTAGCCATACATTCCCCCCCCCCCCCCCCCCCCCCCCCCCCCCCAAAAAAAAAGAAAAAAAAAATTGTCATTTGCATCAAAACTAAGAATTAAAAGAGAGAAGAAAAGAAAGAGAGTTAGAGATTTTTGTCTTGCAATTCTTGGAGGCTTGGAGTTGTTTTTGCTAGGAGGAGAAGTGCTAGGCAATCGTAATTGGAGCTAGGAGCTTTCTAGGAGTTTTTCTTCCACATTACAATTTTCATTGAGGTGGGTGTTTCTTGAATGCTTTCTAAATTTTGTAGGATGAAGCATGCTAGTTTGACATATGAGTAGTTGTAGAATTGTGATTAATATGATGAATGTAGATTGCATAATGTTATTTTAATTATGTCATGGTTTGTTGAAATAATGTTGTGGTTCGAATGAATGACTAGAACTCATGTTAATTAGAAAGAGAAAAAGAAAGTAACATCTAATGAATTGTTGGAATGAAGATCTTCAAATTGATGCACATTAGAATGTTCACATAGTAGTCAAAATAATGCAACTTGTATGAAAAGCTTTAAAATTCTATTATAGTAAAAAGAAATATGGAAATAGTCTTACTAGTGCATATTTTTATTGGTATAAAAAATTCTTATAAAGATGTTTTGAAGAGGGACAATGTTTTATCTGAACTTTGATAATATGAGCTCATTAATACAACTTGGGAGGAAAATTTTATTGTATTGTCGAAAATAAGAATTTTGTAAATTTAAATATATGCTACTATACTGTATTTTGGAAAGAAAACATTCTGGAAAGAATTAGATTTGAATGATTCAAATTAATTGGGAAATCGAAACTTGCAAAGAAAAGTTATAAACAGACAGGAAGTATAAAGATATTTTAACTCCTACTTATAATAGAGAATGGGTTTGGGCATACTGGTTCTCGGTGTGGGTTTAGAGCGCTGTGAACAGTGCCCAGGGTCTTGGGTTCAAGTCTTATTAGAGGCTCTATTTTATTAAAATTTGATTTTCCCAATGCACAGTATAGCCTGCATGTAAGGCATTCGAGTTCCCTTTCCTTCACTAGCCGTTGTTGGGCATACTAGTCTTTGGGTTCGATTTGGGGCGGTTACTGTAGCACAGGCGGGGGTCACTGGTTCGAAACCTGGCCGCCCCTTTTTTAATTCATTTCGATTTTCTTTTGTATTTCGAGTTTTTCAAAAGCATAAAAATTGGGGAAAAAATCTATTTATTCCTCTAAAATTATCTAGAATTTATAAAAATATTTCCACACTATTTTGATATATTTTGTGAGAATTGAAAGTGGAATTCACATTAAATAATGTGTTGAAGAACTCAAAATTTTCAATTAAAAATGTGAATCTTGTTTGATTAAAGGAAGATAAAAGTTTGAAATACAATTGGATTCACGTTGATAAGATTCTATAGTTATTCATCTTTGATTAAGAATATTTTGAGTTGCATACAATGCTATAAGTGATTTTACTGATAATGAAAGTTGAAGTGAGTTACTTCATGTTATAAAATTATAAAGAAATGTTTTGAGAAAGAGATTGTGAATAAAGAAATGAATAAATTTGGTTTTCATGAATGATAACTACAAGAGTAAGATGAATTGATTAATATGAGAATGAATAAAGTTGAAGATATGAATATAGTGAATTTTAATACATGAATATTGAAGGGTATGAGTACCCATTAATTATAGAACATGAAAGGTTGCGATCTAGAGGTTTAGTGAGACCCAGTTACCGGCATATGTTGAATTAATTGATTGATTTGAGATATGGCTATATGGGATATCTCAGTGTTTTTGTTTAAGTTCGGTAGGAGGGGAAGATAACTCTAGGTATTATAATTTATTCATGTCTTGAACTTAAGAATTAGGCACTAAGTGAAGATATAGTAAACTTGGGCAAATGTGAGTGGAGGGCCTCTATATAGTCGGGCGGTGGATCTCCAGGACTATAGACCCAGTTGGCCAGTGGATTCCAGGACTGTGGTTGCTTGCGATGGAGGCGAGCCTTAATTAAATCCGGGATTATGATTGATCGGATGGTGGATTCTGGGATCATGATTAGTCGGGCGGATAGTAGGCCGTACTCCAGTGTATATACGTATACTGGGGCTAGAGGGACACTTGCGGGATGTTCGAACGATGAGGATTTTGTATAGTCGGGCGGTGGATTTCGGGACTGGAATTCGTACTCGTGGAATGTCTAAACATTATTTTATTATTGGGTAGTTATCATGATGAGGGATTAAACCCTTTAATGTGGAGTACATAGGTGCTTGCCCTAGGACCTATGTAGTATGGGATACATAGAATCTGAACAAGTATGCATTAGTGTCATCTTAGCGTAAAACATCTGCATTAGGCATCAAGACATCACATACACTGACATGTTTAGAGTAGTCACTTTTAACACTTTGTTTACATTCAAGTTTGTGGTTATTACAATATTAAAGAATCGTTATATTACGGCATAGTAAGGATCGCCATTTATAATATTGCGTCGGTTGTAAGCAACTGACATGCCCACAGTTTCATATGTAGGACTTGGAATTTACAAGAAGATATAAAGATGAATTCGATGCTGATGATTACTTAAATGCTAAAGTTGTTACAATTGTATATTTATCATGTTGTACTTCATTTATTTTTCACTGCGTTATTGATGTAAAAGAACAATGTTGTAATAAAAGTTTCAAAATTCATTGTAAAATTGTACGAAGTGATGTGTAGATCCTGTTGAGCTACGAATTACCATATTTTGGT
Organism: Hemerocallis citrina; assembly: GCA_017893485.1. Taxonomy (NCBI): domain Eukaryota; kingdom Viridiplantae; phylum Streptophyta; class Magnoliopsida; order Asparagales; family Asphodelaceae; genus Hemerocallis; species Hemerocallis citrina. The sequence goes on from CM030362.1 coordinate 217,346,375, forward strand.
ATTCAGGGCATTACAAATATAGAGTGTGTTTGGAAGTATGGGCGGAGTTTACGGGCGGCCATGATAAGAATATAGGCCATCTTCTACATCTTTGGCATCAAGGAGGACTTTGCTCACATAGTAGATCAGATTTTGAATCCTATCCTCCTCTCTCACCAAGATGGCACTGCAGGTTTGATCTGATGTGGCTAGATAGAGGTAGAGCAGAGGATTAACGAGGTATGCCTTAAGCTGTTCAAAGGCTTCTTACTGTGCTTGCCCCCACTCAAAGCTCTTTATCCACAAAGAGTCTTGAAGAAAGGGAGACACTTCTCCCCCATCTTGGAGAGGAATCGTCCAATGGCAGTAAGATGTCCTATGAGTTTATTGATTTCCTTGATGGTGGATGGACGAGACAGGTCAAGAATGGCCCAGATCTTCTTCGGGTTGGCTTCAATTCCTCTTTAGCTTACCATGAATCCCAAGAACTTACCCGATAAGACCCTGAAAGCAAACTTCAAGCCCCGGAGGACATTAAAAGCTTCTTGAAGGTCTGTCACATGGTCATTCTTATTGAGGCTCTTTACAAGTATATCATCTATGTAGGCCTCCATGTTTCAACCGATCTGTTCCTTAAAGACTTTGTTCATCGGGCGCTGGTAAGTGGCTCATCTTCAACCCAAAGGGCATGCTTAATAATAATAAAGGCATTGATTGGTGATGAAGGATGTCTTCAAAATGTCGGGAAGGAACATTTAGATCTTATTTTATCCCGAGAAGGCATCCATGAAACTGAGGAGCTTGTGTTCAGATGTGGCATGGATCAGGGCATCAATGATGGGGAAGGGAAAGGGTTTTTCAGACATAATTTGTTTAGCTTGGTGAAGTCGATGCAAATCCTCCACTTGCCATTTGTGTTAGGGTTATATACTGAAAGCATCACTTTTGTATTAACTTTATTTCCTTATTTTTTTTTGAATGAGAATCATATGGGCATATGTTTGCATATTGTGTTTATTATAATATTAATGCAAGTGTCTGATATTCTATAAGATTGATAATATGGTGTGAGGTGACACACGGAAGATCATATTATCAGTTCCCTATGGAATATATAAATAGTTCACAACCTAGACGGAGTTGGACAATCCATTGGAAAGGTTGTAGTGTAATCTGGTATTAGTCTATCTTGACTATAGGTTTACACTAGTACACTTTGTGTGTATTGAACAGGACCACTTGAGGTTGTTCTCTTTGTACTAACTACAAAAGAGAACAAACACCTCTGTTATTATGGATGCTTATGCTCTTAATCCAGATATAATAACAGACATGTATATGCAGTGTGTGTTATTTTGACTCATAAAAGAGTGACATTCATTATGGATCAACAACCTCTATGAATTGGGTAATAGCATTGTATGTATGATGGGCTGTTAATTGTAAAAGGAATCCATGTCCCGATACGTCGGGTTGATGATGTCCCCTTAAGGAGCTCATAAGGATTTGTCATGTAAACCCTGCAGGTGGATTACATCCGACATGACAAATAAAGTTGAGTGGTACTACTTAAGGATAAAAGATGTTGATCAATATAGTTGTCAGTAACTTAATTTGATCGACGGACATTCGATATCTTAACATGGGGAGCTGAACGAGCATATAATAAAAGGAGCCCATAAATATAATTTGGGATTAGGAAGGTAGTGCAACAATAGCTCTTTAGTGGACCGAGCTATTGTTAATGGGCCTGGGTTGTGTGTTCAGGCTGAACTCGGGTTACCAGGATTCGTTAGGAGACCTAACCCTAATTTCTCCTCATGGTCTCTGCCGTAGCCTTATATATATCCTCTATTCTCTGGCCGTCATTTAATTATCTGAGATATAAGATTTTTTCTCAAAATTCGTGATTCACGTAAGGAGAGAAAGAGAGGTCAGCCAAGGAGAAGAAAGGTTGGGAGATCGTCGCCCACACGACGTCCAACCCGAGGAAGGAATACGTGCAAAAGATCTTGGGGTCGCAGACGACTCGAAGTCGCTAGAAACTATCGTCTTCTTCTCATCGCAGGTATAATTCGTGAACCCTAGTTTCCGCTATAAAGGGTTAGATCACGTATTAAATCTGTTAAACTTTTATGATCGATACGCACACCAATCCGTGTTCCTGGGATTCATCGCAGTTCCATCAATTTGCTTTCTTTACAATGAACACATTGGCTAGCCACTCACGGTAGCTAACTTCTTGAATGAAGTGAGAAACAAAAAGTTTTTGTCCTCTTCCATGACCACTTATTTTCGGTCGGGGGCAAACTTGAGGTGCTTTGGCTGGACCTGCTTGACATCCAGATTAACAATGAAGCAGTGCATGATCAAGTATTCCGATATACTAGGTAAGTCGGCGGCGGTCCAAGCAAACAAGTATCGGTTCTGCCTATTGCAACTGACAATTTATTCTTCGACTTGGTAGGAGAGATCTTTGCTTACCTGAAAGCACTATGTCTGATCAACTTTGGAGAAGGTAATCTCTTCTAATTCATCCACGAGCTCGGAATCAAAACTCATCTCTTAAGGGAGTTCTACAACATCAAGGTAGATGATTTAACCCCTGTCACGCCCCGCTTCCCAAAAAGTGAATACGAAATACGAATACGTGACTAAGCCCAGCGAATGATTTTCATTATCCATAAGCTTTCAGGATCTTTACAACATTTCAAAGGAATAATCAGAGTAGGAAGCAAGAACAGTCAACCATGCATGCATAATTGAACCAATATACCAACAGGAATTTACTTGAAACAAAATTTAATAATCTCAAATAAATCAGATTTGAACAAGTCAATAATTCTGGGTCCTATTGCCCAATACAAAATAATCCAAGTAACATATACAATTATTCAAAATAAGCAACAGGAAATATTAATAATCGTAGCAAGAACTCTAGCATATAATATCTCAGATTACCTACGCCATCGGGCAGCCGGTCACCAAAGTCTACAATATAACAAATTGCAGGAAGAGGAAAAGAAAGCAAAATGCCCGTCAATACAAGTTACGGGCCGCTTGTAGTGCAGGCACAAGTACAGGGAAGGATAAACAAATATAAATAATAACAGAACAAACATAGTATGAAATAGATATGACAGAGCAAAACAGAATGTCTAACGTGAATCAGAAAAACAGAATTAAGTAACATGGTATGCTAACAGGTACAAGTGAGATGTAACAGATGTCAAGTGTCAGATGGTATGCAGACAGATATACAGATAACAGATGTCAGATAACAGATACAGGTAAATAGGTAACAGATATCATGTTATTACAGGTCTTGTATTATTACTATCTAGGTAACACTTCATGCATCCCAAACTTTTACCACATAGTTTCTACATCCAAACAAATTACGTTTAGATTTCATAGGAGATTTTATAGGGCTGTGTACTCAGGTATCAGACAGATAGGTATCAGATGCAGATCCAGACAGACAGATAGAACCTATGGGTTCTTTTCTCAGTACACCTTCCTATAGGGAAGTGTACAGTCAGGTAAACAGACAGACCGAGTCGTGTATCATGCAGTCATGAACACGTAGTAGATAATCCTGTGGGAAATACGGGCCCCCTTCCAAGTACACATTTCTATATTATCCACTACTAGATCTTTCCCTTAACCCCGGCTTGATTATCTGTTATTATTATCAGACAGTCACGTATGTGTCACAAAACAGAGCAAGAATAACATGGTATAAACAGCTAATAGGTTCAGATTGAAAGATAAACATGTACAGGTGAAAGATAACACATAAAAGGATAGAACAACAAAAATTCTAGTTCAGGACAGCAAGACAGTACTGCACTAAATCCGGAATTCCCGTTGCTACAAACATTCAAATCTGGATCCGTTAGAAAACCTGGAAAATAGAATCTCGGACGAATCCAGCAAATATATATGTCATATTATTTCACAAAAACAAATCTCAAAACAGAAATTTGTCCAAAAAACATGTTCAGTCAGAAATTAGTAGTTTGTATTCATAAACAGGAAAACAACATAAAAACTCACTAATTAAATCCACGAAAAATCTGGGGTATTCCCTAGTATGTTTAGTAATAGAAAATAAAGTTTCATAATTTTCCAACATAGATAAAATACTCAGTTAAAATCAGGAAGCAGCAAGATACAGTAGTTTTGTAAATCTAGAATCATAAACACTTCAGTACGAAAATAGCAATATCTCATAAAATATAAATCAAAATCCGGATCCGTAAAAAGGGTGATAAAATAGATACACTAGGCTGCAACTCTTATTGAATTTTTTTTTATAAAAAGCAATTACAATCAGGTCGAAATTATGTATCTTTACAGAACAGTATGAAAATTTTGCATGTATAGTAGTTGTTTGCAAGTATAGATTAGTTCATAAAAGTCATCAATTAAATCCAAAAAAATTAGGGGTTAATCCCAATCAAGTCTAGTTGTAACCAGAAAAATATTAGATCAAAATATTATATTTAACATCAGTAGCTAAATAGATTACTATATAGAATACGTATAAAACTAGATTTGGAATTTTAAACACATCTGTAGTAAAATAGTCATAACTCGCAACGCATAAATCAAAACTGAGATCTGTTAGAGAATCTGGAAAGTAGATAGAATTCTCTATAATTCACATTCACAAATAATTTTGATATACTGACCTTAATAGGGTCTAAAATACTGAACAAAAACGAGAAATCGATAAAACAGAAAATATCCTTGATGCATAAAATCAACTAGTTCACATGAAACTCATCCAAAGCATAACCAAATATGAAATAGGTATACAATATGTCCAAGCAACAAGGTATAGGGTATTTAGCAAGTCTATAACAAGTATACTACAAGTAACACAATAGTGCACACGACATCATACGAACAACATGCAAGTATACAACAAGAAGTGGTCATCCCGAAGTTATTTCATGTCATTTGTGTAATGAGGCAACTACGGGCGGGTCAACACAATAGAGACAAGATATAACAGGGATTCCATACAAGAATTGTCTCTAGAACACAACTACACTACATGCGGTATTTAGTACTTGTATTACACAAAGAAAAATATATAAGTTACTTACCTGATAGACGACGACGGGAACGAAGCAAGAATAAGAATAACGGGAATGGATTCCCGAGCAACGATCTCAACAAATGAACGAACTCACGAACACAACTCACGAGCAACGAACACACACAAGAGAACCAACACATGCACACAAAGAGAGACAGCGGACAGCAGCGGAGCACAACACAGGGGGCCGGGCTGTTGCTGTCGGAGACGCATCACGGAGGTGTGACAGGAGGAGGGGAAGGGCACTGAGGTGCAGCAGGCGCTCAGGAGGAACATGATAAGGAGGGGTGTCGGGATGCAGGGAAGCTTTCGCTTCTGCTGGCGTCGGGCTGATGGTTGGCATCAAGGTGAACGGCCCACGGAGGGGTGGTGCTGTCGCCCAGACTGTTGCTACTGTCTGACGTTAGAAGGAGTGACACAGCGGGGCACTTCAGGGAGGCTGTTAGCGTCTTCAGAAGGAGCAGCACGGGGAGGAGTGCTATCGCGGTGCAGCGTCGCGACAGGAAGAGGAGGTGCATGGCGGCGCTGCTGTTGACGACAGGAGGAAGGCGATAGGGGGTCACGACTGGAGCTGTGGTGTAGGGCGGCGTCGAGGGAGAGGGTGCAATGGGGTGCTGGTGTGAGCAGCAGTTGGATAGGAGGGTGGCGAGACGAGGGGGGAAGGTGAGAGATGAGGGAGGTGCAGGAGGGGAGAGGAGATCGGGAAGATGAGGATTGTAGCTGAAGGGGTTTTTAGATGATAAGGTTAGGGTTAGCAAATAGGGGGGGTGTATATATAGGTGCAGGACAGGGTATTAGGATTTCGGGTTGGGTATTTATAATGGGTTTGGGTTTGGAGTGTTAATGGGTGAAATGTGATGGGTTATAGGGTATTTAAATAGGGTTAATGGGTTTTAGAAATCTAATAAAAGATAGGAAAAATATATAAATAAAAATAGGATTTTTAATATACAATCAAAAGGTAATAATGGAAATAATAATACTAATAGTAGTAAAAATAACAATATTAATAATAATAGCAGAAACAATAATAGGAATAATAAAAAGAATAACAGGGTTTGTATTATAATATAAAAATCATTGGAAAAATAGCTACAACTAAAACTATTAGTCATAATTAGACTTTAATAGGAGATCCAAAAACAAATTTTTTAACAAAAAGATTTTAAGAGCGGAAAAATAATTTACACAAATCAAAAATCCGAAAATACACAGAAAATACATATTTGCGAAAACAGGGGTTACAGCCCCGTTGTGGCTGTGTAACATGTGTGAGCCGCTTCTTGGCTTCCCTTAACTTCTCCTTCATTTGCTAATGTAGGGAACTTCATCTTCTTGTGGAAAGCCGAGGCTAAGGTGTGAAGAGCCGCTAAGCCAGGGCGGCCAATGATGACATTGTAGGCGGCTTTCACATTGATGAGCATGAAGTCCACGGCTTATGTTCGGGTAGCTGAGGCTTTTCCCACAGTCACATCGTGGGGTAGCTAGGGCTTTTCCTGCTATCACATCTAGGGTTACTATTCCTTTAATTTGGATAGGGACCCCAGAGAACCCATGGAGGGTGTACCTGGTGAGTTTAAGACAATCCCTGGAGAACTTGAGGCCTCAGAAAGTCTCCAAGAAGAGGATGCTCACCGAGCTTCCACTATCCACCAAGATGAGGCGCACCTAGTGGTTTTCAATGAAGAGACTAATTACTAGTGCTTCGCAGTGAGGTGTTTGAATGCCTTCTAGGTCTTTGTTCTTGAAGGTCAGTGGGACTCCCAAGCTCTTGTTGGGGGACGTTGTGCACTGATTTTACCTCATCTCAGATGTACTTCTTACACCGTAGTAGAATTCTGGAGAAGTCCCGGGGAGGCTTCTTAGCCAGGGATGTTTTGAGGTTGGTGTGGCAGACGTTGTGCCTGAAGGAGGCAACCACTACTGCTGAGTTAAGGGACGAGATGGACTAGGACTCGGTGTGAAGTGCCGAACAAAATCCTTGAGAGGCTTCCTATATCTTTGCTTCACGTCAAGCAAGGAAGCGCTCATCTTCTCAACCTTGCGACTGCTAACGAAGTGGTTGAGGAAGAGCTCTTCGAGCAGATCGAATGAGAAGATAGATCCAGGAAAGAGACGCGAGTACCATTCCCTTGCTGATCCCTGGGAAGGTTATGCATAAGAGCGCGTCAGGGGAATTGGTGGATCATCATGAGAGCTTGGAAACTGTCGATGTGATCCGCCTAGTCGGTTTCACCCTTATATGACTCGAAGGTTAGTGGCTTAAAGTTCTCTAGAATGGGGGCATCGAGAACTGACCTGAGAAGGGAGGTAGTCTGGGGTGGTAGCCTCTGCCTAGGAGACCCTCCTACTGATCGATTTGAGCTAGGTGGTCCTCCATCTCTTGGAGCCAATGGATTACCATATCTTCCCGTCCCTTGGATTGAGTTGACCCACAAGACTACTCTTGTTGCATAGTCCTCAGATGGTGAACACTGGTTTGATGGCCCCTGTTAGGGTAACTTTGATGGCCTTAAGAACTTGGTCTTTGAAGTCGCATAACTCAGTCCAGGTGATGGGTGCCTCCTCTTCTCTGTTGTTCTTGGGAGCTCACTGACTGACTGGAGTTGGACTCCTCTCACATCCTCATCCCTTTTCGGGTGGGCGTTCGATGGGATTTCTGCTGTTTAGGAGAAAAGCTTCTCTTACTTCCTTGGTGCTCTAAGAGGGGGACTTCATCTTCGGCACACCTTTCATCTAAGCACTGGCGGAGTTCTGTCCCTTCTTGTCAGGAGTTGATGATGTCACAGAGATCTGACTGCATAGGCTGTGCTGGAGAGTGGGAGGCTCCGTAGACTGAGATCCGGTCCTCAATCGGATGAGGCCCAGGGCAAGGTTTACAACGACGTTTAGGGCAACGCCGGTGGGAGCCCGCCGATTGTTCATGGGAGGCTACGATGGCGGGGGAGGGGCCTCTGACGTTAGGCATGGAGGTTGCCCCGGAGGAGGAGGAGGAGGAAGATGAGCATTGGTTTGATAACTAGTGGCCACCGCCTTCTGTAACAATCCTGATTTTTTATGAATGCATCTTGTAAACGGATTGAGTGCTACTAGTTATAGGAATTACATTTCTAGTTAAAGAAATTATTTTCTTACTAATAACCTACAATTCTGCATGTGTATATGAACATATACACATACATGTACGTGTTGAACTGGACTTGTGAACCCAAATGAAACCAAACAAACCCAACCACACTGGAACCAAGCCAAGTGGGTCAAGCCCAACCTAGGGTTGGCCGGCCAAGTCTTGGAGGGAAAAAGAGAGAGGGAAAGGAGGTTAGGGTTAGGGTTTGAACCAAAAGAACACCATGATGAGTTGTGTAAGAACCCCATCACATCACCTCCGAAATGAGCAAACCTATTGTTTGATGAGACATCTCTTCTATTCCCCATACACCATGAAATTCGGCCTACCCCTCCCCCACTCTTTCTCATTGTGTTGTTAAAAGCCCCTCTCTTCTCCACAGCCTCTTACAAACTCCTACTATTCTTACTATCTTCCTATACCTCCAAAACTCCATTCCTAATACACTTAGCTACTAATTTGGGGAGAGAAGAAGAACAAAGAGCCAAAGCAAATGAGAAGAAGCAAGGAGCTAGAAGAGTCAAGAAAGAGGGCATTCAAGCAAGAACAAGCTACAAGCTAAGGTGGGTGTTTCCAATCTCTTGTGTTTTTGTTATTGGATGATTGAAATGATGTTTGATGACTGAAAAAAATGACATGCATGCTATAGGAATGAACTTAAACAACTCGTTTGTATTAAATAGTCCAAAACAGAATTTCCTGTTAAAAGACTGAATTTTGGGTGTTAGTCCGTAGCTCATTACATGAACACCACTTGGAATTTTGATCTGAAATTTTTAGAAGATGATCATGTAGGTTTCGTACACTTTTATTAATTTTTTTATGGATTTTTATGATTTTTCCTGCTATTTAAATAAAATACGAACTTGCATGCTGGTCAGAATAGAAAGAAGCAGTTTTATGGTTATTGTTGTGGAAAGAATGACTTGGATGTCACTGCATGCTTATGAGATTGATCTAAAATTTTAGTATGTTGTTTTTGGATGTATCTAAGACCTACGTTTCAAATTTCATGAGATTTGGACCACTGTAGCTATGTCAATTAAATCATGCAAGATGAACTAGATATTTTAGTGAACAGAACTATTGTTGATTCTTCCCTATTTTTGGATGATATTCAAAAGGACATAACTGGAAATCTACTTGGTAGAATCACTTGATTTTTGTAAGAGTTGTAACATCATGTGTCAGGAACTAGATTCTAAAATTTCATGATTATCTGACACCATATGGTATTTTAATTAGATTTTATCCCTTGACTGTGTTGATCTGATCTATTGTTCTGAGATTCTGTACACTTGTTAAAGATGAGACCATAAAACTTTTTAAAAGACCTTGTATGAAGGAACTTGAAACTAAGAGGTTTTATTAGACACATAGACCTTTCTGGAATGACCAATAAATCCTGATTTGGACCAGGATTCGATTTTATATGATTTTTGCAAGTGACGACAGAAACACAGTAAATCTTAGAGCTTACTGTTTTGCACCATGATCAATGAGATGAGTCTAAACTTGTACCTTGTTGGCTTAGAGTGCTGTTTGAGGGAGACTCATTTTATAGATGTGTACTTGGATTAGGTTTTAAGTGATCTAAAGTTTCTGGCTATGAGTAGCCCATAGTTGCTTGTAGAACCTATTATTAGACCGCAGTGTTCAATGTTTTGAAGTGAAAATTGTATTAGATGTTGGGGTATGGTTGTAGATCACTTTGGGATGAAATTCATGCCCATTGTGTGTTTTTACTTGCTGTCTACTTTGAGTAGAAGCATAGGGAGTGCCCGATCGCGATTTCTCAAGGGAACGGGACCGAGAATGGCTCCGTTTTGGCATAAATGCCAAGTGTGTGCCTGCTGTTTAGAAACTTGAATTGTTGTTTTTAGGACCCATAGAACCCCTTTTTAGGTATTTGTGGGTTAGGACTTACTCCTAGTGTAGTGTACCTTATTGGGATACATTGGTTAAGTTAAGACCCTAAGATTAAGTCTGGTTGACAAATCTATTTGGGTAGAATGTCGCAACGAACACGTTGGAGGGGATGACTCGTGCGCCGACGTACTTGTTGTACATGGATGGATTCCATGGGTTGTGTTTGGAGCTGCCACTGGTCAAGAACCGTGGAGCGTTAAGTTTAGCAGAAAGCTATTGGTTGGTCAGGCCGAGGTTGCGATCTAACTCCAAGCGTCGATGTGGTTGCGACAATCGATGGGGACAATTCGCCATGGGTTCGTGCCGAGGTGGGTCAACCTTTGGGCCGAACGAGAGGGCTAGTTGAGTCCTAATATGGAATGGGTTGAGACCCAGTATTGATGAAGGTGACTAACTAGGGAGAGTCTACCAAATGGAATTGGACTAGTTGTTCATAGCAAGCAAGTTGATCATCGAGTTAGGGATTTGGAAATAGTGGATTTATCGCCTAACTAAGAGGATGGATAATATAGGCTGATGGAAGAAAAATCAGAGGTTGACTAGAGTGATAGTTTTAGAGATTGGTCTGTGAAGAAAATCTTGAATTCAACCTTATTCTTTAATCTGGGAGTGGGGTAGCGTGATAAATTTTGGAAGGATTAGATCGAGTCTTGGTTGAATGTAAGGACAGGCACTAGCGAGGGTGTTCACCTGTTAGGAGGACGTTGTCTCAACTGCAAGTTCTGCTCTAGTGTAAGGACGAGTGTAGCGGAGTTGGGGAAACCTTATATCCATCATGTCCTTTGTTGACCGATGTGGGCAGGAGGTTCTTAGAGGAAGTCCCCACATAGCGAGGCTCTAAGGGAAAGATCCTAAGTTCTCCGGCAGAGGGGCCGTGGTTTCCGTATATCAGCTTTTGGTGAGGACCGGGGAGACAACATATCAGGTAAGCCGATGTGGAATACGGTCAATGTATCGGGTAAGCCGATTTGATTACAGTTACGCAGGGTATGCCTGCAACTAACCATGGTTTCAGTCACGCAGGGTAAGCCTGCGACTGACTAGTCATGAAGGGTACGGGCTAGAGTCCCGGGCGTAGTGGGTAAAACTAAGAGAGGATTGGACACCACTAGTGACTAGCAGGGTAAGCCTGCAGCCTCACCATCACTGGAATCAGAGACCGGATAGAGCACAAGGTTAGGATGCATGACGAGGGATCGAGCCCTACAATCAAGAAATGCAAACTCTTTGGAAAGTATGTAGTATGGGATGCATCCGTTTTCATTAAAGTTGATTTTAGGGAAGTATGTAGTATGTCATGCATACGTTCCCAAATGAATTGCATTAGAGTAAGTGCATCATGTACATTTATTATTTTGTGCATTAGATTAGGCCATGGCATACATCGACACTTGTTTGAGATCACCTTTCTCTTTGCATCAAATATTATTTGTGGTTGTTGAGGTTGGAATCGTTATACTATGGCGTAGGGAGGATAGCCAGGTATAGCATTTCGTCAGTTGTAATCAACTGACGTGCCCACTGTTATCAGGCACGGGAAAGCAGAAGCAGGGGAAAGCATCCAAGTGAAAGTTACTGTCCAAATTTTATTGTACATTCTTGTTGTAACAATTTATTGTAAATGTTGTAATCATTGGACATTGTAATAACAACTTGATGTAATAAAAGTTTTTAATTTCCTGTGATTTTTGTTGTGTTGTGACTCATTTGAAGGAAGATCCTGGAAGAGTGTCACAAGTTCCTATGTTAGTAATTCGGGGTGCTACACCTTCCTTTGGGAGCCATGGCTGAAAGACGTTTTTTTTGCTGACGAGATCTGATCGAAGAAGCTGATTTTTAGTTTTCCATTGACGACACCAATCTTTTGTTTCTTTTTTATGGTGTGGGGCAATCGGATGGTGAGTTTTTTTTATGTTGGAAATGTACAATCTGGACCGTCGTTCAGATATGAAGTTTAATGGCTGAAGTCTTCTTGATCTTGTCTGAATCGTTGAAAGCGCTTGGATCTGGATTGAACGGCTGAAAGATCACTAGTGAACCAGCACAAAGCCTAAACACCGGCGTTGACCCCAGCGAAAGACACTCCGATGCTCAAGTCCGTAACTCGGAAAGAAGATTAGACTTTCACTGGCAAAAGATTGAATACCTTTTACTAATGGAGGGGGGAGATTATTTATAGACAATGAGTTTTGCTCCATAAAAAAGACCTGAAAAGGAATCTTTTATTATATTGTTGGAGATTCCCATGGTTAAGAGATAGAATTAGTTATTCAATTTCTGATTTGAGAGATTTGACTACCAGCTGTCTTTAGCAAGAAATTCCCTCTTTCTTGGGTTTTAAGTAAGCTACAATCATGGATCTAATTGAGTTGATAGGTCTGAAGATGACCCATGTTCCTCTAGTGGTCCTGTAGATGCTGTGGAATTATTGTTTTGCCCTTGAGAAGTTTTGAGATGAGTGTCGAGAACATGTGGCTCTGGTTTTACCCATATCTGTTGAAATGTAGTAAGTAGTAATATGTATATTCTGTTTCCCAATCTATAGGAAATAGATTCCCCAAATCACTCACCCCTAAATCTTCTCTCAATCTCCTTTCTTCTCCTCCAAGATTGTAATCCTTATATATAGATGTATACTGTAAAGAATAAAGAACAAGAAGATTAATAAAGATTTCCCCCCAATCTGTTTTTAATATAGTATCAGAGCCTAACCAGATCTAGGCTAACTGAGGAAGAAGAAGAAAAGGAGGTGATCAGATCTGACACCTCCATCTTGATTGGATCCTGACCAAACCCCGATCCCTGAATATCCTCGTCGACCCGATCCTGGCGACCCCCGTCTCCGGTGACCTACCCCCGTCCTCGCCGTTGACGTTCCTCCTTAGCGCCGTCCACGTCGTCGACACCCAACAGAGCAACCCCGAAACCCACTATCTGTCTGTTCCTCATCCTATTCCTCTCTCTCCTCTCGTTCTCTCTCCCTGACCTTGGACACCACCGGAAACCCTCCAGTGTCGCCTGGCTTTGTCCCGATCGACAGCAGCCAAGACTCAAACCCCGACGCTGCTCTTTCTGCTCCTCTTCCTGGTCGACAGCAGCGCCTGAGAGCCCTCCGTCAACCCCCGTCACCATTCTCCCCTCCTGAACGTCGGTGACCTCCCTGCAGCGACGCTGCTCCTTGCTATCGTGGTGTTTTGTGGCTGCTGTTGCTGCAGTCTCTTTGAATGTTGTTTGCTATTTTTGATCCCGTCTGCTATTTGGTGTTTGGTTCTGCTTGTTGTGCTGTTTGTTGTGTTGCTATGGGACAATACCCGTATGAGTCAAGGAAGTGTACTCATTGTGGCAAGATCGGCCACACGAAAGCTCGTTGTTATAAGATTATCGGCTATCCGGAGATCTGGGATCATAGCAGGGATATTCGGGAGAACACTTGCAATCGACCCACTATTGCAGGTGGAGTTGCTGATCGTGCTGCTGTAGGTAATGATTGTAAGGTTTTTAATATTTCTGTCTCTGTTATGAATAATGCATGGATAATTGATTCGGGTGTTACCGACCATACGACTTTTGATTCTAGACAAGTTCAAAATTTTCAACCTTTCACCAAATCAACTGTGTCCACTGCCAATGGTGTTACTGGCGAGGGTACCATACCCTCACAAACAACCTAACCTTAGATACTACCCTAGTTGTGCCATCCTTGAATTTTAACCTATTATCTGTTACTCAAATAACTACTGCCTTACATTGTATTGTAGTCTTTTGACCTTCACATTGTGTGTTTAAGGATATTCGGACTCGCAAGACGATTGGTTATGGGATTAGACACGGGAAGCTCTATTACCTGGATTTAGAATCTGAAAGTTTAAGCAAGTTGACTCAAGCTTTAAGTGTGGAAGAATCCGAAGATAAGAAGAAAAAATCAGATATTTGGCTATGGCATCGACGTCTAGGGCATGATTCTTTTGATTATATGAAGAAATTATTTCGAAGTTTATTTTTAAAGTTGGATATTTCTATCTTTCGGTGTGATGTGTGTGAACTCGCAAAAAGTCACCGTGTCTCTTTTTCTCCAAGTCCAAGTAGAAGCTTTCTTCCATTTATAATTATCTATTCTGATGTTTGGGGTCCATCCAAAACCACTATATTTGGAGGAGCCAAATGGTTTGTGACATTTATTGATGACTGTACTCGTATAACCAGGATTTGTTTGATGAAGTTGAAAAGTAAAGTTAGTGGCTTGTTTCAAAAATTTCACAAGCATGTTATGATTCAGTATAAATCACAGATTCAAGTTCTTAGGAGTGATAACGGCAGAGAGTATCTGAGTTCAAATATGCAACAATATTTGGTGGAACACAACATTGTTCACTAGACTACATGCTCATATACACCTCAACAGAATGGGATTGCAAAAAGAAAAAAAAAGACACTTGCTCGAGGTGGTCCGTGCTTCTCTTATACATGAAAATATGCCACTCATTTATTGGGGGAAAACCCTTGCTTCTGCTGTATACTTAATCAACCGAGTTCCTTCTAGTATCCTAAACTTCCTCACACCATTTCAAACATTAACTGAAGCTGCGAATGCACCAAAATTCGTCAAATTGCTACATCATGTGTTTGGGTGTGTTGCATTTGTTTATCTTCATCAACATGAACGCAATAAGTTAACTCCTAGAGCTGTCCGATGTATTTTCATGGGATATGCATAGGATAAGAAAGGATACCGGTGCTATCACCTACCAACTCAAAGGATGTTTGTGACTATGGATGTTGTGTTCCATGAAGATGAGATGTATTTTTCTTCTTTTACGACTGAACTTCAAGGGGAGTACCGAAGTGAAGTTCAGACTCTTAGGTATGATGAAGGGATTAGTGAAGTTCAGACTCTTGGGTATGAAGAAGTAATTACCAGACAGAACGAACAACTGGATACAAATAATGACGAACACTTGAATGAAGACCCGAAGAAGTGCAACCAAGGGAAGAAGCCCCTCTTGAAGAAGACCCTTTTGAAGAATTGCAACCGGTACCAAATCTCAGTGAGAGTGAACCGTCAGAACCCCAAAACCAATCATCATCGTTGTTCGAAGCTCCTAGAAGAGAACTCCCGCACCGTACTAATAGAGGTATTCCAAAAACCACTTATGAACCTGATCCCACTAGTAACGTCAAATATCTCATGAGTAATTATGTATCCACTCACCACTTGTTGGAATCAAATAAGTCATTTGTAAATCGATTATCTATTGTATATATTCCTAACAGTGTGCAGGAAGCTCTTACTGATCCAAGGTGGAAAGCAGCTATGGATAGGAGATGAAGTCCTTGAAAAAGAATGGGACTTGGGGGATAGTCGAGCTGCTAACAGGGAAGAAGCCAGTAGGATGCAGATGGATTTATACGGTGAAGTATAAGTCAGATGGTTTAATAGAGCGATACAAAGCAAGGCTGGTTGCCAAAGGATACACTCAAACGTATGGAATTGATTATGAAGATACATTCGCACCTGTGGCAAAATTCAATACTGTTCGAGTCCTACTGTCACTTGCTGCAAATCTTGACTGGCCATTTGAGCAATTTGATGTGAAGAATGCATTTTTGCATGGGGAATTGACAGAGGAGGTTTATATGAATCTTCCACCATGGTCGAAAAGACCAGTCCAACACAGTAATAAAGTGTGTTGATTGAGGAAGGCGCTAAATGGTCTCAAACAGTCGCCAAGAGCTTGGTTTGGGAGGTTTACAAAATCAATGAGGACATTCGGATATTGTCAGAGTAATTCAGATCATACCTTATTCCTGAAAAGGAAAGAAGGTAAGATTACTGCTCTCATTATATATGTGGATGATATGATAGTAACTGGGAATGATCCTGAGGAGAGAATGGTATTGAAGAGCTACTTGTCACAAGAGTTCGAAAAGAAGGATCTTGGCCCTTTGAGATATTTTCTTGGTATTGAAGTTTTTCGCTCGAGAAATAGTATATTTCTGTCTCAAAGAAAGTATGCTCTCGATTTATTGAAGGAAACTAGAATATCTGCTTGTCAGCCGATTGGTACACCATTAGAAGAAAGACTGAAACTTTGTAACGAACCTGATCATGTGCCTTGTGATAAGGAAAGATATTAGAGATTTGTTGGACGACTGATGTATCTTGCGCATACACGGCCAGATTTATCATATACTTTAAGTATGGTAAGTTAGTTTATGCATGCACTTCAGGAACATCACATGGATACAGTGATGAGAATTCTGAGATATATTAAGTCTGCTCCAGGAAAAAGGGTCCTATTTGCGAAACATGGTCACTTGAAGGTTGAGACATATACTGATGCTGATTGGGCAGGATCTATAATTGATAGGCGCTCCACTTCAGGGTACTTAACCTTTGTTGGAGAAGATATAGTTACATAGAGAAGCAAGAAGCAGAATGTTGTTGCACGATCTAGTGCAGAGGCTGAGTATCGCGGAGTAGCTCTATGTATAGCAGAAGCTTTATGGCTGAAACTCTTGTTGCAGGACTTAGGCTGTGCTCCGAATGAACCTATGAAGGTGTATTGCGATAGTCAAGCAACATGTGATATTGCCACCAATCCAATTCAACATGATATGACGAAACATGTAGAGGTGGATAGATTCTTCATCAAGGAGAAATGGGATGAGAAAGTCATTGAGATATCTAAAGTGAAGTCTGAAGATTAACTCGCAGATATCCTGACCAAGGCAGTTTCAAGTCGGCTCTTCTTGAAATTTGTTGACAGGTTCGGCATGTTCAATATTTATGCACCAACTTGAGGGGGAGTGTTGAAATATAGTAAGTAGTAATATATATATTATGTTTTCTAATATATAGAAAACAGATTCCCCAAATCTTTCATCCCTCAATCTTCTCTCAATCTCTTTTCTTCTTCTCAAAGATTATAATCCTTATATATAGATGTATACTGTAAAGAATAAAGAAACAAGAAGAATAATAAAGATTTTCTCCCAAATTTGTTTTTAACAATATCAATTATCTTCTATAACAGAATCCAGTCGAATGACATAGATATCCTAATCGAAATATCAGAAACACACGATTATTGGCGTAGTATAATTTTGATGGTCCGTTTCCAGGTGTGCAAGGTTCGTTGAACCCATCTTAACATCATAAAAACAAATTTAAGTATCAATTACCAAAGAGGGTTGTAAAGGTATTCGTGATTTGAGATGTCAAAACCCGATGAAGTATAGAGCATTCACATATGTTAGCATAATGCTATGAATTATAATTCTGCGATATGGACATATAGTTGCATTTGATCCATCCAGAGATATGATTTGACCCATCAACATTATCATCTTGGAGTACAAATCTGACTTAGAAGATGTCTAGCATATCCCACAAAAATGTACACAGACAAAGCAGACCTTAGTTTTGTAATGTAAACCGTATCATTATCTCCAAGTAAAATAACTAGTATTATACACGTGTTTTGTACGTGGGAAATTTTTTTTTTGAGGGGAAATGAAAAGTGGAAAAAAAAATTACGTGATTTGCACGTGGGGGAATTTTTTTTGGTTGGGGGGGAATGAAAAGTGCAAAAAAAAATTTTACCAACACGTGCGTTGCACGGATCGGATTAAGGACTAAGACCTTCTCCCATTATAGTAGTAGTAGAGATTTATGTACCTACTTTCTAGTTCCAGTAAAAGAATTCAAGTTCAAGTAAAAGAATTTATTTACTTAGTTTCTAGTTTCTAGTTTCTAGCTTAAGGAGTAATAGCCTAATGTCAGCGGTAATTCTACGCACCTAATGGTAACAAAATATTTCTCCCAAAATAGAATTTCAGTTTGAACAGAATGAGTCATAAGAGCATCTGTAGTCGTTTGCCAAATATCGATAAAATGGATATTTGGCTGAAAAACATGCTGCACTCATTTGCCAAATATCCATTTTATCGATAAATCGCAACAGTCGTGTGCTATAAATGAGAATCGTTTTGAGAATTATTCATATTAGAGCGACGACACTTCGAGTGCCGTCCCACCCAAAAATTAAAATTTTCTCCGTCAGATGGCATTTCAAGTGCCATCCGTTGAAAAATAAATTAATTTTTTGCAATTAAAAAGCCCCAAAAAGAATTAAAAAAATCCAAAACGAAATATCTGTGGATGGCACTTCGAGTGCCGTCCCACTCTTTCCCTAGTTCCCGGACGGCACTTCATGTGCCGTCCTTTGGTATATAAAACAAGAAAAAAAAATTTCACAATCCAACGGCTATTTGATGGCCCTTTTTTACAATCCAACGGCTATTTTTTTTTTTTTCTCCAACGGCACTTCATGTGCCGTCGCTCCATGTATTAATTTTTTTTTTTTTTTTTTTTACGATCGGACGGCACTCGAAGTGCCGTCCCACAAAATTAATTGTTTTTTTTCCCTCTCCGACGGTACTTCATGTGCCGTTGCTTATTATTTTACGTTAGAAAGCTAAAAAATAGCTTTTAACGAGTGCAGCAAAAGTTCGATTCTTATTTCTATTTATCTGTATATCCATATTTTCACCTTCAACGACTAAAGATGCGCTAAGCTCAAGACATAAATAATATTCCACAAAGGAGGAGAAAAGTCAACTAAGAATATTAGATAAACTTCATACATGATCCTGCAACAGCAATCTGCTTGGCAAATGTTTTAATATCTTATATATATTACTGTAGAAAGGTGGAGTAACAAAGTTTAGATAGTCATTTTAAAAACTTCATATAATATTCCCTAATCTCGATTGATAATGAGACGCATTGTAAAAGTAATTGAACGGCAAAGTACTTATTACACTTTTACAGATGATATGGGTCAGATGACGTGGCCCCTTCTGAGCCACAGGATCCCCTCAGAGAGCGTGTACCGTCGGATCATCCGAATCAGCGACGTCAGCACAAAAACCGTCCAGGTTTCTGCCACGTCAGTCTGGAAACTGCCCATGCCTCTGCCACGTCAGCCTTATACCGCTTGGGCTTCTGCCACGTCAGGCCCACGGGCAACTGGGTCCAGATCTGGCCCCAAACGGCCCAGACCTGGTTGGCTTCTCCTATAAATACCAGACCCTCTGCCCCTTATCCAGGTAATCAATCTTTTCCCTGTCAAACCCTAGTTACTGTTACTCTCTCAGTAGCTGACTACATCGTCGGAGGGTCTGCCACCGGGACCAACCCTGGTATTCCTAGACCGTGTGCAGGTACACGAGACCTCGGACCTGAGCCTCCTGATCCGAGCCGGGCATCCAGTCTCCACCTCACTCCCGCCTGCTTCCTAACCGTTCGCCCAGCTGAGGCTCGGGACCGCCGTCTGCTCTAGAGGTTCCTTCCCCAATACAAATCGAGTACAACTCACGCCTGGTGCATCCACACTCCCCCCAAAAAACAAACAGCGTCAGGATGGCGCCGTCTGTGGAAAATTTCTAGTGCAGACCCCAGCCCGAGCTCAGCCATCAACGGTACCCCGTCGTCCTAAGCTCATATGGCGCCCAAGGCCAGGAAAGCTATTACCTCTGCGCGTTGCCAGGACCCGCCTCTTCAGGGCGTCGCCGTCGATGCTCATGGATCTAACAACCCGGGGCTCAGTCACGGACACCAACCGGGTGCCTCCCGTCCTATCCAGCCCAACCTACGAGGTGTTATCCAGAATCGGCAGGCGAGCCGGTCAAGGGGAGGGGCCGCTTCCAACTCGGCCCCGAACCATCTCACACCTCCGTCCCTAGGGCATGGGCCGGCGCTTAGCCGCGTAGGCCGGCGGCCGTAGGCTCAGCAAAACCGAGCTGAACGAGCTCCGGTCACCCCCAGGAGTTCCAAGACTTCCGAAAAGAAATCATGGAGGCTATCCGGGGGACCCCCGTCAATGAGACCGTCCGTCGCTCTCAAACACGTTTGGACGACGAGGCTAGCGTGTCCCGCGTCCCGACAGTCCAGCCGGAGTATGACGATGATATCCTGAAGCGCCTCCAAGAAATGGAAGACCGCCTCAACCACTTCGGTGACGGCGGTCCGAGGCCGACCCAGGGATACAGGCCCATCCGACCCCCTTTCTCCACCGTCATCCTGCAGGTGAAAATACCTCGGAACTTCTGTCCACCTCAGTTCGAGACTTATGACGGTGAGGGTGATCCTGCTGATCACATAGAGGGCTTCAAGACCCTCATGATGTTTCACAGTGCATCGGATCCCCTCCTGTGCCGCGCCTTCCCAGCCACCCTTCGGGGTCCGGCTCGGGAATGGTTCTCGAAGCTCACCCCCGGCTCCATCTATTCCTTTGACCAACTAGAGGGAAACTTCCTTGCCCACTTTGTTACCAGCCGGAAGGCCGAAAGGATAAGCGCGTCCCTATTGGGCCTCCGGCAGAAGGAAGGGGAGTCGCTCCGGTTGTTTGTACGAAGGTTCACCACCGAGGTAAGGTCGGTCTCCTCCCTCGACCCAGGGGTTGCCTTGGCAGCATTCCGGCACAACGTCCGTCATGGATAGCTGAAGGCCTCCCTGGCGAAGAAGCCCCCTATAGATTTCCCCAACCTCCTCAATCGAGTCGAAAAGTACATCCGAGCTGAGGATGCCCTAAATCCAGAGGACTCGAAAGAAATCCCCGGGAAGGGAAAACGCAAGGCCGACGAGGTCGAGCCAGCGAAGAAAGTTCCAATAGACGGGGGCACCACAAAAAGGGTTCTCCTGGGCCCTCGCTTCGAGAGATACACTCTGCTGATGCAGAACGTGTAAACCATTCTCTTAGCGATCGAAGACAGCCCCCCTCCCCGGCCAAATAACAACAGCAAGAAGAGGGATCAGCGGTTCTATTGTCGCTTCCACCAGGACAACGGGCACGACACGGATCATTGCCGTGCCCTGAAGGACGAGATCGAGGCCCTCATCCAATGAGGGTACCTCCGGGAGTTCAAACGGGAAGACGCTCGGGACCAGAGGGATACGAGGAACAGGAGGGCATCCCCTCCTCCTCGAGCACCCAGACAGCGCCCTGAGCGGGACCAGGAGCCTGAAGAACCCGAGGGCCAGGCCATGCTACATTGCGTCCACGAAGGGCCAATGGGAGGGGAGTCCAACACTTCCCACAAGGCGTTCATCTGGGATGTCAACGCCGTCCAGGGCCCCCTTTCCCTCTAGGTCCAGCAACTCCCTATCTCCTTCTCAGGGGATGACCTGGAAGGAGTTTGGCTCCCGTACTGTGATGCACTCGTTGTCAGCCTCAGCATGGCAAAGTTCGAGGTCCGGCGCATCCTCGTTGACAACAAAAGGTCGGTAAACATCCTCTTCCTAGAAGCCTTCTAGAACTTGAAGCTCTCTCGAGATAAGCTAAAACCAGCCGGATACACATTACATGGATTCTCCGGCATCCCGATGGCAATAGAGGGACTCGTCACTTTAGACGTCACAGTGGGTACGACCCCACACCGAAGGACCGAGTCAATGGACTTCATGGTCGTGAATGTCAAGGCAGCTTACAACACCATACTCGGTCGTCCCGAACTCTGCTCCCTCCAGGCAGTTCCCTTGGCCTACCACCAGAAGATGAAGTTTCCTACCAACACTGGTGTCGGAGTTGTCCGAGGAAACCAAGAAGTAGCCCGATCGTGCTACATGATGGCGATCGGGGGGCGGGGTATTTTCCCTCGATGCTGTCGAGCTGCAGCTCGAGAGAACCCAGCTCGAACCAGAACCGGCAGACGAGCTAGAAGATGTCTTGTTCGAGAAGGGGGACGGGTCAAGGTGTTTCCGAGTGAGCTGCTCCCTCGCTCCCAACCTTAAATCTACCCTGATCAGCTGCATTCGCCACAGAAGATGCCTCGGGCTCGGCGCTTGGATAGCATCGCGAGCCAGAAAAGCTTCCCTTACAAGCTTACGTCCCACGCTCGGATAGCATCGCGAGCCGTAAAAGTTTCCCTTACAAACTTACGGCTCGGTGCTTGGATAACATCGCGAGCCGGAAAGGCTTCCCTTACAATCTTACGGCTCGGTAATCAGATAGCATCGTGAGCCATAAAGTTTCCCTTACAAACTTACGGCTCGACGCTCGGATAGCATCGCGAGCCAGAAAAGCTTTCCTTACAAGCTTACCGCCCGGCGCTCGGATAGCATCATGAGCCATAAAAATTTTCCTTACAATCTTACGGCTCGATGCTCGAATAGCATTGCGAGCCATAAAAGTTTCCCCAACAAACTTGCGGCTCGGTGCTCGGATAGCACCGCGAGCCAGAAAGGCTTCCCTTACAATCTTACGGCTCGGTTCTCGGATAGCACCGCGGGCCATAAAAACTTCACTTACAAGCTTACGGATCGGCTTTCGGCTACATACATACGCCTTCCTGAGAACAAGCATGGGGGCTCGTCGCCGATCCCGAGCAAGGCCGAGGCTTTCTTCAAAGCCCCTCGATTGGCACGCTCGACGGTGACCTTCAGCCTCCCCTATTGCTGGTTTTCTCCCTGGTGTAAGGGCTCGACATCTGCCCCTAGCATGGTTTGGACCTGCTTCAAACCCATCAACCTATGCATGAGGCGGCAACCGCCAGCTACACCTGTACCGCCTTTCTGAGAACAAGCGTGGGGGCTCGTCACTGATCCCGAGCAAGGCCGAGGCTTTCTTCAAAGCTCCTCGGCCGGTACGCTCGACGACGACCTTCAGCCATGCCCATTGCTGGCTTTCTCCCCGGTGTGGGGGCTCGGCATCTGCCCCTAGAATGATTTGGGCTCCTTTAAACCCATCAACCTATGCACGAGGCGGCAACTACCAGCTACACCCGTACCGCCTTCCTAAGAACAAGCGTGGGGGCTCGTTGCCGATCCCGAGCAAGGCCATGGCTTTCTTCAAAGCCCCTCGGCAGGTACGCTCGACGGGGACCTTTAGCCACGCCCATTGCTGGCTTTCTCCCCGGTGTGGAGGCTCGACATCTGCCCCTAGCATGGTTTGGGCTTCTTCAAACCCATCAACTTATGCACGAGGCGGCAACCGCCAGCTACACCCGTACCGTCTTCCTGAGGACAAGCGTGGGGGCTCGTCGCCGATCCCGAGCAAGGCCGAGGCTTTCTTCAAAGCCCCTCGGCCGGTATGCTCGACGGTAACCTTCAGCCACGCCCATTGCTGGCTTTCTCCCCGGTGTAGGGACTCGCCGTCGACCCCGAGCAAGGCCGTGGCTTTCTTCGAAGCCACTCGACCAATACGCTCGGAGCCGACATTCCGCTAGGACTACCTTGGCAAAATTTTCATTAATGTTTAGGGCATCCGACTCGGCTAACGCCCCGAGCTTCGAGTCGTTGGTTGACCCTCCTCTCGCCCGCGAACAACTCGGGATTTTGCAGTTTTCACTAGCCAAAACCCCGAACTGTTCGAGGGTGGCAGGGGAGCCACCGACCGTCGGCTCTCTCTGACCCTCCGAATCAATTGGTCGGCCCACCACTCACCAACGAACAACCCGGAGTCTTACGACCCTCAGGGCCAAAACCCCGAATTGTTCGAGGGTGATTGGTGTGCCTCCAATTCGGAGCCCTCGGAAAAGTTTTAATTTTGGGGAACCCACCTTCGGCAGACACCCAAGTCGAGTGGCAGATCAGCCACTCACTTCTTGACAACCAACAGGGGGGAGTGGGGATTATATAGCCCCCTGAGAGACGCAGTTATTGTGTCTGGGAACCCCAACTGACGGAAGACGAAACGTCACCATTAATGCTCCTTGGAATGCGAAACATCACCGTTAATGACTATCGAGAAGAGAAATGCCACGGCTCATGCGCCGGTGTGCTTTCCACCTCTACAGGCCGAGCCTGGCAACTATCTTCTACCAATGTGATTGACAAGGTTAAAGAGGCAGGGGATTCTTTTTATTATTACTCATCGCGTGCCAGTAACGGCGGCACAAATACAATGAAAAAGTTACAAATCACTCACACCTGGCTTAAAACTCGAACTCGCCGCTCCCTTCGGGAGCCCTCTCACGATCGGCCGGCTCGACCCGAGAAATTACTCCTACCACCGAGCTACCCACATCATCGGGTTGGGCACCCTCCAACAAGAAGGTCGGAGATGGTCCCGGTACCAAATTGCTTGCCTCCTCGATCAAACCAGCGCCCAACACCAGCTTCAGCCGGTGGATCTCCAACTCCTTCCCAACAACGACCTCGCGAAGGAAAGACTCCGAAGCCGACCGCCTACTCGAGGCATCCGAGATCGACCAGTTCGTCTCGACTACCCACCAGTCCCGGTTGGCTATGGCTTTCTTCAGACGAGCGATCTGCAGACCGAGCTCCCAGACTTGTTCGCGAAATAATTCTTGGCGGCCGCTCGGTCCTGAGCTTGTTTTCACTGGTGATCCCGAGATGCCTCCATGGCCTCTTTCCCCGCTCGGGCCAGGGGCTCCTCGGCAAAAATAGGGTGTGCACTCGAGACCTCGTCTGTCTACTAAAAAGATGAGAGAAAACAACCAGTCATAAAGGAGATAAAAAGTGTGCAAGTTACAAAGCCTCGGCCAAAAAGCTATATTTCATTACTTTCGAAAAATTGTACTACTAAAATGCGGTGGCCAGTTCGCGCGAGGCATATACAATCAAAAAAAAAAGAGAAGAGAAAAGAAGCCTAAGCTATGCTTGAGGGGAGGGGTGGCACCTCTTCGTCATCTTGGTCGCCTCTCATCTCCTCGCCACCAGGAGTCGGCGGAAGGTCCGGTTGCCAGTTGAAATGGAGGTGGTCGACCTTCTGGTCCGGATAAATCCTCCGGAAATGCTCCTTGGCCTGATCGTAGGCCTCATCCTGGGCCATGATCAGGGCATCAGCAAAGGTGATTTCCATCTGCTCCAAGGCCTTCTGCCCCTTCTCTGCTTCCTCCTGTATCTTCTCCTTAAGGCGATCCACGTCCTTCTTGTGGTGGTCGAAGATCGAGGTCATTTGGGCCTCGTGGACGGCTTCCATGCTCTTTGCCTCTTTCAGGTCATCCGTCGCTTTGTTCAGTTCGCGGAGATACTTCTCCACGTTCCTCCTCTCGACAACGACCTCCTTCTCCAAGCACTTCTGAAAGTGTTGCCCATGAAGCATCGCCTGTCCAAGGTAGAAAGAGTTAGAAAAAATCCTGGAGTCCGAACCAAAATAAAAAATCTCAAAACACTCACTGAGATCGTCGCCTGAGACCACCGCATGAAGGCCTGCTCAGACGTCTGTACCGCTAGCACCATCCGATCCCGCTCGGTGGCAATTTTTCTGACAAACTCGATGGCCACGGGACCTTCGAGCAGGGAGTCACCTTGTACTATTGACCAATCGGGGGCGAAAGGCCGTAGCCCCTGCTGCCCCACCATCTGCTCGGCAGTAGGGCGAGTGGGGGGAAGCCTCTGTTCCGGGACCATGGTAGTCCTCTTACTACTAGAACTTCCCCCCGCCTCCCGAGAGGCCCTCGGCATGTGAGGGTGCTACTTCTTAGTCCTCTTCGAGGGCGGCTCCACGGCCGCCGAGGATGGCCCCTTACCAGACACGGTGTCCTGAGCAGCCAGCTTCTCCTGCTCTGCCTTCTTCGCCTTCTCCGCCCTCCTCTTGGTGGCATCATCTATCAAGGTGCACCTATCGTCGACCTGCTGGGACGTCATCTCTACAAAAATGAAAGAAAAGGGGCTAACGTTAACACGAAGGCAGAGAGACAAAAAATTCGGAAAGAAAACATACTAGGGTCGGCTGGGCTCAGTCCGGCCTGTGCCAGGTACATCTCCGTCACTCGAGGCCACGCTATGCTGTGCCCCCCAACAATTTTCTCCACCATCTTCCACTCCTTCTCCGTCAGATCGCTGTGCTTCGGAGGCTTGTGATTTGGCATAAAGAAATTCTACGACATCGGAATCCCCCAAGACCCCTCACTCCGGACTATGAAATATTTCTCCTTCAACCCTTTGATGGAGTCCGGATGCCCGTGCATCACCTTCTTGTGAGGCCTAGGCGAGAAGTAAAAGATCCCCTCCGCATCGTCCAGTGAGCTAATCCCTAAGATAGCACGGAAGTACGTCAGCCTCGGCTTGATCCCCTTCTCCTGGTACTTCAAGATGAAACAGATCAATTGCTTCCAAGAGTTGGGGCCGTACTGCATCGGGCTTAACGTCGCCCAATTCAAGATCCGCTTGACGAAAGGGTGCAGCGGCAGCTTTAGTCCCGAGATAAAGGCGTCCTCGGGAAAAATGCAGTAACCCGGTGCAAGATAAGTTGTGGGGTAAATACCAGGGCTCGGAATCAACACTTTGAATTCCCGAGGAATGAAGTAGGCGGCCCTCAAAATGTGAAGGTAGTCCGCCTTTAAGACACATTGAACGCTGCCCATCCGGATCTTCACCCGACTCTCGTCGCCCGGCATGGGAGGAAGGGGATCGACATCTTTGATGTCATCAGGATACATCCTGATCGATCCCGGATTCTTGAAAGAGACCGGGAAAAATTCGAACCCTGGCCTAGGGGTGTATTTGTCCGGAGGAGGGGGGCTATCCGGGAGGCTCAAGTTCCTTTTCTTCCTACGAGGGCAGGCCTTCCTCTTAGGTGACGACGTCAACAAAGGGGGCAGAGGTGGGAGACCACTCTCGACCTCGGCTTCCCCTCTACTGGGCCTTCGCCCCCACTTTCCCGAGCATCGTCCTCTTCGGCATTTCGATCGGGCTCCCCTTGATTCTCATAAGAGTCTCCCCCGTCCTCAACATCCCTCTCTCCCTCAGAATCCTGATCCTCATCATCTTCTTCATCCTCAATGTCCCCCCTCTCCCTCGGGATCATGTTCTTCCTCATCGACGTCCTCTTCCTCCTCCTCCTCGCCCTCGTCTGCGGGCTCCTTCCCCGGTCTACGAGACCTAAACGGTGACACCACAAAGACCACATCACCCATGCTGTCCGACCCTGGGTCTGACAGAACTTCCTCCTTGACTTTATAGTCGCCCAAATCCCAAGACGTCTCCGGGGACTCTGATTCCTTACCAGAATGGCCTGACGAGCTTGCCTCGGAGCCGAACTGAGAGCGCGACATTATAAGATCATAAATACTAACCTGAGATATGGACTGTGCAATCACTAAAAAAGTCGCCGACGGCAAGTAAGACCCTGTTCTTGAAAATTGGAAAAATGCAAGAAATGAAGGAAAGGAAAGTGGGGAGGGGGGAGAGATTTATAGCGGTGAAAGCGACTCCTCAATTTTCGCAATCAGATATGGCCATTGGATCTTAATCATCAAAATATAATGGCCAATAAGATCTAGAGTCACTTCGATTCTTGCGCACATGACATCGGCAGTTGGCACAAAATTACCCTAATACCCCCAGGTCTTTTCCTACAAATCGGTTTTTTTGACAAGTCAAAAAGCTCGATGCTCGGATGTTATCGCGAGCCCCAAATTCCTCTTTTATTCAACAGAAGGGTCGATGCTCGAATGGCATCGTGAGCCCCAAATTCCTCTTCTATTTTTACATGAGGTTCGGAGCTCGAATGGCAGCGCGAGCCCCAAACTCCTCCTTTATTTTACATGAGGCTTGGAGCTCGGATGGTATCGCGAGCCCCAAATTCCTATTCTATTCAATAGAAGGGTTGACACTCGGATGGCATCGCGAGCCCCAAACTCCTCCTCTATTCAACGGATGGGTCGACGCTCGGACAGCATCGCGAGCCCCAAACTCCTCCTCGATTTAACATAAGGCTCGGAGCTCGGATGGTATCAGGAGCCCCAAATTTCTTTTCTATTCAACGGAAGGATCGACGCTCGGATGGCATCGCGAGTCCCAAACTCCTCTATTTTTACATGAGGTTCGGAGCTCGGATGACAGCGCGAGTCCCAAACTCCTCCTCTATTTAACATGAGGCTCGGAGCTCGGATGGTATCACGAGCCACAAATTCCTCTTCTATTCAACGGAAGGGTCGATGCTCGGATGGCATCGCGAGCCCCAAACTCCTCCTCTATTTTTACATGAGGGTCGGAGCTCGGATGACAGTGCGAGCCCTAAACTCCTCCTCTATTTAACATGAGGCTCGAAGCTCGGATGGTATCGCGAGCCCCAAATTCCTCTTCTATTCAACGGAAGGGTCGACGCTCGGATGGCATCACGAGCCACAAACTCCACCTCTATTTCACATGAGGCTCAGAGCTCGGATGATATTGCGAGCCCCAAATTCTTCTTCTATTCAACGGAAGGGTCGACGCTCGATGGCAGTGCGAGCCCCAAAAGCCCTCCTTCATACACAAGAGGTTCGGAGCTCAGACAATAATGCAAACCCCAAAGTCCTCCTCTACTCTCAGGGGGCTCGTAGCTCAAATGACACAGCGAACCCCAAAAATCACTCTATCCAACAAAAGAAGGGCTAAATCTACCGACCATTGATGCTCGGCAAGCCATGCTCCAACTCAACAGACTTTGGCATCCCCTTGCTCTTCCAACTAGCGAGGGCATCATCTACCTACCCTAGAAGCTCGCCTTCCGACCCTTGACGCCGAGCAAGCCGAGCTCCAACTCAACAGACTTTGGTATCCCCTTACTCTTCTAACTAGTGAGGGGATCGTCTGTCGACCCTCGAAGCTCGCCAGTCGACCTTAGATACTCGGCAAGCCGAGCTCCAACTCAACAGACTTTGGCATCCCCTTGCTCTTCCAACTAGCGAGGGGATCATCTACCGACCCTCGAAGCTCGCCTTCCAACCCTCAACGCCGGGCAAGCCGAGCTCCAAATCAACAGACTTTGGCATCCCCTTGCTCTTCCAACTAGCGAGGGGATCGTTTGCCGACCCTCGAAGCTCGCCTACCGACCCTCGATGCTCGGCAAGCCGAGCTCCAACTCAACAGACCTCGACGTCCCGTTGCTCTTCCAACTAGCGAGGGGATCGTCTACCGACCCTCGAAGTTTGTCTGCCGATCCTCAACGCTCATTTGCCGACCATCGATACTCGTCTACCAACCCTCGGGGCCCGGCAAGGGTTGCTCCGACTCTCCTGCGCCTAGCACCCCGCATGACTCCAATAAGGGATCCCTTCATCCTACCCCCCTGGCCTCTTCTGGAAGGAACGGATCCTATTCCTCGCCACACACACCACCCCGCTATTCCTACAGAGGCAAAGAACCACTCCTACACGGCTGGATCACCCAGCCCTCTAGGAGTGGGGGCTCCTAATATGGATCAGATGACGTGGCACCTTCTGGGCCACAGGATCTCCTCATGAAGCGTGCACCACTGGATCATCCGAATCTGCCACGTCAGCACAAAAACCGCCCAGGCCTCTGCCACGTCAGCTTGGAAACTGCCCAAGCCTCTGCCACGTCAGCCTGGAAACTACCCAGCCCTCCACCACGTCAGCCCTATACCGCTTGGGTTTCCGCCACGTCAGGCCCACAGGCAACCGAGTCCAAACCTGGCCCCAAACAGGCCCAGACCCGGTTGGCTTCTCCTATAAATACCAGACCCTCTACCCCTTATCCAGGTAATCAATCTTTTCCCTCTCAAACCCTAGTTACTGTTACTCTCTCAGTAGCTGACTAGATCGTCGGAGGGTCTACCACCGGGACCAACCCCGGTGTTTCTAGACCGTATGCAGGTACACGAGACCTCGGACCCGAGCCTCCTGATCCGAGCCGGGCATCCAGTCTCCTCCTTACTCCTGCCTGCTTCCTAATCATTTGCCCAACCGAGGCTCGGGACCGCTCTAGAGGTTCCTCCCCCAATACAAATTAAGTAGAACTCACGCCTGGCATCCACACTCCCCCCAAAAAACAAACCGCATCAACACATTAAAATTTCGAGTTCTGGTTTATTTCTTTAAATTTTATCTTATTTCTACTTAATTTTATTTATTTGTTTGTTTTTGTAGCAATGAGAACGATAAATATAAAATGAGAGCATTTTTGGTGAAATCAAGGAAGAAAACAAAGATGAAGATTTCATAATTTAAGCACCCAAATGCATGTTTTTGCAAAGTGGCTCTTTGAAGGACAAATAAAAAATTATCTGGTCAGTTAGGGGGTGGATTTAATTGTGTAATAAAAAAAGAAAAGAAAAAAAGGAAGGAAGAAAGAAAGTATGGATTGGATTTGATTTAGACAGATTAATTAGTTGATTAGTTTAAAATTTAATAGATTAATCTTAATTTATAGATTTCAAATAATTAATTAATTATCTAATCTTAATTTAACTCAGCCTAAACCTACTTATCCCCTATATAAAGTGGTGGCTGCACAAAATCAAAGAGGGAGGTGGGCGGCACGAGACCTGACAAAAGAAAGAAAGGAGGAGAGAGGAAGGAGGGGAGTTGCGACTGGAGAAAAATTTAATAACAACAACAATAATAATAATATAATAATAATAATATAGAGGTAGCGCAAAAAACCAAGGAAGAAGAAAAGAAGGAGAAACTGGAAGTTGTTGTACGTCTGGGACTTGATTTCTTAAGAGGAATTAGGACTTCAAATTCGGCTTCCAACAAAAACTAATTATTTCTTTCTTGCTTCTAATTTTTTTAGTATTATTATTATGCAATCCAAGAAGATGTTTATTAGTTGCAAAATTATCATGAACCAAATTTAGTTTTCTAGGGCTTCAATGTAGCCCAGTTTGAGAACACAATTCTAATTTCATGTTATTTGATTCGTCTATTTTTTATGGTTGTGTGTTTAATTTTTGTTCTTAATACTTCAATTATAATTTGATTTGTTGAATCATGAAGAGACTGAGAGGTAATTTTTGATTTAAAATTATAGAAATAAACACCATTGATTGAGCAAAATTAGAGATGATTTACCGCGATTAATTTTACTGTGAAGAATTCGGTCTTAATTAGATTAGTTTTTCCTTTAGTTTAATTTAGTTTAGTTGCTATTTTTTTTATTAAAATTTAGATTTTCCAAATAGTAGTTAATCTAGTGAATTTCGGTACTCAATAAAATAATTAGTCATTGTGGGTTTGACACTCTTTTCTTTTAAAACTATACCACTTGTTGCGATTTTGTACACTTGCAAATTATTCCATCAAGTTTTTGGTGCCGTTGCCGGGGGCTAATTATTCTTTTATTGATATCTATAATTGCTAGATTGTTACTAATTTGGGTTTTTTTTTAATTATTATTTTAAAAAGAAGATAAGTTTGATTTTTTTTTTCTATTATTTAATTGATCTATGTCAGGAAATAGAAGTGTATCACAATGGAAAACAATGAGGAAAATAAGGCACGAGGGACTAAGATATGCCCTCAATTAATGGAGCAACATTAAGTATAAAGAGACCGACTATACAAGCTAACAACTTTGAGATTAAACCGGCAATAAATCAAATGAGTCAACAGACTATTCAGTTCGGTGGACTGTTACACGAGGATCCTAATGTTCACTTTGTAAACTTTCTAGAGTTTTGCAACACTTTCAAGCACAATGGAGTATCAGATGATGCAATCTGATTGATACTTTTTTATTTTTCACTAAGAGTTAAGGCGAAGGTTTGGCTAAATTCTCTACCACTGGGTGTTATTACTACTTGGGATGGACTTACACAAAAATTTCTAGTTAAGTATTTTCCGTAGGCAAAGATAATAAAGTTAAGAAATGATATTACCACATTTACTCAATTTGAGAATGAATCTTTGTATGATGCGTGGGAGAGGTATAAAGATCGAGAAAGTGTCCTGATCATGAACTACCGAAATTGCTGCAAGTTCAAACATTCTATAATGGTCTGAGAGTTACAAATCGATCTATGGTAGATGCAGCAGCTGGAGGAGCTCTTAGGAGCAAAACTCATGAAGCAGTCTATGAGATTTTAGAGGAAATGACGTCTAAAAATTACCAATGGTTTTCAAAGAGAGCAATGCCAAGAAAAGCGGCTGGAGTCTTTTAGCTGGATACTATTACCACGTTGACGGTACAAATTGTTACATTATCTAAACAACTAGGTAATATGAATGTTAAAGCTATTCATACTAATATTATTTGTGATCACTGTGCAGGAAATCACTCAAGTATTAATTGCCAAGTGGGAAATCCATTTTGCGCAACCATATTCCTATCAAGCAAATCACGAGTCCAACTTCCAACATCAAAAAAATCCTTATTCGAACACATATAATCCATGATGGAGAAACCACCTGTAACTTATTCAAACATGTATAATCCAAATACATGTAATTCATAGCACAACAAGATCTTTTACTTCAATTCGTACAAATTTACGAGGAATTTAAAACATTTTCATTACACATTGTCTATTACACAATACATAGCGGAAGTTACAACAAAATATACAACTATAACATTCAACAACTTTAATCTCGAAGTAATCATCGATATCAACTCATCTTTATGCCTTTAGCTAATCCAAGTCCTGCACTGGAAAATTATGGGCCTATCAGTTGCATACAACAGACGCAATGCTATAATACAACGATTATTCTACTTTAGCAAACACAAACTTGAATGCAAACAAGAAAAGTGACTACCATAGTAGTGTCAGTGTAAGATATGACTTAATGTCTAATGCAGATGTTTGCACTATTATGACACTAATGCATACTTGTTTGGATTCTATGCATCACATACTATATAGGTCCGAGGGCAAACCCTTAATGTAATCCTCATTATAGGGTTTACATCCCACGCCATGTAACTTAACCTAATTAATATACTCCAATGCGTAGTCACCGAGGAGTCGCACTCCCAGAATATTGGACCTTACCAGCATACCCTTAGCCCGCCTCAGTGGATTTACTGGGCGTATCCTCAGCCACGGACCCTAGCAAGTCGATTTCCCGTAACTATGAACCAGGCCTACCCCTAGCCCACCTCAGTGGATTTACTAGGTGTATCCTGTCCATTCCGAACATTCCTAGGAATTGCAGTCTCTTTACCGGCGTTTTCGATGATAGACGGACATACCTCTAGCCAATATACATGAATTTACCTAGTGTATTCCTCGGCATCGAACCCCTAGGAGCTGTAAATTCTTTACCGGACATGTTCATCGTTGTTTCTATCATATCTTCTTCGAGTTCCTACTCTTAGGTTCAAACATGATTAATAAAAACCACTAGAGCTAGTGTACCTTCCTACCGGTCTTAAATATTATACCGAGAATGAGAGCACATATTGGTTACTTCTCGGTTCTCAATAATTTCCTTTCATCACTTTGCCGGAACCTGGGTCTTACTTAATCTCTAGAATCAACATCTTTCATGTTCGGCATCATGGGTTATTCATACCCTCTTTATTCACTTTTCTTATGTTTATGAAGTACTCAACTTCTTAGCAACATTCATTAACAATCAGTCAAATCAAATTCTTGTAGACCAATTCTTGGTTAACCAACCAAACTACTCACTCTAATAATATTCAATGTCGTTGTGATTAATATAACCTTCTTGATGTTTGTCTATACTTTAAGTATATTTCTCACCACAAAAGTTCTTTAAGATTAAATCACCATATCTTAATACAAAGATTCATTAAGATTAATCTCTAGAAATTTCTTATTTCCTCTTCATAATTAAGCTTCGATTTTAATATAAACCACCTTAACTATTTCCTTAGTTCAATGGATTAATATCCATGAATTTCCACAAAGAAGTGATCTATATTTGTATTCCACAATCCACTCTTAAATCATGTGCATTTCTCATTTTAAATTTTAATCCACAACTCATCTAATACATTATCTAATATGAATATGACTTTTAATTCCCAAAATATATCTTAGAATAATGTGAAATTATTTCCAAGGGTTCTAATATCATTCTACAATATTTCTATGAAATTTTCAAAATTTTAACAATTCAAAAATCATAAAAATAAAATAAAAACCCAAAAGTAAACCACTGGATTCGAACCCAGGACCAACAAGCAAGCCAACAGTCGCCCTAATCAGTGAGCCAACTCACAGTTTGTGAAATAAATCGCTCCGAGTCCCTTTTGTACTCCCAAAACGTTACTTTATTAATTTCCAAAAAATTCAAAAGAGACTCGGAGCGATTTATTTCACAACCCGCAACCAAGAACCCCCCCCCCCCCAGCGCACACGCTAACCACAAAGCTTAAGCGCCATTACCGATAATATATGTGTTTAAAACCTTTTACCCCTACTCTCTGATTTCATCTCATTTTTAATTTATTCGTCTATTTTGGTTTCTATCGTTTTCCATCATAATTAGTACCACTAAATTACATTTCTAAACTTTCAGAAATGCTTTACCCACAATTTTATCAATAGTACCATGAAGTTCACAAATTAAATTAAATAGTCACTTTTAGAAATCTTACAATCATATGCTCAAATTTGTAAAATTGACTACTCTTTGTAACAAATTAGCTTGAATAAATTTCCTTGTAGCCATTATGCTAGTTTATGAAAAATCTCACATCTCCATTAACTTATAGTTCACCCCTAATTGCTCATGAAATTTAAGAACTTTTTACACACATACAATTTGTATACATCATTTAATCATGGCATACTACCATACACCAACATCATGACAACATGCTCTAAATAGAATTTTAATTTGACAACATAACAATTCTAAATTGAAAATTTCAACTAGCATGCATTAATTTCTCATACTTCATTACTACTACATAACTCCAGATCTCAATACAATATGCATCATAACAAGTTTGGAAATTATAGAACTCATGCCGAACTTTCCATTTCAAACACAATTCATCTAAGCATGCATACTAGAAACAACTAGAAAGTAAAAGAAACACTCACCTCTTTCTTGATGCAATTAGTAAGTAGAACTCATAGACTAATTCTCCAAATTTCCCAAGCACAATATCCCGGCCTAGCTCCTTGCTCCTACCCACAAGCCTTCTTTCCTTTCTTTTTTCTTTTTTCTTTTTTTTTTTTTTGATTTTTTTTTTGATTTGAGTTTGGTGTTGTTCATGTTAAAGCAGGGGGCTATTTATAGGAATAATGAGCTGTTGAGATGACCCCCACTACCCAAAATAACTCTCCACTTTCTCACAACACTCTCCCACTCACTCCTCTCTCTCAACTAAAGGCCGACCACTTCTTTCTTGTGCACAACACGTGCACGTGCACTCTATGTGCACACTCCTTCTCACATAAATTCTATTATTAATTGTTATTGAATTAGATGGTGGTGTATGTTACACATGATAAGTGTACTAGATTTTAAAATGTTAATTTAAAAGTAGAATTAATCATGGGCCTCAATTTGTAATTACTTTTTAGTGGGCTTCAAAATAGACTTAGGCCTATTGGATTTAATTAAAAATAAATCATACAATGGTGACAAAAATGAGAAGAAATTTTTTTTGGAAATGAAATTTGAATAAAATTTTACGCGCAACGCACGTGCAAAAATATTAAAATTTAATTTTTTTCTCGAATGTTACAGCACCCCCTCCTTAGAATAGTTCCGTCATCGGAACTACGCTTAAAGAGTGAGAAAAGCAAAAGAAGTAAAATTACAGGGTTTAGGCAAAAAGTTCGGGATGATCCCTCATCATCCTCTCCTCTGATTCCCAGGTGGCTTCTTTGACTAGTTGATTCCTCCACATAACCATGACCATGGGTATGATTTGTTCCTAAAAAATTTATCCCGTTGATCCACAATCTCCACTAGACGCTCTTTGTAGCTCAGGTCTAACTGTAGACCTTCTGGCACTTCTGGTAAGTCATGACTTGGATCAGGAATGTAGCCTCACAGCATAGACATGTGAAAGACATTGTGAACTTAGGCTAGGTCTTCCGGTAATTTCAACCGATAAGCTGTCTTCCCAATCCTCTTCAATATCTTGTATGGTCCTATGTACCTTGGGACTAACTTTTCTCCTTTCCCAAATCGAATCACAACCTTAGGTGGAGATACTTCTAGGAAAACATAGTCACCCTCTTCGAACTCTAGATCCCTTTTCCGATTGTCAGCATAACTCTTCTGTCTGCTCTGTGCGTCCACCAGCATCTTCCTGATCAACTAAATTTTTTCTCTGAAGTTTGTTGCACTATCTCTGGCTCGTACATCTTCCTTTCTCCCATTTCATACCAACATGCCGGTGTTTTACACTTCCTCCCATACAAGGCCTCTTATGGTGCCATACCATTGCTAGTCTGAAAGCTGATGTTGTAGGCAAATTCCACCATAGCTAAGTGCCTCTCTCAGCTGCCACCGAAATCCATCACATAACACCTCAACATATTCTCTAACACACGATTGACTCTTTCAGTTTGCCCATCAGTTTGAGGATGAAAGGCAGTACTAAAGTCTGTCCTGGTTTCCAAAGCTGCTGAAGATTCTCCAAAAGTGCGGCGTGAAATGTGCATCTCGATCTGACACAATCGATACAGGAATTCCATGTAGTCTTACAATCTCCTCGATGTACAATTTCGTCAACTTCTCCATTGACCAAGTGATCTTCATCGCCAAGAAATGAGCAGACCTGGTTAATCGATCCACTATATATTACCCAAATTGTATCATTTCCTTTGGGACTTCTAGGTAGCCTAGTGATGAAATCCATGCTGCTGTTCTCCTATTTTCACTCCGGAATGGGTAACGACTGTAACAATCCTCCGGCTCTTTGATTTTTTGCCTTGATTTGTTGACAAGTTGCACATCTTTTAACAAACTTTGCTACATCCCTCTTCATTCCTGACCACCAAAAATGCTGCTTAATATCTTTGTACATTTTGGTATTCACTCCTGGATGTGATAATAAAGTAGTGTGTGCTCTCCTTCAATTCTGCTTGATCAGGTACACACAACCTTTCTCCAAACCTCATCACTTCGTCCTTCACTTGAAATTCCAACAATTTGCATGCACCGACCTGCTCTTTCATCTTCTAAATTTCTGGATTAGACTTCTGACTGTCAACAATTTTCTCTCTCAGTGTGGGCTGAAGTCTCACTTGTACTAAATGTAACACCCCACAAAATTGGAAATAACAATTTTGCCCTCGTGTGTTGCGCACGTATATTTTGTACTATTACTGGTAATATTTGTAACGTATTTTCACTACGTATTTTGATTTCTGACTATTTATGCATTTTACGTTTTGATTTTATCCTAATTGAGTCAAATGAAATATAAAATTTTAATCTCGGTATTTTTACGTGTTTTCGATGCACGTATCGACTACGTATTTTTCACCGCTACGGGTGATATTTTCTATGTTTCAACTATTCATTTTATGTATTCAAATTCATTTTGTAAAATAGAAATTTATTTTTCTCGCATTTTGATCTAAATACTTTTGTATGTGTAATGCACGTGTTTTCTATGTACGTGATGATTACATCGTGGAATATATAAAATTAATAAACATATTTTCTCTCATATAGTATTTTTATCATGTTTAACATTTTTTCGTTGATAAAACCGAATTTCGTATTTTAATATTTTTACGTGCGAAGGACATGTTTTTCGGTGCACGTATTTGAGCATATTCGTTTTCAAAATAAATTTTGAAATGTGTGTGTGTTTATTTTATTTGTGCATGAAACATTATAATTTTTTATTAAACTAATTTTTAAGTACATATTAATGTTATATATGATTTATATTTTTAAAAATAATTAATTTGTGAAGGGTGTGCACTAGTGCACGCACGTGCACGTGTTTTACCGTGAAGAATGAGAGGAAAAATCGGTTGCTTGCTGCTTTTAGGAGGAGGGAAATTCAAATTTTGAATTGTATGAGAGTGGACTCAGTGGAGTTAGTGGGATAATGGGTTGATTAATGGGTAGTTTAATAACTACCTACTAATTCTCTTATATAATTACCCCTAACTCTCATGTTTCTCCTCATCCTCTTCACTTGCTCTGCCATTTCCGAAATCATCATCCAGTCAAGTACAACTCTCTGTGCTACTTCACCTATTTCATCACACAAATATATACACCTATACCTATACTCTACTCTCCCTTTCTTCCTTTCCTCTATCTCCTACCAAAAGCAAGCCCTCCAAATCCAGCATGTCCAGCTCTTTTGCTTTCTCCACCATGAAATGAGTGTAGTATACATATATGTTTATATATATATACCTATACATTTCTCTCTCATTCCTTCTTTCCTCCTCCTTTCTAATCTGAACCTCCTCCAAACCAGTAAAGTGCTCTGTTTGCTTCCGACCTACCACATACAAGCACTCTTTAGTCCACCACTTATATGTGTTTATATATAACTACATATATAGATATGTAAGTATATATATAGTATATGCACATGAAGATGAAGTGGTACATCCTGTTGCTTGGCCGAAAGTTGAAGTTGGGGTGCTCTTGCTATTCTTGTAGCCGAAATGGAGTATTGGAGCTTTCTCTTGCGTGCGGAATTCGAGGAGGCGAAGCGGAGTTTTGAGGAGCTTTCATTCTAGGAGTGCAATTGCTAGGAATCAAATTTCCTTAGGTGGGTGATTCTAAAATCCTTTCTAATTGTAGGGAATGCATGCTAGTAATGATAAATGAGTAGTATAGATTAAACTGACGTGATAAATGTAGAATAGATCAATGCTATTGTATATGCTATGAATGGTAGTAATTTTCGTTGTAATTAAGAAAGATAGTTGTCATCATGATAATTAGAAAGAAGAATATTAAACAAAAGAATTAATGCCATGAATCAAACTAATATACTTGTTAAATTGTGAATGTCGAATTTGATAACTTATATGAATATTGTTGAGATTTTTCTTGTAGTCAAAATAAATGTGTAGCAAAGTCTAAGTTGGTACAAATAGAATCATATAAATCGGTTGTAAGAGATACAAATTGTTATTTTGCTTGAATTGAAGAAATGCAATTCATGTAATTTGTAATATAGATACAATGTCTAAAATATAAGTTTGGAAATTCGTGAGTTACTGTTTGCAAGTAAACTCAGTCTAGATGAATTAATTACAACCTAATAAAAGATTAGATCGAATGAAAAATTAATTTTGTGAAGATAAATTGATAACAGTACGGCTGAACCAAAGTATAACAGTGTTTTCGGGTCAGTAGTCATGGTTGGACATACTGGCTAGTCGGAGCCCTCTAATAACGTTACTGTAGCGTGCCTGTGGTCTTGGGTCGGGAGTTCGAACCTTGACAGACCCTACCTTTTTGTTTTGATATTTTAAATTTAATCCTCAGACCAAGACTCAGTATGAGTGGCTTTCGGCCTTCTCTTGTGACAGTGTAGTCACATGGATTTCTTGGTTAGAGGGGGGGCTATAGGGCGGTACTGTAGCATTGCGGTGGGCATGGGTTCAAAACCCCGGTGGCTTCAAATAAATTTTTGGGGGTTTTGATTTAAAATGAGTGTTTTAATACAATTAAAAATTTGGAAAAAAATTCTAATATTTCTCTAAAATGATTTAGAGTTTATTAAAAATAGTTTCATAATTTTTCATGTATATTTTGTGAAATTAAAAGTGGAATTGAGATAGAAAATGAGTTATTGACTTCAAAATTATTTATTTGAGAATATGACTTTTATTTTTAGAAGAAGAGAAAAATATTTACTATGTTATGGGTTCTCTTGATGAGATCATAAACTTGTTTTGAGTAAAAAATGCTTGATGTGGTTAAGATGTCATATGTGATTAAGATGTTAATGAAATCAAAATCTATTATAGAGCTTTTGAAAGATTTGTGAATAAATAATTGAATCATGAATGATGCTAAGATAAGACATTAATTAAGTTATGAATAAGTTGAAGATATGAATAAAGAAAATGAAATATTAATTTGAGATTGATTATGAAATATTGTTGATCTCTAGAAAAAGATAGTTATTGGAATCTAGAGACTAGGCGAGACCATAGAGAATGGTAGTTTTATTAATGAATTTGAGAGCTAACCAGCGTGGGTTGAGCGTCTCTTGAGAAGTAGCCAGGTAGGGTGACTGTCTTTTTTGATTTTGATTTAAGTCCAGTAGGGTATGTTAGCTCTAGGTTGTGATGATTTTCTTCTTAAACAAACTGAAATTGTAAGGATTTAGATACATAGTGGAGATGTGATGAAAGTAAGAGAAAAACATGAGTATGAGGGCCATTGGATTGGCGGCGTGAGAGTGTTCATAGGATATCCTCATGATGCGTCATGATTAGGGCGTGGATACTACTCTAGAGTACCGTCCCGGTGCGACGCTTGTGGGTTATTTGGTAACTACAGGTGGTGCCATATTCTATGGTAGGAGGTGAATTGACCACATGATGCCTGCATGATGAGTCATGTGTCAGTGCGTGGGATTCTCTCCAGGGTGCCTGGACGTGGGCTCGTAACTCATAGAATACCTAGGATACTTACCGTAGTTACCATAGTAGTTAAGTCATGGCGAGGGATTGAAACCTACAATATGAAGTACGATTAAGGGCTTGCCCTCGGACCTATGTAGTATGGGATGCATAGAATCCGAACAAGTACGCATTAGTGTCATGTAATATAAATAACTGCATTAAGGACTAAGTGCACAACACAACACGACATCAATAGGATAAACCCTTTGTAGCTTTGTTTGTGATCAAGTTTGTGTTTGTTAAAGTATTTAAGAATCGTTATACTGTTCGGCATAGCGATGATGACCTTGTATAATATTTCGTCGGTTGTAAGCAACTGACGTGCCCACAGTTTTATAAGCAGGACTTGGAGTTTACAAGAAGAAATAAAGATGATTTGTTGCTGATGATTATTTTAAATGCTAAAGTTGTTACAGTTGTACATTTATCATTGTTGTATTTTATTTATTCCGCTGCATGTTGATGTAAAAGACTATGATGTAATCATTGTTATATAAAAGTTTTAAATTCCTTGTAAAATTGTACGAAATGAAGTGTAAAGATCCCGTGGAACTTCGAATTCAGTCTTATGTGGAAGTCGGGGTGTTACACTAAAGACACTCCCAGTCCTTGCAACACAACTTCGATTCCAGCTCGATCGAGCTCCTCTGCTAGTTTCTCCTGAGTCGTAATCAAACAGGATAAGCTGCTCTTCCGACTGAGCGCATTTTCCACCATATTTTCTTTTCCAGGTGATACTTTATCTCTAGACAGATATCTTCTAGCACTTCCAACCACCTCCTCTACCTCAAGTTCAGATCTCTTTGCTGATAAATGTATTTCAAGCTCTCATCATCCGTGTACATATTGACATTCTCTCCATACACATAGTGCCTCCACTACTTCAATGTAAATATAATTGCTGCCAACTCTAAATCGTGGGTTGGATAATTTTTTTAATGCGGTCTCAGTTGCCGAGACCCATAAGCTATTACCTTTCCCTCTTGCATTAGTACACAGCCCAGCCTTCGATGTGAAGCATCGCTGTAGACATCATAATCAATCCCTGCTCGCGGCAAAGCCAGTTTGGAGCGGTAGTCAACCTCTCCTTCAACTCTTGGAAACTTGCTTCGCACTACTTCGTCCACTTGAAACTTACATTCTTCCTCGTAAGTCCTGTGAGTGGCACGACTATCTGAGCATAGCCCTGAATAAACCTCAGGTAGTAACCAGTCAAGCCCAAGAAACTTCTGGTCTCCTTCACTGATGTGGGTCTTGGCCAATCATTCACTGCCTCTATCTTTTGCGGATCAGTGGCCACTCCCTCCTTAGAAAGGATATGACCCAGAATCGCAACTTCAGACTTCTAGAAGTCACACTTGGATAATTTGGTATACAGCTTATGTTTTCCTATAGCTTCTTCAATACCTCTGCTAAATTCCAATCATGCTCTTATTATGACTTGGAGTATACCAGAATATCGTCCATAAACACCATGAAGAAAGAGTCGATGAATGGTCGTAGGACCCTGTTCATCATGTCCATGAAAATGACTGGTGCATTCATCACTCCGAATGTCATAACTAAGAATTTGTAATGCCCATTTTGAGTTCGGAATGCAGTTTTATGCACATCCTCTTCCTTAACACGAACTTGGTGATAACTTGACCGAAGATCTATCTTGGAGAAAACTGCTGCTCCTTGTAGTCGGTCAAACAAATCATCGGTTCGCAAAATAGGATACTTATTCTAGATAGTCTTCTTGTTCAGTTCCCTGTAATCGATGCACATCCTCATCGATCCATCATTTTTCTTCACCAATAAAACTGGCGCTCCCCAAGGTGACGCACTCGGTCTGATAAAACCCTTGTGCAAAATCTCTTCAATATGCTTCTTGACCTCATCCTATTCCACTGTAGCCATTTTGTAAGGTGCCTTGAATATTGGTGCACTCCCTGATTGAATGAAAATGCTGAATTCCACATCCCTGTGAGGTGGTAGTCGAGGTAGATGTTCCAAGAATACTGTCGGATAGTTCAGGACTACTGGAATCTTCTTAACTTCCTCAGGGATCTTCTTTCTGGTAAAAGCTGCCATTAACTCCTTACACTTTCTCTTCCCCTGAGATGTTACTGCTGGTCCTCCTGGTGCCTTCACCATAACTTCCTTGCTCTTTCATTCGATACTAGCATTGTAGATCGACATCTAGTCTATGCCAATGATTATATTGAATCCCAAGGCTGCCAACTCTATGAGATCGATTCCAAAAAATCTTCATCCAATCTCGAGGTGATAAGCAACATAGTACCGATCAGTAGTCAATGTTTCTCTTGAAGGGGTAGCTACTGCCAGAATCCTGTCGGGGAATGTTTTTGGCTCAACCCCCAATTCTTGTGCAAATTTAGGGGACGCAAAAGTGCAGGATGATCCAGTATCAAACAAAATAGTAGCTTTTATTCCATTTATTAGAAGTTCCCCTGTTACATAATGAATACTCTTCAGTACATAAGATTCAGCTAATACAAAACCAGAAATAAACATCATAAACTCTACTCAGATGCCCCTATACCGGTGATGACAATGTCGGCATCCTCTGCATCCTCTCCAGTTAGAGCGAATACTAGCCCTTGCCGGTACGATTTCTTCACTGATTCTGTTTGCTTCGGATTCGGCCCTCCCCGCTGGAATTGAGGACAGTCTGGCTTGATATGGCCCTCTTTCCCGCAATTCAAGCAAGTTATTCCCTTCCTCCTATTCGGACACTCTACTTTGAAGTGATCATTCCCTCCACATAGGAAACAAGTGCATGGCATTCCGGCTACAGCAACAGCATATGCCCCAGTCGGCTTGAACTTCTGCACTAGGGGTTGCCTCTTGAAGTTGTATGACATTGCGGGCCTTTTTCCGGTACTCCAGTTGTTCTTCTTCTTCTGCACCAACTGGTACTGTTCCATATCCGCTTCGGTGGCTACAGCCCTCCATACCAGCTTATAAAATTTCTTGATACTCAGGGGTATCATACGAGACCTCAGACTTGGCCTCAGCCCCTGTCCAACCTTTCTTGCCTTCTTGGCCTCGTCAATCACTAATTCTGGTGCATACCTTGAGAGTTGAGTGAACTTCATCTCATACTCTCTAACTGACAAGCTCCCCTGTTGCAGGCTCAGGAACTCTATTACCTTTTTCTCTTGCACATCCATCGGGAAGTAGTGGCTTTGGAACTCTTCGAGAAAGTCTTCCCAGGTAATAGTTTCATCTCCCAGGGTTCGCTTCATGGACTGCCACCAGACCCCGGCATCCTTTTCCAACTGAATGGTGGCCAGTTTCACCTTGCTAGCCTCTGGAGTCTCCAAGACCTCGAACATTGTTTCGATCTGCCGGATCCAATCACCTGCTGCAACAGGATCCGCCTTGCCCTAAAAATGGGTGGTTTCATCAGCTTGAAGGATTCCACCAATTTAATAGCCTCCGGGACTTGCACAGCCTGCCCCGCTCTGGTGTTTCGGTTCACACCTGCGACAAAGGTGTTGAGAGTTTGGTACACCCGAGCCAGTTCTGTCTCCAAATCAAGGCGATTGCCTTCGCTGCTCGATCCTTCTCCATTTCGAGTTCTTCGTTTGGCCATTTCTGGGTCATAAAACTTCATTAATCATCAAAAACAGCAACAGAATAGACTTTTCTTCCAACATAATTTATTTATTTCTAAAAATAAACTTTATACATTCAGAAATAAAACATGTCCATACATTTATACATAAAACACCAGAAACTCCAAACATAAAGCTGTCTAGATCCTACGGTTCCTCTTGGCTTCTCTGAGCTCTCCCTGTAGTTCAACTATTTCCTTCTGCATCTCCTCACATCTTTAACAGCATTCTTGCTTTCCCCAACGAGTTTTGTTGTCTAGCTAGGTAAAATGCCGAGCATTCCTGTGTCGACACTTCTCTAGCTCCCATACTTGCTCACTCAAAGCTGCGATGTTCTGCTTGTCATCCGCATGATGAACTTCCATGTGGTTTACTCTCCACTTATGGATGACCAATTGCTTCCGGAGAGAAACGACGATGTGGTCCTTCTTGTCTCGAACCGACTCTTCATCCGAGGATTCATCTAGGAAATCAAGTGGAGGTGGAGTGATCTCCCAAGATTCGGAAAATTCTCCCTCTTCCTCTTCTGGGTCTTCCTCTTCTTCGGGTTCTTCTTCTTCTTCTTCGGGTTCTTCCTCTTCTTCAGGGCCTTCAAAGAACCATTCTACTTCATCAACCAGGTCTTTGTTATCAGTCATCTTATAGGGAAAAGGAGGAGAAGACATCATTGTATATAGGAACACAAATGTAAATCAACTTATATTTAAATCTCTATAAACTGAACCCACACTTCTAATGTACAC
The DNA here is from genome assembly GCA_017893485.1 of Hemerocallis citrina. Lineage (NCBI taxonomy): Eukaryota > Viridiplantae > Streptophyta > Magnoliopsida > Asparagales > Asphodelaceae > Hemerocallis > Hemerocallis citrina. Next base: position 217,391,143 of record CM030362.1, read on the forward strand.
CCTAATGTGTCGTCCTTATAATTTTGTACTACTCATTGAAGTTGGCTCTAATACCACTCTGTAACACACCGAATTCCAAATACAAGTAATTCGTAGCATAACAAGATCTTTTACTTTAATTCGTACAAATTTACAAGAAATTTAAAACTTTTTCATTACACATTGTCTGTTACACAATACACAGCGGAAGTTACAACAAAATATACAACTTTAACATTAAATAACTTTAATATCGAAGTAATCATCAATATCAACTCATCTTTGTGCCTTTAGCTAATCCAAGTCATGCACTGAAAAATTGTGGGCACATCAGTTGCATACAACTGACGCAATGCTATAAAACAGCGATTCTTCTACTTTAGCAAACACAAACTTGAATGTAAATTGGAAAAGTGACTACCCTAGTAGTGTCAGTGTATGAAATGACTTAATGCCTAATGCAAATTTTAAACTACGATGATACTTATGCATACTTATTCGGATTCTATGCAACATAGGTCCGAGGGCAAGCCCTTAACGTACTCCTCATTATAGGGTTTACATCCCATGCCATGCAACCTAACCCAATGAATACACTCCAATGCATAGTCACCGAGGAGTCGCACCCCCAGGATATTGGACCTTACCGACCTACCCCTAGCCCACCTCAGTGGATTTACCGGGCGTATCCTCAGCCACGAACCCTAGCAAGTCGATCTCCCACAACTACGAACCAGGCCTACCCCTAGCCCAGCTCAGTGGATTTATCGGATGTATCATGTCCGTTCCGAACATTCCTAGGAACTGAAGTCTCTTTACCGGCCTTTTCGATGATCGACAGACATACCTCTAGCCTATATACATGGATTTACCAAGTGTATTCCTCGATCTCGAACCCCTAGGAGCTACACATCCTTTACCGGACATGTTCGTCATTGTTTCTATCATATCTTCGTCTAGTGCCTATTCTTAGGTTCAAACATGAATAATAAAAATCACTAGAGCTAGTTTACCCTCCTACTGGTCTTAAACAATATACTGAGAACGATAGCCCATAATGGCCACTTCTCAATCTCAACAATTCCCTTTCATCACTTTTCCGGTACCTTAATCTTTAGAATCAACATCTTTCATGTTCGACATCATGGGTTATTCACACCCTCTTTATTCACATTTCTTATGTTTATGAAGTACTCAAATTCTTAGCAACATTCAATAACAATCTGTCAAATCAAATTCTTGTAGGCCATTTCTTGGTTAACGAACCAAACTACTCACTCTAATAATATTCAATATTCTTTTGATTAATATAACCTTCTTCATGTTTGTCTATACTTCAAGTATATTTCTCACTACAAAAGTTCTTTAAGATTAAATCACCATTTCATAATACAAAGATTCTTTAAGATTAATCTCTAGAAATTCCTTATTTCCTCCCCATACTAAGCTTTGATTTTAATGTAAACCACCTCAATTATTTCCTTAGATCAATGGATTAATGTAATGCATCAATTTTTTTTTTCTTCTATAGCTCCAAATTCAACTCTTTCAATTTTTATGTCACTTTAAACATAATCTAAGATAGTTATATGTCAAATAAAATTTCGGCAGAGTTTCACCCAAAATTCTAGCCCCGAAACACATAAAGCTTACGAAATTCTGCTCTAAATACCGTAGCTTACAACACTGGCAATATTTTTACGGGCTTCCCAAGCCAAATTGAGTAGAATCACACAGACAATATATATATCATGCGCTAGAGACCAAACTCATAATAGAATATCAATTATCAAATAAAACCCATAAATTTCTTCGAAAACGTAGCAACTTTGTAAAACATACCACAAGACCCAGTACTCCACAACGAGATGGGTACGGGTCAAAAATATATCATACTTCCCCACACTATGCTCATCATCGCCGTCTACATACTTATAAATCCAAAGTACAATTTAAACCATAAACTTCACTATTCATATAACTAAACTTATACAAAAGTTTTAAAAAGAAAAGAACCCACTCAAAACTAAAATTCACGCCTCACCTCTGCACTACTGAAGACCTGTAACAGTAGGGGGTCTAGGGTATTTCTGGGACTCCACTAAACCCCAAACACTAGGAGTTAGCCATTTCTGGTGTAAGTATAATTAAATATAACTTAACTTAGAATGAATAAAATAAAATAAAACAAATCTTGAAATATACCAACATTGTAGTAAATTCAGATATAAACATTGGAATGCCCGAGAATAAATGTACATTTGAAAATTATAATGGAACCATATCATCAATACTTCACTCCGTGACTAACTAATCATCACAATATCTAGTATAAGGTTCTATTACCACATTCTTACACCATATCGGATCTTTATATATATATATTTATCACCATACTTTCTGTTTAAAGCAAAACACAATTTTACTTCATAACTTAACTTATTTCCTTCGCTTTATACACATACATTCCATTCATCATATAAAGATTAAAACATTCATTATAGTGCCCCACATTCCTTATTTATATCCACTCTTATTTCATCACACACTTATCATTTACTTTCTTTTCATTCGTAAACCCATACAAATTCCATACCTTTTATTTCACTCATCCTCTTCAATATCCGTTACCATTCTCATATCCATTTCCATACACAATATATATACACAGAGGAAGCTATTCACACAGTCTGACACCCCCAATGCTACATCCTCCTCTTGGCCTATACCAGCAAAAGAAAACACCACACACCAAGTAGAACTTGGGTATTTCCTCCCGGCTGAATCTAGCGAGGGAAAAGAAAATATCGTACCCCAGCGAAGCTGGTTACTTCCTCGTGGCAAAACAAATGAGGGAAAGAAAACACCGCACCCCTAGTTTCACTAGGGTAATTCCTTGTGACATCTGTTATCGAGGGAAAATCACCGCACCCCAGCTGAGCTGGGTAATAACATCACAACTCATGCTGATAGCTTGGAATATCACATTACTTTATTTTCATTTTCATCTTACAATTCACTTTACTTTTCATTTCTATCTCATCACACAACCAACATATCAACAACCCGCCAATTCCCCTTAAGAGTTGTGCCAAGGCAGGTAGTTCCCACTATTCCCCTGGAAATAGTGGGTGTGTAGTTCCTCGACACAATTCCAAGTTGCATCAACTCATATCATAGCATATTTTCCGTTTAATAACCATTCTTATATTCCTCACATAATACACCTTACTTCAAGTTTTACACTCATATTACATTTTACTGTACTTTATTTTCATTCATACAATATCATATCATACATATACACTTTATTTACTTCTCATATTTTATCACATAACACGATGCAGTTCTTTATGAATATCTCCACATCACCATCTATTTATTTTCATTTATAATTATATAATGCAATTTCCTCGTTTTTCATACTTACTTAACAACATATTCCATTTATCATTGGTTTTCATTTGCATACTCATGAATCATATTCGTTCATACTCATCTTCATATATATACATTTTCTTTCAATCAACTTATTCATTTCCACTCAGATACTTACTTCACTTTCTCATTTCCACTTTACATCAAATCATTTCTACACTTTCTCATTCACATTTCACTTTCTTCACTTTCTCATTCATATTTCACTTTCACATTTATACATTTTATTAATTTGTCAACCAGTGAGCCACAGTATCCCAATATACTGAAAGCCGACAGCCCTGTAAATATAACTCCTGTTTTTGTAAATATGTATTTTCTGTATTTAAATTTTTGTAAATTATTTTTTTCCCGACTTTCAAATTATTTTGTCAAAATGTATTGTTGGATCATCTATTAAAATCTATTTTGATCAATAATTTTATTTGTAACTATTTTCTACGATTTTTATACAAATCTTAATATTGTTATTATTACTTTGATTTCTATTATTATTATTGTTTCTAAATTTTGCTTTTTAATGTCCCCAAAATTTATCTAAGTTTAATTATATTTTTATTAGTTATTTTTATTTCCCTAATGGATTTTAAAACCTAAAACCCCAAACCCAATCCTATTATTTATTATTGGATTCTACCCTATAAACTCATTACCCTTTTAACCCATTTAAATCCCTAAACCATACCCTGTTTTAATCCCCATAATACCTAATAACCCACCCAATACACTCCAAACCCATTTACTTTACCAGAAACCCCATCTGCTCCCCTAACCCTAATATCTAACCTATTTATACCCCCATCTGTTTACCCCATCCCCTACTCTCTAAACCTAGCGGCTACCCTTATCCCCTACCTCTAGCACCTCGTCCTCCTCTAACCCATCCCTCCTGTCTCTCCCCTCTCCTTGCCCCGTGCCTCGTCCGCAGCACCGCCCTCTCCTCCCTTCCTCCCTCCTGCAGTGACCCCATCGTCTTCATCTCTTGACCCTGCACCTCGCGCCTCCCCTGTGTGCCCTGCTCCTGCTCTCTCTCTCTCCCGACCTACTAACCCCCCGACTGCACCTCTCCATTCCTCTCCTTCCCCAGTGCTCCTCCCGTCGCCTGAACCCACCCCCTTCGTCCCGCTCATCACTCTCCCTGCACTTCCGCAACCCTACCTCCTTCCTCCCGCCTTCCGACCTCATCCTCTTCCTCTTCCCTCCTTCACCTCGTCGCCCTCGTCCCCTGCTCTCGTCCTCCTCCAGTCGCGCCCTCCCCTTATCGCGCCACAGTAGCGTCGTCGTCCACCCGAGCGCCAGCCAGCTGGGCAGTCTCTCCCCTGGCTTCCAGTCACAACGCCAGCCCAGTCGCCCCGCCCTGCTCAACTCGTTGACAGTCAGCAGCCTAGTAGCGGCAGCAACACCCCCCCTTGGCTGCACCATCAGCCAGCCAGTGACAATGTCGCTGCTCCCCGTCCGTCGTGTCCCCTGGCTGCCGTCCTACCACCTTACCGCTGTCCTGCCACCTTGCCGCCCTATGCCATCCTTCGCCGCAGTCGACAACAACACTCAGCCGTCATCAGTTGAGCCAAGCCAAAGCCAATGGGTGTGTTGTTTGATCCAGTTTTGATCACATTGAATCTTGGTCATCGATTGCCCTGATCTTCTTGATCATCATGATCTCCATCAGTCTTGATCTGGCCATCCGATATGATCTGATCATGAACAACATCGCATTTGGATCTAGCCATTGGATCTCTTGATCGTCAATCTCAACCGTCCGATTGTGTTCGTGATCTCGATCGTCTTCATCTTGTTCGTGATCATCTCGTTCGAGATTGTGGGTATTGTGTTCGTGCCCGGGAATCCGTTCCCGTTATTCTCATCCTTTGCATCGTTCTGTCGTTCAGGCAAGTAACTTGTATTCTTTTCTTTGTGTAATACAAGTACTAAATATCGCTTGTGGTGTAGTTGTGTTCTAGAGCCAATTCTTGTGTGCAAACCCCGTGTTGTATATTGTCTTTATTGTGTTGACCCACCCGTAGATGCCACATGACACCCATGACATGAAATAACTTAGAGATGACCACTTCTTTATGTGTACATGCATGTTGTTCGTATGATATCGTGTGATTGGTTGTGTTAGTTGTAGTATACTCGTTGTAGGCTTGTAAAATATCCTATACCATGTTTTTTGGACATCTAGTGTACCCTATTTCATGTTTGGTTATGTTTTGGATGAGTTTCATATGAACTAGTTTATTTTGTGCATGAAGGATATTTTTTTTGCCGATTCCCCGTTTTTTATCTGTATTTTAAACCTTATTAAGGTAAGTATATGAAAATATTTTGTGAATAAGAATTATAGAGAATTATGTCTACTTTCTAGATTTTCTGATAGATCGCAGTTTCGATTTATGAGTTGCGAGTTATGACTATTTTACTACAGATTTGTTTAAAAATTCCAGATCCAATTTTATATGAATTATGTATGACTAATTATTTTTCTACTAATGCTAAAGATAATATTTTGCTCCAATATTTTTCTGGTTACAACTTGACTTGATTGAGATTAACACCTAATTTTTATGAATTTAATTGATAAATTCTATAGACTATTCTATACTTGCAAACAACTACTATACTTGCAGAATTTTCATACTGTTCAGTAAAGAACCTTAATTTCGACCTAATTCTATTTACTATCTGATGTGGCTAAAAATGGGGGTTTAATCGAGACCGTCCAAATCGGGCACGAATCCTGAAGCCCAGGGGTAAAACGGTAATTTCACTTGCTAACAGATCTGAAGCGGGAACTGGCTCTCCTCCCCAAAGAACCATTAACCCGCGAACGGATCCACCTCAACTGGGTGCGGGTTTCAACCCGCAACAAACTCGGTCCAGCAGGATAGAATTAGGGTTTCTGATTAATATTAATCAACGGCCCTGATTCATTTCTATCCTTTCACTGGAGATTAGGGATTACATTCCTTATCTATACACGGGAATTACATGCCTAATCTGTTCCCTAAGATGCATATAAATACCCCCCATCCATCTCCATTAAGAGGTAGTCAATCTTTCTCCAGTTTTTGCGCTCTTTCCTAATCTCTCTGATTACTGACTTGAGCGTCGGAGGGTGCGTCGCCGGGAACAACCCCGGTGTCTCGCACTTTTTGCAGGTGTACGGCGGGAGCGACGATCAAACCCCGACGGAACAGGTATACAGGTTTACTATTCAGTGTCCCTAAGAATCCACAAATACTATCTGTTTGCCCCCACACCAAATTTAGCGGCAACAGATTGGCGCCGTCTGTGAAAAACTAACGAATAGAAACCTCTCCTCTTCCCGGTGAACAGATCTTCTCCAGCCATGCCTCCTAGGAAAGTCAGATCAAGAGGGTCTAACAGAGGACCCAACCCCGATCAGCAGCAAGAAGTTTCCATCCAGCCTACGCAACAGCAAGGGCAACTTCCTCCTCCAGCGGAAGACCTGCTCCAACAGGACCTTCCTCCTCCAAATCAGCTACCTCCAAAGGGTCATAACCCTCAAAAACAGCCTTTTCACCAAGAACACGTCTCCATCCACAATGCCTCTACGGACTTTATGGCCTCCCATCATCCCCGAGCCTCTGGTCGCCATAATACCGCCCTCAACCACTAGAAAGATGATGACCTCCGCCGCCATCTGGATGAAAAGTGGGCCCGAGAGGGAACCTCCCACCAACACCGTCCGGACGAGCGGTCCCCTCACCACCGGGAATATAGAAGGTCACCTAACCGAAGGGGTCAGAAAGAATCCCCCGAGCACTACCGAAGAAGGCCGCACTCCCCTGCAGGTCGGCAACAGCCCAGGAACAATGAGGCACCCATCACACGTGCCGAGTTCCAGCAGTTCCAAGCGACCGTCCTACAAGCTCTCAATCTCCGTCCCAACATCAACGTGCCCAAGATTCCATCTCCTCCCCCGGTCCGCAGCCCTCGCTGACGGTCCCCATCTCCTCGTCCTGCTCCTACCAACTCCCGGCGTACCCCAAGTCCTTGTCGCTCCCGAAGTTACCATCGCCGTAGCCCTCGCTCTCCCTCATACGAAGACGAGTCTAGAGGCTCGGCTGATTACCGTCGGAGGGATGACACCATGTACCGCCGTCTTCATGAAGTGGAAAGGTGCCTGGGCCAGATAGACCGAGAAGAAGAGCTTAGGGGGAGGACCCTACGTCCTAGCCGACCCCCTTTCTCCCGAACCATAGTGGATGCACCAGTGCCGTTCGGCTTCAAACCTCCTCAATTTGAGACTTACACCGGGAAGACCGATCCCGTTGATTACATCGAAAGCTTTAAGACCTTGATGCTCCTCCATCAAGCTTCCGATGCCCTCCTCTGCAAAACCTTCCCCGCAACTCTCAAGGGCCCAGCTCGAGAATGGTACTCTCGCCTTGCCCCCTCCTCAATATTCTCCTTCGAGCATTTCGAGACCCTTTTCGTCACCCATTTCGTAAGCAGCCGCTGAGCTGAGAAGACCAGCATCTCCCTATTGCACCTCCACCAGAAGAAGGGGGAGAAATTGAGAGACTATGTGAAGAGGTTCACAGCTGAAGCCAGGTCCATAGCATCCCTGGACCAGTCGGTCGCTGCGGCAGCATTTCAATCTAACGTCCTTAACTCCAACCTCCGCTCCTCCCTCACCAAGAAGCCTCCACAGAACTTTTCTGACCTCCTCCTTCGCAGTGAAAAGTACATCCGGGCCGAAGAGGCCGAGCAGCGACCCAACTGGGAGGGGTTTTCCTCCGCGTTTAAGAGAAAGGGAACAGAAGAGGAAGGAGCCAAGAAGCTCCAGAAGGATAATGCCGGCCAGCGTTGACCTCCCCCTAGATTCGAGAAGTTCACACCCCTCACCACTAACGTCTCAACTATTCTGATGGAAGTCGAAAAGGAAGGGATCATACCTCCTGCTCCGAGGATGAACACCCCCGTCAAGAAAAGAGATAAAGAGAAATGGTGCCGTTATCACCGGGACCACAGGCATAACACCAACGATTGTCGCGCCTTGAAGAACGAGATAGAAGCCCTTATCCAGAGGGGGCAGCTGACCAGGTTTGTAAGGAAGGACCGAGCCGAACTTCCTCCCCCACCTCGGGGGGCTAACAAGCGTCCGGAACGAGAAGAGACGCCCGACTTCGAGGAAGAGCGAGTCCTCCACCTCATTCATGGGGGCCCAATGGGGGGCTCCTCAAACTCCTCTCGGAAGGCATTTATAAGAGAAGTCAACTCGGTCCGAACCACCCCTCCTCCCAAAGGCCTCGGAGTGCCTGTCACATCCTCAGCTGAAGATCTTGAAGGAGTTCGCACCCCACATTGTGATGCACTCGTCATTAGCCTCCACATGGCAAATTTTAAAGTGGAGAGGATACTAGTAGATAATGGCAGCTCCGTAAACATCGTCTTCCTCGCCGCTTTCAAAGGCCTAAAGCTCTCCCGAGACAGACTCAAGCCCGCCGGCTACACGCTCCATGGGTTCACGGGAGTGCCAGTGACTATTGAAGGAGTAATTACCCTCGACCTAACCGCTGGCAAAACTCCTACTACCCGAACGGAGTCGATGGACTTCATGGTCGTAGATGTCCCAGCAGCCTACAATGTCATTTTGGGTCGGCCCGGCCTGACCGCCCTTGAAGCCGTCCCTTCTGCCTATTATCTCAAAATGAAATTTCCCACTCGGGCCGGAGTAGGGGAAGTAAGGGGCAATCAAGAACAGGCACGCAAGTGCTATATGACCTCTACCCTCGGACCCGTCCTCTCCTTAGAAACTCTGGAAATCTCCCAAGATGTTGCTCGACCAACGTCCGAGCCGGTGGACGAATTGGAGGAAGTGCTCTTCTCTGAGCAGGAGCCAGCCCTCAAGTTCTTTGTTAGCAAGACCCTCTCGTTCGCCAGCAAGACCCTCTCGTCCGCCCTATACTCAGACATTGTACAATGCATCCGAAAGAACCAAGACCTCTTCGCTTGGTCAGCTGCAGATATGCCCGGTATCCCCGAAGAGCTCTTAGTCCACCGCTTGAGCGTTGATCCGGGGTCCAAACCGGTTCAGCAGAAGAGGCGCAAGTTCGCCCCCGAATGTCAGCTCGCCATTAAAGAGGAGGTGGACAAGCTCTTGAGGGCCCGGTTCATACAGGAGGTGAACTATCCTGAGGGGTTGTCGAACGTAGTAATGGTGAAGAAGTCCAATGGGACTTGGAGGATTTGTATTGATTTCACCGACCTCAACAAGGCTTGCCCCAAGGATCCCTTCCCTCTTCCGAGTATAGACACTCTGATTGATGCAACCTCGGGACATGGGCTCCTCAGCTTCATGGATGCCTTTTCAGGCTACAATCAAATCCGGATGTTCCCCCCGGATATCCCGAAGACGTCGTTTGTGACCGACCAAGGCCTCTATTGCTACAGAGTCATGCCGTTCGGCCTTAAGAATGCAGGTGCAACATACCAACGCCTCGTCAACAAGGTTTTCCAGGCCCAGATCGGCCGGAACATGGAGGTGTATGTTGACGACATGCTTGTGAAAAGCATCCCGGTCGTTGATCATGTACCCGACCTCCAAGAAGCGTTTTGTTGGATCCTGTAGGCGAAGCAACAAACACTAGAGGGGGGGGTGAATAGTGTTTATCAAAAATAAATTGCGGAATAAATAATTTCTTTCGGCACAGTCGACTTAGTGGTGAACCAGTCAACTGATATAGCCAAAATAAAGGAAATTTAAACTCTCGATGCAGTCGACTTATAGATAAGACAGGCGACTGATGAACCAAAGAGAACAACTAATACAAGACTGATCAGTCGACTGATATGAAGCTGAGTCGACTGGCCAGACAAGTTTTGCAGAACTTAAATAAGCAAAAGTAAATGCAAACACAAGATAATCAATCACAGAGTACACAAGATATATCCTGGTTCGGTCCTCCCGACCTACATCCAGTCTCCAAGCAACCCACTTGAGATTTCCACTATTCTTGAAAAATTACAAGAATACCCTACGGCGTTAAGACAATAACCTTGTCTAACCCGTAGTCCTTTCTCTCAACCAGAGAAAGCAACCCACTCTACTACCAAGGGTGAAAAGACGCCGACTCTACAACCAAGAGTCAAAAACACTCTCCAACCGAGAGCAAGAGTACAAGAATACTTTACAGTCAACCTATAGCCTTGTTGGTGTATGTGTTGATGCACGTGGCTAACAAAATAGGTCGACTTCTATACTCAGTCCAGAGCGAATTCAATGCTATACTGGACTGAATGTAGAGAACCAAAGTGTATGAACTTGAGAGCTTTGTTTCTCACAGAAAATCACTTAGAATGTTCTTCACAAAATGCTCGAGTGTATGAAAAAAATCAAGTAGATCTTTTCAGTGAGATATGAAACTCTATATAAAGAGTTCGATCTCCTGAACGTTGGGAAAAACAGTTATACAACTGTCAACCAACGGATCAGAACTTTGAGTTTGAAAAAATTCGATTTTGAAAAACAGAAAACGGTCAAAAGCTCTCGAACAGTCGACTGGGTTGCCATATGAGTCGACTGATCAGAGTTTGAATAATTTTAAACAGTTTTGTACTATCAGTCGACTGGCAGAAGCTTAAGTCGACTGGTACTCAAGAGTTAAAATTCTTCAAACTGTTTTGACTCTTTTTGGGGGTTTTTAAGAAACACACATTATGAAATATTTTGAGTGTGTGTGAGTGTGTGTGTTGACAAGGCTTTACATCAGACTAAGACTCAACAGAAAGTAAAATACAATGTTTACAAGACACAACAATATAACACATTTGAGCTTGAAGTCTTGAGTCTTGAGTCTTGATCCTTATCTTGAAGTCTTCATCTGTATCTTTTTGAGCTTGTTCATTTGTTCAGCTAGAATTGTCTTTGGTATGTACACTGCAATGTTAACTGTATAACATAGACACAAGTTGCACTGTGTTGTGATCATCAAAATCAAGAATCAACATTCTCCCCCTTTTTGATGATGACAACACAATAGCTGATAATAAACGATAATATACAAGCATAGTGAAGATATGCTCCCCCTTATAAAAACAAAACATGCATTGTCTTAAAAAACAAGTAAGATATATATATCAGTCGACTTATCAACAAAGTAAGGCGACTGACCAGTAAGCCATACTTAGAAAAAAAATAAAAATCAGTAAGTACAGATGCAGTAGATATCAGCAGTCGACTGTATCTCTGTGGGCAGTCGACTGACCAGATATATTTGTTAATACCCAGAACAATGTTAACAAATCAAAAAAAAACATAAAAACACATAAGCATAACATAGCACAGATTATAACACACAGATTTTAACACAGAAACTTCTCCTCCTTTGTTATCATCAAAAAGCATAAAGTAACAAGTTTTTTTGCATTGAAAGAGAGAAAGTCTAATACATAAAAACAAATGCATTAAAAAGAAAATTACATCATTAAAAAGAAAATAAGTAATCTTCAATCATCTTCTTCGGAGTCTTCGTCATCATCTTGAGAAGGAGGAGGAAACTGAGAAGTGAAGAGATGAGTGAGATTGGCTATCTCAGAATTAATATGGTCTAGTTTGGAACCAAGGGTAGAAAGATGTGTATCGACAGTGACTGAATGGTTCATTAGGTAGGACACACAGTCGTACATGGTACGAGGGTCATCATAATTGGCTTGAGGGAGAGGTGGATCAACAGATGTAGAAGGTTGAGAGGCTCTAGGTCTAGAAGAAGAACCTAAAGGAGCTTGGGAAAAAGAAGGAGATCTAGGGGGTGATCGAGTAGGAGCATCAATGAGTTTCATACGTGCCAAACTAGCACGATCAAAACAGTCATAGCGAGAAACAACATTTGTCTCCGAATCTAGATCAACACCAAAAGCTGTAAAGACTCTAGTAAGAAAAGCTCCAAAGGGTAAAAAGTAAATGTGGTCTTGAGTGAGTTTAGAAAAAATAACTTGACCCCAATTAACAGCTATCCTACCAAAAATTGCATATATAGCTCTTTGTAACTCAATAGAATATTGGTCATAACTCCCCTTTTTAGGAAGGATGTTATAACTCAAGATCCTACCGACAAGCTTAGCAATTGGTTGTAGATTTCTGCTTGTCATTGGAAGTCGAGAATTAGGTAATAAAATTTTAGATAATATAGAAGCATCATCTAAAATAACTTCATCAAGAGGAATTCCATCATCATCGATACCCAACATCGCATTAATCCTAGTCGGTGTGATAGTCATTTTAACATTTTTCACTGATGAACAGATTAATACATCCCCATTTGGTTTTTGAACAACTCTCATATTTGTATAAAACAAATAAATGAGTTGGGAATAGTAATTTGGTTGGTTTGATAATGATAAAAAATCATAAAGACTACAGTTTTGGAATAGTGGAATGAGATTAAAACGGTCTAGATCATTAAAATTGACAAATCTTCCAGGGAAGATTTGAATGGTGCAAAAGACATACCAACGATCAAGAAGATCGGGACTCAAAAGATATTGGGTGTATTCTTGTGAAGAAGAAGTACCCTCATGAGATCTTTTCGATCGTTTGGGTGCCATGAGTAAAGAGTCGAAAGGGTTATACCTAAGAAAAGAGAGAGAGAATCGAGCAGGAGCAAGCACAAGCAGCACTGATCACCTTCTTCTCCAAAACTAGGGTTTTGAAATTAGGGGTAAAAGCTTGAGAACGGTAAGAAGTGAAAGCGGCTGGTGAAAAGGGGTTTTAACTGTGAGGGAACGGCTGAGATCAAGGAGAGGTGAAATCGACGGTGAGGATGAAAGATAACGGGTTGAAAAATGAGTGAATTCCATCTCAAAAGACGCGATGAATAGTCGCTGAAGATGATTTAGCTCGCGACAGTCGACTGGTAGGGAGATCAGTCGACTGAGTCGAGAAGAAAATAAACATTTTATGTCTACTAACCAGTCGACTGGTAGAGGAACCAGGCGACTGGTCAGAAAAAAATTTTGTATGTATTTAAAAAAGCAGTACAGTCGACTTACTCAAAAGTATAGTCGACTTAACAGTAACAATTTTCAGCAAATATCAATAAAATCACAAATTCCAAGTTCTCTTCTTAAATTAATGAAAGTATCTTCCTTAAGGGGCTTGGTAAATATATCTGCTACTTGTTTATCAGTAGAGATAAAGTCTAAAGATATATCTCCTTTTAAAACATGATCACGTAGAAAATGATGTCGAATATCAATATGTTTCGTACGTGAATGTTGAATCGGATTTTTAGATAAATTAATTGCACTGGTATTATCACACATAATTGAGGGTTTCTCAAATGAAATACCATAATCTAATAAGGTTTGTTTCATCCATAAAATTTGTGCACATGCCAAACTTGCAGCGATATACTCAGCTTCTGTGGTTGATAGGGATACGGAGTTTTGCTTTTTACTGCACCAAGATACTAGGGAATGTCCCAAAAAGTGACATGTGCCACTAGTACTCTTGCGATCAGTTTTGCTTCCAGCAAAATCGGCATCGCTATAAGACAAAAGTTGAAAATTATCGGTGCGTGGATATTAAACCATATTCAGATGTGCCTTTAATATATCTTAAAATTCGTTTTACTGCTTTTAAATGAGACTCTTTAGGACTAGATTGATATCTAGCACATAAACATACGCTGAACATAATATCTGGTCTACTTGCAGTAATATATAAGAGTGAACCAATCATACCTCGATAGAGTTTTTGATCAACACTCTTACCCAATAAATCTTTGTCAAGAGTAGTAGTAGTAGCCATAGGTGTTGATTTACTACTAGTACTATCCATGTTAAAACGTTTGAGTAATTCCTTTGCATATTTGCCTTGATTTATAAATATGCCATTTGAGGACTGTTTAATTTGCAATCCAAGGAAATAATTGAGTTCACCCATGTGACTCATCTCAAATTCATTTTTCATGGTATTAGCAAATTCTTGACATAGATTATTATTAGTAGAACCAAAAATTATATCATCAACATATATTTGTATGATTAAGATATCATTCTGAACTCTTTTGATAAACAAAGTAGTGTCTACTTTACCTATTTCAAATCCTGTTTCTAAAAGAAAAGTTTTCAGACGATCATACCAAGCACGAGGTGCTTGTTTAAGACCGTATAAAGCCTTTTTCAATTTAAAAACATGATCTGGAAATTGTTCATGTTCAAAACCTGGTGGTTGTTTAACATAAACATTTTCCTTGATAAACCCATTAAGAAAAGCACTTTTCACATCCATTTGATAAAGTATAAAATTCATAAAACAAGCAAAAGATAATAAAATACGAATAGATTCTAGTCTAGTAACAGGAGCATATGTTTCATCAAAATCTATACCTTCTTCTTGATTATATCCTTGGGCAACTAATCTAGCCTTGTTCCTTACAACTTGTCCTGATTCATCTAACTTATTCTTGAATACCCATTTGGTACCAATGATAGTCTGATCAGGAGGTCTAGGAACTAAATCCCATACATCATTCCTTATAAATTGGTTTAGTTCATCTTGCATGGCATTCATCCAATATTCATTCTCACAAGCTTCTTGTATATTTTTCGGTTCAAAATCCGACAAGAATGCTGTATGAGAGATCATATTAACATGTGAACGTGTCTGAATACCATGGGAGATGTCACCAATTATTAAGTCATGAGGATGATCTTTAACTTCAACAAATGACTTTGGTAAAGTTGAAGATATCTTAATCGGATCAGTCGACTTGACTTGTTCTTCAGTCGACTGCTTTATGTCAGTCGCCTGGGAGATCTTATCAGTCGACTTATCAGATAGATTAGTTTGCTCTAAGGATTTAATCACATTATCTAAAGGTGATAAATCAGTTTCATCATCTTTATTTAAGGTTGATGAAGGTAAAGATTCATCGAATGTAACATGCATTGATTCTTCAATAGTCATTGTAGACTTATTGAAAATTCTATATGCTTTACTCCTATTTGAGTATCCTAAAAAGATACCCTCATTAGATCTAGGATCAAATTTGTCTAAATTATCTTTTGTGTTTAGAATAAAACACTTGCAACCAAATGTCTTAAAGTAAGAGACTTTAGGAATTTTATTAAAAAATAACTCGTAACAAGTTTTCTTTAGTTTAGGTCTTAGAAGAATTCTATTTAAAACATAACAAGCTATAGCAACAGCTTCAGCCCAAAAATGCTTTGGTAGATTGCTTTCAACAAGCATAGTACGTACACATTCTTGCAAGGTCCTATTTTTCCTTTCAACCACTCCATTTTGTGGTGAAGCTCTAGGAAATGCAAATGAATGTGTTATACCATTCTTGTTGCAATATTCTGTAAATGTTTCATTTTCAAATTCTCCACTATGATCACTTCTAATAGTGACTATGGTTAGAGATCTTTGATTTTGAACACGTTTACAAAAATGTGCAAATTCTTCAAAAGCATCATTTTTATGTTTTAAAAAGAATGTCCAAGTGAATCTTGAAAAATCATCTACTAAAACAAACACATATCTACTTTTATTTAAAGAAGCAACTCTAGTAGGGCCAAATAAATCCATATGAATTAATTCAAGTGGCCTACTAGTAGAGATTACGTCTTTTGTTTTAAAAGTGGATTTGATTTGTTTTCCTAGTTGACATGCATCACATAACTTATCCTTTTTAAAGGATAGTTTTGGCAGTCCTTTAACTAGGTTATATTTAGATAATTTTGAGAGATTTTTCATGTTCACATGTCCAAATCTTCTATGCCATAACCAAGATTCATTGTTAGAGGCTATTAAACACAAGTCATTTGAAAAATCAATTTCATTCAAACACAATTCATAAATATTATTTTTACGAAAACCTTGAAAAACAACATTTTGCATAGTAGAATCATAAATTAAGCATGCATCTTTTTCAAAAACTATTTTATATCCTTTATCACACAATTGACTAATGCTTAAGAGATTATGCTTTAAACCACTAACTAATAATACATTTTCTATAGTAGGATTAGAAGTTTTACCGACCATGCCAATACCGATGACTTTGCCTTTGTTGTTATCTCCAAAGGTGATGGTTCCTCCATCTATACTTTGAATGGTGGATAGTAGGTTGGCATGCCCTGTCATGTGTTTTGAACATCCGCTGTCTAATATCCAGCGTTCTTTCTTGAGTACCTATAAAAAATGTAAGGTAAATATGGTACCCTTTTTATTGGGTCCAAAACACATTAGTTTGGGGGAAACCAAACCCATGAAGAGTTTGATATTCCTCCATAAGCAGGAATATAATAAGTAGAATTACACACATTTAGCATATAAGAGTTGATATAAGCAATTCTATCATTCTGATTTAGACTGACTGGAATCCATACTAATTTGTTCTGTCCAGTCGACTTACCAGTGTTGTTCAGTCGCCTGTTGGTGTACATCAGTCGACTGGTAGATACACTAGGTCGACTTATAAGAGGTTTTGATCTCGTGGAATAAGATCCACTTTCACTGGACAGGCGACTGGTTGTATGGTTCAGTCGACTTAACCGAACGTTATTTTTGCTTTTATCACTGAAATTAACAACCTTTGGCTTTGCAAAGAAATCATACAACTTGTGTGTAACACTAGAAATAGATGCTGATTTATTCTTACTAGTGTTTACTACAGAAGATTCTTTTATAGAAGATTTGTTAAAACCAAGTCCAAATTTTTGACTAGATGTAACTTGATGATGAAGCATATCATTTAAATTCTCTTTGCCTTTGTTAAACTTAGATACGTTCTTTGAAATCTCTTCATAATTCTTTTTGAGAGTTTCAAGATCAGTATCTAAACATGCAATGCGAGAATTTAAGGATTTTACTTCCTTATCAAGGTTAAGATTTTCTTGATTAAGTGTTTGATTCACTTTCTCAAGATTCTTAACTCTAATTTTTTCTTTCTTCAACTCTTGGAATATTTCATTAAAAGCATCAAGAAGATCTTCAGAATCATAATCATTACTTACATGCTCTTGTGCAGCCATGAAACAAACATTTGCCACTTCGTTATTTTCATCTGTTTCTTCTTCGGAAGATGAATCACTATCATCCCATGTAGCTTGATAAGCCTTCTTGTTCTTGGCAAATTTGTTCTTTGGATATTTGTCCTTCTTGAAGTTGGATGATTTTTCCTTGTTCTTTGCATTCTCTAAGGGACAATCCTTCTTCATGTGACCTATTTTATTGCACCTGAAACATGTAGGAGGGTCATTAGTATCTCTAGCTTTAGAATGAAACTTACCCTTCTTCAAGAACTTCTTGAATCTCCGAGTGAACATTGCTATTTCTTCTTCATCTTCTTCCTCATCTTCTGAGTCTGTCATGGCTTTAAAAGCCAATGATTTCTTCTTTGCTTGGTGTGATTCTGTATCTTTCTTTCGATCTTCAAGTTGGACCTCATATGCTATGAGATTTCCAACAAGATTCTCGAGAGTAAGTGTTGACAAGTCATTCGCCTCCTCTATTGCTGTGGTTTTCTTCTCCCATTCTGGAGTGAGTGCACGTAGGACTTTTCTGACCATCTCTGCTTGGGTATAAGTCTTTCCAAGCGCCACAAGAGAGTTTGTGATGTCTGTGAATCTAGTAATCATCTCGGACACAGTCTCATTGTCCTTCATTCTGAACATCTCAAACCTGTGGACAAGAACAGAAATTTTAGACTCTTTTACTTTATTCGTTCCTTCATGTGTTACCTCGAGTGTATGCCAAATTTGATGTGCGGTTGTAGCATTGGATACACGGTTGAATTCTTCCTTTGTAAGTGTACAAAATAAGGCAATCATTGCTTTGGCATTGTTCATAGTCTGATTCTTTTGATCATCATTCCATTGTGCATATGGAATGGTAGGGGCAATATATTCCATCTCTGTCATTTGCCATATCTCATAGTTGATTGATTGGAGATAAATTCGCATTCGGCACTTCCAATAATTGTAGTTCGTTCCATCAAATAGTGGTGGCCGTTGTGTAGATTGGCCTTCATGGTACTGATTTGTATTTGAAGTAGTTGCCATAGCCTGTCACCTTGCTCTGATACCAAGAGTTGGATCCTGTAGGCGAAGCAACAAACACTAGAGGGGGGGGGGTGAATAGTGTTTATCAAAAATAAATTGCGGAATAAATAATTTCTCTCGGCACAGTCGACTTAGTGGTGAACCAGTCGACTGATATAGCCAAAATAAAGGAAATTTAAACTCTCGATGCAGTCGACTTATAGATAAGACAGGCGACTGATGAACCAAAGAGAACAGCTAATACAAGACTGATCAGTCGACTGATATGAAGCTGAGTCGACTGGCCAGACAAGTTTTGCAGAACTTAAATAAGCAAAAGTAAATGCAAACACAAGATAATCAATCACAGAGTACACAAGATATATCCTGGTTCGGTCCTCCCGACCTACATCCAGTCCCCAAGCAACCCACTTGAGATTTCCACTATTCTTGAAAAATTACAAGAATACCCTACGGCGTTAAGACAACAACCTTGTCTAACCCGTAGTCCTTTCTCTCAACCAGAGAAAGCAACCCACTCTACTACCAAGAGTGAAAAGACACCGACTCTACAACCAAGAGTCAAAAACACTCTCCAACCGAGAGCAAGAGTACAAGAATACTTTACAGTCAACCTATAGCCTTGTTGGTGTATGTGTTGATGCACGTGGCTAACAAAATAGGTCGACTTCTATACTCAGTCCAGAGCGAATTCAATGCTATACTGGACTGAATGTAGAGAACCAAAGTGTATGAACTTGAGAGCTTTGTTTCTCACAGAAAATCACTTAGAATGTTCTTCACAAAATGCTCGAGTGTATGAAAAAAAATCAAGTAGATCTTTTCAGTGAGATATGAAACTCTATATAAAGAGTTCGATCTCCTGAACGTTGGGAAAAACAGTTACACAACTGTCAACCAACGGATCAGAACTTTTGAGTTTGAAAAAATTCGATTTTGAAAAACAGAAAACGGTCAAAAGCTCTCGAACAGTCGACTGGGTTGCCATATGAGTCGACTGATCAGAGTTTGAATAATTTTAAACAGTTTTGTACTATCAGTCGACTGGCAGAAGCTTAAGTCGACTGGTACTCAAGAGTTAAAATTCTTCAAACTGTTTTGACTCTTTTTGGGGGTTTTTAAGAAACACACATTATGAAATATTTTGAGTGTGTGTGAGTGTGTGTGTTGACAAGGCTTTACATCAGACTAAGACTCAACAGAAAGTAAAATACAATGTTTACAAGACACAACAATATAACACATTTGAGCTTGAAGTCTTGAGTCTTGAGTCTTGTCTCGAGTCTTGATCCTTGTCTTGAAGTCTTCATCTGTATCTTTTTGAGCTTGTTCATTTGTTCAGCTAGAATTGTCTTTGGTATGTACACTGCAATGTTAGCTATATAACATAGACACAAGTTGCACTGTGTTGTGATCATCAAATCAAGAATCAACACGTTTGACATTCTGAGGAAGCACAATATGAGACTCAACCCGAACAAGTGTGCGTTCGGCATCTCATCCGGGAAGTTCCTCGGCTTCATGGTTAGCCAACGAGGAATTGAAGCAAACCCGGAGAAGATCAAGGCCATATTAGACATGGCCCCTCCTAAAAATGTTAAAGAAGTTCAGAGATTAACCGGCCGCCTCGCCGCCATAGGGCGCTTTCTCTTAAAGTCCGGGAAAAAATGCCTCCCCTTCTTCAAGGCCCTTAGGGGGGCTAAAGGATTCGAATGGGGGCAGCAGCAACAGGAGTCCTTCGACCAGCTCAAGGCTTACCTCGTCAATCCCCCTCTCCTCAGCAAACCGATCCCTGGTGAACCCCTCTACCTCTACCTGGCAGCCTCCGAGCAGACCCTCAGTGCAGTTTTTGTGAGGGAAGAAGACCGGGCTCAGAAGCCCATTTACTACATCAGCAAAGTGCTTCGAGACGCTGAGCTCCGATACCCGAAGATAGAAAAGATGGCTTATGCCCTGGTAATGGCCACGAGAAAGCTTCGCCCGTACTTTCAGTCCCATTCGGTGGTCGTTCTTACTGACCAGCCGCTGAAGCAGGTTCTTCACAAGCCCGAGACTTCGGGCCGCCTTATGAAATGGTCTATCGAGCTCAGCCAGCACGATATAACTTATCAGCCTCGGACCGCGATCAAGGCTCAGGCGCTAGCCGAATTCATAGTTGAGAGTACTATCCCCGAATCTAGCCAAACAGTGAAGGGACCACCCGTCTGGTCGGTTTATATTGACGGATCCTCTTGCAATGAGGGAAGCGGGGCAGGGGTCATCCTGGCAGGCCCAGATGACTTTATCCTCCAGTACTCCCTCCGTATAAACTTCAAAGCCTCGAAAAACGAAGCTGAATACGAGGCGCTCATAGCCGGCCTTGGAATGGCCCGAAATGCAGGGGCGCAATGCCTCCGAATCTTTAGCGACTCCCAGATAGTCGTCAATCAGGTCCTCGGCGAATATGAAGCACGTGATGACAGGATGGTTAAATACTAAGCCAAAGTCAAGAGCCTCATGGCGCTATTTGAAGAGGCCCTCATCCAAAGGATCCCCCGAGAAGAAAATGCTCAGGCCGACGCCCTATCCAAATTAGCCTCCTCTTCCCTTCAAGATTTCGAGCAGACCGTATTGATAGAAGTCCTCCTGAAGCCGAGCATAGAGGGCGAAACACTGGACTCCGTAGAAACACTGCTTGTCCTCCTCGATGACAATTGGATGAAACCCCTCGTCGAATTCCTAAGGGACGGACTCCTCCCCGAGGATCCCAAAGAAGCGCGAAGGGTTAGAACCCGAGCCGAGCATTACACACTAATCAGAGGCATCCTATATAAATGCTCCTTCACCCAGGTGGACGGTCGGCCCTACCTGAGGTGCCTCTCCCCCGGACAAGCCGACTACGCCCTGCAAGAACTTCATGAGGGCATCGGCGGGGCCCATTCTGGCTCCAGAGCCCTGGCGCGCAAAGTGTTGAACTACGGGTATTTCTGGCCCACTCTCCTACTGGACGCCGAACGATACGTTCGGCAATGCAGCTCCTATCAGAAGTACTCCGACATCCGACGCCTTCCACAAGCACCACTCGCTTCCCTATCAAGTCCGATCTCCTTCGCAATGTGGGGGATGGATTTACTAGGGCCATTTCTGCCAGCCCCCGGACAGCTTAAGTTCCTAGTCGTGGCAGTCGACTATTTCTCGAAATGGATAGAGGCCGAACCCCTGGCCACGATCACCGAAAACAAGGTCGTTCAATTCTGCTGGAGGAGTGTGATCTGCCGATTCGGCGTCCCCAGGGTCCTAATTACGGACAACGGAACGCAATTCACGGGGGCTGCCTTCCGAGCTTTATGTGAAGACCTCGCCATACAACACCGGTTCTCCTCAGTCTCTCATCCTCAGTCAAATGGCCAGGCCGAAAATGCCAACCGACAGATCCTTTCAGGCATTAAGAAGAGGTTAGACAAGTGTTCCAAAGGCTTGTGGGTCGATCAGCTGCCCAACGTGCTCTGGAATTACCGCACCACGAAGCAGACCCCAACAGGCGAGAGCCCATTCAATCTCACCTACGGGTCCGAGGCCATCATCCCCTAGAAGTCGGGTTACCCTCTCCTCGTCTAATAGCATATGAAGAAGAGCAGAACGCTAGGGAGCTCAGAGCAAGTCTAGATCTGATAGACGAAATCCGAGAGAGAGCCGCCATACGCCAGCAAACTTACCGAAGAAGGATCGAGCAAGTACAACAAAAGAGTCCGCCCAACGAACCTCAAAGAAGGGGACCTAGTCCTCCGAAAGTTGGCCATTTCATTCCCTGGTCAGAAAAGCAAATTGGCCCCGAACTGGGAGGGACCTTACAAGATTTCTAAAGTAATCCGCCCCGGCACATACAAGCTAGAAGACCTCGAAGGCAGGGAGATCCCCAGGACTTGGAATGCCGACCATCTCTTAAAATACCAAGAGAGAACAACAACGCCTCTCTAAGTAATTCGAGATGTCGAACTGTTCCTTTCCTGTTACTTGTAGCGATTTTCTTTCATTTTTTCCTTGTAATAACGGCTAGCAACTTTAGAAGCAGCCGATCATTGGATATTAATAAATAAAGTTTTTTTATATTTTTGCTACTGTTTACATCTCTCTGCTTTTAACTCTTCAATCTAACGATGGTTCGGAGTCCAAAACTCGGCTCGACTTTACTTCCTCGGTTCGCCCATAGGCTAACCAGGAGTAGATCGTCGTTCAGAATTGCTCCCACAGCCGTTGAACTACACCGATGGTTCGGAGTCCAACACTTGGCTCGATCCTACTTCGCAAGTTCGCTTCTATGCGAGCTAGAAGTAGTTCGCCATTCGGAATTGCTCCCACAGCCGTTGAACTAATCTAACGATGGTTCGGAGTCCAAAACTCGGCTCGACTTTACTTCCTCGGTTCGCCCATAGGCTAACCAGGAGTAGATCGCCGTTCGGAATTGCTCCCACAGCCGTTGAACTACACCGATGGTTCGGAGTCCAACACTTGGCTCGATTCTACTTCACAAGTTCGCTCATAAGCGAGCTAGAAGTAGTTCGCCATTCGGAATTGCTCCCACAACCATTGAGCTAATCTAACGATGGTTCGGAGTCTAACACTCGGCTCGACTTTACTTCCCCGGCTCGCCCATAGGCGAGCCAGAAGTAGATCACCGTTCAGAATTGCTCCCACAGCCGTTGAATGGTTCGGAGTCCAATACTTGGCTCGATTCTACTTCACAAGTTCGCTCCTAAGCGAGCTAGAAGTAGTTCGCCATTCGGAATTGCTCCCACAACCGTTGAGCTAATCTAACGATGGTTCGGAGTCCAACACTCGGCTCGACTTTACTTCCTCGGCTCGCCCATAGGCGAGCCAGAAGTAGATCGCCGTTCGGAATTGCTCCCACAGCCGTTGAATGGTTCGGAGTCCAACACTTGGCTCGATTCTACTTCGCAAGTTCACTTCTAAACGAGCTAGAAGTAGTTCGCCATTCGGAATTGCTCCCACAGCCGTTGAATGGTTAGGAGTCCAACACTTGGCTCGATTCTACTTCGCAAGTTCACTTCTAAGCGAGCTAGAAGTAGTTCGCCATTCGGAATTGCTCCCACAACCGTTGAACTAACCTAACGATGGTCGGGGTCCTATGGCTCGACTTCACTTCACCAGCTCGTCCTCAAGCGGGCCGGAGGAAGATGGCCTTTCCGAACTGCCCCCACGACCATCGAGCCGAGCGGACGAGGTACCGACCTTCGTATATGGCGAAAAAACCTTCCGAGGCAAAACCACCGTCAGATCGTCTCAAAATGTGTGCTAGAGTGTGATGAACGGAGCTGATTAAGCCACGTATCCACAAAACGACAAGATAGCGTTTTCTTGGGGCTTGCGCCTCTCTCCTCGAGATCCGCACCCTAATAATGATCAGCCGTCGAGATCAAGCCACATGGCCCAGCCTCGGAACATTTGCAATTCTGCCGGGCCACTGAGTCGAACCGGTATAAAATAAGTAGAAGTCAGGACCACGGCTCGCTAACTACCCCCATGAACGTCGAGCCGAGCGGACGAGGCACCGACCCTCGTATATGGCGAAAAACCTTCCGAGTCGAAACCATCGTCGGATCGTCTTGAAATACGTGCTAGGGTATGATGAACGGACCCAACAACGCCACGTGTCCGCAAAATGACAAGATAGCGTTTTCTTGGGAACCGGACCCGCCTCGAGATTCGTGTAACCATCTAACGGCTGTGATCGCCTCGCTCCGCTCAGCTCCGAACGCTGAGCGACAGGCAACCAGAACCAACCTTAGGCAAAAGTCACTCCGGTCACCGAGCGGGTGTCTAGCCGACCCGTGCCGAGCAAGTGTCCAGCCGAGCCTCGAAAGAAAGCTTGAGTTAAGGTTTAGGGGACCTTCCCATCGGTTCTGGACTTTGGTCATCACCTCATCCACCGTGATCTCCCCTGACCCTGACACCCACATCGGAGCTGTCAGAGTCAGGAGAAGATCATGGTGGAAGAGCGACCACCCATCCTCCCGAAGCGACCTCCCCCTCGGTTCCGGACTTCGGTCACCACCTCTTCTACCATGATCTCCCCCAATCCTGACCCCCACATCCGAGCCGTCAGAATCGGGGGAAGATCACGGTTGAAGAACGGCGACCCATCCTCCCGAAGAACCTTTCCCTCGAGTCCGGACTACGGTCGCTAACTCTTCTGCCTTGTCCTCTCTCGCCCCTGACACCCACATCGTAGTCGTCAGGAATGGGAAAAGAACAAGGCAGAAGGGTGACCACCCCTCCGAACCTCTCGAGGTGAGAATTTTTCACAAGGCTGGCATCCGCCCAAGGGCAGACACCATCGACACCACTAGAGTTCAAGACTGCAATGACTGAAACCACAGGGGGGTGTGGTACTTATAGCCGTCCCCCAAGAGACTGTCATTATGACCCTCGGGAGTCCAACCGTCACGCCTAGGGAGCTGAAGCGCCGCGCATTTATTAAAGGGCCCCACTCTCAACGCCCTTGGGAAGGTGGAACGCCCCCAAGGATCCCGGAGCGCCATTTAATGCTGTTAGGGAACTGGTCCCATCTTTTCAGCACGACGCACGAAACAGCCACACCTCAGCTGCGGCACCGAGTCGCACCGAGCCGCACTTGAAGGCGACGAGCAAGATTCAGAACCGCGGCTAAAGTGTGAGTTTCGAGGCCAAGATGCCCGACGAAGCAAACACTCGCCTCGCGGTTCAGTTTGAGCCTACCCTAGCTACCGCAATTACAACACAACAAGAAACCAGCAAAGGGTAGTTCGGATAAATCAACTCTGATTTTATTAATATAACTTGGATAAATTTATAAAAAGATTACAACAAAAGACAGTCCGGAAGCCCAAAGACGCGACATGACCCGTTCACTGCCTCCGCGGAAGGGGGACGCTCCGGTTCAGTGATATCTTGGGTCGGCGCTTCTTGACCTCCGAGCTCGTCTCTAGACCAACGAATCGAGACGCCCCCTCGCCGCTGACCCTGACAGTCGCTCCAACCGAAGCACCACTTGAAGACACCGCTACCCCGCTTTGGGCGTCAGCTGCCGTCCTACCTATAATGGGGGTTCGGCTCGCGGCTTGATAGAAAGTAATCCCTCGCTCAATCTCTTCGTGAGTGCACGAGGTGCTCCGGACGTTAGCCCTCACCGGCTGAGGTTTGAGCCGAGCAACTTCTTCCTCCAGTTCGACGATCCGGTCCTTCAACGTGTCGTCCTTTACAATCACTTTGAATCGAGGAAGTTTCACCGAACTAGGATACTCGGCGCTGTCAGATATAACGCGGCGCAAATGGGTCACCTCGATGCTCTTATCGACCGTCACCCTTTGCAGCTGTTCTACCTTCCTTGCAAAGTCATCTCGTTCGGCCGAAACTCGGACCAACTCTTCCTCCTTCGCAGATAGTTCGGCCTCGACTATCCGCAGATGGTGCAGTTCGACCAACACCCCACTGTACCTAATCTCTAAGTTGTGAAGTATTCTCCTCATCAGATGAACCTCGCCCTCGAGACGATCCTCCCGTGACAGCTGAAACAACTCTGCTCGACGCCAATCCGCCGAGGTGATAAGAGTCTGCTCGGCAATCTGAAATGAAAAAGGGACAACATTGAAGTACTATATGGTCGAACCAAACACTTAGACAGAAATCCAAAATCAAAACACAACTTTTCATTCATCAAAAGCAGTGGCCAGTCCGCAAAAGGCATTACACTGTTTGAAAGAAAACAAAACAAAGACTACAAGAATTTGCGAGGGAATCAGGGGTCCACCTGCATCGCCGCTTCGACCACGGGCGCGTCGCCAGGTGGCCCCTCGATCCTCCCCTCGATCGGAGCGGTGGCCACCGGAGGGTCGACCTCCTCATCCTCGTCTTTGCCTTCGAGCTCGTCGCCTTCGGCTCCCTCCTCCTCACCGCCGGAGGGCAACCCGGGCCACAGTCTGTAGCCGACCCGCTCGAAGCCGGGGACACGATCCTGAACATGGTCGAGTGCCCTCTGATAGGACCTCTCCATGTTCTCGGCCATGTGTTTCTTCGCCTCAGCTTCGGCTTCGGCCTCGACCTCGGCCCTGATCTTCACGGCCAGCGCCTCCTTCTCTGCCTTCAGGTCGGCCAGGGACTTCACCGACGCGGCCAATTCCTCGGCAGCCTTCGTAGCCTTGGCAGACTCCGCATCGAGCCGCCCCTTGACCCTTTCCAGGTCGGCTTCAAGATCAGCGACCCGGACTTCCAACGCCTCGGCTCGCCTCTGCTCGGCCTCGAGTTCCCGGACCGCCTTGACCTTCGCCGCCCTGTCTTTTTCGCTGGCGGCTCTCAGCTCCTTCTCCTGCTCGGCGAACTTCTCGAGCAGATGGCCGAAATGGCAAGTAGCCTGCGGAAGACAAAGGTGAGCGCAATGTGCAACCCGAGCAGTAAACTTGAAGAAATTCGCAAAGAGAAACTTACCGACACGAGCGACCGAGCCACATCGTAGGTGTCGTCGCTGACCGTCCCCGCCTTTAGTGCGGCCCTGTCCTTCGGGGTCGCCAAGTGCTTGACGAACTGCACATACATTTGCGAGTTGCCGAGGAATCCGTCGTGATTCTTCACCCGCCAGTTCGGCACAAACAACTGCTTGTGCTACTCGGTCAGGATCTCCTCGGCCGCTTTGGTCAACGGCGGAGCCTCGAGCGACAAAGCCGCGTTGACATCAAAGGCCCCCTCAATCTGGACTGGGGCCACAGGGACCGAAGGCTCCTCGGCAACGACCACCTCCGAAGGCGCCTCAGTAGTCGGAGGAGGCGGGGTGGTAGTCGCAGCGACCGTGGGCTGCGGAGTCGACGAGGCAGCTGCAGTCGCCCTCTTCCTCTTCCTGCCCCCGGCCAACTTGGACCTATCGGCCATCATAGCGTTGAAATCAATCTTCATCGCTTCTGCATCAGACAACAAAAAACGAGTCAGCAAGACGAACTAAAGACTTGAAAGAAAAATGAGATTAAATGAGATGTCAGGAGCGTACTCGGGTCGATGGGGCTAAGGCCGGTCCCGAACAGCACCTCCTCCGTCAACTCCCTCTAACTCAGCAAGGGAAGGGCCATGATCTTCCTCGCCACCTCCTCTTCGGCCTCAGACAGTACAGGGTCGGCTCTCGCAAATTTCGGCACCTCCGGTTTCCACCGGGTCGGAATGTGCCGTATCGGCTCCCCCCTTAATATAAAATACTTCTCTTTCCAACCCTTAATCGAGTCCGGGTTTTCTATGATCCTAACACCCTTCCTCGGCCCCAAGTAGTACCGATGCTCTGTCTTGTGCATCCGGTTTATCCGATACAGGCCTCGGAAGACCGTTAGGTCCTGCTCGACTTCGGCTTTGCGGCACTGAAGCAAGAAAGCATTCATGTGATGCCATGTGTTCGGCATAAATTGGGTCGGCACGAGGCAGAACCAGCCGAGGATCTGGAGAATGAAAGGATGCAACGGAAAGCATAGTCCGGCATTCAGGGAGTCGAAGTCGAACATGCACATGTCCGACGATGACAGCTTGGAATTCGCTCGCATCTCGGGGCCGGGAATCATCAACTTGTACTACGGAGGGATGGCGAATCCCTTTCTAATCCGAAGGAGATCCCTCTCGGATAGCACCGAAGTAATCTCGTCGGCCTCGGTAGGAAGGGCTGGGTTGGGTTCTTCGAGGACTTTCGACTTTCCGTAGACCGCTTTCTCCAAAAGGTCACCCTCGTACTGCCTGACCCCCGAATTCCCGGACAAAACAGAGGGATATCGTCCCATCTCGGGGGCTTGCTTCGGGTTTTCCACAATTACCTCAACCACGGGAGATTGGGTCGCCACCCTCCTCTTCTTCTTCTCCTGCCTCGCCTCGGTAGCCGGCGATTCGGCTACCTGCTTTCCCTTCCTTCGGACCTCTGCCCTTCTCCTCTCCTCGGTGCCATCATCGCCCGAAGACGAGGCCCCACTCCCCGAGTTCACTCTTGACATCTCTAGAAAAAAGCTAAGGCTAAGTAGACTGACCTTTGAAGTGACGTTCACGGTCGGAATGTGCTCGCCGGAAATTGCCTGGCCTACGCGACAGCTAACGTCACCACCTTGGAGCAAGAGTCGCCGCTAGCAGAGAACTTAGAGAACAAAAGTGAAATCTTGGAGTGAAAAGTAAGAAATGAGCTTGGGAGTGGAGGAGTGAAAACTTATAACCCCAAGGGATAGTGGGCCTCCTTGGGAACCTCAAAGGCCCACTAAGAAGCCAAAGCGCCAAGCGGAAAGTTGCGACGTTTCGGAAGGCAAAAACCTCGAATCACTCAAGTCTATGACTCTGCCACCGGTCTGGCTAAGCAACCGAGCTACTGAGTCCCTTCAAAACATCAAACTCCATACCTCGGCCGACGTCGCCGAACCTCCGAGCCGAGATGACGAGGAACCGACCCTCGTATATGGAGAAAAATCTTTCCGAGGCAAAGTCACCGTCGGATCTCTCCAAAATTCGCGTCAGAATTCGATGAACGGTTCAGATTGCGCCATGCCCACAAAATGACAAGATAACGTTTTCTCGTGATCTGAACCCCATCCTCGTGATGCGCACCATGATGGACGGATCAGATCCGGCCACGTGTACCTTCCGAACTGCCTACCATCGGCCTGCTCAACCGAGCTACCGAACAGCTTAGTTGAGCAGCCGAGCCACTGGGCTCGAAAAAGTGGTACCAGTAAGAGATGCAACCTTCAAGTACCCAACTCAGCGCCTCGTCCAATGCCGCATAGACTCCGAGCCGAGATGACGAGGAACCGACCCTCGTATATGGCAAAAAAATATGCCGACCCATATCTGCCGTTGGATCTTGAAAAAAAGCGCGCTCGTCATGATGGACGACCCAGATGCCGCCACGTCCACTAAACGACAAGATAGCGTTTTATGGGGATCCACGCTGAGATGGATGGCCCAGATGATGCCACGTACCTCGGAGGATCCGAGCCGAGGAGCTAGACCATCGAGCCGAAGCGCTGATCCTCCGAGCCGAGATGACGAGGAACCGACCCTCGTATATGGCAAAAAAATATGCCGACCCATATCGGCCGTTGGATCTTGTAAAAAAGCGCGCTCGTCATGATGGACGGCCCAGATGATACCACGTACCTCGGAGGATCCGAGCCGAGGAGCTAGACCATCGAGCCGAAGCGCTGATCCTCCGAGCTGAGATGACGAGGAACCAACCCTCGTATATGGCAAAAAAATATGCCGACCAATATCGGCCGTTGGATCTTGTAAAAAAGCACGCTCGTCATGATGGACGGCCCAGATGCTGCCACGTCCACTAAACGACAAGATAGCATTTTATGGGGATCCACGCTGAGATGGACGGCCCAGATGATGCCACGTACCTCGGAGGATCCGAGCCGAGGAGCTAAGACCACCGAGCCGAGGTGCTGATCCTCCGAGCCGAGGAGCCGAGGAGCCGACCCTCGAATACTGCAAAAAAGCCTGCCGAGGAACGGGGACCGTCTGATTACTCCGAAATTTGCGCACCGCGCAGATCGAAGGTCCAGATTACGCCACGTCATTAATTAGTATTTAAAAATCTATTTTTATCTATTTAAATCGTTTTATTTATTTAAAAATTGCAAAAAATTCGGGAAAATTAGCTAAAAATTCTAGAAAATAATTAAAAATTCGGGGGGATATTTTTGAACCCCTGAACGAACAATTATTGCCTAGAATGTACTGTTAAGCCCCCCGAACGATTAGTTAACACATCGCAAAATTAAATAAATAGCCCGAAAAAATAGATAAAAACTCGATACGGCTTCAGAACATCATACAGATTCAAAAAGGGCGAAGTTACCATACTACCCACTTCAAGATTCAAAATCCCCCATTCGGACTCCGATACAACTCCACTAGCCACTAAAACAGTCAAACTACTCCTCAAAGACTGACCATCCTCAGCCTTTAGGAGTGGGGGGCTCGTGATGTGGCTAAAAATGGGGGTTTAATCGAGACCGTCCAAATTGGGCACGAATCCTGAAGCCCAGGGGTAAAACGGTAATTTCACTTGCTAACAGATCTGAAGCGGGAACTGGCTCTCCTCCACAAAGAACCAATAACCCGCAAATGGATCCACCTCAACTGGGTGCGGGTTTTAACCCGCAACAAACCCGGTCCAGCAGGATAGAATTAGGGTTTCTGATTAATATTAATCAACGGCCCCTGATTCATATCTATCCTTTCACTGGGGATTAGGGATTACATTCCTTATCTATACACGGGAATTACATGCCTAATCTGTTCCCTAAGATGCCTATAAATACCTCTCATCCATCTCCATTAAGAGGTAATCAATCTTTCTCCAGTTTTTGCGCTCTTTCATAATCTCTTTGATTACTGACTTGAGCGTCGGAGGGTGCGTCGCCGGGAACAACCCCGGTGTCTCGCACTTTTTGCAGGTGTACGGCGGGAACGACGATCAGACCCCGACGGAACAGGTATACGGGTTTACTATTCAGTTTTCCTAAGAATCCACAAATACTATCTGTTTGCCCCCACACCAAATTTAGCGGCAACACTATCTATAAAAACCTTGTGAATATGAATTATAGCCCACTGTATCTATTTTACCACCCTTTTTACTGATCTGGATTTCGGTTTATATTTTGTAAGATATTGTTATTTTAGTACTGCAGTGTTTATGATTCCAGATTTACAAAACTACTGTATCTTGCTGTTTTTTGATTTTACTTGACTATTCTTTCTAGGTTGGAAAATTATGATAATTTAGTTTCTAATACTAAACATACTATGGAATACCCTAAGTTTCTCGTGGATTTAGTCAATGTGTTTTCATGCTGTTTTCCTGTTTATGAAAACAAACTTCTAATTTCTGGCTGAACACGTTTTCTAGATAAAATTCTGTTTTGAAACTTGTTTTTCTTAAATACTGTTTGACTTATATATATTTGCTAGATTCTACCGGAAGTCTATTTTCTAGATCTTCTGACGGATCCAGATTTGCATTCCTGTGGTAGCGGGAATCTCAGTTTTGGTGCAACAACGTCTTGCTGTCCCAAATTGATATTTTGCCATGTTTAAATATTCATATGTTGTTTCTTGCATTGTGTGATATAAAACATGTTCCTGCATCATATGAGACCTTGATACATCCTTGTCTTGTCCCGATTTTGTTCTCATTATCTCGTGATCATGTGTATTTTGTAATAAAAAGTAACAAGCCGGTGTTAAGGAAAAGATCTAGTAGTGGACAATATAGAAAAGTATACTTGGAAGAGGGCCGTATTTTCCTCATTTGGTTACATGATATGATTTGGATTAATTTGGAATTTGGTATATGATTTGGTTAATTTGAAATTTGGTATATGATTTGGTTAATATGATTTGGATTACTTGATACCTGAGTACACAGCCCTATAGACTCCACTACAAAATCTAAGCAAAACTTGTTTGAATGTAGCAACCATGTGGTAAAAGGATGGACACATGAAGTGCTACCTAGATAGAATTAAAATACATGACTTGACATGACATAACATGATCACCTGTTACATGATACCTGTTACATGCTTGCCAAATACATGTTACCTGTATACCTGAATATCTGTTCTCTGTTTACCTACTTGCTTGCAACTTGATGCATGTTACCTGTACCCTGTTAGTATATCCTGTTACTTGATTTTGTTTTCTGATTCATGTTAGTTATCCTGTTTTGTTATCATGACTATTCCATACTATTTGTTATTTTTTCCATGTACTTGTGCCTGCACTACAAGCGGTCTGTAACTTGCATTGACGGGCATTTTGTTTTCTTTTCCTCTTCCTGTAATTTATTAAATTGCAGATTTTAGAGATCAGCTGCCAGATGGATTAGGTGATATGAGATTCTAGTTGGCTGGTGCTCATGCCATATCTATTTATTTTCTTGTTTCTTATCTTGAACAAATGTATCTTTTACTTGGATTATTTTGTATTGGGCAGTATGACCCAGGATTATTGACTTGTTCAGATCTGGTTTATTTGAGATTATTAAATTTGGTTTCAACTAAAAACTTGTTGGTATATTGATTCATATGTACATGCGTAGTTGACTTTTCTTGCTTCCCACTCTGATTATTTTTTTGAAATGTTGTAAAGATCCTGACAGCTTATGGATGATGAAAATTATTCGTTGGGCTTAGTCACGTATCTGTATTCCATATTCTCTTTTTGGGAAGTGGGGCGTGACAAGGTTTTTGGTGGTATCAGAGCCCAGGTTTGGCTAATGTATTAGTTTGACTAATATATTAGACAAGCTTGCCTCGATCTGGGATCAGCACAATAGTACACAGACCATGCATGCATGAATGAATTATAATTAACAATGATTTGGACACTTGTCTTATTCCATTCATTTTGATCTCTTCTTATTTAATCCCTTGATTCCTTATTTTCTTCCGTCTCTTTGATTCGTCCTCTTTGATTGACCTCTTGTTGGGTATGAATTCATTCTTTTCATACCTATATTCCTTGATTTAGGTGTCATCCATTCTTTTCTTCTTGCATGGTTCGTTGATTGGCATCGCTGGTTCTACTTCGACTTGTCAGCAGCTCGGATCATCACCAGGAGAGGAAGTGTTGTCTTTTGGGCCGAGATGTGCATGTAGAGTCCCAGGATCTCAGGAAGTGTTCGAAATCTTGCTGGAGCTAATGGATGCTATTAGCAGAGTCTTCCCGATCAGAGTGGCGAAGCGGAAGCGTTGTGGGCACATAACCCCATTGGTCCCATGATTCCCTTGTTGCTTCTTCTTTGTATTGTTTGCTTCTCTCCATTCCCTATATTCATCCTCATCTGTTGACTCATTGGCTGGTCTAACTCTTCCTTGTTCATCCTTTCTTCGATTCTAGCTCTACCTATTTCTTCATCTCTTTGCCTTGTTATCTTGAAAGTCTTGTGTTGTTTCTTCTTCATTTTTGATACCGGTTACTTTTTTCTTGCATTACATTTTTCCATCATGCACCCATTCATTATTTGATTCAATTCTTCCCTGTCCTTTCTCCCTTTGATTTCAGTTCTACCTACTCCCTATCTTGCTTTGTTATCTTGTGTTATTCTTTCCTTTTGATACTGTTTATTTTCTTTCATGCATTCCATTTGACATCGTGGTTATCAACTTCTTTCTTATTTCTGGTGTTGCCACTGCCTTGTTTCTTTCCCTAATTCTTTGTTTTGTTACTCTTCCCCAAGTTTGCTTCTGCCTTGTCCTATGTACCGCCTAAGCAAATTTCGAGAACGAATTTTGTTGTAAGGTGGGTAGGATTTGTAACCCCCGTTTTCGTAAATATGTATTTTCTGTATTTAAAATTTTTGTAAATTATTTTTTTTCCCGCTTTCAAATTATTTTGTCAAAATGTATTGTTGGATCTTCTATTTAAATCTATTTTGATCAATAATTTTATTTGTAACTATTTTCTACGATTTTTATACAAATCTTATTATTTTTATTATTACTTTAATTTCTATTATTATTATTGTTTCTGAATTTTGCTTTTTAATGTCCCCAAAATTTATCTAAGTTTACTTATATTTTTATTGGTTATTTTTATTTCCCTAATAGATTTTAAAACCCAAAACCCAAAACCCCAAACCCAATCCTATTATTTCTTAATGGATTCTACCCTATAAACTCATTACCCTTTTAACCCATTTAAATCCCTAACCCATACCCTATTTTAATCCCCATAATACCCAATAACCCAATACACCCCAAACCCATTTACTTTACCCGAAACCCCATCTGCTCCTCTAACCCTAATATCTAACTTATTTATACCCCCCATCTGTTTACCCCCTTCCCTACTCTCTAAACCTATCCGCTACCCTTATCCCCTACCTCCAAAACCTCGTCCTCCTCTAACCCATCCCTCATGTCTCTCCCCTCTCCTTGCCCCGTGCCACGCCCGCAGCACCGCCCTCTCCTCCCTTCCTCCCTCCTGTAGTGACCCCATCGTCTTCATCTCTTGACCCTGCACAGCGCACCTCCCCTGTGCGCCCTGCTCCAGCTCTTTCTTTCTCGACCTGGTAACCCCCCGACTGCACCTCTCCATCCCTCTCCTTCCCCTGTGCTCCACCCGTCGCCTGAACCCACCCCCTTCGTCCTGATCATCCCTCTCCTTGCACCTCCGCAACCCTACCTGCTTCATTCGCCCTCCGACCTCATCCTCTTCCTCTTCCCGCCTTCACCTCATCACCTTCATCCCCTGCTCTTGTCCGCCCTCCCCCAGTCCCGACGCAGTAGCATCATCGTCCACCAGAGTGCCAGCCAGCCGACCAGTTTCTCCCCTGCCTTCCAGTCGCGATGCCAGCTCAGTCACGCCGCCCTGCTCAGCTCATCGACAGTCAGTAGCATAGCAGCGGCAGCAACACCCCCCTTGGCCGCGCCATCAGCTAGCCAACGACATCGTCGTCGCTACCCGTCTGTCGTGTCCCTTAGCCGCCGTCCTGCCACCTTGCCGCCCTGTGCCATCCTTCGCCGCAGTCGACAATAGCACCCAGCCGTCATCAGTTGAGCCAAGTCGAAGTCGGTGGGTGTGTTGTTTAATCAATTTTGATCACATTGAATCTTGGCCGTCGATCACCGTGATCATCATGATCTCCATCAGTCTTGATCTAGCCGTCCGATCTGATCTGATCATGAACATCATCGCTCTTGGATCTAACCATTGGATCTCTTGATCTTCGATCTCAGCCGGCCGATTGCGCTCGTGATCTTGATCGTCTTCATCTTGTTCACGATCAGGTTGTTCATCTCGTTCGTGATCATCTCGTTCGTGATCGTTGGTAATGTGTTCGTGCCCGGGAATCCGTTCCCTTTATTCTCATCCTTTGCATCGTTCCATCGTTCAGGCAAGTAACTTGTATTCTTTTCTTTGTGTAAAACAAGTACTAAATACCGCGTGTAGTGTAGTTGTGTTCTAGAGACAATTCTTGTGTGCAAACCCCTATTGTATATTTTCACTATTGTGTTGACCCGCCCATAGATGCCATATGACACCCATGACATGAAATAATTTAGAGATGACCACTTCTTGATGTGTACATGCATGTTGTTCGTATGATATCGTGTGCTTGATGTGTTAGTTATAGTATACTCGTTGTAGACTTGTAAAATATCCTATACCATGTTGCTTGGACATCTAGTGTACCCTATTACATGTTTTGTTATGTTTTTGATCAGTTTCATATGAACTAGTTGATTTTTTGTATGAAAAATAAGGTTAAATCGGAACTGTTCAAATAGGGCACGAATCTTAATGTTCACAAGGACAAAACAGTAATTTCACCTATAAACGGATCCGAAATAGGAACTGAGTCTCTTCTCTTGGGCCTGATAACCCGTGAACAGATCTATTCAGCTGAGAACGGGTCCAAACCCGTTGAGAGGCAATCCTGGAAGATTTGAAGAGATCCTAATCCGCCCTTATCTTCAGGGAGTAGTTCTAACTGCTTCTGCCCAGTCACACCGGGAAGTAGGGGTTCGTTCTTATCCCGAAGCAGATCCCCACGACGACTATAAGTGCCCCCTTACCTCCTACCGTTACAAGGTGATCACTCCTTGTCTACCTAAGCTCTTTTGCTTTCCTTTTCTGAGTATTGACAAGAGCGTCGGAGGGTTCGTCGCCGGGATCCATCCCGGTGTTTCGAACATTTGTGCAGATTCACGGGAGCACCAAGGAGTCAACCTATCAATAGAAGAAGAGGCCAGATTCAGCCCGTTCGAGTTCTCGTAAATCAACAAATTCTATCTATTGCCCCCACACCAGATTCAGCGGCAACAACAATCATTACAGAACAATTGCGCAGCAATAATAATAATCTCATGAACAATAATACTTGGAATAAACAATATGAGACATCCAAATACAATAAACCAACATCTGGAAACAAAAACAAAATCCTGGTCATCAGCCCAATACAATGAAATAACAATAGTTTAATAAAACAATAAACAACTAGAAATCATTAAATCTTCAGAATCTCTCTTCTCCAATTCTAACAGGGAATTCTTCATCAATATCTGTAAACACTTTATCTAAAAAAAGGAGAAAAATTATCCTTAGAGCAAGTCATGGACAGTAAGTAGAGAAAGAAGAGAACAATGGAATAACAGTATAACAATGATATCAATGGATCAATAGGAATCAATAGCATAGCATGATAGCAATAATCAATAACATGCTAACCGATGCAACGGTGTAACAATGGTGAAATATTCGATATCAATAGGAACAATGATGAACAATATGCAGTATCAATACTGTGTGATCCTTAAGTCTATTAATCATTTTAATCCTAACTAATGTAGCACTTCATGCGTTCCATTTATTTACCATATGGTTGTTACATGCAAACAAGTTACGTTTTAGACTTAGTAATGGGATCTATAGTTCATGTACTCGGGAAACGGTATAAATGGTTCTTTTCAGTATTCAGTTATTTAGTCATTCAGTATCGATATCCATGGAACAATATACAGTTATCCAGTTTTTCAGTCATTCAGTAATTGTAGGGAAACCACGAGCTCCCTTCTGAGTACAGTCTCTACATTTTCACTACTTAGGTCAACCCTTAACCCCCGGCTTGTTAACAATTTTTATCAATGCAACAACATAATACAATATGCACTCTAGAGACATTAGATGGACAATAGTAATAATGGGGGAATAGTAGGACAATAACTTGAATTTGACAATTAGAATGATGACAATAGGACACTAGGAGCACGCAATGCAACATATACACTTTAATTCATGCAATACTACGACATAGAAATAATTAATTCAAGAAAATCTGAAAAGTATAATTCTGGAAATAAAAACACAGCTGTAGTAAAACAGGCATAGCTTTTGCTACAAAACTCATAATTAAGAAATTCAAGATGTTTTGGAAATTAGAAAGATAAGGCTACAACTCTTATTCAGAAAGTAATTCAATTTAAGATCATTTACCTGTTCAAAAATAGCAGTCAATATACAGGTAACAAGCAATAAACAGGTTTTGTGTAGTTCTCATGAAATAAAGTGATTAGACCATATGGGTATCAATTCTACTAGTCGATAAACTTCTCATTCAGCATGAAGATTACAAAAACAAGGTAATTTAGATTAAGAACACATACATACATCAATTTATCATCAATCAATCATCAATCGATCAAACATCATACAACCTATCAATTATCTCTACAATAATTTATTTGTGTGACGATTATATGAACAACCATATTATTAATTCTATATGCACTCATGAAAGATCCAAACTTTAGAGTCAAAAGTGGTACGATGTCAAGAATATTGGGGTTAGTTCGTGTAAACCCTCAATAGACCCAACAAAGAGATTAACAATGGATAATACGATAACAAAGAGATCTACTTGCAAGAATTTCAAAGATACTTGAATTTGATACAATGTAAAATTCAAGGGGAAGTGACTTGCCTGATAAACGGTGAAAACGAATATCAAGAATAACGGGATAAGGATCCCGAAGCAACAAACCCACGAACACACAATCACACGTGCAATATACGTGCAATAAAAATAACCCACAAAGCAAAGACAACAACTGGAACAGTAATTGCTAGCAACGGTCGACAGCAAGGCTAACGTGGCTCAACGGCACCGTTGAACGGTGAGGGCGGCGATGTCGAACGGCGAGGGCAGCTGCATCGCTGGCTATGGTGGTCGACGGAAAAGGGCGTTAGGGTTGGGGTTTTGGCCGTTGAGATCGACGGGAAGGATGAAACAGCCAGGGGTAGGGTTCTGGTGTGCTGGGCATCGAGGAGAGGGTCGCTGGAGGTCGGGGAGGACGAAGGGGCACCAGACAAGACGAACGGAGAAGGGGGACGCCTGAGTTTGGTAGGAGGAGAGTAGGGGAAGATGGTGCTACAGTAATTGGCAGGATTTCAATCGAGAGAGAGAGATAGAATGGGAGGAGAGAAGAGAGAGGAGAGAGAAACTAGGAGAGAGATTAGATGGCTCTAGGGCTTCAAAATTGTGCAATTTTCAGGATTTACATTAGGGTTGTATATATAGGGTACAATTAGGGTATTGGGTTAGTAGTTTAGGGTCCAATAAAAGCGGTTTTGGGTCAAGAACACATGAAATTGGGGTTTAGGGTTCAATTAAGAGATAGATCAAAATTAATAGGGTTTAAATAAAAATATCCACAATTCAATAAAAGGAAAAAAAAGGATTAACAAGAAAATTGCTCATTTAAGAAAAAAAACAAAGAATTTCAGTTCTTCCCTGTCTTTTCTCTCTTTGATTTCAATTCTGCCGACTCCCTTATTGCTTTGTTATCTTGTGCTGGTTCTTTCCTTTTGATACTGTTTGTTCTCTTTCTCGCACTCCATTTGACCTCATTGTTATCCACTTCTTTCTTTTTCTGGTGTTGCCGCTGCTTTGTTCCTTTCCCTTTCAGCCCTCTGCTTTGTTACCCTTCCCCCAGTTTGCTTTTGCCTTGTCCCGCCTAAGCAAATTTCGAAGACGGAATTTTGTTGTAAGGTGGGTAGGATTTGTAACCCCTGTTTTTCTAAAAATGTATTTTTGTATATTTTCTGTATTTAAAATTTTCGCAAATTTTTTTTTTCGGTTTTCAAATCCTTTTTAAAATGTATTCTTGGATCTCCTACTAAAATCCATTTTCGATCAATAATTTTATTGTAACTATTTTCTATGAATTTTTGCATTGTAATACAATTCTTATGTTTATTATTATTACTCTTATTATTACTATTACTGTTATTTTTATTTTTATTATTATTATGATTTTTATTGCTGTTATTATTAGTACTATTATTATTGTTATCATTTTCTTGTTATTATTGTTATTTTAGCTGGCTATTAAAACCCCACTTTTTTTTTTTTTGATGAATCGGATAGAGCCAAAAGGCTCCAGCCATCAAAAAATATATTAATCAATAAAACAGTAATAATACAAACAAGCATCAAGGGTTTTACAAGAGGTAAAACAGAAATAATCGAATAAAAAAGAAATACAATAACAAGCATCAACACAGAGGGCAAAATCACAGCAAGAATCACCATCACGATACCAGAGAGCGAAGCAAAAGGCCCAGAGACTCGAGCACTAAGGAGACCAACATCAAAATTCCGAACCCGAAAGAGGAGCTGGATCTAAGCAACCGATCCAAGAAAACTGGCGGATAAACTCCCTCAACGACGACATCCAACTCCACTAGCAGTCTAGAGGGATTCTAGTGGCGAAACGGCGGTAAGGCACTGCTAACACCGGGGATGTCAACGAGCAGACGATACTCAACTGTGCCCTAGCTGAAAAGCTGACACGGAGCCTGCTTTCCTCGCAAGAAGGCGAGCGCTCACTCGAATCTTCGAAAAATCGAAAACTTTCTTTTTGTAACCGCGCTTGACAGGGGAATGGGCAGCCCTTGCAGAAGGGGGCGAAAACGCCTCAAGGTCAGATAAAGAAACATGTACAGAGATGGGACACGGGGGGGAACTGTGACTGCTGGGAGCAGCCGAAGAGATAGATGGGATGGTCTTGGTGGTGCCGGCCCAAAGGGGAAATGAAGGGACATCAGGACTTATAGAATACTTGAGGAGAAGGGGGAGCAAGAAGAGTTTGAAAGCCCTCAGAACCTAATAGAGCCATGACTGAGCCCACTTTTATTTATTAACCG
Source organism: Hemerocallis citrina (assembly GCA_017893485.1). NCBI lineage: Eukaryota > Viridiplantae > Streptophyta > Magnoliopsida > Asparagales > Asphodelaceae > Hemerocallis > Hemerocallis citrina. Next base: position 217,431,310 of record CM030362.1, read on the forward strand.
TATTTGTAGTATTTTAGATAAATACAATTTTGTAATGCAAATTGCATTTTCATTTTATAAACAATATTTTTATTTGTTAATGTATTTTTCTAGTGAATTTTTTTAAACCCATTTAATACCCACTTTCCTATAATCCATAATTACTTTTATCATTCTTAATCCTTCATATTCTATCCCAACCAACCTAACATAGAATCCACCCACATCAGATCCGTTCTATTCAACCATACCTTATTAAATGCTCCCCAGAATCTTCATTTAGCCTTATACCCACACATTTAACCACCAATTAAATTCCTACCATTTTTTAGCCTAATAAAAACCCATTCATTAACCTTCCTAATCTACATCCCGACTCAACATCTTCCTGATTACCTACCGAACCCAATTAAGCAAATATCCCTCACCCCAAACTCGTAGCTGCATGCCCCATACCCGGTTAGTTTTTGATGTGCCGCCTCCCAACCCTAATTTTTCCCCTCATATATATACTACCTATTCTCTCCATGCACTGTAATTCCTCCCTAGCCGCCAAAATATTTCCCTCGGTTCTCTCTCTTCCGACACCATCTCTCGCTCTCTTGCTCTTGGGTTTTTCTTGCGCGTGCTCGAGTTCACGTGTAGATCGTTCGTGGGTTCGTTGATCTCTCGTTCATAGGATTTTTTTGTTGCCGGGAATCCGTTCCTGTTATTCTTATTTTTCGTTGTATTCATCTCCGGTTAAGGCAAGTAACTTGTACTCCAATTTATTTGTTTGACACAGATCAAAAAGTTCACCTCTAATTTAGTTGGGTCTAGAGACAACTCTTGTTTGTGATATGCTTATGGGTTTCGTCTCTATTGTGAAAATTTGACCATAAATGACTCGCAACACAATATGGACATGACTTAATCTAGGATTCGCCTGTTCTTGATTTGGTTATGTATGTGAGACTTCTTGTGAGAATTTGGATATTTGTTGAGAACCATGTAATAGGCTTGATTTAGATATGTTAATAACCCTAATTCATGATGTTTAGATACTTGGTAGACTCAATTTCATATTTGGGTGTGTTTGGATCAATTTTCTTGAATCTATGTTGATTTCGTTTTTAAGAAAAAAATCTGTATTTTGTCGCTGATCTGTTTTATTTGCTGTTTTGGAGTATTTTAAAGTCAGTATCTTAATTTCGGTATAAAACATGAGTTTTAGAGAATTTCGTCTATTTTCAAACCCCTTTGACCTCGCTTGATTTTGTTTTCGTATGAGTGAGTTTGGTTGTTTTACTACAGAGGTGTCGATCTTTTCCAGATTCTGTTTTTCGATAATTTCGATGACAAACCATTTTAAAGAACTATGCTACATATATCATTTTGACCCAAAACTTTGGTCAGTATTTTTTTATCTAGTTAGGGATTACCCAGAATTTTGGTGAGTTTTATTGATGTGTTTTATGTGTTTTTTCATGCTCACTTATGACATCTATACTTGTTGTATTTTGCTCGTTGTTCCTTAAAGAACCTTAATTTGACTATGATTCCTTTTACTGTGTAAAAAATATTTATGAAATAAGAACGTTAGTATATTTTATCTATTTTCATATCCCTATGGCGGAATTGGATTTCGTTTCACTGGTTGCGAGATATTTCAGTTTTCGTACAGCAGTGTTGGGAATTCCAGATTTTCCAAAGTATCGTTTATTGATGTTTTCTTATTTTTGATGACTAAACTAATTTTACTGGAATATTATGAAACTTTATATTCTGATTCTAGACATATAGGGGAATACCCCAGATTTTTTCAGAATTTATTTGAAAGTTTTTGATGCGGTTTTCCTGACTGAGAATTCGTTTTCCTGATTTCTGACTGAACATGTAATCTGGATTCAACCCTGTTTTGAGTTATGATGTTGTGAATTACTATTTGACTTATTTATATTCGTTGTATTCTTGTGGAAGTCTATTTTCTAGATCCTTTGACGGATCCAGATTTGGATGTTTGTAGTAGCGGAAATCACTGTTTTAGTACAATACTGCTGTTTTAGTACAGTACTGTCTTGATGTCCTGAATTAGAAAACTAGTTGTTTTACCCTGTTATGTGTTATCTTGTACCTGTACTTATTTATCTTGCACCCTGAACCTGATACATGTTTATACCCTATTATCCTTGCTTTGTTTTGCGATGCATACATGCATGCCTGATTATAATAATAAATAACCAAGCCGGGGTTAATGGGAAAGATCTAGTAGTGGATAATTCAGAAACGTGTACTCGGAAGGGGGCCGTGTTTCCCATATTTAGAATTTGGTATATGATTTGGATTATTTGGAATTTGGAATATGATTTGGTTAATTTGGAATTTGTTATATGATTTGGATTACTTGTTCCCTAGTATACTGCCCTCTATGGTCCACTATGAAATCTAAAGCGAAACTGTTTGTTGTAGCAACCATGTGTTATAATATGGAACACATGAAGTGCTACCTAGATAGTAATCACTACAAGACTTGACACATGATACTTGAACTCGAAACTTGAACTTGACATGCTTGCTTGATACTTGAACTTGGTATATGAGACTTGAAACATGACACCTGACACATGAATACTTGAGACTTGATACTTGACACTTGATATATGATTACATGTAACCCCTCTTTTTCATTTTTGAGTATTTTTTACTGTACTTTTTGTTTTGGTGTATTTTTCTCCCCTGTATTTTTTTCTGAACCGTATATTGAATTTGTTTTCAATATATATTCATTTTATTTTATTTTTGAGCTCCTTGTATTTGATTGATTGTCTCTTTTGTTCGTTTTCCGTTATTTTGATATTTCCCTCATTTTGGTCTCGTTATCTTTAATTTTAATTTCTTGGTGTTGTGGTGGTGTTTTGGTTGTCTTTTTCCCACTCCCATTATTTTGATCCCTAATAAGATTTTTAAAGCCAAAGAATTTCCTATCCTATTTTCATTCCTATTTTTATTTGACCCAAAATCCAAAACCCATTTGTAAACCTACTACTACTCCTAATACCCATTAACCCATCAACCCACATCTAAACCCTATATATAAACACACCCCTCACAAACCCTAAACCCTAACCCTAATTCTCTCTCGCTCACATCCTAGCCCCCTCTCTCTCTCCCTCTCCTTGCGGCTGCCCCTAACCCGACCAGCACCCCTCCGGCCTGCCTTCACACCACCAGGCCGACCACCACCCACTCCGGCATACTCCATCCGGCCACCCATCAAAACCCGAACCCCCTTTCTCCATCCCTTGCCGACCTCTCACCACACCACCATCATCAACTCTTGCACCATATAATCCCGAGTTCTCTTCGTGGTGTTCTCGAGTGGCTGCTAGCCACTTTGATCGTCGTGCGCTTGTGGAAGTTCGTTCGTGAGGAGATTTTTGTTCGTGATTGCTTAGATTCGTGGATTAGTGGATTTTCATTCGTGGGTTTTGCTTCTAGTCTTGGTTGCATCGTTCTTCATCCCCAAATTAAGGCAAGTAACTTGTACTCCAATTCATTTGTTTGATACAAGTCCCAAAGTTCACCTACAGTGTAGTTGGGTCTAGAGATAACTCTTGATTGTGTTTTCCTTGATGGTTTTTGTCTCTATTGAGATAATTTGGCCATAGATGACTCACGACACCAGATGGACTTGAATTAACCTAGGATTCACCCAATTCTTGATTTTTGAGCATGTATGTGAGACTTGTGTGCAAACTCGTATTTTGGTTGAGACCTATGTGAAATTCTTGGAGTGGACATGTTAATAACCCTAATTCATGATGTTTAGACCTTTGGTAAACTCGATTTTAAGTTTGGATGTGTATGGATCAATATTCTTGAAGCTATGTGGTTTTTGTTTTAAGGGGAAAAATCTGTATTTTTGGCACTGTTCTGTTTTGTTTGCTGTTTTCGACAGTTCTACAGTCAGTATCATAATTTCGGTATAAAACATGAGTTTTAGATAATTTCGTCTATTTTCAAACCTCTTTGACCTTGCTTGATTTTGATTTCGTATGATTGAGTTATGACAATTTTAGTACAGAGGTGTCGATCTTTTCCAGATTCTGTTTTTGGGTAATTTTGATAACAAACTATTTTCAAGAACCATGTTATACATATTATTTTGATCCAATACTTTGGTCACTGTTTCTTTGTCTAGTTAGGGATTACCCAGAATTTTGGCGAATTTTATTGATAAATTTTGTGTGATGTTCCATGCTCGTTTATAAAACCTATATGTGCTGTATTTTGCTCGCTGTTCAGTAAAGAACCCTATTTTCACTTTGATTCTTCTTACTGTATGAAAAATATTTGTGAAATGTTAAAGTTAGTATATTCTACCTATTTTCTTATCCCTTTGGAGGATTTGGATTTCGTTTCACTGGTTGCAAGATATCTTAGTTTTCATACAGCAGTGTCGAGAATTCCAGATTTGCCAAACTATGTTTTCTTGATGCTTTCTTATTTTTGATGACTGATTTATTTTTATTCGAAAATTATGAAACTTTATATTTAGATACTGGACATATAGGGGAATACCCCAAATTTTTCGTGGATTTATTTATTGAGTTTTCATGCTGTTTTCCTGTTCTTGAATTCGTTTCCCTGATTTCTTGCTGAACATATTTTCTGTATTAAAACCAGTTTTGAGTTCTGATTTTGTGAATTAGTATATGAACTATTTATATTTACTCGATTCGTGTGGAAGTCTATTTTCCAGATCCTTTGACGGATCCAGATTTGCTTGTTTATAAATCTGGGAATCACTGTTTTACTACAGTATGGTCTTGCTGTCCTGAACTTGAGATGTGTTTATTTTTTTCGTTTATGAGATATCTTGAACTCGTACATATTTAGTTTGCTACTTGCACTTGTCACATGATCATACCATATTATTCTTGATATGTTTTGCACGTCTACATGCTTGTTTGACATTGATAATAAAATTAACCAAGTCGGAATTAAGGGAAAGATCTAGTAGTGGATAGTGCAGAAACGTGTACTCGGAAGAACCTAGTGGTTATTGGAGTTTGTTTACATGTGGAGCTTGACACGATATACATGACACGTACACACATGACACTGGAGCTTGTTTACATGATATATGATTACATGATACTTGGAGCTTGTCCCTGAGTACACTGCCCTGTATGGTCTCCTACAAAATCTAAAGCGAAATTATTTGTTGCACCAACCATGTAGTAAAATTCGGGATGCATGAAGTGTTACCTAGACAGTAATTCACTACAAGACTTGATACATACTACTTGAACATGATACTTGAACATGATACCTGCTTGCTTGATACTTTACGACATGATACATGAGACTTGTTTACATGACACTTGAAACATGACGTTTGATACATGATTACATGATACTTGACATTTGATGCATATTTACATGATACTTGATTTCTTGACACTTGATTTAAGCCATTTACACTTGTTCACTTTTGCCATGCTAGTTATTTATTTTGGACATCATGATTATACCATGCTAGGTTTGTTACTTAGATTCACCCATTTCCAAGTACTTGTATCCTACATTATATGTGACCCATAACTTGCAATTGATGGGTACTTGTTTTTCTATTTTCTTCTCCTGCAAATTTACTAATTGCAGATCAGGATGGACGACTGCAAGATGGTATTGGTGAGATGATGTATTAGTGCTGGAGTTTCTGCTTTATTATTAATATTTGTTGCATGAACTTGAATAAGATGTACTTGACTACTTGGATATTTATTCTTGTATTTGGGCGATGTGACCTAGAATATTTGTCTTGTTCAGAACTTAATTATTTGAGATTATTGTATTTGGTTTCAAGTAATTTCTATTAGTATCTTGTTTCGATTATGCATGTTTGGTTGTATCTTCCGCTTCCGACTCTAATTATCTTATGAAATGTTGTAAAGATTCTTGAACAGCTTATGGATGATGAAAATTATTCGCTGGGCTTTTGTTACGTATCCGTATTTCGTATTCTTTTGGGAAGCAGGGCGTGACAGGGTTTTTCGTGGTATCAGAGCACCAGGTTTGGCTAATGTATTAGTTGCCTAATATATTAGACAAGCTTGGCTCAAAGTGGGATCTGCACAATATTTCAACAACCATGCATACATAAATGAAATTTATAGCAACTCTGGTTCTGGATGCTAATTGTTTTTGGTTTTGTGCAGACTATGGCTCGCAGAGGTTCTACTTCTCAGTCGCAGGTTGATCCGATTGAGGCTGTTACGACTGTGCTTGAGCGGTAGATTAATCAGCAGCAAAACCACAGTGATCTTGTGATGACTGCTCGTGAAGCTGCCCGGGTTTCGCCTCCTATTGTGCCTGTGTAGGAAAATCTTCCGCCTTGCCCAGGGACAGTTACAGATTTTATGAGGCTGCATCCCGACTGTTTTCACGGCACTGAGATGCCTTTGGAGGCTGAACAGTGGTTGATCTGGACTAAGCACTTGTTGTTAGCGGCTTGTGTTGCCGAGGCTGATCGGGTGGACGTTGTTTCCATCCAGCAGGTGGATCTGGCCCATATATGGTGGATGGCCGAGTCTAAGCGTCTTGAGAGGCCTATTGCTTGGGCTACTTTTACTCGGGGATTCTTGGAGAAGTTCTTCCCCAGTAGTACTCGAGTTGAGATGGAACAACAATTCCTGGCCCTAAAACAGGTTAAGTCATTGTTCCATTTTGAATTTGTTACATAATTGTTCATGTGATGTTGTAACATGGACTTCCTTGCAATAGGGTTCCAGGTCAGTGGATGACTACGCAGCTGAGTTTAATAGATTTAGCCTCTTTGCTGCCGTTCTTGTGGCAACCAAAGAGGATAGGGCTCGTAGATTCATAAATGGGCTTGAGCAGGATATCAAGAGGCATCTTGTCTCTCTTCGCTTGCGTACTTACACTGAGGCTCTTGAGGCAGCCCAAGCTCAGGAGCAGGCTTGTAGTGGTTCGTCTTCTTCTTAGCGGACTGTTCCCACTACTGTTGCTAGGCCTTCCGGTGGGCCTATTCGGAGGCCTGTTTCCGTCCATCCAGTTAGAGCAGCTCCTTACTCTTCTGTTTGTTCCCAGAGGGGTAGTTTTTGTGACTTTTGCCGACTTGCCGGGCATGAGCGCTAGGACTGTAGGCGCCAATCGCCGCTGTTTTGCTTGTGGTGCTCCTGACCACACTTTGCGAGATTGTCCACAGCAGAGGGCGACTCTTCCAGTCCGTGGTCCTATCCAGCTAGTAGTTCAAGCTCGTGGTCCAGTTAGGCCACCGCTTCTTCCCCAGCATCAGATTGTTAGTCAAAGGACCGCTATTCTGAGGAGAGGTCAGGCTTTCAACTTGACTGCTGCAGATGCTGAGACAGCTGAGGGTGTGGTTGCAGGTATCTTTTGTTTTATTGTTTGTTGTTTCTTCTTGTTTTTCTTCATTTTTCTTGCTTTATTTCTTTCTGTTGCCTTCTGCATTTTGTTCCTCACCGCTATTCAACCATTCTTCTCCTTGTCTCTTTTACTTTCTATCTTAGGTGTTGTGCTTGTGTGCTCTTTTCCTGCCTATGTTCTTTTTGATTCTAGGGCAACCCATTCTTTTGTCTCCTCTCGATTTGTCTCTTGCCATTAGTTGGAGTGCAGCAACATGTCAGAGGCTTGGAATATCGTGACAGGTGGTGTTGTCAGTTGTTCCCGTGAGTGCAGGCAATGTTCTGTTGTTATTGGGGATGCGGATTTCAAAGCCAACCTAATTATAATTGGGAATTCGGAATTCGACGTTATTCTCGTTATGGATTGGTTGGGTGAAGCCCATGCCATTATTGATTGTCGTGCCAAGAAAGTTGTCTTCAGAATTCCAGATCGAGCAGAATTTGAGTTCCATACCGGGGAGTCTTTCCTTGGCCGAGCAAAGAATGCAGTTGAACATGGGATTGTGCGATGGAATTGCATTCAGGCTGTGAGGCTGCGCCTCTAGTAGTTCGGGATTTCTTGGATGTTTTTGTAGATGAGTTGCCTGGCTTACCCCCTGATAGGAAAGTGAAATTCGATATTGATGTTCAACCTGGAACAGCACCGATATCGAAGAGTTCCTACAGGATGGCACTGGTTGAGCTGGCAGAGCTTAAGGTGCAGATTCAGTAGTTGCTTGATTTTGGTTTCATCAGACCTAGTGTTTCGCCTTGGGGTGCTCCGGTCCTTTTTGTTGACAAGAAGGATGGTAGTCATCGACTGTGCATGGATTATCGAGAACTGAATAGAGTTATTGTGAAGAATCGGTATTCGTTGCCCAGGATCGATGATTTGTTTAATCAGTTGTGTGGGGCTGCTATTTTCTCGAAGTTGGATCTTCGTTCTGGATATCACCAAGTCAAGGTGAAGGCTGCAGATATACAGAAGACTGCTTTCAGGACTAGATACAGGCACTATGAGTATCTTGTGATGCCGTTTGAAGTAACGAATGCGCCATCTGTATTCATGATTCTTATGAACCGGGTTTTCTCTCAATACTTGGACAGATTTGTGGTGGTCTTCATTGATGATATTTTGGTGTATTCTCGAAATCGGGAAGATCATGCTGAGCATCTTAGAGTGGTTCTACAGACGTTGAGGGAGAATCAGCTATATGGGAAACTTAGCAATTGGCTCGACAGGATTTGTTTCTTGGGGCATATTATTTCTGGCGATGGTATTTCTGTGGATCCTGCCAAGGTTGAGGCTGTGAAGAATTGGCCTATTCCTAAGTTTGTTTCTGAAGTCAGGAGTTTTCTCGGTTTAGCTGGCTATTATCGGAGGTTTGTTCAAGGCTTTTCGAAGATAGCAGGACTGTTGACTAAGTAGACTGGGAAGGATCAGAATTTTTGTTGGTCTGATGAGTGCAATGAAGCTTTTGTTGAGTTGAAGAACAGATTGACGTCAGCACCTGTATTGACTATTCCTGATGGTTCAGGCAGATTTGTAGTTCACTGTGATGCTTCTGGTAAGGGTCTTGGAGGAGTTTTGATGCAGAAGGGCCGAGTCATTGCGTATGCATCGAGGCAGTTGTGGTCGCATGAGAAGAACTATCCTACTCATGACTTGGAGTTAGCGGCAGTGATTTTTGCTTTGAAGCTGTAGAGACATTATTTACTTAGGGACCGAGTGGAGATCTTTACAGACCACAAAAGTCTCAAGTATGTCTTCACCCAGAATGAGTTAAACATGAGGCAAAGGCATTGGTTGGAGCTTATGGCCGATTATGACATCAGTTTGTAATACCATCCTGGTAAAGTAAACTTTGTGCCTGATGCTTTGAGCAGGAGACCAGCAGTTATGTTTCTTACTCATCAGAGTGATCTCATTGAGCAGATGAGGAGGTTGGAGCTGGATGTTGTGTTGCTGAGTTTTGGTATGAGTTGTTTGGTGCTCCAACTGCAGTCGTCTCTTGTTAAGCAGATTAAAAAGGCGCAGGCTAGTGATGCGCAGTTGCAGAATTTTCGAGCTGAGGTTGAGTCTGGATCCAGGACAGACATGGTAATTCATGCAGATGGTTCGCTTCGTTTTGGTTCCCGGTTATGTGTCCCTAAGGGTGAAGTTCGTCAGAAGTTACTTGAAGAAGCTCATCAGTCTTCGTATTCTATCCATCCGGTGGTACTAAGATGTATCGGGATTTGAAGCTTCATTTCTGGTGGCATGGTATGAAGAGGGCTGTTGCTCGGTTTGTTTCTCAGTGGTTGGTCTGCCAGCAAGTTAAGGCAGAGCATCAGAGAACCGCTGGACTTCTTTAACCGCTTCCTATTCCTGAGTGGAAGTGGAAACATATCACTATGGATTTTGTGACTGCTTTGCCGAGGAGTCCTAAGGGTCATAATGCCATTTGGTTGATTGTCAACCGTTCGACGAAGAGTGCTCACTTCATTCCTTTTCGTGTCGGTAAGTCTAATGAGAGCCTAGCTGAGAGGTACATGCAAGAGATTGTTAGACTTCATGGGGTACCAGTCAGTATTGTATCCGATAGGGATACGAGATTCAGATCTTAGTTTTGGGAGAGTCTTCAGAACAGTTTTGGGAGTAAATTAAAATACAGTACAGCTTTTCATCCCCAGACTTATGGACAGTTAGAGCGGACTATTCAGATTCTTGAGGACATGTTGAGTTCCTGTATGCTTCAGTTTGGTGGTTCTTGGGAGGATCATTTGCATCTCGTAGAGTTCTCGTACAATAACAACTTTTAAGCTAGTATTAAAGCTGCTCTGTTCGAGGAACTCTATGGACGGAAGTGCAGATCACCAGTGTGCTGGGATGACATTGGTGAGAGCAAGTTGTTGGGTCCGGAGTTGATCACCAGGACAGTGGATGTTGTGGTTCAGATCAGGAAGCATTTGCAGGCAGCTCAGGATAGGCAGAGGCGGTGGGCTGATGTCCATCGTAGTGCTTTGGAGTTTGTTGTTGGTGACCATGTTTTCCTTAAGGTATTGCCGTGGCGCGGTGTCATTCGGTTCGGTGGTGGGGACAAGCTTAGCCCTAGGTTTATTGGACCGTTTGAGATTTTGGAGTGAGTAGGCAAGGTAGCCTATCGTCTTGCATTGCCGCCAGCTTTATTAGGAGTGCATGATGTTTTCCATGTCTTACAACTCAGGAGATATATCCGAGATGAAAGCCACGTGATCGACTATTCTGAGTTGACTGTTCGGCCGGATTTGACTTGTGAGATTCCGCCAGTTGCTATTGTGGATCGGCGGAAGAAAGTGCTTAAGAACAAGGTCATCAAGTTGGTTCGCATTGCTTGGAATCCTCACTCTCCTGGTAAGTCGACTTGGGAGTTGGAGGAGGAGATTGAGCAGAAGTTTTCTCATTTGTTTGGGTAGTTTTTGGTTTTGTCTTTTGATTGTTTTGGGGTTACCCTATGTATTTTCTTTTTGAATTTCGAGGACGAAATTCTTCTTGTTAGATGGGTAGGATTGTAACCCCTGTTTTTCATTTTTGAGTATTTTTGACTGTATTTTTCGTTTTGGTGTATTTTTCTCCCTTATATTTTTTTTGAACCGTATATTGGATTTGTTTTCAATATATATTCATTTTATTTCATTTTTGAGCTCCTTGTGTTTGATTGATTGTCTCTTTTGTTCATTTTTCGTTATTTTGATCTTTCCCTCATTTTTGGTCTCGCTATCTTTAATTTTATTTTTCTTGGTCTCGTGGTGGTGTTTTGGTTGTCTTTTTCCCACTCTCATTATTTTGATCCCTAATAAGATTTTTAAAGCCAAAAAATTCTCTATCCTATTTGCATTCCTATTTTTATTTGACCCAAAATCCTAAACCCATTTGTAAACCTACTACTACTCCTAATACCCATTAACCCATCAACCCACATCCAACCCTATATATAAACACACCCTTCACAAACCCTAAACCCTAACCCTAATTCTCTCTCCCTCACATCCTGACCCTCTCTCTCTCCCTCTCCTTGCGGCTGCCCCCAACCCGACCTGCACCCCTCCCGGCCTGCCTTCACACCACCAGGCCGACCACCACCCACTCTGGCATACTCCATCCGGCCACCCATCAAAACCCGAACCCCCTTTCTCCATCCCTTGCCGAACTCTCACCACACCACCATCATCAACTCTTGCACCATATAATCCCGAGTTCTCTTCGTGGTGTTCTCGAGTGGCCGCTAGCCACTTTGATCGTCGTGCAGATGTGGAAGTTCGTTCGTGAGGAAATTTTGTTCGTGATTGTTTGGATTCGTGGATTAGCGGATTTTCGTTCGTGGGTTTTGCTTCTAGTCTTGGTTGCATCGTTCTTCATCCCCAAATTAAGGCAAGTAACTTGTTCTCCAATTCATTTGTTTGATACAAGTCCCAAAGTTCACCTATAGTGTAGTTGGGTCTAGAGATAACTCTTGATTGTGTTTTCCTTGATGGGTCTTGTCTCTATTGTGATAATTTGGCCATAGATGACTCACGACACCATATGGACATGAATTAACCTAGGATTCGCCCAATTCTTGATTTTTGAGCATGTATGTGAGACTTGTGTGCAAACTTGTGTTTTGGTTGAGACCCATGTGAAATTCTTGGTGTGGACAAGTTAATAACCCTAATTCATGATTTTTAGACCTTTTGTAGACTCGAATTCAAGATTGGATGTGTTTGTATCAATTTTTTTGAAGCTATGTTGTTTTTGTTTTAAGGGGAAAAATCTGTATTTTTTGCACTGTTCTGTTTAGTTTGCTGTTTTCGACAGTGCTACAGTCAGTATCTTAATTTCAGTATAAAACATGAGTTTTAGATAATTTTGTCTACTTTCAAACCCCTCTGGCCTTGCTTGATTTTGATCTTGTATGACTGAGTTATGACTGTTTTAGTACAGAGGTGTCGATCTTTTCCAGATTCTGTTTATGGGTAATTTTAATAACAAACTATGTTCAAGAACAATGTTATAGAATTTATTTTGATCCAATACTTTGGTCAGTGTTTCTTTGTCTAGTTAGTGATTATCCAAAATTTTGGCGAATTTCATTGATAAGTTTTATGTGATGTTCCATGCTCGTTTATAAAATCTATATGTGCTGTATTTTGCTCGATGTTCTGTAAAGAACCCTATTTTCACTATGATTCCTTTTACTGCATGAAAAATATTTGTGAAATGTGAAATTTAATATATTCTATCTATTTTCTTATCCCTTTGGCGGAATTGGATTTCGTTTCACCGGTTGCGAGATATCTTAGTTTTCGTACAGCAGTGTCGGGAATTCCAGATTTGCCAAACTATGTTTTCTTGATGCTTTCTAATTTTTGATGACTAATCTATTTTTACTGGAAAATTCTGAAACTTTATATTTAGATACTGGACATATAGGGGAATACCCCAAATTTTTCGTGGATTTATTTATTGAGTTTTCATGCTGTTTTCCTGTTCTTGAATTCGTTTCCCTGAATTTCTGGCTGAACATATTCTCTGCATTAAAACCAGTTTTGAGTTCTGATTTTGTGAATTAGTATATGAACTATTTATATTTACTGGATTCGTGTGGAAGTCTATTTTCCAGATCCTTTGACGAATCCAGATTTTCTTGTTTATAATTCTGGGAATCATAGTTTTACTACAGTATGGTCTTGCTATCCTGAACTTGAGATGTGTTTATTTTTTTCGTTTATGAGATATCTTGAACTCGTACATGTTTAGTTTGCTACTTGCACTTGTCACATGATCATGCCATGTTATTCTTGTTATGTTTTGCACGTCTACATGCTTGTTTGACATTAATAATAAAATTAACCAAGCTGGGATTAAGGGAAAGATCTAGTAGTGGGTAGTGCAGAAACGTGTACTCGGAAGAACCTAGTGGTTATTGGAGTTTGTTTACATGTAGAGCTTGACACGATATACATGACACGTACACATATGAAACTGGAGCTTGTTCGGATTTTGGAGCTTGTTTACATGATACATGATTACATGATACTTGGTGCTTGTTCCTAAGTACACTACCCTGTATGGTTCCCTACAAAATTTAAAGCGAAACTATTTGTTGCAGCAACCATGTAGTAAAATCCGGGATGCATGAAGTGCTACCTAGACAGTAATTCACTACAAGACTTGATACATACTACTTGAACATGATACCTGCTTGCTTGATACTTGACTACATGATACATGAGACTTGTTTACATGACACTTGAAACATGACATTTGATAGATGATTACATGATACTTGATTTTTTGACACTTGATTTAAGCCATTTACACTTGTTCACTTTTGCCATGCTAGTTGTTTATTTTGGACATCATGATTATACCATGCTAGGTTTGTTACTTAGATTCACCAATTTCCAAGTACTTGTATCCTACATTATATGTGACCCATAACTTGCAATTGACGGGAACTTGTTTTTCTCTTTCCTTCTCCTGCAAATTTACTAATTGCAGATCAGGATGGACGGCTGCCAGATGGTATTGGCGAGATGATGTATTAGTGCTGGAGTTTCTGCTTTATTATTAATATTTGTTGCTTGAACTTGAATAAGATGTACTTGATTACTTGGATATTTATTCTTGTATTTGGGCGATGTGGCCCAGAATATTTGACTTGTTCAGAACTTGATTATTTGAGATTATTGTATTTGGTTTCAAGTAATTTCTATTGGTATCTTGTTTCAATTATGCATGTTTGGTTGTATCTTCCGCTTCTGACTCTGATTATCTTGTGAAATGTTGTAAATATTCTTGAACAGCTTATGGATGATGAAAATGATTCGCTGAGCCTTTGTTACGTATCCGTATTCCGTATTCTTTTGGGAAGCGGGGGCTTGACATTACATGATACTTGTTCCCTTGATATTTGATATATGCAACTTGTACCTATTCACCTTACCATTGTACTTGTTATATTTTGACATGTGATTAGTTAGTTTGCCCCATGTGCTTGTATCCTACATTATAAGTGGCCTGTAACTTGCAATTGACGGGTACTTGTTTTTCTCTTTCCCTCATTCCTGCATTGGTTGAATTGCAGATTTTGGAGAACAGGTTCCAGACGGTATTGGTGACATGAAGTATTAGTGTTGGATCTTGTATTATTATTTCTTGTAGTTTGCTTGGACAATAATTGTATTTATGTATTTGGATTTATTCTTGTAATTGGGCAATGTAACCCAGAATTATTTGTATATTTCAGATCATGACTATTTGAGATTAATGTATTTTATTTCAAGTATTCTTGTTGGTATTTGGTTCATATGTGCATGTGGTTGACTTTTCTGGCTTCCGACTCTGATTATATTGTGAGATATTGTAAAGATTCCTGAACAGCTTATGGATGATAAAAATCATTCGCTGGCTTTTGTCGCGTATCCGTATTCTGTATTCTCTTTTGGAAAGCGGGATGTGAAAATTCGGGACATAAGCCCAAAACAATAATAATCCAATCCAAAATAATAACAAGTCTCAATACATTAAGTTTATTAAAGCAATAAGCAATTAGATAGCAGTAGTCTTCAGAATGTTTGTTCTCCAATTCCAGCAGGCAATTCTCCTTCATTACCTGTGTACCCTTCATCTAAAAAGAGAAAAAAAATTGTCCTTTGAGTAAGTCATGGACAGCAAGTAGAGAAAGCAAGGAACAATGGAATAACGGTATAACAATGATGTCAATGGATCAATAGGAATCAATAACATGGGACAATCATGATAATCGATTGAATTGGCTATAAACAATGATGCAATATTCGGTAACAATAATCAGTGATCAGTAACGGTAACACTTAGCCAATATTCAATATCACTAAAAACAATGAGGAACAATATTCAGTGTCGATATTGTGTGATCCTTAAGTCTATTAATTATTTTTATCCTAACTAATGCATGTACTACTGCATCCCATACTACAGGTTTGATGCATACAATCAATGTCGTTTAGACTTTGTGGTGGGCTCTATAGTTCATGTACTCTTCAACGATAAACATTATTCATCTTTCTCTATACGATACGGCCATCGGCAACGATATAATACACGATAGATTGGGTTACGGCCATAAACACAATCACACTATAAAACAATAGCCGAATCATTATTAAGGGAAACAGGCCCCTCCTCCAGTACAGTTCCTATATTGTCCACTACTAAAAGTCAACCCTTAAACCCCGGCTTGTTAATTATTTATCAAAGCAACAACACAATATGCAATTAAGGGACAAGAGGTGAACAATAGTATCAATAAGGAAACAATAGGTTGATAACATTGATAGGACGGTTAGAATAGTGACAATAACTCATTGGGAACTTGCAATACAACATACATTCATTAACTCATGCAATAACACAACATAGGAATAACTAATCTATTAAAAAGTGGAATCTAAAATTCTGGACAGCAAGCGCAGTCTATACAAAAATACAGTTTACCGCTGATTTAGAAATCAAAAGTTGAATCCGTCAGAAAATCTGGAAACTAGACCTCCACACGGTTTCAATGCATATATAAAGTTCAAATCCCGACAACAGTAGCTAGGTCAAACACATGGTTCTTTACAAGTTTTATGTTCAGGCAGAAATTCAACATCGTGTTGTTTTAATTTAGTAAAAATATTTTCTGCACTCGTAAACATGTTAAGCAACAATCTAGAAATTTTCAGATTATAATTTTATCATTTGATCAGCATTTTTACAGTTTAAACATGCAAAATACAAGAATCTAAAAATCTGGAATTGAAAACGCAGCTGTAGTAAAACAAGCATAATTTTTACTACAAAACTCGGAATTCGAAAATTTAAGATGTTCTGGAAACTAGAAAGATAAGGCTACAATTCATATTCAGAAAGTATTTCATTTTAAGGTCGTTTACTGGTTCGAAAACAACGATCAATATTCAGGTCAACAAGCATATACAGGGTTTTGGGTTTTTTGCATGAAAATAAATTAATTAAACAATATGTGCATCGATTTTCTAGTCAATAAATTGTGTAATCAACATGATAGGTGTCAAAACATGATAAATAAAACTAAAACACGCTCATACATCAATTTATCATCAATCAATCATCAATCGATCAAACAACATACAACCTAACAATTGTCTCTACAATAATTTATTTGTATCGTCACTATATGTGTAACCCTATTATCCATATTATATGATTTATGAAAGATTTAATATTTTTGTAGTCAAATTGGCACGATGTCAAGAGTATTGGGGTTAGCTCGTGTAAACCCACAATAAACGCAACGAAAGAGATAAACAAGGTATAATATGATAACAAAGGATCTACTTGCAAGAGTTTTAATGAGACTTGAATTTGATACAATTAGCAATTCAAGAGGACGATGACTTGCCTGTTAGACGGTGAAAACGAATACCAAGAATAACGGGATAAGAATCCCGAAGCAACGAACTCACGAACACACGAACTAACAATTTAGCACACGCGAAATACATGCACAAAGTGAACCCAACCTAACAAAGAGACATCAGCAACTGTGGCAAGGGGGCAGACGGCATTGCTGGCTGACGGTGATCAGGGTGTCGAGCGACGACAGGTGACGAAGTCAACGGCACTGTGCTGGTCATCGATCGGAACAGCAAGGAGCACAGGGGTTTGGTCTCACTGCTAATGTCGAGGACAGAGGAAAGAGACACAAGGGTTTGGTCTAGCGACATTGGGGTTGTCGACAAGAGGTGGAGCGGCGCTCAGGAGGATTCGCCGCGGGTGAGGTTCGCCGGAGGCAGGGGCAGCACCAGGAGGGTGAACGAGGAAGATGGGTGAACAGTAAAAGGGTTGTACAGTTGAGCGGGAAATCAACAACGAGAGAGAGAATGGGAGGAGAGAGAGAGTAGACGGCTAGGGTTTCGATTTGTGGGCAATTTTTAAGGTTTGCATTAGGGTTTTATTTATAGGGTACATTTTGGGTACTGGGTTAGCAGTTTAGGGTCCAATAACAACGGTTTTGGGTCAAGAACAATGAAATTGGGTTTTAGGGTTCAATAAGAGATAGATCAAAGTCAATAGGGTTCAGTTAAAAATACCGACAATAAAAAAAAAGAAAAATAAGATTAACAAGAATATAATTCATCCAGAAGATCAAAGAGTTTCATGAACAAGAATTTAAATCCAAACAAATAAATAAATAAATAATACAAATGAATTGAATATAAACTGGGCTTGAAAATAAATTGAAATTTGCCAAGAAAACCGGGTCTAGTACAATAACAAAATAGTTCAATAGATGAATTTTAATTAAATAATCAAGAAGTGATAATTAATTATTATAATAATCAAATCATACAATAAAAATAATTTCTGGGTTTAACAATTTTATTAAAATAGTCCAATAATGATAATATATTTGATTCAGACTCAAATAAAAAGAGTCGATCAATAAGACATAGAAGTAGATTAAAATACACAATTATTCGAAATAAATTTAATTATCGATAGAAAAACACTTTAATATAAAATTCAAAATGATTTTAACAAGTAATGAATTTATAAATATCGAAATACAGAAAATATTCAGAAAATACATATTTGCGGGAATGGGGGTTACATAACCTAAGACCTCCTTTATATTAGTTATGGATGTACATTGCACATGTTTGTTGGGTTACAATGCATGTGTTTGTTTGGTTGCAAATGGATTTTCTTTGGTGACAAACTCCCCCATTAAAATACTAAAGATATATATTTTTTATAAAAAAATTCCAGCGTTGTCTGGCATCAAACCTAAGACCTCCTTGATATTAGTTCTGCATGTGCATTGCACGTGTTTGTCGGGTTACAATGCACGTGTTTGTTTGGTTAGAAATGAAGTTTGTTTGGTGACAAACTTTTTCATTAAAATAGTAAAGATTTTTTATGAGTGACACTTTTGTAAATAATTATGCCGTAAATAAATTTAAATTTTAAGGGTATTATAGTAACTGACAATAGTTGACTAAATAGATGGTTAATATAACTTGCACTTAAAAATAAGTGGTGGAGATTAGATAGTTGATTGTCTACAAATTACAATTTATCAACAAATGACACAACTCCAACTCTCCTATTATAATGCTACTAGTAATTTACATGTGCGATGCATGTCTTTATAAATATATAGTTATATTTTTTTAAATCCGACGTTGTTTGGCATCGAACCTAAAATCTCCTTTATATTAGTTATGCATGTGCATTGCACGTGTTTGTTGGATTACAATGTACATATTTGTTTGGTTACAAATGGAGTCTGTTTGGTGATAAACTCTCCCATTAAAATTGTTAAGATAGATTAGAGATTAGAGATATACACATAAATGAGCTCTTCTACGGATACCTGTTGCTTCTTCCTTCCCATTCCAGATCAGCACTGTCGATGCCGGATCCTCTGCCCTCCTTCTCAATCCACCGACCTCAAGAAAATCTCGACTCCATTCCAAATTATTGCAGCCCCTCAATTTTATACTTCACCTCTCAACCTTAACCCACATACCTTGGATCAATCTAAGCTTAACCCATCTTGAACCAATTTAATGAATTGATCTAACTTTTTTGAAATTTAGTTCAAATTATTTGATTCCATTCATTGATTTGAAAGTTAGACATGGTGAAAGAGTTTTTAGCAAAAAAAAAGAAGTTTTCTTTTTGTTGTTTATCTTTCAAAGAGAGTAAATTGCATATTAACGGGGGAAACGTTTCCGCAACTTGGTTCTTAGTTGTGGATGACTCTGCCAGTTGTCTAGCGATGTGATTCCTTCATCAGCGGCAATCATCCACTCCTCCTACTGCTCTCCTTGTTTCTGTAAGTCTCCCATTTTAATGCTAATTTATGCTACTTAATTTTATTTATTGGATGATTCTCTACCTTTTCCGTTTTGGCAGATTTATTTTGTTATTTGTAGCTATCTTCGATTGCTACAGTTGCAGTTCTGTTTGACGGATTCAACCCTTTCGCTTATTTTTTAAACCTTTTTCTACCATGTTTTCTTCTTCTCTCGGTGGACTGTGGGCCTCTTCATCGACCTTTCATTGGTGGAGGTAGTTAAAAAGGGGGTGGGGGTCAGTTAATGTGAGCTGTAATGTAGGCAGGCCCCTTTCTTCTTCACGGCCCATGCTCGAGAAAGTTCCATCATTCTTTTGATTGTTGTTCTCATCACGCCTCTTCTCATTCTCCCACCGCTTCTTCTTCTTCCCCTAAATCCTCATTTCCACCTTGTTGTTTCTGGTGCTTACTTCCTAGTTATCTCAAATTATTTTGTCCTAACAAGTTGAATTGCATCTGCGATAAGACCGGTCACTCTAGCAACAGATGCTTCTCTCTTCAGCATTTACTTGATCTCCCGATGGGCATCCCGGTCTCGGACCAAGTGTTTTCGGCGCTTGAATTCCCCTCCTTCAAGCAAAGCTCGCAGAGAGTCATGAGAAAAAACCCAAAAAAGCTTAGCAATCTGACTCTCCCGCTCTTCTCCCCACTCCCCTCTCAACTCTATTATTATCTGCTCCTATGGCTCAGTCCCTGCCTCCAACTGCCCTGTCTCTGATTGTCTGCTACGATCTGTCATCGTAGTTTATTTCCAAATTAGCTAACTTGGATAGCTATGGTGTTGTTTATCTGGTTGGTGGCTCCGTATCCAATTCCTCTTTATATACTTTCCTCTACAACATTTGTAATGTCTCCGGTTGGACATGGGAAGTTAATGCATGCTCTAATGGCAACATTATTATCAAATGCCCATCTTCAAAAGTATTACTTGATCTGGTGAATAAAGTTGTCTTTACCATTAGCATGGTTCAACTATTCGTCCATAAGTGGCTTCATTTGGGAACCTCTCTCCCTATCCTTCATACTCTGCCTACCAAAGTTTCTATCTTGGGGCTTCCCCCTTACTGTGATACTCCCTGGTTAGTTGCGGACATGACCAAGTGTATCGGCGAGCTTACTTGCACCTCCTCTACCACACTTTTAGCTTCTAGTTGCATTCAAGTTGAGGCAGAATTTTTATGTGCCATTGTTGAAGAGAGGGTCCCCGCTTACACTCTCAGGAATGGACATTCTTCATTCTCCATTTTGTTTGTCTATCATGATTCTTCCCCGACTACTTCTCCTACTCCACCAGCATCTGCCCACTTCCGTTTAAATTGGATGCTCAGCCAGTTATTGGGAAGTGTCATGAAGGATCCGCCTCTAAGCCCATCTCCACTTCGCTTAAATCCTCTTCTCATCACAAGGGTAGCACCATTGGCAGCTCTCGGAGGCATTTAAACATTCATTCTTATCAGCGATCAGGAATTACTCCTGCCAAATATAACTGTTCACCATTAAACCTCCAAATTTAGTATGGATTAATCCATCGTTCTCTACTCAAGCTTCACCGAAACCCTCTCCTATGCCTGATGTTCCTTCTAAGGCTCCATCTTCTCTGCCTAAGCTAGGTCCTACAACTCCTATTCTGCCTTCTTTTCCATCTTCTCCTGCCAAAGTCAGTTTCTGGCCTGAGTGGAGCATTAACCCCCATTTCTCATCTGATTAGGATAAATACACTTTCAGCAGTGCCCGCTTCTTCATCCTCCCAAGTTCCCACAGCTAAGTGCCCTTCCAAGGGCTCCTCTGTCAAAGCTTCTAAAGATTCCCAAGCCTGGATTGACTCTTGCAGTCTCCTTACTGATGAGGAAAAAGAGCTCTATGTCCCTCCCGTCACGCACAAGGTACTCCTAGCCTCTCATTTCACTTCATCCGCTATTATTTTCATGTCTATGAAATACAATGTTTTCTCCTTCGCTTTGCGTATTAATCCAATCTATAATTCTCAGCATTTTAGCTCTTTCTACTATATTGTGTCTGCTTGTAATATGTCCACTGACTCATATTACTTGGCTTTAGCATCATTTGGTGGTACTATAATACCTCGTTCTCATTATTCTCAGGTTATTCTTTCCACTGTTAAAGATTCTCTCAATTCTTGTGTTAATTCTTTTCCCATGGCTTCTTCTAAAGGGTTTCCTATCTCTGAGGAATATCCTGAGCCCAGCCCCTTTTCGTTGACTGCTAGTGATAATTCGAGCTCTCTCTCGAATTCTAAACGAAAGTATTCCAAAAAGAATTATAAATCATCTCTCATTCGTGCAAGTGCAAGTATTCGAGCCAAGAAAGGCATTAATTTCTCCTCCAAAGCCACTATTGCAGCTCAAATTCAGAATCTCAAAATTCTGCCGATCCCCTGGAATTCCATCAACTCTAAATCTCTCGGTTCGGTTTATCAAATTCAATTTGATACATTATCTAACATTGAGATGTTAGATATGGCATCACGTATGGGGTTTGTTCTTGATCCCTCCAATTCTGATATTCTTCAATCTATTTGTAATTCTGAATTCTCTAGAGCTGGTGTGGACTTTCATCCATGATAACCGTCTCTTGGAATATTCAGGGACTTGGTAAGTCTCTTAAACAAGAAGCTATCTCTCATATGATCTCCTTAATTCATTGTTGTGACCTTTTTTCCATCTAAAGATCGAAACTTGATTCGATTCACCTGGCATTAGTCTGTTCTATTAGGGGCAAGCTGATTACCCCAGTGGGTTAGACTTGATATCATCCATTCTTGTGGCGGGATCCTATTGGCTATAAGTTTTTGCCTTTCATTAGTTTCTATTCGTCGTCTTCAATTCTTTTTGGTCATCTATCTGGATTGGCAAAAATTTAATCGCAACCTTACTGTAGTTTTTGTCTATGGTCCATCCTCCAATCGTCGTTCCGAATTGTGGGCTGAATTCAACTCTTTCTCAGGGTATATTCAAGGGTTATGGATCTTCTGTGTTGATTTCAATGTTACTAGATTTCACCACAAAAAACTCGGCAACTACTCTTAGCTCAGGGACTCTCCATCCTTCAACGATAGTATTGGCAACCTTGATCTTATTGATCTACCCATTAATGGTAGATCATTTAAGTGGTCCAACATGTGTCTTTCCCCCCTCTATGGTTAAACTTCACAGTTTCTTGGTTTCTCAAGACTGGGTCTCTTGCTTCCATAATTCTTTTGTTCAAGCTTACCCAAACCCTTGTTCAGATCACGTCCCCATCAGTCTGCACTCTAACTTTAACTTCTCTAAACCATTCAAAGTTCGTTTTGAGAAATTTTGGCTGGGAGACCAGATTTTTGTAAATCTCATTATCAATTGTTTTGCCTCGGTTGTTGGCTCCCATAGCCTGGGCCGAATTCTTCTAAAACTTCATGCAGTGAAAGATGGATGTAAAATTTGGCACAAAGAGAGATTTAGCAACTCACATGCACTCAATTCCTTTTTTTCTCTACTATCCATTCTGTGGATCTTTTAGAAGAATCGGGGTCTATTTTTTATCTTCATCGTAAAAAGAGAAGTGAATGTAAGCAGGAATTTATTTCTCTTCTTCATCTTGATCATATTAAATGTGTTCAACGAGCCAAGATCAAATGGCTCCAATCTAGAGATTGCAACACTTCCTTCTTTCATAACTTTGCCTCTCATTGCCAACGTTGTAACCAAATCACTTCCATTGTCGAAGACAGTGTTGAATTACATTACAATGCTGAATTTCATTCGGCGTTCGTTCCTTCTTTAAAAATCTCATGGGTTCATCCTCTACTCGCTCTATTCAACTTAACTGGGATCACCTTGACGGTGATGAAAACAATGATCTATCTACCATTGAAATGCCTTTTTCCCTAGATGAGATTAAATTACCATTCTTTTCCATGCGCAGTGATTTTGCACCGGGACATGATGGTTTCCCTTCACATTTCTTTCAAAAGTTTTGGGATCTTCTTAAAGATGATCTATTCAATATGTTCTCTGATCGTTCTTATCCCTTCAATGGCCACTTATCCTTTGATAGGATTAACTATACACATATCGTCCTTATTCCCAAAATTATCAGAGCTAATTCGGTTTCAGTGTTTAGACCGATTAGTCTTCTTATTGCACTATTCAAAATAGTTGTAAAGGTGCTTGCTAACCGACTCAACACAGTTATCTCTCATCTGATTGATCCCACTCAATCAGGTTTTATCAAAAAACAGGTTTATTTTAGATGGTGTTGTAAAACCCTAGAATTTTAAATAATGTTTTTGTAATTAATAATAAATTAAAGTGAAATTTTGGTGATTTAATAAACATTTTTTCTGAAATTTACCTTTTTGCACGTGCAAAATACGTGCAAACAATTTTTTTGGGAAACACAAAGTCAAGAAATTTATTTGGAGGATATAATATTTTTTGGTGAATAGTAATTGCAAATTTTCTGTACTTTTATAAATTTCTAATGGTATTTTCGTAAATATTGCTAAATGAAGGAGTCTTCTTGCAAAAAAGTGACGCATGGAGGCAAAATTTTGATCGATTTTCTGAGGTTGCAACTTGAGGTCGGCCAGATTTGGAGGGATTTAAATCCTACCTCATTTGGTTTATTTAACTACCTAATATGATAAGTTTACATATGTAAAGATTGTTACCGCTGAATCTGGTGTGGGGGTAAACAGATAGAATTTGTGGGTTCATGGAAAAACCTGAATAGCGAATCCAAGCCTGTTCGTCGGAATTGGGCTGCCGACTCCCGCTGTTCACCTGCAAGGAAGTGCGATACACCGGGGTTGATCCCGGCGATGCACCCTCCGACGCTCTTGTCAGTAACCAGTGATGATTAAGAAAGAGCTTAAGTTGGTAAAAGAGTGATTAACCTGTAACAGTGGTCGGTGGGGGGTATTTATAGTTGCCGTTGGGATCAGATTAGGAATGTGATTCCTGTGATCTGATAAGGCGTAATATCCTCGTAATCAGATTAGGAATGTAATCCCTTAATTCCCGGTGAGAGGACAGTCGCGAATCAGGCCCGTTGATTTGGTTCAATCAGAGACCCTAATTCTATTCTGTCGGACTGGGTTTGTATCGGGTCGGGACCCGTACCCAGTTGAGGTGGATCCGTTCGCGGGTTATTGGATCTGTGAGAAGGAGACCCAGTACCCGCTTCGGACCCGTTAGTAGGTGAAATTACCGTTTTACCCCTGAGCTTTAAGATTCGTCTCCAATGTGAATAGTCCCGATTTAATCCTATTTTTAGCCATATCACGAGCCCCCCACTCCTAGGGACTGAGTTTTCAGTCTTTGAGGAGTAGTTTTACTGTTCTAATGGCGTACGGGATTTTATCGGTGTTCTTAAGGGAGTTTTGGATCTTTCTTGGGGTGTAACGGTGTTATTCTGAGCTTGTAAAATGCCCAAAAATATTCTCAGAATTTTCTGGATTTTTGGTGATTTTTCCAGATTTTTCTGAATTTTTTCTCATTTTTTTGAATTTTTTATTCATTTTCCGAATTAAATAATTAATTATCGAAAATATTAATTAATTATTCTAATTTAATAATTATTTTTCCAGAATTTTAAAATAATTTTTCTGAATTAATAATTATTTTTTAGAATTTTTAATTAATTTTTTTCGATTTTTTAAATATTTTTTCGGAATTTTTAAATAATTAAAACAATTAAATAAATAAATAAATTAATTAAATTTCACCTGACACGTGGTGCGATCTGTGCCGTCGGATCCCGACACGAATCTCGAGGAGGCGCGTTTCCCAAAAAATCGTTATCTTGTCGTTTAGCGCACATGGCGCGATCTGGACCGTCCATCACCAGAAGCGTGAATTTCTGGAAGATCCAATAGTCGTAGTTGTTCGGCAGCTTTTTTCTCCGTTTTTGGAGCTCGGATGGGGACTTGTTCGGTCAGCCGACCGGGACGTGATTTTTTTTCTTTTTTTCTTTCTTCTCTGCTTCTTTCTCTTCTTTCTTCGTTTCGTTCTTTTCTTCTTCGCCTCTCCTTCTCCTTCTCCAACCTCTTTTCCATTCGCCACCGCGCAGCTCACGCAGGGTCGAGGCGAACAACGGAGTCGACGAGGAGTGAGCGGTGAACGCAGGGGGCTTCGCCATTGGACGACTCCGACTGCGGCGAGCTCGACAGTTCGAGAGCTTGGATGAGCTCGGAGTTGAAGGAGCTGTCGGTGTTGGAGCTCGGCCGTGGCGAAGCATGGATAATGGAGATTGCTGATGAAGGAGCTCGACATGGGAGATGGTGGAGGTCGGCGACGGCCTCGACCTTGGCGAGCTCGTGAGTTCGGAGTTGAGTTCTCGGCGAAGAGAAAAGTTCGACGATGCGAGCTCGGTGATGCGTCGCTCGTCGAGGAGGAGAATGCATTGATGGGGCTTTTGGGCGTCAAAAACTGAAGGAGAGGAAGGTGACAGGGTGTGGAGTTCGCCGAAGTGGAGCTTAATGGAGGAGGAGCTCGGTGGAGGTGAGCTTAGTGAGGGACGTTCGGCGACACTTTGTGGACGTTGGCGAGCTCGTTGATAGGGAAGGAGGAGCTCAGCGACGAGCTGTTCGACGAGTTCAGTGAGAGGCGAGCTCGAGCTCTGCGGAGCTTGCAGTCGAAGGGGCTCGACTGTAGGGGGAGCTCGGGGTGACGGAGCTCTGTAATGGCGAACGTGGAGCCCGGTGAAGTGGGGCGGCGTGGAGTTCGATGCTTCGGAGCCTTGACAGGTGGAGTGGGTTCGAGCTCGGAGAAGGAGCTTGGCAATGTCAGGAGCTCGCGCCGTGGAGGGGTTCGGCTCGACATTACGCTCAGAGCTCGAATACGAGGAGAGGGATGAAGATGCTCTTGTTGTCTCAACACTGACTCTTGCTGTAACAACGATTTCAAATCCATTATTTCCTTTTCCATTGAAAGTATAAAAAGAGTTGAAGCTCGGAGTTGCTCCTCGGCCAGTTGAAGCTTCGACAGGTCGGAGAGGGAGGCGAGGGCCTTAACCTTGGTGAGCTTGACGGAGGGCGAGCTTGGAGTTGGGTTCTTCTTTCTCCGGTTCGTTTGGTCGCACGGTGGAGATAAGAAGAGTTCGTTTTGTTGTTGTTGTTTTTTTTTTGATGGGCCTTTGTTTTGGCGGGAGTATGGAGAAGAAGAAGGGAAGGGGTTCGGGTTTGGGACCCTAACGGGTCCGAACCCGACCCTGTTCTCCAAAATTTTTTATTTGGCTTCCTGTTCGGCGAATCCGAGCACGGATTTTGAGGCAAATTTTTGGCCATTTTGCAGCTCGATGGGGCAGTAGCTTGAATGGTAGATCTGAGCTACGTGGCTCGATCTGGACGGTTGATCACGATCGTGGCGCGAATCACGAGATGGGCTCAGTTCCCAAGAAAACACTATCTTGTCGTTTAGCGACGTTGGCAAGATATGGGCCGTCCGATCGAGATCTTACACGAATGTTGAGGGAAAAGTGATTTTTCTCCGTTTTGGGGCTCGGATGGGCACTTGCTCGGTCAGCCGATCGGAGGGAAGAGCTCGGATTCGATTTTGACAGTTGCTCGGGTTCGGTTTTTCCCTCGCGCGAGTGGCTCGGTTCGGATTTCCGAGCTATTCGGTGCAGCTGTATTGCGGTCCACTTTTCCGGTGCTACGGAGGTCTGATCGGGGCGTGCGACTTCTCGTTTCGAAGCTAGTTCGAAGATCTACAACTTCTCTTTAGGAGTGGGATGGAGATTCACCCTCCTTCATGGTCAAAATAGCCCCGCAACATGCTTGTCTTCACGAAGTTGATAAGTACTTTGGTCTTGGGGATTTTGGAAGAGGAGCTCCACTCCTAGGGTGTAATATCCCGGACGGATATTACCGTGAATAAATTATTATATTATTATTGTTTTATTATTATTTTGTTTTAATTCCAAAATTAGAACATTTCGGTGATTTTCACCCGGTTTGTCCCTAGACATCATCTGTACCCAGATATCAGTCAGTATACATCCGTATTGTATCAAATTGATACCGTGATCTTCCGAACTAATAATAAAATTTATTTTATTATCATTTCCAAGATTTAATTATTTTTATACGGATTATGCAAAGATTTTCCGGTATACGGACATATAGCCGCACATACGAGTAGTATGTCGATTAGTGCATTATACGAATTATGTGTTGTGTATTTTGGACAACACTTATTTTGCTATGACAAAACCTAGTAGGGATGGTTAAGGGTTTGATTAGGAGGTTTAAACCTAGGATAAGTATACATGAGAAGGTTAAGAAAAACCCTTCTAGAAACCCTCATATAACACCTCCCCCCACATATCACCTCCCTCCACCTCACCCCTATCCCCCCCTAGGGCATGGCCGGCCCCCAAAAGTGGGAATGGGTTTTGTGCAATTGTGTGGGTGCACATTGCAAATATCCACCCTTCTCTCCTCCTATAAATACCCCCTCCTTCTCCTCCTTCTCTCATTTTAGAAAACAAAAGATCAAAAGAAAGAAAGAAAGAAAGGAAAAGAAAGAGAGAACCTTAGGTTAACTTGAGAGTTTTGTTTTGTAGGGTGTTAGAAGACTTCTAAGGGCTAAGGGAAGGAGAAGGTTGAGCTAGGCAAGTCCTTCCATCAAAGAAAAGAAACAAGGTGGGGGTTCTCCATGCTTGTTTAGTTGTTGTTTGTTGTTTGTTTGTTTGTTTGTTTTGTTGTTTGACTTCTTCTCCTACCTTCTTGTTTTGTTTTGTTTTTTTGGGTTTGTTCTTGTGAATGAGTGTGTTGTATGTTATGGAAAATAAAAGAAAGAAAGTAATAGTAGTGACTACTAACATATAAAGATCACATCTTTATTATTGTAGTTGTTGTTTTGTATGTTATTGGACAAAAATTCACATATGGCATATGGACTTGAACATACAACCACCTAAGGTTGTAGGACTTGGATGAGAACTACACATAAGCATATGAATACATTTTTACAACCATTTTGGTTGTAGGACTTTATGGAACTTGGACTAATAATAATAAGCATATGTTTGTTGTAATTTTCCTTATTGAATAAAAAGATCTTTCCTTTTTTTTTGTAATCACTAGTTGTAGATTAAAAAGATCTTTTCTTTTTATTAATCACTAGTTAAAGAAATATTAAAAAGATCTTTTCTTTTTAATCACTATTTGTAGAAATATTAAAAAGATCTTTTATTAATCACTAGTTGTAGAAATAATAAAAAGAGATCTTTTCTTTCATATTTACTAGTTGTAAAGTAAAATAAAATAAAAATGATCTTTTCTTTTATCACTAGTAATAATAAAGACTAGTAAGCAACTAAGTAGTAGCATGCTAAAATATAAAGTAGTAGTATGTGATTAAATGAGGTAGTAGTAGCATGTTGATTAAATAAAGTAGTATGTTGATTAAATAAGGTAGTAGTAGTATGGTTGATTAAATAAAGTAGTAGTGGTATGTTGATTAAATGAAGAAGTAGTAGTAATAAGTTGCATGTTGTGTTCTTGGTAAGAATAAAGTAGTAGTAGTAATAGATGGTTGTGTGTATGTTTTGATTAAAATAGGAGTAGTAGTAGTAGTAGAATGTTGTAGGGTATTTTCTAAAAATATCCCTTCATGTTTTATGCTTAGATAGTTGTAGGATATCTTCTAAAAATATTCCTTCATGTTTTTATGCCTAGATAGTTGTAGGATATTTTCTAAAAATATCCCTTCATGTTTTTATGCTTAGTTAGTTGTAGAATTACTTCTAAAAATATCCTACCATGTTCATGCTTAGTTAGTTGTAGGAATACTTCTAAAAATATCCTACCATGTTTTCATGCTTAATTAGTTGTAGGATGTCTTCTAAAAATATCCTACCATATTTTCATGCTTAGTTAGTTGTAGGATTTCTTCCAAAAAAATATCCTACCATGATTTCATGCTTAGTTAGTTGTAGGATTACTTCTAAAAATATCCTACCATATTTTCATGCTTAGTTAGTTGTAGGATTTCTTCTAAAAAAATATCCTACCATGTTTTCATGCTTAATTAGTTGTAGGATGTCTTCTAAAAATATCCTACCATATTTTCATGCTTAGTTAGTTGTAGGATTTCTTCTAAAAAAATATCCTACCATTTTTTCATGCTTAGTTAGTTGTAGGATTACTTCTAAAAATATCCTACCGTATTTTCATGCTTAGTTAGTTGTAGGATTTCTTCTAAAAAAATATCCTACCATGTTTTCATGCTTAGTTAGTTGTAGGATTAATTCTAAAATTCCTACCATGTTTAGATTAGTCGATTTATGCTTGGAATGTTGTAGGATTCAATCTAAGAGTTTCCTACCATGTTAGATCAACTCATTTATGCTTAGAATGTTGTAGGATTCGATCTAAGAGTTTCCTACCATGTTTGGATTAATTTTATTATGCTTAGGATGTTGTAGGATCAATGATAAAATTACATACCATGTTAGTTTAATTGTAGGTAAGTGATATACCATGCTAGTTTAATTGTAGGTAAGTGATATACCGTGCTAGTTTCAATTGTAAGTAAGATCTATGCTATGCTAGCTTCATTACAAGTAAGTTGTATGCCATGCTAGCTTAATGGTAATTAAGTTGTATGCCATGCTAGTTTAGATGAATACTCATGTTTACATGATACCCATGCTTAGATAAGTAATTGTTCATGCTATGTTAGTAGATGATCATGCTTGATCATTATTCATGCTAAGTAAGTAGGTATCATGCTAATGATTGATCATGTTAAGTTAATGATAGCCATACTATGATATTCATGCTTAGAATAAAGAAACTACCCACGGCTAGTTGTAGTGATGTTATGTTGTGTTCTATACCATGCTAACGTTCCAACACATGCTTAGAATGTTGTAGGGTTAGTGTTAGAATACCTACTATGCCTTGGAATTTTGTATGTTATATCTATCCATATTTGGGTTATGATGATTAGTGATGATAAGTAGTAAGCTTTCATGCTCAAATTATAACCTATGCTTGACTATAGTGGACTTCATGTCTAGGTCGTAGTGATTTTCATGCTTAAGCTCGATATAAGCACATGCTTAATCATATTCGTACTTAAGAGTATCATGGTGAGTGGTTGTGTTATATGATTAGATTGTCGTAGGAAGATGCTTGCAATTGTGTGCCATACTTAAAGCGCTATAGGTCGAAGTAATAAGATTGGAAAGACCACTAGTAATAGTTAGTTGATAAAGGCTGTCATGTCGCCTTTGGTTCTTCCTTAGTAGCATACCGACCATAGACTATTAGTAGATTCTTCTGTTACTTCTAATAATAGAAGATCAAGTTTGCTAGTAAGCACGTTTGGTTGCTTCTAGGATTGATTACCTATATGGTTGTTTGCACACGGTTGTGCTCGTACGTGACTCGACTGGCCCGTATGTAGCTGTGGGTCTCATACGTAGTTTATTTGGCTCGTATGTAGGGTGTTGTTTCGTACGCGGCTCGACCGGCCCGTGCGTAGCTGTCGATCTCATGCGCAGCTTATTTGGCTGGTATGTACGCGGTTATCTCCTGCGAGGCCCGCCTGGCTCGTAGGTAGTTATTGTTTCGTACGTAGCTTATTGGCTCGTACGTGGTTGTTACTCGTGTATAGCTTGTTAGCTAGTACACAGTTCGTTGTGCTTGTCTAGGGTGATATTACCACCCTAAGGGCCATCGACCATCAAGACATAGGGTAGCAACTTGCATGTATATTCGCAGGGTCGAAGTCTTGGATCTATGAGCCACGAACCGGATCCTGAGGGGTTCTGGTAAGTCTAGGTTGAGCAGCCTAGTAGAGTTGTCTTGCGAAGCCTAATTTAAGGCCTAGCATGTTATGTTATAATATTATCGTCCCTAGGATCGTCGAGTCAGGGACATCATTAGGGTAGTGACTTATAAAGGTCATTTTGCTCAGACCCTTGTCGAAGAGAAAGGAGTTGGTTGTAGGGGGCACCTTACGACCAACTTGTCCCTTGAGGGAGGCCTTAGGTGGTGACATTGGGTTGTACCTTCCCGTCAAAGGGATACGTACGGTGGCGTCTCACAAGTTGGGAGCACGGGTTGCGTATCTCCCTCTGTTAATTCCTGAAATACCGTGGCTGGGGTGCCACAGGATGCATTTGGGCAGTCCTACGCTTGCGATACCCCAGAGGGTGCCACAGGGTAGGCTTCGTGTTACCCTGTGCTTGCGAGACCCTATAGTTTGATTTTGGAACGATGCCCGATATACTGGGATCGAGTGAGGTCCGGCATGCCGAGTAGTAGTGGAAAATGGAGACACCATAAGCAGACTGCATGGGGGGACTTGAACCCTTCTGCAACCTCACAGAGTCATGGAGTATTGTCAGGAACAGGTCGTGTACAATTAGAATTCTTAACGCGGGTTCAAATCCCTATACATAGAGAAACGGCTTGAGATGGAGTCGCATGTAGTATGGGCTGCATGTTGCTTTCGGAGACTTGCTGACATTAGAATAGGAGGAGTCCTAGTTCTACCTTCCCGTCAAAGGGATACGTACGGTGCCGTCTCACAAGTTGAGGACACGGGTTGCGTATCTCGCGCTGTTAATTCCTGAACTACCGTGGCTGGGGTGCCACAGGATGCATTGTGCAGTCCTACGCTTGCGAAACCCCAGAGGGTGCCACACGGTAGGCTTCGCGCCACCCTGCACTTGGGAAACCCTATAGTTTGATTTTGGAATAACGCCCGATACATTGGGTTCGTCTGTTTTGAGAGAGGTCCGGTTAGGCGGGTCGCAGTGGCGAACATAGACACCACTGGCGAACTGCATTAGTGGGACTTGACCACATCTGCAACCTCATAGCCACGTGTAGATGTCAGGAACAGGTTGTGTACAATTAGAATTCATAACGCGGGTTCAAATCCCTATGTTTTTGCACTCACGAACACTTAAACTACACCAACACCATTGCTATATTTTGTATATTGTTTGGGAGATTCGCTGCTATATGATCAGCCTTTAAGCGTCAGTGAATACTGACGTCCCCACTTCAATAGGTACTGGATAGCAGAAGTACAGGTGCGAGATTCAGGAGGACTCAAGGCAAGGAAAGCAAGGAGTCAGTATTATGTTTAGTTCCACTGCAGTATATGTATTGATTATCTATTTAGTTGAGAAGTACTCAAGTGAGAGTTACCAAGTGTTGTTCTTCATTCCTTGTACTCTGATATAAGATGTTGAAGGTTGTAATATTTGGAAATGTAAAGGTAACATTGTAACTCTATCGTAATGTATTGCAGTTGTATAATATTCAGACTTGTAATACATTGGGTGTTGAAATAAAAGTTTTAAATTCTCCTGTTTTTCTGTGTATTGTGACTAATTGAAGAAAAGATCTTGGCTCGTGTCTCGGTTTTCCCAGTATTGGAAATCGGGGCGTTACATAGGGGCGGAGAAGATGTGCTAGGAAGACCCTTGTGCTAGGAAGACCCTTGTGCTAGGAAGAGGCGCGAGTGGGTCGGATCGCTAGTCGCTCGGCTCAGAATACCGAACGACGTGGAGCGATCTGAGCCGTCGGATCTTAGCGCGGATCTTGAGGCGGGTACAGTTTCCAAGAAAACACTATCTTGTCATTTAGTGCTGTTGGAGCGATCTGAGCCGTTGATCTCAGCACGGATCTCGAGGCGGGCACAGTTTCCAAGAAAACACTATCTTGTCGTTTAGTACTGCTAGAGCGATCTGAGCTGTTTGATCGAGATCTTACACGAATTTTGGGGAGAAAGTCGTTTTTCTCCGTTTTGGGGCTCGGATGGGCACTTGCTCGGTTAGCCGACCGGGCTCTTTGATGTTGGGGTCGGATCGGCACTTGCTCGGCATTCGAGCGGAGGGAAGAGCTCGGCTCTGGAAGAGAGCCATTTGTGAGATGAGTTTGAGGAGCAACTCTTAGAGAGAGTTGCGAGCTCCGAACTCGTTGAGAAGAGGTCCGCTTCGGAGGCGAGCGGAATGAAGAGCTCAGCTCTGGAAGAGAGCCATTTGTGAGATGAGTTTGAGGAGCAACTCTAGGAGAGAGTTGTGAGCTCCGAACTCGTTGAGAAGAGGTCCGCTTCGGAGGCGAGCGGGGTGAAGAGCTCGGTGAGACGAGTGTGAGGAGGGACTCGATGAGAGAGTTGTGCTCCAATCTCGTTGAGAAGAGGTCCGCTTCGGAGGCGAGCAGAGGGAAGAGCTCGACTCTGGAAAAGAGCTATTTGTGAGATGAGTTTGAGGAGCAACTCTTGGAGAGAGTTGTGAGCTCCGAACTCGTTGAGAAGAGGTCCGCTTCGGAGGCGAGCAGAGTGAAGAGCTCGGCTCTGGAAGAGAGCCATTTGTGAGATGAGTTCGAGGAGCAACTCTAGGAGAGAGTTGTGAGCTCCGAACTCGTTGAGAAGAGGTCCGCTTCGGAGGCAAGCGGGGTGAAGAGCTCGGTGAGACGAGTGTGAGGAGGGACTCTATGAGAGATTTGTGCTCCAAACTTGTTGAGAAGGGGTCCGCTTCGGAGGCGAGCGGAGGGAAGAGCTCGGCTCTGGAAGAGAGCCATTGTGAGATGAGTTCGAGGAGCAACTCTAGGAGAGAGTTGTGAGCTCCGAACTCATTGAGAAGAGGTCCGCTTCGGAGGCGAGCGGAGTGAAGAGCTCGGCTCTGGAAGAGAGCCATTTGTGAGATGAGTTCGAGGAGCAACTCTAGGAGAGAGTTGTGAGCTCCGTACTCGCTGCTTATTTGAGAGAATCAACGGTTGTGGAAGCAATTCCGAATGGCGAACCACTTCTAACCTGCTGAAGAGCAAGTTATTTGAAGCAGAATCGAGCCAAGTGTTGGACTCCGAACTCGTCGTTTAAGAGAGCATCTACGGTTGTGGGAGCAATTCCGAATGGCAAACCCCTTCTAACCCGCTGAAGAGCAAGTTATTTGAAGAAGAATCGAGCCAAGTGTTGGACTCCGAACCATCGGTAGAGTTGTTCAACGGCTGTGGGAGCAATTCCGAATGGCGAACCACTTCTAACCTGCTGAAGAGCAAGTTATTTGAAGCAGAATCGAGCCAAGTGTTGGACTCCGAACTCGTTGTTAAAGGTTAGTAAGTTGCGGGAGCAGTCATGTAGAAGAAGCTGGACTCCGAACCCACCATTTAAGGGAGTTGTGACTCGGAGAGATAGAGAAGCAAGAGCAATAATTTTCAATGAAAAGATGTAAAGTTTGAAATAAACTAAGTGGCCGCTTCAATAGGGCGAGCCATTATTACATGCTATTGGCCGGGTTACAAGCATCGGCCTTATTGAAAATTAGGATCCTACTTCTACAATAAGGTGAAGACCTCTTGGGAGGGGCTGGGAGATTCTGAGTCTTAAAGCTCGGCGGGCCCTTTGATTCGTTTGTTGGCTCCTCAGGGGGGAAGCTTGGCCCCCTCTTTTTGGACGAACTTGGTCAAGTGCCCCCGCTGTATGAGTTCTTCGATCTCCTCCTTCAGAGCCCGACAATCTTCCGTGTCGTGGTCGTGGTCCCTGTGAAAGCGGGACCACTTATCCTTGTTTCTCTTCTTGCCAGGTGTATTCATTCTCGGGGGAGCGCGGAGGAGCCCTTCCTTGTCCACCTCCATAAGAACTTCTGATATATTGGCAATGAGGGGGGTGAACTTCTCAAACCGAGGAGTTGGGCGACGCTGTCCATGGCCGTCCTTCTGAGATTTGTGGGAGCCCTCTTCGCTTGTGCTCTTCCGTTTGTTCCCGAAAGATGTCTCCTCAAAGCCCAGGAGATTCTCGGCTTCTTCGGCCCGAATGTACTTCTCGCTCCTAAGAAGGAGGTCGGCGAAATTATGTGGGGGCTTCTTGGCAAGGGAGGAGCGAAGGCTAGAGTTGAGGACGTTCGATTGGAAGGCGGCCGCTGCAACAGGCTGGTCAAGGGAAGCAATGGATCTCACTTCTGCAGTGAACCTCCTCACATAGTCTCTCAACTTCTCTCTCTTCTCCTGGCGGAGCTGGAGTAACGAGATGTTAGTCTTCTCCGTGCGTCTGCTACTCACAAAATGAGTGATGAAGAGGCTCTCAAATTGCTCGAAGGAGAATATGGAAGACGGGGCGAGGCGGGAGTACCACTCCCGAGCCGAACCCTTAAGAGTGGCGGGGAAGGTTTTGCACAGCAAAGCATCGGAAGCTTGGTGGATTAGCATGAGGTTCTTAAAGCTTTCGATGTGGTCCACGGGGTCCGACTCCCCCGAGTAAGTTTCGAACATCGGGGGTTCGAAACCTCTTGGGATAGGAGCTTCCTTGATGGTCCGGGAGAAGGGAGGTCTGCTCGGGCGGATGGTCCTTCCTCTTAACTCCTCATCCTTGTCTATTCGGTCGATGCACCTCTCCACCTCGTGGAGACGGCGGTAGAGAGCATCGTCCCTTCGACGGTAGTCAAACGAGCCTCTGTACTCGTCTTCATAGGAAGGGGAGCGACGACGGTAGCTCTGGGAGCGGCGAGGGCTAGGCATGCGCTGTTGGTTGCTAGGAGCCGGAGGAGGAGTTATGGACCGATGGTGAGGACTTTGGACCTGTGGAGGGGTAGGAGCCCTCTGGGCATTGTTGTTGTTGGGTCAGAGGTTGAGGGCTTGCAACACCGTTGCTTGGAACTGCTGGAACTCGGCACGGGTGATGGGTGCCTCATCATTCCTCGGATGTTGTCGACTGGCAGGGGAATGAGGTCTTTTCCTATGGTGTTCGGTGGACTCTTTCATCCCTCTTCGGGTAGGGGACCTTCTATAGTCTCGATGGTGAGGATTTCGCTCATCTGGACGTTGCTGGCGGGAGGCTCCCTCTCGGACCCGCTTTTCATCCAGACGGCGGAGAAGATCCTCATCTTTCTGCCGATTGAGGATGGTATTTTGAAGGTCAGGGGTCTGAGGACTGTGGGAGGCGTGAGAGTCCGTACAGGCATTGTGTATCGAGATGCGGTCCTGATGGAGAGGTTGCTTTTGCTTCTGCGGGTTAGGACCAGCGGGACCGTTAGGGGGTTGCTGATTCAGAAGAGAAGGCTGGTCCTGTTGGAAATGGTCCTCGGCCAGAGGAGGAAGTTGCCCCTGCTGCGGAGCGGGATGGACGGGGACTTCCTGCTGTTGATCAACAGGGTTGGGTCCACGGTTGGACCCCCTGGATCTTACTTTTCTGGGAGGCATGGCTGGAGAAGAGCTAGTCGACAAGGAAGAGGCGGAGGCTATTCGTATGGTTTTCCACAGACGGCGCCAATCTGTTACCGCTGAATCTGGTGTGGGGGTAAACAGATAGAATTTGTGGGTTCGTGGAAAAACCTGAATAGCGAATCCAAGCCTGTTCGTCGGAATTGGGCTGCCGACTCCTGCCGTTCACCTGCAAGGAAGTGCGATACACCGGGGTTGATCCCTGCGACGCACCCTCCGATGCTCTTGTCAGTAACCAGTGATGATTAAGAAAGAGCTTAAGTTGGTAAAAGAGTGATTAACCTGTAACAGTGGTGGGTGGGGGGTATTTATAGTCGCCGTTGGGATCAGATTAGGAATGTGATTCCTGTGATCTGATAAGGCATAAAATCCTCATAATCAGATTAGAAATGTAATCCCTTAATTCCCGATGAGAGGATAGTCGCGAATCAGGCCCGTTGATTTGGTTCAATCAGAGACCCTAATTCTATCCTGTCGGACTGGGTTTGTATCAGGTCGGGACCCGTACCCAGTTGAGGTGGATCCGTTCGCGGGTTATTGGATCTGTGAGAAGGAGACCCAGTACCCGCTTCGGACCCGTTAGTAGGTGAAATTACTGTTTTACCCCTGAGCTTTAAGATTCGTCTCCAATGTGAACGGTCCCGATTTAATCCTATTTTTAGCCATATCAAAGATATGTCTTAAAAGAGTATTTTATAAAATCTTCTCAAAAACCATAAAAAGAAATAATCTCGACCTAAACACTGTACCCCCCCCCCCCTCGTGGTGAACTCAAACTGTATTTCTCTTCAATATTTTGTGAATTGGAAGATTGGATCTTAAAGCTTTGCAAAAGGGAGGAGGAGAAGGCTTTCTTATTACTTTTGTTTCTTCATATTAATCTTCTTTAAAGGTGAGTGATACTTTTATTTTTTTCTTTATTTGTTGAGTATGATAGCTTGTCTAGTAGGATGCATGGAAGATTGTATGTTTGATGTAGTAAACAAATTGGATGAATTAATAGTTAAAAGAAGATCTTCATGAACAAAAATGCAATCGATGTATGAACTTTCATTTATAGCAGGTTGGAAAAATTGTCATTTCACAAAGATCGTAATTTTCTTAAACCATGCTTGATTGATCATGTATGAACTGATGCAGGATGTGTATGAGACTAGTAGTAACTGACAACTAGTCGGTAAAGATCAAGAATATGAAGTGGGGAATTATTGTATGTGAAAGAATTGATTAAGAATGATTAGAGACTTGGTAATACCCTGAGATTTTTTCCCTATACTTGTTTAATCATATGAAGATTATTTGTTCATCAAGATTTATGCAAATTAGCATGCATGTGTATTCACTGTTTTCCTTTGATATGCTCGGATTGATTTTTGAATTGGGGAAAACTTGATTGTTGATTGGATTAGAGACAAAGTAGTAGGAGCAATTGACTTAACAATGAATGCGTTGAATTTGATAATCACATAAGAGTGGATTTTTAGGGGAAGATCAAGTGTTATATGTAGAGATTGAGATTTAATTTTCGGATCTATATAGTGCAGGTCGAACTTGAACATTTTGGATTTTTGCGAAGTTCCCAATGAATTTGATTTGTACTAGGAATGAGATGGATCGATCAACATTAATTCTTTTGAGGATTTACTGATGTTTTCAAGAACCTTATGAAAAAGTCTTCTTTATAACTATTGTTGAATACTGTGAATCGAAAATTGAGATTTTTGTGAAGTTTATGAGAAGATTTAATTGATGTATGAACTGAGATAGACTTAGCCAAGATTGTGCCTATTATATTATAGACTTTATCATGAGAAACCACATATTTATTCATATATAAAAATGTATTAGTTTTGAAGAGTCGCAAAATTTTGGCTGTAGCAGACTCGACATGTCAGTCGACCGCAACGCATTTGAACGAGAAGTGGCAGTCAACCGTCATGCCTAGTCTGTATCCTTTTAACAATGACAGTCGACCGTAGTGATTTGTACTGCACTTGTCGGTTGATTGTCATGATTTTGGGGTTTATTATTCTTTTGAACACTGACAGTCGACCGCAGTAGTTTATACTATGGCTGTCGGTCGACTGACATGGCCTGATTTTCTGTTTGCTGCAAATTTTCGTTTCTTGAACGATTGTTTATTCAACATTTATAAATGTTAAATCTCTGTTTTCCAAAGTGCTTAAGATTACTTGTTAATTCCGTAAAGTATGTGTTCTCAATTTTATTAAGTATTAAATTATACTTTGGTGGTTTTAAAAGGGTATATGTTTTCGAATTTGAAAAGTATTCTATAACAAGTTATCTTCTACTATTTGCTTCAATTTTGACTGAGATTGTTTCAGCTTTATTGAGCAAATTATATGGTTATGGCTGCACGTGGAGGAGCTTGGTTTTGACGATTGGATTTTCGAAAATTCTCTTAACTTATTAAATGAATTCGAAAGATAAGAGTTGTTGTGATAACCTTGAGATTTTGAGACTCTAGAGGTTGAGTGGGACCCTAGTATACCGACAGATGAGATTTTGTGGTTATGGCCAGTTGGGGCCTTGATGTTGATTAGTTGAGTTAAGTCCGGTAGGGTACACCAACTCTAGTGAATTGTGATTAATTAAATGAACTTAATAAGTATAAGGACAGGCACTAGATGGTGATATAATGAAATGGGAGAAAACACGAGTTATTGACTCCAGGATGATTCGCGAAGTGAGACATTCACCAATATTCCGGGACGATGGATGAAATGGGCCACAGAATTATCCACGGAAGGGATTGGTCTCCAGTATTCCAAGGAAGAGAGTGACGTTCATGGGATATTTGTGCAATGAGGGTACCAGGATGACCTGCGAAGTGAGAAATTTCTTAATATTCTTGGACGATGGATAAAATAGGCCACAGAATGATCCACGGAGGGGATTGTTCTCCAGTATTCCAAGGGAGCTCGTAGTAGTCATTGTGGTAGGATAATTGCATAACATGGGATTGAACCCTATCAAGTGGAGAACGATAAGGGACTAGACCTATGTAGTGCGGGCTGCATAGATTCCGACAAGTATGCGTTAGTTTTCATCATATGCATTTGTGATTTCCTCGACTTGATTTATACACATTTTCTTTGTTTTCCTTACACTTGACACTTAGACTAGTTTTACTCGATGATTTATGTTTCATTTACTGTTATTTCATATTTCTTTTGTTATTACCATGTTAATATGTTGACTATGATTTTGTTCTGTATGTTTCATTTAAGTTGTATTTCTTTTGGAATATCACCCACACCGTTATGGCTGACCCTGTAGTTTTGGGGGGTTAGGGTTATCTCTAGCCTCATATTTTACAGGTAGATATCTTTAGCATGAAGTTGGGAGCATGTAGTAGAATAGTAAATGTTATGCATATTTTGTAAAGAGACTGATTGTAAAGAGAAAATTTAAATTCAAGGTGTTTAATTTCCGTTGTGCTTTGTAAAAGAATGATGTAAAAATGTTTTAAAACTTTCCTGTGTTTGTACTGTGTTTATTATTGCAATTGAAGTTGATGCTTGGAATTTGTGCCACATATTTCAATTTTTTTTTTGGGAAATTTGGGGCGCTACAGAGTTTGGTATCAGAGCATGCTTCAGTAGTAATGTTAAACATGGTAGAGGGAATAAACCTAGGTGGACACTAGAGCGTGAGTACCTAGGTGTGGACATTAGAGTGTGAGTATTACACATGAAATTAAAACAAATGAAATGGTTTGAACATGAGTTGAATTTTCGCAGTAGGATATTGGTGCGAATGTGATGTTTGTTGTGATGCTCTAAAATTTTCCCGTATTTTGCAGTATTCAGTATAATGGCAGGACCCAGGACAAGGAATGGTGGGAATGGTGATGAGGCCGAAGGTTCCCACACGGTCCGACTTGATCTGGAGACTGAGATTGCCAAAGTGTATCAACTCTGAATGCATTCATGGCAGCCAGTACAACTCAGAACCAAGGAGCAAGATCAGTACCCATTAATGAATACCCGATCAAGCCAGTGGAGTCCTTCAAACGGATGAAACTGCCAGTTTTTTAGGGGCAAGCTGATCCGAATGAGGCCGATGACTAGATCAGACAGATGGAAGTAGTCTTCGAGGTTTTGGAAACCCCTGCAGCCAACAAGGTGAAATTGGCTACAATGCAGCTAGAGAAAGATGCTGGTGTCAGGTGGCAATCAGTGAAGAGGACTTTTGGGGAAGAGCAGGTGACTTAGGAAGCTTTTCTTGAGGAGTTCAGGGTTCACTATTTTCCCCTGGACATTCAGGAGAAGAAGGTGATGGAATTCTTGAATCTGCAGCAGGGCAGCATGACAGTGCACGAATATGAGACTAAGTTCGCCCAGTTGTCGAGGTATGCACCGGAGCTGGTGGTTGATGAAGCGAAGATAACCAGGAAATTCGAACAGGGATTGAGGCCGAATTTAAGGTCTCGGATGATACCGTTGGGCATTAGGAGGTTCGATAAGTTGGCCAGGAGTGCAGCCGTAACGGAGGAAGATATGGATCAGTTCCAGAAGAAGCAGGAAACTTGGAACAGAAACAAAAGGCCAGCAATAAAAGGGGGAGAGAGGAAGTTCCCGATTAAGCAAGGCAGGTTCAATAGGCCTGAGCAGAAGGCACCTGCAGCTTAGGGGGTGACTTGTTTACTACTGTGGTGAGGCAAGTCACTACAAGTCAGCATGTCCTAAACTAGGGAAGCGGACTTGCTTCCATGTGGGCGAGAGGGACATACTAAGTCATTCTGCCCACCGCTTAAGAAGGATGGTGTGGATGGGAGCAAAACCCAGAGGCAGGGGCGAGTATTCACATTGACAGAGGAGGATCCGGGTAATTCAGAAGATGTGATTTAGGGTATGCAAGAATTTTAATTCATTTATTTGATGTATTAAATAAAACTTTGTTTGAGAATAAAATGGAGTTTTGAGTATCATTCTTCATGTAACAGGATATATTTTGATTAATGGAATAAAAGCAAAAGTTTTATTTGATACTGGTTCTTTGCAAACATTTGTGTCGCCCAATTTTGCTAAAGTTTTAGGTGTGGAACCTAAGATATTTCGAGGTAGAGTCTTGTGAATGGCAACACCATCAGGAGAGGAATTGATTGTTGATCGGTATAACAAGGGTTGTGATATCGAGATTGGTGGGAGGCTGTTCGGCATTGATCTCATCGAACTGAAGGTCTTTGGTGTAGATGTGATTGTGGGCTTTGATTGGATGGTAATATATAATGCTACAATTGAATGCAAGAACAAGGAAGTGTTAGTGAAGGTACCGGGAGGATCCGCAGTGACTTTTCAAGGGAAGAAGAGGAACTCGAAGGTGGTTGTAACTGTATCAAAGTTGATGATTCCGGATGAGG
Organism: Hemerocallis citrina; assembly: GCA_017893485.1. Lineage (NCBI taxonomy): Eukaryota > Viridiplantae > Streptophyta > Magnoliopsida > Asparagales > Asphodelaceae > Hemerocallis > Hemerocallis citrina. Next base: position 217,473,139 of record CM030362.1, read on the forward strand.
TCAGAGGCATTCCAGTGGTAAGAGATTTTCTTTCTGTGTTCTTGGAAGATCAACCGGGGTTACCGTCACAGCGAGATGTTGAGCTCTGCATCAATATTCAGCCGAGAAGTTCTCCAATTTCTAAGGCTCCGTACAGGATGGCACCTGTGGAGCAGGATGAAGTTAAGAAGAAAACAGTGGAATTATTAAATAAGGAGTTCATTAGGCCGAGTACTTTACCGTGGGGTGCACCATTGTTGCTAGTGAAGAAGAAGGATGAGTCAATGAGGATGTGCATTGACTACCGAGAATCGAAAAAGGTGACCATTTAGAACAAGTATCTGCTTCCATACGTATCGATGATATGTTTGATAGACTTCAGGGAGAGCTGTATTTTGAAGATTGATTTGCGGTCAGGATATCATTAGGTCTGGTTAAGGAGGAAGACGTGACCAAGAAAGCTTTTAGCACTCGTCATGGGCTTTATGATTTTTTGGTGATGCCATTTCGAGTGACGAATGCACCAGCAGTGTTCATGGATATGATGAACCGGATCTTGTGGCCGTTTATTGATTCATTTGTGGTGGTATTCATTGATGATATTTTGGTTTACTCGAAGTCGGAGGTAGAGCACTTTGAGCACTTGGCAGAGGTACTGAAGAAGTTGCAGGAAAATAAATTGTATGTCAAGCTATCAAACTGTGAGTTTTGGAAATTCGAGGTAGCATTCCTTGGTCATATCCTTTCTAAGGATGGAGTGGCCACCGATCCTCAGAAGGTTGAAGCAGTGAAGAATTGGCCTCGACCGACGATTGTGAAGGAAGTCAGGAGTTTCTTGGTATTGGCTAGGTATTACAGGAGATTCATTCAGGGCTACGCACAGATTGCAGTTCCATTGATAGGGTTGACTTGGAAGAATATGGATTTCACTTGGACTGATAAGTGTGAGGCGATTTTCCTAGAGCTAAAAGAGAGGTTGACGAATGCGCCTATCCTAGCTTTGCCGCAAGCTGGGAAGGACTATGATATCTACAGTGATACATCACTCAGAGGTTTGGGGTTCATCTTGATGCAAGAAGGGAAGGTTATTGCATATGGTTCGAGGCAATTGTGTCCGCATGAGAAGAACTATCCGACGCACGATCTGGAATTGGCAGCTATTATATTTGCCATAAAACAGTAGAGACATTTTGTATATGGAGAGAAGGTCAACATGTTCACTGATCACAAGAGCTTGAAGTACATTTATCAGCAGAGAGATTTAAATCTTCGGTGGAGAAGGTTGTTGGAAGTGTTGGAAGTCATTCGCCCTGAGATCAAGTACCACCCAGGCAAGGCGAATGTAGTTGCTGATGGGCTTAGTCGGAAGAGTAGTCTATCAAGTTTGATCACGACTCAGAGGGAGTTGGCAGCAGAGTTAGATCAGGCAGGCATCGAGGTTGTTCTCAGGGTTTAGGAGTATCTTTGGCATAGTTGAGGCTCCGGCCTTCATTGAAGGAGCAGATTATGGAGGGTCAGAAATCAGATTCAGGGATTCAGAGCATGTTGCAAGAGAATTCCAATGGCAAGTTATCAGAGTTTCGTGTCCAAGATGGAATTCTATGGATGGGTGAGAGGTTGTGTGTATCGGAGAATGCAGATTTGAGGAAAAGTATCTTGTAGGAGGCACACAGTACCTTGTTGTTAGTACATCTTGGAGGCACGAAAATGTACAAGGACATCAAACAACACTTTTGGTGGCCAGGAATGAAGAGAGATGTGGAGAACTTTGTGGCGAGGTGTTTGACTTGTCAGCAAGTCAAGGAGGAAAATCAGAAGCCTGGAGGCTTGTTACAGCCATTGCCTATCTATAACACCCCAAATTTTTATTTTTTTATTTCCAATGATTTTCACCTTAACCTATTACTCATCTACATCATTTCTTACGTAGAAAATTATTCAGAGATTTTACTAAAACTTTTGCAGGGTTTCCCCTGAAATATTAGCCCTTTTACAGAATTTCCTTATAGAAATCTGAAAACAATTACATAACACAATGAACCTATAATATTTTTCAATCCTCCCCATGCCAAATCATTCAACATCACAAAGGCAATAATATCAACGGCTCTGGGGGCATAATACTTCATAATATGCAAGATACGAATTAAAAACCAAAAATTCTTTTGAAAACATATATGGTTTTTAGAAAAACTTTAGAAAAACCTTTCAGAAGTCAACCACGGTACCCAATACTCCACAACGAGGTGGGTACGGGCTTTCATAATTCATCACAGTACTGTTTATATATCCACAATTTACCATTATACACATAACCTCCCATTACACCAAATAATACATCATCTACCCACGTTACTACACATCACACACACACACACACACACACACACACACACACACACACACATATATATATAACCCATCAACCAAAAACAAAAGTATAATAACCAAACCCTATCCCTGCCTCACCTCGCTGCTATCAAACCTGCAGGAGAGTTAGGTTCGTCCACCCTCAGGGAGGGACTCCCCTAACCCCCAGAAAACAACATAGGTTAGCCATGTCTGGTGTGAGTATAATCTGCTAATTTAGCAAATAAATTAAACTATATAAAGAAAACAGAATGAACTTACAAATATCATGGTAATAAAACTCAACCAGAAATCTGAATATAGAAACATCATAAATGTGACTTTATATCAAGTATTTGACTAAATCTGCACCCATCTACACATCCATAACCACTCTCTCTACCTTGAAGTTGTGCCTCGGCAGGTAGTTCCCGCCATTTCCATGGGAATAGCGAGCGAGTAGTTCCTCGACACAATTCCAAGGCATATCGACTTATTTCAACTTATTTCACAACTTATTTTTAGTTTTAAAAAATCATTCCCACATCCATCACTTAACACACATCACTATATGCATCACACTACTATCACATATAACTTTACTTTCCATTCATATAATATTATATTATACAAACACACTTTTTTTACTTCTCGTACTCCTTTCCATACCACAATTTGTTTGAGTTATTCACATAAATTTTTACATACGAAATCCTTCATGATTAATCTCATAAACACCACATCATATTAATTTATATATATAACTCCTTCACTTTATACTCAAATACAAAGCATTATCTTAATTCACATATAACTCCATTACTTTTCATTTTTAATCACATAACCCAAATATTATTCTTTTGATAATTATCTTCACAGCACCTTTACTTAATTTTCATTTATAATTACACAATGCAATTACCACGTTTTTCATATGTAGTTAACCACCTACTTCAGTCACTATTCATTTCCATTTACACTACTCATAACTCATATTCTTTCATACTCATCTTCATTCATCTTCATTTTCTTTCACATTCTCCTATTCCATTAAGGCTTTCCTTACATTCTCGTTTTTCTTTTTATTTCACAATTATTCATCTTATTGATTTGTCGATCAGTGAGCCACAGTATCCCACTATACTGAAAGCCGACAGCCCAGTAAACATGCGGACCTCTGCCCCCCTGGGTCTTATGCATCTGAGGCTACGTCTTCCTCCCAGCCTATGCCAGCGAGGGAAACACTAACCCCAAGAAGAACTTGGGTACTTCCTCCCAGCTGAAGCCAGAATGGAAAAACATGAACCCCAAATAAACTAGTTACTTCCTCCCAGCTGAAGCCAGGAGGGAAAAACACTAACCCCAGATAAAATGGTTACTTCCTCTCAGCCAAAGCCATGATGGAAAAACACTAACCCCAGATAAACTGGGTACTTCCTCGCAACATCTGTCATCGAGGGAATAACCAGGCCTTAAGCTGACAGCTTGGGTGATAAAAACACGCACCCAAACATAGTTTGGGTAATAATCACTTACCCCAAGCCGGTCCTTGGGTATTAGGAGGTTTTGGTCAAATCCCCAGGATTGCTGTAGGTACTGGTCAACAAAATTTATTTGTTATTATCATTATTCATTTCATCTTTTCATCTCACTTTATCATCACAAAGCATATCATCTTTTATTTCAATAACTTGCCACATCTTTGACTTTAACCATGCGATTTATTATCTCATCATATCACATATTCACGTCCACCGAGTTATTTCAATTATAGGATTTGTAACCCCCATTCCTGTAAATATTTATTTTCTAAATATTTTCCATATTTTGATTATTTATAAATTCATTTTGTTTTTATTTCGATTTGAACCTTCTATTAAAATCTTTTCGAACCAAAAATTATATTTACTTCGAAAAATAGTATATTCTAACTTTATTTTCTATTCTAAGTCATCGAGTATTTATATTTTATAATATTACTATTGCAATTTTAATAAATTTGTTAATCTCAAATCTTATTTTGATCATATCATAATTATTATTATTGTTATTATTATTATTATTGTTATTGTTAATATCATTATTACTATTGTTATTGTTAATATTATTATTACTATTTTTACTATTTTAAAGTACAAACCAAGTATATTATTTGTGTATGACTATTCTAATTATTTTTGAAAAGTTAAATGTTAATCTAATTGTATTCTTCAATTAATTTTATTAAATCCTGTAAAATATTATTTTGCAACCTATGAGAATTTGTGCATTGTATTTTATAAATCCTATTTTTATTTTCTTATCTTCTGTCCCTATTGGATATAAACCCTACAACCCGTTAACCCTATAACCCATCTCCTATTGGATTCCAACCAAAAACCCAATATCCTAATTTACCTTATATACTAATCAAACCTACCCTAACCCTAACCCTAACCCTAACCCTACTATCATCAGGCGCCACTGTTGAGACTTCCCCCATCACTGTTAAACCCTACTACCCATTTCCATCTACTGTGCAACCCCAACGCTCACTACTTTTCACATATCTTCAACCTCCAACCCGTCGCTCCCAGTCCTCACTCTCGACTGCTCCACTGTCGACCAGCCCCCTTGATACCCCGGTCGACCACCGTGATCACCTCCCCCTGCATCCGTCGACCTCTTCCTGCTGCCTTGCATCGCCCTCACCCAACGTCTCCGCCTGCATCCTCTCGACAGCCACCTCTCCTCCTTTGTTTCTCCCCAAAAACAGAGCACCCGCTGAGCCATGACGACCACAACCACCCTTTCTGTAATATCTCGGACGGATATTACCATATATAAATTGATATTTTATTATTATTTTATTATTATTTTGTTTTAATTCCAAAATTAGAACATTTTGGTGATTTTTACCCGGTTTGCTCTTAGACATTATCTGTTTCCAGATATCGGTCAGTATACATCCGTATGGTATCAAATTGATACCGTGATCCTCCGAACTAACAATAAAATTTATTTTATTATTATTTCCGAGATTTAATTATTTTATACGGATTATGCGAAGATTTTCGGTATACGGACATATAGGCGCACATACGTGTAGTATGTCGATTAGTACATTGTACAAATTGTGGGTTGTGTATTTTTGGACAACACTTGGTTGTTATGACTAAACCTACTAGATTGTTAGGGTTTAGAAGTATTTAACCTAGGTTTTGTATGCATAAGAAGGTTAAAGAAATCCTTCTAGAAACCCTCACATACCACCTCCCCCACACCCACATACTACCTCCCCCACATCTCCTCCCTTCTCCCCTAGAAGAGGCCGGCCCCAATTCATGGGAGGTCCCATGTGCAAAAATGTGTATGCACATTTTCATTCTCCACCCTTCTTCCCTCCTATAAATACCCCTTCATTCTCCTCCTTCTCTCATTTTAGAAAACAAGAAAGAAAGAAAGAAAGAAAGAAAGGAAAGGAAAAGAAAGAGAGAAAGTTTCATACTAATTTGAGAGTTCTCTTGTAGGTTTAATAGAAGATTTCTAAAGCTAGGGGAAGGAGAAGTTATGCTAGCAAGTTCTTCCAACAAAAAAAAAATAAGGTGGGGGTTCCTTCACTTGATTCTTTGTTTGTTTGTTTGTTTGTTTGTTTGGTTGTTGTTGTTGTTTGACTTCTCCTTCTACCTTCTTGTTTTGTTTTGTTCTTTTGGGTTTGTGGTATGTTGTAGTAAGTGAAAGAGAAAGAAAAAGAGTAGTAGTAGTAAGTACTAATTTATAAAGATCATAGCTTTATTATTGAAGTGGTTGTTTGTATATTATTGGACTAAGAACACACATATTGCATATTGTTGAACATACAACCATAAGTGGTTGTAGGACTTAGCACATAAAGCATATGAACTCATTTTACAACCATTGTGGGTTGTAGGACCTTAATTAATTAAAAAGATCTTTCTTTTATTTTACACACTAGTTGTAGCTAATAAATTAAAAAGATCTTCTTTTCTTAATCACTAGTTGTAGCTATTATTCAAAAAGATCTTCTTTTATTTTAAACACTAGTTGTAGCTAACTAACTAAAAAGATCTTTCTTTTATTTTTAATCACTAGTGGTAATTAATTAAAAAGATCTTCTTTCATTTTTAATCACTAGTTGTAGTTAATTAAAGAGATCTTTCTTTTGTAAAGTAAAGTAAAATAAAATAAAAATGATCTCTTCTTTATCACTAGATTAGTAAGTAACTAAGTAGTAGTAAGCTAAAATAATAAGTAGTAGTAGGTAATAAATGAAGTAGTAATAGCATGTATGTTGATTAATAAAGTAGTAGTAATAATAGTAAGTTGTATGTTGTGATTCTTTTTATGAGAATGAAGTAGTAGTAATAGTAGCAAGTTGTATGTTGTGATAGTAGTAAAGTTGTATGTTGTAGTAGTAGTAGTAGATAGTTATGTTTTGATTAAAATAGGAGTAGTAGTAGTAGTATAATGTTGTAGGAGTGCTTCTAAAAATATTTAGAAGCCATATTCATGCTAATAATATTGTAGGATTGCTTCTAAAAATATTTAGAAGCCATGTTTATGCTTCAAGTATTGTAGGATTTCTTCTAAAAATAATTAGAAGCCATATCCATGCTTAGTTAGTGGTAGCTTTGCTTCTAAAAATAATTAGAAGCCATATCCATGCTTAGTTAGTTGTAGCTTTGTTTCTAAAAATAATTAGAAGCCATAATCCATGCTTAGTTAGTTGTAGGATTGCTTTTAAAATATATCCTACCATGTTTACCATGCTTAGTTAGTTGTGGCTTTGCTTCTAAAAATATTTAGAAACCATATTCATGCTTAATTAGTTGTAGGATTACTTATAAAATTATCCTACCATGATTCTATGTTAATTAGTTGTGTTTAGGATGTTGTAGGACTTTCTAAAAATATCCTACCATGCTTAACGTTTAGAATGTTGTAGGATTCTTTTCCTAAGCATGCTTGGTAATGTTGTAGGATTCTTTTCCTATCATGTTTAGTAACTCACTTATGCTAGAATTTTGTAGGATTCATTCCTAAAGTTTCCTATTATGTTTAGTGACTTAGTTAGGCTTAGAATGTGTAGGATTCAATCCAAGAGTCTCCTACCATGTGTGGATAAATTTTTATTGTGCCTAGAGTGTTGTAGGATCCATGATGGAATCATATACCATGCTAGTTTAATTGTTGGAAAGCGATACACCATGCTAGCTTAATTGTAAGTACTTTGCATATCATGCTAGTTTAAATTGTATGCAAATTGTATACCATGTTAGATAAATGGTAGAGAAGCGTATGTTATGTTAGTAGATGATCATGACTTACGCTAAGTAAGTAGGTATCATGGTAATTATTGATCATATTAAGTTAAGGATACCCATACTATGATGTTCATGCTTAAAGTAAAGAAACTACCCATAGTTAGTTGTAGTGATTTTATGTTGTGTTCTATACCATGCTATAGTTCAATACTTGCTTAAAATGTTGTAGGAGTAGCGTTAGAACTACCTACTATGCCTTGGAGTGTTGCTTGTTCATACTAGTTAGGTTGTGGAGATTAGCCGGGATAAGTAGTAAGCTTTCATGCTCAATTGGTAACCTACGATTGACTATAGAGGATTTTATGTTTAAGGTCGTTAGTGATTTTCATGCTTGAGCTCAATGTAAGCATAAGCATTAATCACATTCATACATAGGATTATCATGGGGGTTGTGTTATATGATTGATTGTCGTAGGAAGCTGCTTGTAATTGTATGCCATACTCAAGGCGCTATAGGTTGAAGTAATAAGGATTGGGAAGACCATTAGTGATAGTTGGTCCGATAAAGGCCGTTAGGTCGCCTTCGGATCCTTCCTTAGTGGAATACCGACCATAGAATATTAGTAGATTCTTCTGTTGATTCTAACAATAGAAGATTAAGTTTGTTAGTAAGCACGTTTGGTTGCTTCTAAGATCGATTACCTGTATGGTTGTTTGCACACGGTCGTGCTCGTACGTGGCTCGACTGGCCCGTACGTAGCCGTGGGTCTCATACGTAGCTTAGTCGGCTCGTATGTAGGTGGTTGTCCCGTACGCGGCCCGACCGGCCCGTACGAAGCTGTTGGTCTCATACGCGGCTTATTTGGCCGGTATGTACGTGGTTGTCTCCTACGAGGCCCGCCTGGCTCGTAGGTAGTTGTTGTTTCATGCGTAGCTTAGTTGGCTCGTATGTGGTTATTACTCGTGTATAGCTTGTTAGCTAGTACACAGTTAGTTGTGCTCGTCTAGGGTGATGTTACCACCCTAAGGGCTATCGACCATCAAGACATATGATTTCTACCCTAAGGAACTGTGGAGGAGTCACTCCTTGTGTACCGTCGAATCTTAACCAGGGTAGGTTGATCGAGGACCGGAGTATAGACGAAATCCAAGTCTAGGGTAGCGGCATGCATGTATATCCGCACATCCAAAGTCTTGGATCGATGAGCCACGAACCGGGTCCTGAGGGATTCTGGTAAGTCTAGGTTGAGCGGCCTAGCAGAGTTGTCTTGCGAAGCCTAATTTAAGGCCTAGCACGTTGTGTTATAATATCGTCATCCCTAGGATTGTTCGAGTCAGGGACATCACTAGGATAGTGACTTACAAGGATCATTTTAACCCTTTTGCCGGGAGAGAGGGGTCAGTTGTAGGGGGCCCCTTACACTAACTCGTCCCTTGAGGCAGATCATAGGTGGTGTACAGGGTTGTGCCTTCCTGTCAAAGGGATACGTACGGTGCCATCTTACAGGTTGAGGACACGGGTTGCGTATCTCGCTCTGTTAATTCCTGAGGTACCGTGGCTAGGGGTGCCACAGGATGCATTGTGCAGTCCTGCGCTTGCGATACCCCAGAGAGTGCCACAGGGTAGGCTTCGTGCTACCCTGCGCTTGCGAAACTCTATGGTTTGATTTTTGTTATGACGCCCGATATATTGGGTTCGTCTATTTTGAGTGAGGTCCGGTTAGCCGGGTCGCGGTGGCGAACATAGACACCACGGGCGAAATGCAACAGTGGCATATGACCACATCTGCAGCCTCGCGAGTCACGTGTAGGGTGTCAGGAACAGGTTGTGTACAATTAGAATTCATAACGCGGGTTCAATCCCTATATATGGAGAAACGGCTTGAGATGGAGTCGCATGTATTTATGGGCTGCATGTTACTTTCGGAGACTTGCTGACATTAGAATAGAAAGCATCCCGTCAAAGGGATACGTACGGCGCCATCTCACAGGTTGAGGACACGGGTTACGTATCTCGCTCTGTTAATTCCTGAAATACCGTGGCTGGGGTGCCACAGGATGCATTGTGCAGTCCTGCGCTTGCGATACCCCAGAGGGTGCCACAGGGTAGGCTTCGCGCTGCCCTGCGCTTGCGAAACCCTATGATTTGGATTTTGGATTAAGGCCCGATACACTGGGCAATAGTGGCAAACATGGACACCACTATATGACTGCAGTGGCGGAACTAGACCGCACCTGCAACCTTGTTTGAGTGAGGTCCGGCATGCCGGGTAGTAGTGGAAAACGGAGACACCATAAGCTGACTGCATAGGGGGACTTGACCCCTTCTGCAACCTCACAGAGTCATGGAGTATTGTCAGGAACGGGTTGTGTATAATTAGTTCTATTTTTAAGTATCGCATTAGAGTCTAGTCCTAGCACTCACAAACACTTAAACTACACCAACACAATTGCTATGTTTGTATATTTTGTATATTGTTTGGAAGATTCGCTGCTATATGATCAGCCTTTAAGCGTCAGTGAATACTGACGTCCCCACTTCCATAGGTACTGGATCGTCGAAGTACAAAGGTGAAATTCAGGAGGACTCAAGGCAAGGAAAGCAAGGAGTCAGTGCTATGTTTTAGTTCCGCTGCAGTATATGTATTGATTATCTGTTAAGTGAGAGGTACTCTGATGTAAGATGTGAAAGTTGTAATACTTAGAAATGTAAAGGCAATATTATAACTCTATTGTAAGGTATTACAGTTGTACAATATTCAGACTTGTAACACTTTGTGTATTGAATAAAAAGTTTTAAATTCTCCTGTTTTTCTGTGTATTGTGACTAATTGAAGAAAAGATCTTGGCTCGTGTCACGGTTTCCCGGTATTCGGAAATCGGGGCGCTACACTTTCGTTGCCGAGCCCCCGTCGCTGCACCTGAGCACTGCCCTAAGCTCCTCACCGTCGAGCCCCACCCTCTCTACCATCGATCCCTAATGCATCACCTACATCAGGGGAGAATTTTGATCATTTGAATCTGGATCGTCTGATCCCTTGATCATCATCATCATCATCATCATCATCAAGCTTTTGGATTCTCAACCGTCCGATCTCTTGATCTTGATCGTCATCAAGTTCTGCACCAGATCTGAGCCATTCGATCTCGATCATCAATCAACATCATCATCCAATCAAGGCAAGTACTTGTATGAACTTTCTTGTTCCTCGTACAAGCATAAATACCGCAAGTAGATCTTTACTATAACTTGTTCTTCATGTTCTTACTCCTTGATGATCTTGATTCTATTTGTCGAATGACTTCTATCAACCCCATTAATATATCCGTCACACAAACATTATGTAGATCTAGGAGATTTATCTATGTGAATGCGGGTTGTAGGTATTTGGTTGTGTGTTGAGCATGTGAATATTGTCTCCTTTGTTAATGAGTTGAAAATACATGTGGCTTTCTGATTTGATACTTTTTACATGCTGATTTACACCATACATCAAATCGAATCCATTATAAATACTAATCATGTTATATAACCCATGCAAAAAGTATCTTTATATACTGTTGTCCTAATTTTTCCTGCTGATTTCGACCCTGTTAACGACAAAATTTGGAATTAATTTCTGAATATGAATTGTAGCCCCATGTGTCTAGTTTATAGACCTTTTGATGGAATCGAATTCCTAATTATATTTTATGAGTTATGACTATTTTAGTACTGCTGGGTTTGAATTTCCAGATTCATAATTTTGCTGCATCACCTCTCTTTATAATTGAATTTGAGTATGCTATCTGTAATATAATAAAGTGAAATTTACCTTGCTGAAACTAGACATGTAAGGGAACCTCCCTAAATTTTTATGGATTTATTTATTGAGTTTTGAAACCTCTTTCATGCATGTAAACACAAATTTGAGAATTCTGGCTGAACATGAAATATGTGTAAAATATTGTTTTGAACCAAGTTGCTGTAGCTTTTATATATCATGTTTATATGAGCTAAAACTGGTAGAGAGTCTAGCTTCTAGAATTTTTAACGGATCCAGATTTGCATTCCTGTAGCAACGGGAATCTCAGTTTTGGTGCAGCAACGTCCTGCTGTCCAGAACTGAAATTCTTGTTATTTTTGATCATTATAATTTGATTTGGCATTCGATTGTGTTTCCTACCCGACCTGAACTTGTTCCCTGTCCCTTGTCATATTACTTGACCTGTTTGTGTACTTTCATGCCTGTTTTGATAATAATAAAAGATCTAGTAGGGGACAATATAGAAAGGTGTACTAGAAGTTGTGTTTCCCAATTGTTTACTGTTTTACTGTGTTTCACCAACTGGTTACTGTTTTACCTGACTACATACTTTCTTATAAGAAGGTGTACTCGGAAGGGGGCATGTGTTCCCCAACTGTTTACTATTTACTTGACTATATACTTCCCGATAGGAATGTGTACTCGGATTGTGAGAATTCAGAACACTGTTTACTGTTTATTGTTCACCTGATGCCTGAGTACACAGCCCTATAGAATCCACTACGAAATCTAAACGGAACTTGATTGTATGTAGTAACCATGTGGTAAATAATTGGGACGCATGAAGTGCTACCTTAGAGAGGATCGAACGATAAACTTAAGAATAACATGTTTCACTTGCACACCCCTGTTTCCTGATATTATTACCTGTTACTGTTACTTTGTTACCATCACTTGACTGTTATCTTTTACTGTACCACTACTGGTTCCTATTACTGTTACCTGCTACTGTTTCCTTGATGGGGTTAAGGTAATGTAATGTCGGAGAGGGGTGAGAGAAAATAATCGAACTATTTTTTAGTGTTTTATGATGAAGTTTTCATTTTTACAGCATCAAGGGTTTTACGATGGCTTGTGAAGGAAAAAGGAGAGGCGTGAGAAAGTGGAAGAGAGATTGGAGAGATAAAACCTGTTATTTTAGGGATTTATCAAATTATTACCAATACACTTTGCAAATGAGCACTTTGCCCAAAACTATGATCTAATTTCTTATTTTGACATCTCACTATGTATTAGAAAATTTCCTTATACAAATATGAGGTTCACTTTTCTACATCTATCATCTTGTAAGAACTCCTTTTGTGAGAACCACGTGTGAACATTTTTTGGGATATAAATTGAAAAGTCCGAACTACTCATTTTGATGTACACATCTAAATTACTCTGCGGATGAGAAATCAAGTCATTTGAGAATTTTTTGTCCATACATTAAAGTGTTACAAATGGTATGGCTGAATATCAGTTTTTTTAAATAATGACATGATGGATGGACAAATGAATTTCAGATGGCTTGATTTTACATATTTAGACTAATTTACTCATTCTAAATAATGTGAACAGTTCGGATCATCCATGTGATGCCTATGTAAAAAGTTCACACGAAGCTTATCAAGAGAACTAGTTTTCACATGATCACTCCCACATATCCTACTGAGTTTTCACCAATTTGCACCGCAACCTACTCAGTTTTAATTTTGGCAACATGCCTGGTATGGGTAAAATCAGAGCAACTAAATTTTGTCACGCATCTTAAAGCTTCCAAGGGCAGAACAATAATTTCATACCAACAACAGGCCCATTATGAGAACATGGGTGATATGGCTAAAAATGGGGTTTAATCGAAACCGTCCAAGTCGGGCATGAATCCTGAAGCCCAGGGGTAAAATGGTAATTTCACCTACCAATGGGTCTGAGATGGGTACTGGATCTCTTCGTCAAAGATCCAATAACCCACGAATAGATCCACCTCAATCGGGTGCGGGTTTCAGCCAGCGGAAAGCCCGATCCAGAGGGATAGAATTAGGTTTCCTGGTTCAATCCTAATCAACGGCCCTGATTCATGCCTATCCTTCCACTGGGAATTAGGGATTACATACCTAATCTATTTACAAGGAGAATATTCCTTATCAGATCACGGGGATTACATTCCTAATCCAGTCCCTAAGACGCCTATAAATACCCCCATCCATCTCCATTAAGAGGTAATCAATCTTTTGCCAGTTTTCACGCTCTTTCATAATCTTCCCTGATTACTCACTTGAGCATCGGAGGGTGCGTCGCCGGGAACAACCCCGGTATCTCGCACTTTTTGCAGGTGTACGGCAGGAGTCAGCGTCAAACTCCGACGGAACAGGTATACAGGTTTGCTATTCAGTTTTCCTAAGAATCCACAAATACTATCTGTTTGCCCCCACACCAAATTTAGCGGTAACAGAATGGCGCCGTCTGTGCGAAACTAACGAATAGCAACCTCCCCTTTTCCCGTTGGTCAGATCTTCTCCAGCCATACCTCTTAGGAAAGTCAGATCCAGAGGGTCCAACCGAGGACCCAACCCCGATCAGCAACAAGAAGTTCCCCTCAACCCGCTCAGCAGCAGGGGCAACTTCTTCCTCAAGCTGAGGACCCACTCCAACAGGGCCCGCCTGCTCCTCAGAACCAACAACCTCCTAAGGGTGCCAATCCGCAGAAGTAGCCTATCCATCCCGACTACGTCTCCATCCACAATGCCTCTTCGGACTCTATGGCCACTCATCATCCTCGAGCTTCCGATCTCCACAACACCGTCCTCAACTGGCAGAAGGATGGCGATCTTCGCCGCCATCTGGATGAAAAGCGGGACCTAGAGGAAACCTCCCGCCAACACCGTCCGGATAGGCGATCTCCTCACCACCGAGAATACAGAAGGTCCCCTACCCAAAGGAGACGGAGAGAGTCCCCCGAGTATCACAGAAGAAGACCACACTCCCCCGCAGGTCGGCAACAGCCTAGGAACGATGAGGCACCCATCACCCGTGCCGAGTTCCAGCAGTTCCAAGCGACCGTCTTACAAGCTCTCAATCTCCGTCCTAACACCCATGCACCAAATATTCCCTTTCCTCCTCCAGTATGAAGTCCTCGCCGACGGTCCCCAACTCTTCCAGCTCCTAGCAACTCCCGACATATGCCAAGTCCTCGCCGCTCCAGGAGCTACCGTCGTCGTAGCCCCCACTCTGCCTCGTACGAAGACGAGTCTAGAGGCTCGGCTGATTACCGTCGAAGGGACGACGCTGTATACCGCCGTCTCCATGAGATGGAGAGGTGCTTGGGTCAGTTAGACCGAGAAGAAGAACTTAGAGGAAGGACTCTTCGCCCTAGCAGACCTCCTTTTTCCCGAACCATAATGGATGCACTTGTACCAATCGGCTTCAAGCCTCCTCAATTTGAGACCTACTCCAGGGAGACTGACCCCGTCGATCACATCGAGAGCTTCAAGACCTTAATGCTCATCCATCAAGCTTCCGATGCTCTGCTTTGTAAAACCTTTCCCGCAACTCTCAAGGGTCCAGCTCGAGAATGGTAGTCTCGCCTTGCCCCGTCCTCAATATTCTCCTTCAAGCAATTCGAGACCCTCTTCGTCACCCATTTTGTAAGTAGTTGTAGAACCGAGAAGACCAGCATCTCGCTACAGTACCTCCACCAGAAGAAGGGTCAGAAGTTGAGAGACTATGTGAAGAGGTTCACAGCTGAAGCCAGGTCCATAGCATCCCTCGACCAGTCGATCGCTGCAGCAGCATTTCAATCCAATGTCCTCAATTCCAACCTCCGCTCCTCCCTCGCCAAGAAACCCCCACAGAACTTCTCTGACCTCCTCCTCCGGAGCGAAAAGTATATTCGGGCCGAAGAAGCTGAGCACCGCCCCAACTTGGAGGGGCCTTCCTCCGGGTTCAAAAGAAAAGGAACAGAAGAGGAAAGAGCCAAGAAGCTCCAGAAGGATAATGCCGGCTAGCGCCGACCTCCCCCCAGATTCGAAAAATTTACTCCCCTTAACGCCAATATCTCCACAATTCTCATGGAAGTTGAGAAGGAGGGGGTGATACCTCCTGCACCAAAAATGAACACCCCTGGCAAGAAGAGGGATAAAGAGAAGTGGTGCCGTTATCATCGGGACCATGGCCACGACACCAATGATTGTCGGGCCTTGAAGAATGAGATAGAAGCCCTCATCCAGAGGGGGCAGCTGACCAGATTCGTGAGAAAGGACCGAGCCGACCTTCCTCCCCCGCCCCGGGGGGCTAATAAGCGTCCGGAACGTGATGAAACCTCCAACTTCGAAGAGGAGTGTGTCCTACACCTCATTCATGGGGGCCCAATGGAGGGCTCCTCAAACTCCTCTCGAAAGTCATTTATAAGAGAAGTCAATTCGGTCCGCACCACCCCTCCTCCCAAAGGCCTCGGAGTGGCCGTTACATTCTCAGACGACGATCTTGAAGGTATCCGCACCCCTCATTGTGATGCACTCGTCATCAGCCTCCACATGGCGAACTTCAAAGTGGAGAGGATCCTAGTGGACAATGGCAGCTCCGTTAACATCCTCTTCCTCGCCGCTTTTAAAGGCCTAAAGCTCTCTCGAGACAGACTCAAGCCCGCCGGCTACACGCTCCATGGGTTCACGGGAATGCCAGTGACTATTGAAGGGGTGATCACCCTCGACGTAACCGCTGGAAAAACTCCTACTGCCCGAATGGAGTCGATGGACTTCATGGTCGTAGATGTCCCCGCAGCCTACAATGTCATTCTAGGTCGGCCCGGCCTAGCCGCCCTTGAAGCCGTCCCTTCCGCCTATCACCTCAAAATGAAGTTTCCCACACGGGCCAGAGTAGGGGAAGTAAAAGGCAATCAGGAAATAGCCCACAAGTGCTACATGACCTCTACCCTCGGTCTCGTCCTTTCCTTAGAAACTCTGGAAATCCCCCAAGATGCTGCCCGACCGACGTCCGAGCCGGTGGATGAATTGGAGGAAGTGCTCTTCTCAGAGCAGGATCCAACTCGCAAGTTCTTTGTTAGCAAGACCCTCCCGTCCGCCCTATGCTCGGACATTGTACAGTGCATCCGAAAGAACTGAGACCTCTTCGCTTGGTCAGCTGCAGACATGTCCGGATTTTCTGAAGAGCTCTTAGTCCACCACCTCAGTGTTGTTCCAGGGTCCAAACCGGTTCAGCAGAAGAGGCGCAAGTTCACCCCCGAGCGCCAGCTAGCCATAAAAGAGGAAGTGGACAAGCTCTTGAAGGCCTGGTTCATACAAGAGGTGAACTATCCCGAGTGGTTGTCGAATGTAGTAATGGTGAAGAAGTCCAATGGGACTTGGAGGATTTGTATTGATTTTACCGATCTCATCAAGGCTTGCCCCAAGGATCCCTTCCCTCTTCCGAGTATTGACACTCTAATTGATGCCACCTCGGGACATGAGCTCCTCAGCTTCATGGACGCCTTCTCAGGCTACAACCAGATCCGAATGTTCCCTCCGGATATCCCGAAGACCTCATTCGTGACCGACCAGGGCCTCTATTGCTACAGGGTCATGCCCTTCGGTTTGAAGAATGCAGGTGCAACATATCAACGCCTCGTCAACAAGGTTTTCCAAGCTCAAATCGGCCGGAATATGGAGGTGTATGTTGACGACATGCTTGTAAAAAGCATCCGAGGCACCGATCATGTAATCGACCTCCAGGACGCGTTCGATGTTTTGAGGAAGCACAATATGAGACTCAATCCGAACAAGTGTGCGTTCGGTGTCTCGTCAGGAAAGTTCCTCGGCTTCATGGCCAGCCAACGAGGAATTGAAGCAAACCCTGAGAAAATCAAGGCCATATTAGACATGGCCCCTCCCAAGAATGTTAAGGAAGTTCAGATACTAACAGGCCGCCTAGCCGCCACAGGGTGTTATCTCTCGAAGTCCGGGGAGAAATGCCTCGCCTTCTTCAAGGCCCTCAGGGGGGCTAAAGGTTTCGAATGGGGACAGCCGCAACAGGAGTCGTTCGAACAGCTCAAGGCTTACCTCGTCAATCCTCCCCTCCTCAGCAAACCAATTCCTGGCGAACCCCTCTACCTCTACCTGGCAGCCTCCGAGCAGACCCTCAGTGCTGTTTTAGTAAGGGAAGAAGACCGGGCTCAAAAGCCCATATACTATGTGAGCAAAGTACTTCGGGACGCCGAGCTCTGCTATCCGAAGATAGAAAAGATGGCTTATGCCCTGGTGATGGTCACGAGGAAGCTTCGCCCATACTTTCAGTCCCATTCGGTGGTCGTTCTTACCGACCAACCGCTGAAGCAAGTGCTCCACAAGCCGGAGACCTCCGGTCGTCTTATGAAGTGGTCAATCGAGCTGAGCCAGCACGATATAACTTATCAGCCTCGGACCGCGATCAAGGCTCAGGCCTTAGCAGAATTCATAGTTGAAAGTATCATCCCCGAGTCCAGCCAAACAGTGAAGGGACCACCCGTCTGGTCGGTTTATGTGGACGGATCCTCCTACAATGAGGGAAGCAGGGCAGGGGTCATTCTGGCAGGCCCAGATGATTTCATCCTCCAATAGTCCCTCCGTATCAACTTCAAGGCCTCTAACAACGAAGCAGAATACGAGGCACTCATAGCCGGCCTTGGGATGGCTCACAACGCAGGGGCACAATGCCTCAGGATCTTTAGCGACTCTCAGCTAGTTGTGAATCAGGTCCTCGGCGAATATGAAGCACGTGATGATAGGATGGTTAAATACTTAGCCAAGGTCAGGAGCCTCATGGCACTGTTTGAAGAAGCCTTCATCCAACGCATACCCCGGGAAGAAAATGCTCAAGCCGATGCCCTCTCCAAACTAGCCTCTTCCTCCCTTCAAGGTCTCGAGCAGACCGTCTTGATAGAAGTCCTTCTGAAGCTAAGTATAGAGGACGAAACTCTCGTCTCTATGGAGTCGCTGCCTGTCCTGCTCGAAGACAACTGGATGAAACCCCTCGTCGAATTCTTAAGGGATGGACTCCTCCCCGAGGATCCCAAGGAAGCTTGAAGAGTGAGAACCCGAGCTGAGCGTTACACACTAATCGGAGGTATCCTGTATAAACGCTCCTTCACACAGGTAGATGACCGACCTTACCTGAGATGCCTCTCCCCCGGGCAAGCTGACTACGCCCTGCAAGAACTTTCATGAGGGCATCGGCGGGGCACATTCGGGGACCAGAGCTCTAGCCCGCAAAGTGTTCAATTATGGATATTTCTGGGCCACTCTCCTACGAGACGCCAAACGGCATGTTCGGCCATGCAGCTCCTGCCAGAAGTACTCAGACATCCGATGCCTCCCACAAGCTCCACTCGCTTCCCTATCAAGTCCAATCCCCTTTGCAATGTGGGGGATGGATTTACTAGGGCCATTTCCGCCAGCTCCCGGCCAGTTCAAATTCTTAGTCGTGGCGATCGACTACTTCTCAAAATGGATAGAAGCCGAGCCCTTGGCCACGATCACCGAGAACAAGGTTGTTCAGTTCTTTTGGAAGAGCGTGAACTGCCGATTCGGCATCCCTCGGGTCCTGATAACAGACAACGGAACCCAGTTCACCGGGGCTGCCTTCCGAGCTCTATGCGAAGACCTTGCCATCCAACACAGGTTCTCCTCTGTTTCTCATCCCCAGTCAAATGGCCAAGCCGAAAATGCTAATCGACAGATCCTCTCCGGCATTAAGAAAAGATTGGATAAATGTTCCAAAGGCTTATGGGTCGATCAGCTTCCCAACGTGCTGTGGAACTACCGCACCACAAAACAGACCCTCACAGGAGAGAGCCCATTCAATCTCACCTATGGGTCCGAGGCCATCATCCCCTTAGAAGTTGGAATACCCTCTCCTCGTCTAATAGCTTATGAAGAAGAGCAAAATGCCAGAGAGCTCAGAGCAAATCTAGACCTGATAGATGAGATCAGAGAAAGAGCTGCCATTCGTCAACAAAGCTACCGAAGAATGATCGAGTTGGCATACAACAAAAGAGCCCACACTACGGACGTCAAAGAAGGGGACCTGGTCCTCAGAAAGTTAGCCATCTCATTCC
Source organism: Hemerocallis citrina (assembly GCA_017893485.1). Lineage (NCBI taxonomy): Eukaryota > Viridiplantae > Streptophyta > Magnoliopsida > Asparagales > Asphodelaceae > Hemerocallis > Hemerocallis citrina. Next base: position 217,492,605 of record CM030362.1, read on the forward strand.
CAGGACAGAAGAGCAAATTGACCCCGAATTGGGAGGGACCTTACAAGATCGCAAAAGTGGTTCGGCCCGGCACATACAGACTAGAAGATCTCGAAGGCAGGGAGATCCCCAGGACTTGGAATGCCGACCATCTCTTAAAATACCAAGAAAAGGCACCAACGCCTCTCTAAGTATTTTGGGGATGTCGAACCGTTCCACTCCTATTACTTGTCTTACTTTTCTTTTATTTTCTCTCTTGTAATAACGGCTAGCAACTTTAGAAGCAGCCAACTATTAATCATTAATAAAGAAAGCTTTCTCATACTTTACTATTGTTTACATCTCTCTGCTTTTAGTTCTTCACTCTAACGATGGTTCAGAGTCCAACACTTGGCTCGATTCTACTTCGCAAGTTCGCTCCTAAGGGAGCTAGAAGTAGTTCGCCATTCGGAATTGCTCCCACAACCGTTGAACTACTCTAACGATGGTTCGGAGTCCAACACTTGGCTCGATTCTACTTCGCAAGTTCGCTCCTAAGGGAGCTAGAAGTAGTTCGCCATTCGGAATTGCTCCCACAACCGTTGAACTACTCTAACGATGGTTCGGAGTCCAACACTTGGCTCGATTCTACTTCGCAAGTTCGCTCCTAAGCAAGCTAGAAGTAGTTCGCCATTCGGAATTGCTCCCACAACCGTTGAACTACTCTAACGATGGTTCGGATCGCAAACACTTGGCTCGATCCCACTACGCGAGCTTACTATCAGGCAAACTCGATATGTCTCGCGAAGTTCGCGAGATGGAGTGACCGAAGCGCAGCTCGGCACCACCGGCCGAACGCTCATGTCGCCGACCCCCACACGAGCAAAAGACCAGCTCAGGGACCTCGGCACGACGAACACAGTCACAAACAATACAACTACACAAAGCTACAAAGAACATGCAAGCCTAAGAGAGAAATATTATTAATAATTGGGACGCAGTACAAAGCGACTCTTCCGTACAACAAGATTACAAGGCTTTGAAGAGCAAAAATTACAATGCCGACTCACTACACTTAGACTAGATACAAAGGCTTCAAAAATGATCATCGATGCCTCCGTGACGCAGGGATGTTCCTCTTCAAGGACACTCGAGGTCGGCGACGTTTGCCTCCGGAACCCGACCCCAAACCAGCGAATTGGGATGTGTCCTCGGCACTGCTCCTAGCAGCCGCACCGACGGATGCCCCGCTCGACGAAATGGCCACCGAGCTTTGCGCATCCCCCAGGCTAGGATGGCCGAGAGGCAGACGAGTCGCCATCTCGTAAAACGTGATGCCCCGATCGCTTTCCACGCGAGTACACGCAGTGCTCCTCACATTGATCGGCCCCGAACGCGGTTTGAGACGAGCCACCTCCGCCTCCAACTCTGAGATCCGGTCTCGCAACGAGTCATCTTTGACATTGACCTCAAAGCGAGGAGGTATCGCGGAGCTCGAGATGCCGGAGCGACTCGCGATAAGACGCCGAAGGTGAGTGACTTCGATGCTCTTATCCACCGTGGCTCTCTTTAGCACTTCGACCTCGACGGTCAGTTCGTCCTGTTCGGTCGTCAGTTTGGCCACCTCAGCCGTCAGTCCTTCTCCCTCCGTCCGAAGCTCCGTCTCCACAGTTTGCAGGTGGCGGATCTCAGAAAGCAGATCGTCCCTCTCCGCTGTTATTTTGGATAAGGTGTGGCGAATGCACTTGATCCGAAGCCCATAGCTAAAGGCGGTCAACGAACCTTCGTCCTCTCCTAAGGGGGTCATCTCGGCGATCCTGCTCTCCAGACGTCGGATCTCGATGTCTCGCCGACCTAGGATGAGCTGAAGATGGTTCCGCTCGCTTTCGGCTCGGCACAATCCCAGCTCGACTTCATAAAGCCGCTTTCGGCACCTCGCCAAGCACAGCCTCGTCGCCCCTAAGCCAGCCTCGGCCCGAGCGTTGTCATCCGAGCGAGTGGGCTCGACGTCCTGAGTTACCACCACAAGCTGAAAAGAAGTCAAGACAAACAACAAATTTTAAAACGCACTGCCGAGGTCCTACACTTCAAAAATTTTCAAACAAATTTCCAAGAATTGTTGGGAGAAGATAGAGACACAGAGTCGAACCCAAAAAGATGTGTTTTTCATTCATTACAAAAAGTGGTGGCCAGTCCGCGATTAGGCGTTACAAAAAAAGAAAGAAAAGAAAAAGAACAAGAGTAAAAATGAGCAGAGTCAGGGCGCGACCTCTTTCCAAGGGCGGTGAGAGCGGGTAGGGGTCGACATCTCCGAAGGGGGCACCGCCGCCAGCGGGGTAACCACATTGCTCGGGACCTCGCCGGTGACTTCGACTTCAGTCTCGGCTCCGTCCTACCCTTCTTCTTCTTCCCCCTCTGATTCAGGGTCGAAGCCCTCGACGTGGCCCGGGAACAGTCTCCATCTCGAGCAGTCCACGTCAGGGTACGTCTTCGTCACCCGGGCGATGGCTTCGGCATAAGCTTTAGCCATGTTTTGCACGAGGAAACCTTGCGCCTTCGCCAGGGTCGCGTCCTCGGCCCCCTTCACCGCCGCAGCATTCGCCTCTTCAGCTTCGGCCAATTGTTTGGCCGCCTCCTCCTTCTGGCGAAGAAGGTCGCTCTCCAGCTTCGCGACCTGAGCCTCGAGGAACTCGACCCTTGTCGCCTTCCCTTCGAACTCGACTCTGATCTTTTCGAGCTCGTTCCCCATCCGAGCCTGGTCGGACTCCTGCTTCAGCTCCTTCTCCAGAGCCGCCAACCCCTAGGTGAGGTGTCCAAAATGGACGATGATCTGCGATAAGGAAAGAAGAACTAAAAGAGTTAGAAAAATTATAGCCAAAGAAATTCAACGACAGAAAAAATCCAACACTTACCGAGACTGCCGAACGAGCGATCTCAATGACGTCGTCGCCTTCTTGTCTGGCCTGGTCCTTCGGCGTAGCAAGGTGCTTGATGGCCTGCATGCTCGCCAAGGAGTTGCCGAGGAATCCGTCGTGCTTCCGAACTTGCCAGTCCGGAATATGTATCCTTTTGTGCTCCTCCGTCAGGAGCTCCTCGGCCGCCACTGTCAGCGGCGGCGTCGTCGTCATTCCGAGGGCTGCGGCGATGGGGAACTCGCCGACCCCAGTCGATGTCGAGGTACCTGCACCGACGACAACCGGGCTATCGAGGGTCTCCACCTCCTCGATCGAGGCCGAGACCCGCGGAGTCTTCGGGGTCGGCAACTTGGTGGCCACCCTCTTGCGCTTCTCCAGTGCCTTACTGGCGAGGCCTACCCTCAAAGCCAGCACCGCATCGTAATCCATCACCTCTGCATTAAAGACAAAAGTTCGTTAGCACAATACAACTCATGCAAAATGAAATATGAAAAACAAAGCATAAAAGAAGCCGCGTACTGGGATCTATGCGGCAGAGCCCTCCCTTGAACAAGATGTCCTCGGTCAGCTCCTTCCAATCGTACTTCGGCCAATCGAGAAGTGTCCGGACTGCCTCTTCTTCTTCAACACGAAGCTTGGGCAGCTCCCTCGCCCTCTTCGGCACCCCTTCCACCCAACCAGAGGGGATCGGCCAGGCCTCCGGACTCCGCACTATCAAGAACTTTTCACGCCAGTGCTTGATGGAGTCGGGGCATATGACGAGCCAGCCGCCATGCCTCGGAGCCAAATAGTATCGGTACTCCGACTTGTTCCCTTGGTGTAGCCGATAGATTGTCCGAAGCACGTTCAGCTCCGGTTCGATCCCAGCAGCTTGGTAGTGAAGTACGAAGCCGTTTATGACTCTCTATGCGTTCGGCATAAGTTGGATGGGGCTGACCCCGAACCAACTCAGGACGACGATGGCGAACAGATGGAGAGGTAGCCGAGCCCCGGCGATAAAGGCATCAACCGGCCAGCAACACATGGTCACTGGCAGCGGCGAGTTGGCCCTAACCCCAGGACCCGGCAGCATAAGCTTGTACTCCTCCAGGATCTAGAAGCAGTCCCGGATCACTCCCAAGTCCTTTTCGTGAAGGATCGACACCATCTCGTCCGCCTCCGTCGTCTCCCTCGCCGCACTTTCCTCGAAGGACCTCCCCCTCCCGTGAACTATGCGCTCGGCGTGCTCCTCCGAAATCTCCCAAACCCTATGAAGCCCCGTCAGTTTCCCCGACACTCTGCCGAACTCCCCCATAAGCTTCGGGTCCTCCACGACCGAATCTTTGCCGAACACCTTCTTGCCCTTGTCCGGCCGACTCGGAGTGTGGGCTTCGGCGACTTCAAGGGAGGGCTCGGACCAAGAGGTCGACTCGGAGACAGAAGCAAGAGACATAGTTTATGAAATAAACTAAGTATAAATTACCTTAAAAGATTAGCTGCCAGAAACTCCACCAGAAAACGAACGTCGATTACCGGAAACACTCGCTGAGCACAAAAGACCGCCTGAGTAAAAAAGGAAGAGAAGTGAAAATGAGAAGGGGGGTGAGGTTTTATAGAGAGAGGTGCGCCAAACGAGGTTAATGGGCCTGTACTACCGGCCCATTCACACAAAACGACAAAAGCGACCTCAATCGTCGCCTTGTTTACCACGCCAAGCCGTACACCGCATTAATTACTGTCCCATCTGACAGAAGCTCAGAGGTCACAGCATTAAATGAGCATCTCATCCGTCAGAGCTGTCAGAAGTTCAGAAGACATCACATTTAATGACTACCACGTCTGCCAGCTGCGCAGAAGCCACCAACTCCGCAGTGCATCCTATGCCAAAAATGCCAAGTCTTGGGCCTCGGCACCAGCTGCCGAGCGCTCTTGACACCGACCCTGTTACGGAAAAAAATTTGGGTTCGGCACCAGCTGCCGAGCGCTCTTGACACCGACCCTGTTACGGGGGAAAATTGGACCACGACACCAGCTGCCGAGCGTTCTTGACACCGACCCCGTTACGGAGAAAAATTGGGGTTCGGCACCAGCTGCCGAGCGCTCTTGACACCGACCCTATTACAGGGAAAAGTTGGACCTCGGCACCGGCTGCCGAGCATTCTTGACACCGACCCAGTTACGGGAGAAAATTGTACCTCGGCACCAGCTGCCGAGCGTTCTTGACACTGACCCCGTTACAGGGAGAAGTTGGACCTCGGCACCATCTGCCGAGCGCTCTTGACACCGACCTTGTTACAGAGAAAAGTTGGACCTCGGCACCAGCTGCCGAGCGTTCTTGACACCGATCCTGTTACAGGGAAAAGTTGGACCTCGGCACCGGCTACCGAGCGTTCTTGACACCGACCCTATTACAGGGAAAAGTTGGACCTCGGCACCAGCTGCCGAGCGTTCTTAACACCGACCCTGTTACGGGGAAAAGTTGGACGCTCGGCACCAGCTGCCGAGCGTTCTTGACACCGACCCTGTTACGGGGGAAAATTGGACCCCGACACCAGCTGCCGAGCGTTCTTGACACCGACCCTGTTACGGGGGGAAAATTGGACCTCGGCACCAGCTACCGAGCGTTCTTGACACCGACCCCGTTAAGAGGAAAAATTAGGGTTCGGCACTAGCTGCCGAGCGTTCTTGACACCGACCCTGTTACGGAAAAAAAATGGGGTTCGGCACCAGCTGCCGAGCGCTATTGGCACCGACCCTATTACATGGAAAGATTGGACCTCAGACTTCGCCGAACTCCCTCTCAGCACTCACAACATAGCCGAGGTCCCTCTCCTCTTCGGAAAAAGGCGCCGAACCACCTACAGACCTCGGCCTCCTGGGCAGCGAGCGCTGGAAGGGGTCGGAAGTGCGAAACAAACATGTAGGCCACACAACAAAGGAAAACGGCCGAGCCGTCCACCAAGAGATCGCGAAAAAACAATTAAAAATTCGGGAAATTAAGGAAGAACTCCTGGAAAGCAATTTTAGAGGTGGGGAAGCATATTCTAGTCCCCAAACAAGCGATTATTGCCAAGAACAATCTTCTAAGACCCCCGAACTGTTAGGGTTATATACTGAAAGCATCACTTTTGTATTAACTTTATTTCCTTATTTTTTTGAATGAGAATCATATGGGCATATGTTTGCATATTGTGTTAATTATAATATTAATGCAAGTATCTGATATTCTATAAGGTTGATAATATGGTGTGAGGAGACACACAGAAGATCATATTATCAGTTCCCTATGGAATATATAAATAGTTCACAACCTAGACGGACTTGGACATTCCATTGGAAAGGTTGTAGTGTAATCTGGTATTAGTCTATCTTGACTATAGGTTTACACTAGTACACTTTGTGTGTATTGAACAGGACCACTTGAGGTTGTTCTCTTTGTACTGACTACAAAAGAGAACAAACACCTGTGTTATTATGGATGCTTATGCTCTTAATCCAGATATAATAACAGACATGTATATGCAGTGTGCATTACTTTGACTCATAAAAGAGTGAGATTCATTATGGATCAACAACCTCTATGAATTGGGTAATAGCAATGTATGTATGATGGGCTGTTGATTGTAAAAGAAATCTGTGTCCCGATACGTCGGGTTGATGATACCCCCTTAAGGAGCTCATAAGGATTGTCATGTAAACCCTGCAGGTGGATTACATCCGACATGACAAATAAAGTTGAGTGGTACTACTTAACGATAAAAGATGTTGATCAATATAGTTGTCAGTAACTTAATTTGATCGACGAACATTCGATATCTTAACATGGGGAGCTGAACGAGCATATAATAAAAGGAGCCCATAAATATAATTTGGGATTAGGAAGGTAGTGCAACAATAGCTCTTTAGTGGACCGAGCTATTGTTAATGGGCCTGGGTTGTGTGTTCGGGCTGAACACGGGATACCCTAATTCATTAGGAGACCTAACCCTAATTTCTCCTCATGGTCCCTGCCGTAGCCTTATATATATATCCTCTATTCTCTGGCCGTCATATCATTTTTATCAGAGATAAGAAGTTTTCTATAAATTCGTGATTCACGTAAGGAGAGAAAGAGAGGTCAGCCAAGGAGACGAAAGGTTGGTAGACCGTCGCCCACACGACGTCCAACGCGAGGAAGGAATACGTGCAGAAGATCTTGGGGTCGCTGACGGCTCGAGGTTGCTAGAAACTATCGTCTTCTTCTCATCGCAGGTATAATTCATGAATCCTAGATTCCGCTATAAAGGGTTAGATCACGTATTAAATCTTTTAAGATTTTATGATCGATACGTACACCAATCCGTGGTCCTGGGTCTCATCGCAGTTCCATCACGAACGACGAATTGACACTTCGCAAAGTTAAAAGGATATTCCCACAAGAACACCACACGACCATAAGAGCTCAGGAGCGACTCAGAGTTCAATCCACTTGAAAAATCACCACACTACCTCCTTCAAGATTCAAAACCTTCCATTTGGGCTCCGATACAACTCCACTAGCCATTAAAACAGTAAAACTACTCCTCAAAGACTGGTCAAGCTCAGTCTTCGGGAGTGGGGGGCTCGTGATATGGCTAAAAATGGGGTTTAATCGGAACCGTCCAAATCGGGCACGAATCCTGAAGCCCAGGGGTAAAACGGTAATTTCACCTACCAATGGGTCTGAGATGGGTACTGGATCTCTTCGTCAAAGATCCAATAACCCACAAACGGATCCACCTCAATCAGGTGCGGGTTTCAGCCAGCGGAAAGCCCGATCCAGAGGGATAGAATTAGGGTTCCTGGTTCAATCCTAATCAACGGCCCTGATTCATGCCTATCCTTCCACTGGGAATTGGGGATTACATACCTAATCTGTTTACAAGGAGAATATTCCTTATCAGATCACGGGGATTACATTCCTAATCCAGTCCCAAAGACGCCTATAAATACCCCCCATCCATCTCCATTAAGAGGTAATTAATCTTTTGCCAGTTTTCACGCTCTTTCATAATCTTCCCTGATTACTGACTTGAGCGTCGGAAGGTGCGTCGCCGGGAACAACCCCAGCGTCTCGCACTTTTTGCAGGTGTACGGCAGGAGTCAGCGTCAAACTCCGACGGAACAGGTATACAGGTTTGCCATTCAGTTTTCCTAAGAATCCCAAATACTATCTGTTTGCCCCCACACCAAATTTAGCGACAACAATGGGCTATCTCCAAGCCCACCAAGCTCAATCTGGCAAGCAATTAGAGCTTGCTTATAGCCTAAGAAAGATGAATTCCCAGCTAATTACAGCTGGTAGTAAAATCTCTCAAATTAGGAATTGAATAACCAATTATATCCCTTAACCAAGGGAATCACCAACCAAATCTTAAAATATACATTCTCAGGTCTTTCTTCTAAAACAAGACTCCTAATCTACAAATACTCTCCCACCTTAATCGGTAACGGGTACAATCTTTTGTCACTGAAACCCTAATCTCATTTTTGAGTTATTAAATTGAGCGTAAGATGGTCTTTCGTCGGGGCCAACCCCAGTGTTTAGACTTTGCACAGGTTCGCTAGATGTTTTCAGCCGTCTAGATCTTGATCCCGGCGTTCTTAACCATTCATATTCATATCAAGGAGCCTTCAACCATCACAATTTAGATATGTGTGGATACATTGGTTGGTGGGGCATCCGACTTCCTTGCTGCACGTGAGTGGCAGGATGGAAGAAATGTGGTGTGTGTGCACGTGCATTGCACGTGCATGTGCTTTGGGGTGAGTTGGTGTGGGATTCATTTGTCCCACATTGGAAAAGAAAGGTGAGAATGTGTGAGTTATATAGTATTTCCTATGATCACTAGGTACCTGCAAGCTATAACACCTTTTGTGAGGCAAGCCTGTGGTGGGCAGTTGTTAGGACTTGTTTTGTTCACGTCCGCACATGTGTAGCCGCCTGTGCAGCTGAGCAGGAATCGGGATGTTACAAATGGTATCAGAGCCAACTTTTGACACCGATCGTATGAAAGATGTACGCCTGAGATGGAGCTAGGCCTGTTGTCCCGGGTAGGGAAACTAGGTAGCAAAATCAGGATACTCCACTCAACATCGGCTAAAAAGGGATCATGTGCTAGATTGCAAACTTCGGGCTCAATGAGAACGCTGAGTTCTTAAGGGGAGGGGGGTGTAACACTCCGTACTTAAGAGTATATATAATATTATATTGAGAGAATATGATGATGATGATAATAATAATAATATATATATATATATATATATATATATATATATATATATATATATATATATATATATATATATATAATATGTGAGAAGGGGATAATTTGACCTATAAGGGTTTCTATGGACTATGGTGCATGGAGATTTCCATATGATGTGAGATGAAGTGGTTGTGTGCAAGATTGACCGGTTATGCAATGTGGTGTGTGTGCACGTGCATTACACGTGCATGTGCTTTGGGTGAGTTGGTGTGGGATTCATTTGTCCCCCATCAGAAAAGAAAGGTGAGATTGTGTGATTTATATAGTATTGCCTATGACCACTAGTTACCGCAAGCTATAACACCTTTTGTGAGACAAGTATGTGGTGGGCAGTTGTTATGATTTATTTTGTTCGCATGTGCGCATGTGTATTCGCGTGCGCAGCTGAGCGGGGCTCAAGGCGTTACATATGCATAGTGCAAGACACAAGGAAAATAGTTCCATAGCTCTTCAACAACATTATCCAAATGATCGGAGTTAGCTCATTGACAACATTAACCAAACAACAAATCTCGCTCTTCAAATACAACAATTCTTACTCTTCAAAACAATTATACCTTTCTATCTGGCTTATTTTACACTCCTTGCATCATTCTTTCTTATCGCTATAAAGAAAAGAAAGGGTAACGAAAAATATCTTTCAGGATAGTAGATTAGTAGTTTACCTGATGCGATTTTTGAACTCAAATTCTCATTCATTTATTACCTGCATAATAATCCTAGAATACCAATTCATAATATCCTTACCATAAACGTACATACATTACCTACATAACAATTGATTCCTGTGTGACAGAGCACACATGAAAACAGGCTTCTACGTTGATATTGAAGGTAAGCATTCTCATATAGACATGAGTTGGTATTAAGAGAGTGGCTTACTACCAAGTACAAGGAACCTCCATCACCCCATGCTATTTCCATTGCTAATGAAGTCCTTGGAGTAATCAAAGAATACAAGTTTAGACAAGAAAAGAAAAAAAGATCCCAGGATTTTATCCTAAACATGGAGTAATCATTGATATATAAAATCCTAAAATTTAAGAGAGGACAAAAGAAGACATCCGTGAATGTAAATAAACTAGGCAATTTCCATCTCACATATAATCTACCATTTACATTTGAAGAACATGACTGTATGCAATGCAAAAATTAATAAGTGTCACTAAGGACAATCCATAGAAGTTGCATGTCACACATTGATCACAACGTATACCCTAAGTCAAAATTCTTCAATGAACAAGACATATGTGGTCTTATATTAACTGAGGGTTACTAATAAATATTCTTCCATGTATTGTTCCTTTTAAAAATAGAATAAGCACAGTGAGGGAAAAATTGATATAAAAGGGTGGAAGGTAAAAAAATAACACAATTGATTATAGAAATTGCAAAAATGATATGATTCAAGGATCAAACGACACTCAACTTTCTCAAGGTCAAGAAAAGACTACCTCTCTCAACTTCTTTATAAAACAACTGAGAATTAAATAGATAGAGAATTAACGAGAAGACAATCTAGGATCAATAACGATGAGCAATGAAGATTTAAAGCTAGTGGTAAAAGAATACATAGAAACTTCAACAAAAATAAATATATGGGACAATGAAAGTTGTGCTATACAGATATACTACAAAAAATTTATCAAAGACAAACTTCCCTTTGAGTTGGATATATGTAAAGTAGAATATTTTGATAACTTGATCACTTTTGAAGTAGAAAATAAACAAAAAGAAATTCCTGCACATGAAGCATCAAGTCACAGTCTTTTGTCCAAACATAGTGGCTTGCCATACTTCGTGCACGGGAAAGGGTCCATTTACTTTTGGCCCACTGGTCTAGGCGGATAATTGATAAATTAGTCTAAAGACTTATATATATTATCGAAATAAGCTACCATAGATCATGGCACAAAGGCCGGAGAGAGTAATTCAAAGTCTCTTGACGATGAGACATACAACATATCCTCAATACTCTTATCGCACCGTTTGATCTCTCATATATATGACTTTTGACATTTTTACAATCAAGCTAAAATCTCAAGATGAGCAATTCAAATTATACACCAAGAGCACTCATTCTACTTAGAGTCACTCACTTCCTACAAAGAGCTCTTACGAATTCTTTAACTAAGAATGATATTCGTAAAATAACAAATAGAGATACTTGCTCCTTTTAGAGCATCTGTAGTCGTTAGCTTTATTTTCAAATTTTACAAAATTTGGCAAAAATTTTCCCACAATCGTTGGCTAAATACCCAAAATTTGGGTATGAGGGGGACAGTAGCCGGCTATATTTCGGAAGAGATATAGGAATTTAGAAAATATAGGAATCAAAAGATCATTTCTCGTCAGTTGAAAATTTTCTCTAAAAAATGTATCGAACGAAATGATTTACTGGCCGTGCTTTATTTAAAGTCTCGGACGGGATTTGATCTCCTGTCCGATGCTTTTTCTTCCCAAATTCATGAAAGGTGTTTCTATAGAATTAGGCCTATAGGAATTGTTATGTGTACGTATTAGTTTTGAGATTGGTGTGAATTTTGGGATCAAGGGTTGAGATGGAATGAACTTAGAAGAATTGTTATGTGTGCATATACGAACATTTTTTTTATTTTTGCAAATCTTACAATTATTTTAGAAGTCTCGGACGGGAGATCATTTCCCATCCGTGCTATTAAAAAAAATATATTTAAAGGACGAGATCAAGGGTCGAGATGCAATATTTTGAACGAAATGATATATCATCCACCGTTCGTTACTATTTTGGGATAAATACCAAAATTTTGGGTTCAAACGGCTATAACCGCAACCCAAAATTTATATTTTTGAATGCCAAATACCAATCTTTTTTGTTACAACGACTATAAATGCTCTTACCTGATATCTAAATGGAGTCAGAATCCCTATTAAAACTCATTCATTGTTTGAAATCACAAGATGTTCAGAAAATTTTCAATGATCTATAGAATTTATCCCTCGTACTAATTCTAAGCACCAAAATCTTCAAGCAAAAATTCAACAAACACATAGAAGGCACCAACCAAACTTTTCAGCTCAATCTTAATTTCTTATAAACAGCCCAGAAATTACTTTTACCATAGCTGAACCTTATATTCTCATCATATACCCAATCCTGAAATCAACAACCGCTATCAAACCAAAAATTAAAAAGTAACAGATCATGATTCCAGACCAAATCGAAACACTTTAGAAGTAAGCTCAGACTGGTACGGTAGCACGATATAAATGGTGAGCTTCGTCAAAATGGAAGACGAGGTCGGCGATCTCGGCTTCGTAAATGAGAGAGGGGTTTTGGGTGGATCCATTTTGGAGGCGACCTTCTTCCCTCCCTCGACGAAGGCAGAGTCCTCGGTCAGCATTGCTGGGATATCAGATGTGTGTCAGGGATTGGATTCCTGACTGACTTGGATTGCGCCATTAATGAGAAGCTTGAGAACTAGGGTTAGGAGATTGGAGAATTTGGGGAAGAACTTTCTTGATTTTTATTGATTATTCCAAAAGCATTATTACAACTTGGAATTTATAGTAGGAGTTGTGGTTGTTTCACAATAGGACAAAAGCTGATAATAGGCAGGTGCGCAGCACGAAATATCCACTACCGACACTAACTCATTCAGACAAAAAAGTGCACATTGCACGTAAAAAATTGATATGGGACAAATATACTTATACTCAAAAGCTAACAGCGACAACTATGTCAGCAATGAACTTTGGATACCCATGGCACTCCTATGATCTTTCGGTGATGGCAGGTTCACGATGGCATCCTTGACAACTCCACCCGTCGAGGGAATGAACTTGTCCCAAGTACAAAGCTTGGACACTTACTTCGGAACCGATCGAAAAAATTATCCTATAAGTTTTTCTAAATCATTGATTTGAAGACTGGGGTTATAGGGAACAGGAACAACAGGCATATCTGGATCTGAATTTGCAAAGAAGAGTGTTATTTGGCTTAACAAAATCCCTTTCTATTCGTTATCATTTGCGTCTTCAACTTGTTAATCATTGATTGGACTTCTAACACTGTACGAGCAATATCATGAACTCCATTTGTATGGCCTGTGTGATTGACATGATTCTCTACAGAATCATCTCCATTCTCAGCCATTTCTTCACCGCCAAAGAGGGTGTCCATTTGAGTGGGTTCAGAAGGCGCAAGCCCCATCTTAATGACCTTTGATAACTATGTCTATGGGAGAATACCACTCAAGCTCCACATTCAGTGCCCTAGCCTCAGTAGCTATTCTCCCCTTCAAGTTAAAACAATGAGACACAGACCCGTTTGGCAATTTTTCTCCATAATCCCATGCAGGAAATTGCTTATCAGTGTCATAAAACTGTATAACCTTCCCAAATCCTAAATCCTCTCCCTTTAGACTGCAATCCTCATCTTTTCTCCCGAAAAATACAATTTCATCTTCTACACCAAGCACTTTGGCAAGGGTTGCCACCGAATTTGATTCAATAACAATTCCAATTGAGTACCCATGACACCTAGAGTTCATGTTTCCTATATTCTGAAGTAATAATTGTTGCTGTGCAATTAAAGCCCCCATAGTTCATCGGTTGGGTAGGAAAAACTGCATTGAACACCATGTTTACTGGCATATTATACTTCCCAGGGGCCATAGGGAAAACGGTGCTTGAACCAAGACTTCCATTTGGACCACCATTTGTAGGCATCTGATTAGATTGAATGATGCCATTAACAAAGGACTCCATGCTGCTTGTTATATTGATAGTCTGCAATTCCAACAGCTTTCTTCACTTCATCGTCGACTTGCTCACTTGTCCAAATAATATCAGCTTCTTTGAGTTCACTTGTGCGGGAAAATTCTAGGCGTGTTAGATATTGTTAAACTCATGGTATATCTGTATAAACTTGAAGAGCCTTTTGGATCCCTACGAATCGAACACAGTCAACCCACATTAAAGATCCCAAGAATGTGTTTCCTGTACAAATAGCAAAGCACACTGCACCGAGCACAAGTTTGTGGTTACAAAGCAATGGCTCTAGAAATCGTTGTTGAATTACACAAGCTAATATATGGTATCTAAGGTTACATGAAACTGCCATGTATATGCCATAGGCAGCACTAATTGAAAGTATAGAGATATCCACTGCTTCACCGGTGTAATTCTTGTTTACTACCCTTCTCACCAAGATTTATGCATTTGTTACTCCAATTCCTATCAGCGATGCTCCGGTTCCAACAACAAATAACTTTGCTCCATTTCGCACAATTGCGCCTACTCTCTGCAAAACTGAGGAGGATGTTCCACTCAAAGCAATATGAAAAGCGTTCTCAGGACAACTATAAAAGAATTTAGAAATAGTTACAACATGGAATGCAAGAGGTGGTTTTGGAGAAATAGTTGAGGCAGGAAGTCGAACAAGCATAAAATCTGCTACTATAGCCATGACCACATTTGCAAGAACAAAATAAAATTCTTTCATGAAATGCTCTTTGCGTTTTCCATACTCTGCAGCAGACTTAGTGAAAACACCCACGCCACACTCCATGGAAACGTTCGCCAGAAACAAATCTTCATTCAACAACCTCTCCCTAAACTCTCCAAACTTCATCAACTTCACAATCTCACTCTTCCAGCACCAAGGGTGTCTACATGACCAACTTTGTGGGGGTAAAACCCATATTCATACTAGAAGAGATCTTTTCCATAGAAGTGAGATTAATTATGCCACTAACAATGAAAATAATTAATTAGAGTTCACCCATTTTAAAAACTTCTTCCATGATATACCATGATTCTTTTGGTTCTACATTCTCCTCATTCACAATACTAGCATTTTTCAGTTTCCTAACCCCAGCTCACTCAGAAACAGGACCTGTCTCTTTACTCCCGGGTTTGAGCCTTTCATCAAACACCATGGATGAATCCTCACTAGTATTTCCATCAACTTCAAAATTCAACAAATCTTTACCATCTATTACACCTCTATTATTCCCAACAGTATCAACAACTTCATTCCCAACATTCCCCTCTTGATTATCTTCCACTTCCAAATTATCAAATTCTTCAAACTCAATAGTACCAAATCGATCAATCAACTCCTCCAAGAACACTGGCCAAGTAATTTCTTTAATTTGCGCTTTGACATGCCTATGGAACCATTGTGATGCTCTACCTCTCAGATGTAGCGTAGCACATTTCAATTTTTGAGAATCAGAGATCTCAAGAATGCCAAGAATCTCATAAAAATCAAAACATTTCTCAATTCTACAAATCCATTCCATTGGATCACCTTCTTTAAAAATTGGAAACTCTAGAAACTTCATCTTAATTGGAGCTCTATACATGCTTCCACTGCCACCACACACTTTCTAATTAACCGAGACGAGGTTTGGGCTAGTTACCTCGCTGATCGGAATCTGTGGAGGAGCGATCGGTGGTGGATTCTGTTGTTGTAACATTGATATCATCGCATCCATTTTGCTCAACAACGCCGCAAATTTTCCATCAATCTGTTGCTTCCACTTCTGGATCCCCTCCCTCACTAGCGTCATGCCTCTAACATCTCGTTTATCGCCGTTGATGAAGGCCACTCTGATACCACCTTGTCAACTGGAAAAGTGGAGGCGATGAAAATTCCTCGCTCAGGGATTGGATTCCTGACTGACTTGGATTGCGCCATTAATAGGAAGCTTGAGAACTATGGTTTGGAGATTGGAGAATTTGGGGAAGAACTTTCTTGATTTTTATTGATTATTACAACTTGGAATTTATAATAGGAGTTGTGGCAGTTTCGCTATAGGACAATAGCTGATAATAGGCACGTGTGCAACACGGAATATCTACTAACTGCCACTAACTCGTTCAGACTAAAAAGTGCACATTACACATAAAAAATTGATATAGGGAAAATATCCTAATACTCAAAAGCTAACAGCAACAACTATGACAACAATGAACTCTGGATACCCATGGCAGTCCGATGATCTTCCGGTGATGGCAGGTTCACGGTGACGTCCCTGATAAGGTGGAGAACGGCTAGAAGGAGGTGAGGCCGGTGCGGCGGATGCCAGCAAATCGGAGAAGAAGGCAGGTGTCATGCCCCGCTTCCCAAAAGGAATACGGCATACGGTACACAACTAAGCCCAGCGAATGGTTTCACCATCCATATAAGGATCTACTTGACTCAGCACAACAATAAATATAGCAATATACTCAACCACACATGCATGAACAATTATAAATCAACAGTATTTATTTGCAACAATAATAAATATCCCAAACAAATACAAGATCTGAAACAAAACAAAACTCCGGGACTACAAGCCCAAATACAAGTCTCAATACATTAGCATGAATGCAATACTTCAAGACAAAACATTAAGTAGAATTTTCCAATGCGAAGATCAAAACTTTTGCTCACCAACTCCAGTAGGCAAATGATCACCAAAACCTACTCATATATCAATTACAAGGAAATAGGACGACAGGAAAACATAATGCCCGTTAGTTGCAAGTTTCGAGCCGCAAGTAATACAAGCAGGAAAAGGAAAGGAGAAAATGAAACAAAAACAGGAAGTATTGACATGGAGATAAGCAACAATAGAGACATTCTACAGATAACAAGGAACAATGGATAAAAAGTGTAAATAACAGTTACAGTAACAGTAACAGTAACAGTAAGGATAACAGTAGGAGTAACAGGATGTGACAGTAAAATAGTTATTCTTATGTCTAATATTCATTACTATCTATGTAGCACTTCATGCATCCCAAATTATACCACATGGTTACTACATCAAACAGTTTCATTTTAAGATTTCGTAGTGGATCCTATAGGGCCGTATATTCAGACAAACAGTAACAAAAACAGTAAACAGTAATGGTGTCATGGATCATGCCCTCATGCATCCAGAGAAAAACAGTTGGTACCACAGTAAACAGTTGGGAGAAATGAGTCCCCTTCTGAATACACATTTCTATATTGTCCACTACTAGATCTTTCCCTTAAACCCTGGCTTGATTATTTTTCATTATTATTAAACAGGTGTGAATGAACACAAACAGGGCTAAAGACATGGTAAGAACAAAGGACAAGTCTAAGATGAATAGGGAACACAAACGGGTGACAAAACAACTCATAACAGTTGAAATAACGAAACTTTCAGTTCTGGACAGCAAGACACTACTGCACCAAACCTGAGATTCCCGTTGCTATAGATCTGCAAATCTAGATTTGTCAGAAAATATGGAAACTAGTCTCTCTGCCTAATCCAGCGCACATATACAATTCATACATTAGCTACAGTAACAGGGTTTAAAACAGCGTTTAATACAGAACTTATGTTCAGCCAGAAAATGCAAAATCTTGTTTATAAGCATGAAAAAGGTTTTAAAACATCATAATTAAATCTGAGAAAAATCTGAAAGATTTCCTACCATATCTATTCTCAACATATAAAATATCATGAATTCATACTACATATAGTATAATTGGGAAAACAGAGTAATGCAACAAAACTTTGAATATGAAAGTTCAGACACAGCAGTACCAAAACAGAGATAATTCGCAGAATACAATTCGAAATCTAGATCCGTCAAAAGGGTAGTAAAATAGACAAATCAGGATACAATTCATATTCATAAAGTTTTCATAAAAAATGAATAGAATCAGGTTGAAAGCATAATTCTTTACTGAACAGCATGCAGTTTAGAAATATATCGATTGGTTTTATAAGCATGGAATGAGATATAAAAGTTATTAATTAATTCCATAAAAATTTGAGGTTGATCCCAGTCATAACTAAATAGACCCAGAAAAATATCAAGTTCAATTTTTACTTTTAATATCACTTTTAAAATAATAATTCATACAGAAATCATATAATTCAGAATCTGGAATTTACGATATGACTGCAGTAAAACAGCAATAAATCATGCATCGAAAATCGGAATTCAGATCCGTCGAAAGTTCTAAAAACTAGAAAACAAAGACTACAAATCATGTTCACAAATTTATTTATTTTACTCATGTTAACAAGTTCAAAATTCCTATACAAAAATAGGGCAGTAGTAAAACAAAACTTCTTTTATGCATTTCATCAAACAACTTAATTACAAACGATCCAATCTAAGATGAAATACAAAACATGGTATCTAGGTTACTCAAATCAGCATGGCATGTGTATAAAAAATTTAAAATGAGATAATACGTCTATCAAGCATCCATGTACAATCATCTACATCATACGGTATATCACAAACAAGCATACAATTAAGATGTTCGTCTAAACTAATTTGTTTTCATGCAACGGGTGACAACTACTGTGAAATAATCATGATCAAGAGATGAAGGAATAGATCAACTAACAAGATATATGATCATCATGAGAGTGAAACAAACGCATGCAGGACTACTTACGGTATTTAACTTGTATGAAGACAATTAACATACAAGCTACTTGCTTGAAAAACGACGACGAAGATGATGAAAGAATAACGGGAACGGATCCAGAACAACGAACACCATCGCACGAACGAGGCAGAACAAACAAGAGCAAGAATCAACACCCACGATAACACGTGTGGTGCACGTATCTCACACGCACACGGCAGTAGCAAACAACAAGAGCGGCGGCAGCAAGTGACGATGGCGATAGCGGTGAGCGGCGCAGGGTGGTGCGGCTCGAGCCAGGACAGGGTATCGAGGATCGGGGGAACACTATGGATGCATGGTAACGGCTACAATGAAGTCGGGATGACGATGAGGAGGGGCTGCCGACAAGGAGGTGGGCAACAGGAGGACGGGGCTAGGACGGGGGTTGGGTGCAGCAAAGGGGAGAGAGAGAATGGGAGGTAGGGAGGGAGAGAGGGTGACGGATGTAGGTGACAGAGAGACAGATCAGGGTTTTGGTAATTAGGGTTAGGGTGTGTTTAAGAGGGTTATATAGAGTCAAAATGGGTTTGGATTAACTAGGTAGTATCCAATAGGAAGAAAAGAGTCCAATATTAAACAAATAGGCTATGAATTAGGTTTGGACAATAAACAAAGTCAAGAACAATATGTAGATCAATCAAATGAAAATATAAAGGTTGAATCAAAGCAAAATGAGTTATAAGGAGAACAACAACATACAATTCAAAAGGGACGAAAAGAAATAAAATCAGAAACAAAATAAAATAACCAGGGATTTTAATTAAAAATAAACAAAAATACAATAATGAGTCACAGGGGTTACAAGTCCTACCCATCTAACAAGAAGAATTTCGTCCTCAAAATTCAACAAGAAGTACATAGGGTAACAAAAAAAAAACAACAAAATCAAAATAACAAAACAAGAACTACACAAATAAATGAGGAAACCTCTGCTGAATATCCTCCTCCAGCTCCCCATTCGACTCACCCAACAAGTGAGGATTCCAAGAAACTCGAACCAGCTTGATCACCTTGTTCTTCAATACCTTCTCCTGCCAGTCCAAAATAGCAACTGGCAGAATTTCATAAGACAGATCCAGCCTCACGGATAACTCCGAGTAGTCAATCATGTGGCTCTCATCACGGATATATTTCCTCAGTTGCGAGATATGGAAGACGTCGTGCACTCCAGTTAAAGCCGGTGGCAATGCGAGACAATAGGCCACCTGGCCTACTCATTCCACGATGTCAAACGACCCGATGAACCTAGAGCTCAACTTGCCTCCGCCCCCAAAACGAATGACACCTCGCCACGGTGATACCTTAAGGAAAACATGGTCTCCCACCTTAAACTCCAAGGCTCTTCAATGGACATCAGCCCATCTCTTCTGGCTGTCTTGCGCGACTTGAAGATGCTTCCTGATCTGAGTCACAACATCTACTGTCCTAGTGATCAACTCCAGACCCAACAACTTCCTCTCACCAATGTCATCCCAGCACACTGGCGACCTATACTTCCGACCACAGAGTGCCTCGAACGGAGCAGCTTTAAGACTGGCCTGAAAGCTTTTATTGTACGAGAAATCTACAAGATGCAAGTGGTCCTCCCAAGAACCTCCAAATTGCAGCACACATGACCTTAACATGTCCTTTAGAGTCTGGATAGTCCTCTCTGACTGTCCATCTATCTGAAGGTGAAAAATTGCGCTGTACTTCAACTTACTCCCCATACTACTCTAAAGACTCTCCCAGAACTGAGATTGAACCTCGTATTCCTGTCGGATACAACACTGACTAGAACCCCATGAAGTCTGACAATCTCTTGCATGTACTTCTCAGCTAGGCTTTTAGTCGACTGTCCAACTCTGAAGGGAACGAAGTGAGCACTCTTCGTCAACCTGTCCACAAATCACCCAAATGGAATTGTGACCCTTGGGACTCCTCGACAAAGCGGTCACAAAATCCATGGTGATATGCTCCCACTTCCACTCCGGAATGGAAAGAGGTTGAAGAAGTTTGGTAGTCCTCTGATGCTCTGCATTCACCTGCTGGCAGATCAAGCACTGCGACACAAATCTTGCCATGGCCCTCTTCATACCATGCCACCAAAAGTGAAGCTTCAAGCCCCGGTACATCTTAGTACGTTTAGGATGAATAAAGTACAACAACTGGTGGGCTTCCTCAAGCAACATCTGACGAACCACACCCTTCGGAACACATAATCTGGACCCAAAACGAAGCGATCCATCAGAGTGAACAACCATATCGATCCTTGTACCTGCTTCCACTTCGGCTCTGAACCCTTGCAATTGCTTATCTCCTGCATGAACTTCTTTAATCTGCTCGATAAGAGATGACTGCAACGGAAGCATCATGTAACTCCGATCAGAACCTGGAAAACATCCAAATCCAACCTCCTCATCTGCTCAATGAGCTCTCTCTACTAAGTCAGGAACATGGCAACTGGTCTCCTACTCAAAGAATCTGGCACCAAGTTCACTTTACCAGGGTGGTATTGCAAACTGATGTCATAGTCAGCCATCAACTCCAACTAGCGCCTCTGCCTCATGTTGAGTTCCTTCTGAGTGAAGATATTCTTTAGACTTTTGTGGTCAGTAAAGATTTCTACTCGGTCTCCAAGTAGATAGTGCCTCCACAGCTTCAAAGCAAAGATCACCGCAGCCAACTCCAAATCATGGGTAGGGTAGTTCTTCTCATGTAGCCTCAACTATCTGGATGCATAAGCAACAACTTGGCCTTTCTGCATTAACACTGCACCTAGGCCCTTGCTAGAAGCGTCACAATGAACCACATAACCACCCAAACCATCCGGAATAGTCAACACTAGCGCTGACGTCAACCGGCTCTTCAACTCTGCAAAAGCTCCACTACAAGCTCCATTCCAGACGAACTTCTGATCCTTTCCCTATCAGGTTAGTCAACGGTCCAG
Source organism: Hemerocallis citrina (assembly GCA_017893485.1). NCBI lineage: Eukaryota > Viridiplantae > Streptophyta > Magnoliopsida > Asparagales > Asphodelaceae > Hemerocallis > Hemerocallis citrina. The sequence continues at coordinate 217,514,112 of CM030362.1, forward strand.
CTATCTTCAAAAAGTCTTGGACAAACTTTCGATAATACTCGGCCAAACCAAGGAAACTTCTCACCTCTGAAACTGATTTAGGGACAGGCCAATCCTTCACCACAGCAATCTTGGATGGATCAACAGAGATACTATTGCCAGAGATAATGTGCCCCAAAAAGGTAACTCGATCAAGCCAGAACTCACACTTGCTGAGTTTTCCATAAAGCTGATTCTTCCTCGAGATTTGCAGAACCAACCTCAGATGATCAGCATGGTCCTTCCGGTTCTGAGAATACACCAAAATTTCGTCTATGATCAGCATGAATCTGTCCAGAAATGGAGAGAAAGATCTGTTCATCAGACTCATGAACACTGCTAGCGCATTCATGACTCCGAAAGGCATCACTAGGAACTCATAGTGCCTATATCTGGTCCTGAACGCAATCTTCTTCACATCAGCTGCCTTCACCTTCACTTGATGATAACCAGAGCGAAGGTTCAACTTTGAAAAGATAGCAGCTCCACCCAGCTGATCAAACAAGTCATTGATCCTGGGTAACGGATATCGGTTCTTCACTGTAACACTTTTCAACTCACGATAATCCACGCACAGTCAGCGACTCCCATCCTTCTTGCTAATAATGAAGACTAGCGCGCCCCACGGGGAAACACTGGGCCTGATGAAACCTAAATCTAGCAATCCTTGGACCAGGACCTTTAGCTTTGCTAGCTCAACTGGTGCCATCCGGTAGGGACTCTTCGAAATCGGCACAGTACCTGGCTGAACCTCAATATCAAATTCCACTTCCTAATCCGGGGGGTAATCCAGACAACTCCTCTAGAAACACATCCAGAAATACCCGCACTACAAGAGGCGCAGCCTCATAGCCTAGTGCAATTCCAATGCACAACCTGTATCGACAACCACTTCCTAACCATGCCCAAGGGGTAATTCCCCAGCATGGAACTCAAACTCTGCACGGCCAGGCATCCTGAAAACAACCTTCTTTGCTCGGCAATCAATGATTGCATGGGTCTCACCCAGCCAATCCATACCAAGAATCACATCAAACCCTAAACTGCCGATCACAATCAGATCTGCTCTGAAATTTGCACCTCCAATCACCACGGGACTCTGCTTGTACTCCCGAAAACAGACGAAAACACCTCCACCTGTGGTGATGTTCCAAGCTACCGACAAAGTACTGCACTGCAACTAATGCTGATCCACAAAGAGGGAGACAAAGGAATGGGTTGCCCCAGAATCAAAATGAACACGAGCAGAAAAGGAATGAACAAAAATGACACCTAAGATAGAGTCAAAACAAGAAAAAAGATGAACAGATGAAAGATAACCAAGGAATATGGAAAATGGTGCAGAAAAGACAACATGAAAGAAAGATGCAATAGAAATAAATAAAACAAGGAACAAATAACAGAACAACAAAAGAAAAGAAAAAAAGAATACCTACATCGACTTCTTCAGCGATCTCAGCTATCAAGTTGAAAGCTTGACCTCTCCCTGGAGCAGCAGTCCTCTGACCGACGATCTGATGCTGAGGGGTAAGTTGCGGCCTGACCTGACTACGGACTGGTGTGACTGCCGCCTGGTTGTGCCTCCTCCGAGGACAATCTCGAACTAAGTGGTCGGTAGCACCACAACCGAGACACCAGCGGTTGGCCTTATAGCAATCCTTGTGCAAGTACCCAAGAGTTTGGCAATAGTCGCAAACAACATCCCTCTGTGGAGGAGCAGGACATTAGGGAGCTGTCCTGACGGCAAGGACCCAAGCTAGCCTCCTTGTCGGGCCTCTAATGGGCCTGGCAGTAACAGCAGCGGGGTACTGCACAACCCGCTGAGAAGGGATCTCTCGAGCTCGAGTCTGCTCTGTCGCTCGAGCTGTCTCCAAGGCATTAGCTTAGGTACGGAGACGATGGGCGGCCAAGTGCACTTGAGTCCCCTGATCAAGACCCAAAAGGAACCTCCGAGCACGATCCTCCTCATTCGCCACCAAGGTGGTAGCGAAGCGGCTAAGCCTGGTGAACTCCGCGGCGCACTTGTCCACGGACCTAGTGCACTATCACTTGAAAAACTTGGTGTTACAATACTACATATATAATATGTAAAAAATCTCAAAATACAGCACTAGTAAATCAACCAGACGACCAACCAACAACCTGCTTCAGGGCAAGAAACTGATGCTCCATTTCTACCCGGGTTATGCGGGGAAAGAATTTCTCCAGGAATCTCTGAGCGAAAGTGTCCCAAGTAATAGGTCGCTCTAACCTCTAAGATTTTGCTCTCCACCAGATGTGGGCCAAATCCACCAACTGGACGCGTACTACATCCACACGGTCGGCATCAACGACCCTAGCTGCCTGTAGCAGGCTCTCTGTCTGTATCAGTTGTAATTGTAATATCCCGATCGACTATTAATAATATTATTTTATTAATATTCAACTCCTTGATTATTTTTATTTTCTTTCATGTAGAGTTATCTTTTAGCCATGACTACCTAATTGATAATTAGGAATTGTTGGATAGTTAAACCTAGGGTTAAAAGACACAAGGAATTAAGGAATTCTTCTAGAACTCTCTCTCTTCCACATCACCCTCCACCTCACCTAAGCACCATACCCTTACCATACCTCCACCTCATCCACTCCTTCCCTAGTAGAAACCGGCCCCAATATATGGGGGGGTTTTTGTGCAATTGTGTGTGTGCACATTTGCACTCTCTACCCATCTCTCCACTTATAAATACCCCTCCCTCCACCTTTGTCTCATTTTAGAAAGACGAAAAGAAAGGAAGAAAAGGAATGAGGGAACTACTAACTTGAGAGTTTTTCTTTGTAGGTTTAGTAAGAGTTCTAAGAGCTTAGGAGAAAGAGTAGGAGTGCTAGCAAGTCCTTCCAACAAGAAAAGAAGGTGGGGGTTTCTCTTTTGGTTGTTTGTTTATTTGAATTGTTGTTTTGGTGTTCCTTCTTCTTCTTATCTTCCTTGTTTGTTTTTGTTCTTTTTGTGTGAATGTTTTGTAGTGGTGCAGTAGGATGTTGTTCTTATCTTATATGTTGTAGCATAAACACCAAAAAAAAGGGGGAAAAGAATGATAAAAACTTTAATGGAACACATAAGAAGGAATGGTTAGTAGCTATTGTTTTGACTAATAAAAGAACTAACTACTTGGACTATTTCACTAAGCATATGGAACAATGGTATGAATGGTGGAGTTGATTGTGTTGTTGAATGAAAAACTTGACATGAACATATGCATATGTGTGTACATACCCATTGGGATGTAAAACTCAACAAGAACTTGACATAAGCATAGTAGAATTATTATATGCATTGAAGATTGTGGACTCAATAAATAAATCTTTTTCTTTTTGCTCTCTACTCGAAATGCTAACTTTTGGTTACAAAAGAAGCAGGAAAAAGAAGGAAATGATAAGTAGGTTGTAACTCATTATGTGTAATTGTAGTTCATAAAGAAAGAAAGAAAGAAGGAAAGATAAATGGTCCTTGTAATAGCTAGTAACTAGTTATCCATACTTAGATGATTAAAAAATACCATGCTTAAATACATTCATACATGAGTTAGTAGGTATTCATATTCATGCTTAGTTAATGGATAATGATACTCATGCTTAAAACATAGTAGATACTCATGCTTAAGTAAGGTAACTATCCATGACTAGTTGTAGCAACTTTTATGTTATGTTCTATCTATGTTAGAATGTTGTAGGATTTATGTTAAAATTTCCTACCATGTTTAGGATAGATGTATACCATGCTAAGTCTACATACATGCTTAGAATGTTGTAGGACTTATGTTAAAATTTCCTACCATGTTTAGGAATGATGTATACCATGCTAAGTCTATACACATGCTTAGAAAGTTGTAGGACTTATGTTAAAATTCCCTACCATGTTTAGGAAAGATGTATACCATGCTAAGTATATATACATGCTTAGAATGTTGTAGGATTTATGTTAAAATTTCCTACCATGTTTAGGAATGATGTATACCATGCTAAGTCTATATACATGCTTAGAAGGTTGTAGGATTTATGTTAAAATTCCCTACCATGTTTAGGAAAGATGTATACCATGCTAAGTCTATATACATGCTTAGAATGTTGTAGGACTTATGTTAAAATTTCCTACCATGTTTAGGAATGATGTATACAATGCTAAGTCTATACACATGCTTAGAATGTTGTAGGACTTATGTTAAAATTCCCTACCATGTTTAGGAAAGATGTATACCATGCTAAGTCTATATACATACTTAGAATGTTGTAGGATTTATGTTAAAATTCCCTACCATGTTTAGGAATGATGTATACCCATGCTAAGTCTATATACATGCTTAGAATATTGTAGGATTAATGTTAGAATACCTACCATGCCTTGGAATGTTGTATGTTCATACTAGTTATATATCCATGCTTGGGTTGTGGTGATTAATCATGTTACGGAGTGGAGATCCATGCTTAAGGCGGTAGTGGAGATACATGTTCTAAGTAGTAAGCATCAATGCCTAAGTTGTAACTTATGCTCAAATTGTAGTAAGTCTCATGTTTAGATTGTAGTAACTATCCATGCTTAAGATTGTTACAAGTGCATGCTAAATCGCATTCATAATTAAGAATGTTGTAAGTTGATGGTTATGTCATATATACCATGATTAGTTGTTGTAGGTTGATGCTTACAGTTGCATACCATGCTTGAATTGCCATAGGTTAAGTAATAAGAAAGAGTCATGTTGAAATTGTAGTAGTAACTACCTCGTTGTAGTTAATGTTAGTGAGGAGCCATACATGCTTGAATGGTATAGTGTAGCATCCTAGTTACATGTTGAAATGTACCCATGTTTTTTGTTGTTGGGAAAAGAACCCATGGACTCTAGTCGGGTGAGGTTCTACTTTAAGATGGAACCATAGCATGTGAGCACTTTCATTTAAAGGTAATAAGGGTTGAAAAGTTTTAATAGTTGTAGCTTGATGAAAAGCTAGTTGAGGGTCTTCAAATTACCCTAGGGGTCATCGACCATCAAGACCGCATCCTGCCACCTTAGAACAAAGGGATAGATCTCACCTCGGGCACCGACCGATCTTAACCGGTGTAGATTGATCGTGGGCCGAGAGTGTTGGTAGAATCCGAGTTAGGGGTAGGGATGAGTGAGGGAGACCTCGTTACTAGGGTCTTGGATCGAGGGACCACAAGTTGGACCATGATAATCTAAATTGGAAACTATGTAAGATTGCGTAGGAGTAGCAATATCATTAGGGTGGTGACTTATAAAATCATTACTTAACCTTTTCGCCAGGAAGAAGGGGAGTTGATAGTAGGGTGCACCGTACGACCAAACCATTCTTTGGGGCCGATCTTAGGTGGTGTTATTAGGTTGTACCTTCTTGTCAAAGGGATACGTACGGTGCCGTCTCATGAGTTGGGAGCACGGGTTGCGTATCTCGCGCTGTTAATTCCTGAAATACCGTGGCTTGGGGTGCCACAGGATGCATTGTGCAGTCCTGCGCTTGCGAGACCCCAGGGGTGCTACAGGGTAGGCTTCGTGCTACCCTGCGCTTGCGAGACCCTATGATTTTGGATTTGGGATGAGGTCCGGTTAGCCGGGTAGCAGTGGCAAACATGGACACCACTGGCAGACTGCAATAGTGGGACTTGACCACGTCTGCAACCTCATCAGTCATGTTGTATCTGTCAGGAACAGGTTGTGTACAATTAGAATTCATAACACGGGTTCAAATCCCTATATATTGAGAAACGGCTTGAGATGGGGTGCATGTAGTATGGGCTGCATGTTGCTTTCGGACACTTGCTGACATTAGAATAGGAGCATCCTAGTTTAGTTGACATTGCATTAGAATAGGAGCATCCTAGGTTAGTTAACATTTTATTAGATTCTAGTCACAACACTCACGAACACTTAAACTACACCGACATACTTTACCCTGTTTGTATATGTTGTTTCGGAGATTCGCTGCTATGTTATCTTGTTAGGGTTATATACTGAAAGCATCACTTTTGTATTAACTTTATTTCCTTTTTTTTTTTTGAATGAGAATCATATGGGCATATGTTTGCATATTGTGTTTGTTATAATATTAATGCAAGTATTTGATATTCTATAAGGTTGATAATATGGTGTGAGGTGACACACAGAAGGTCATATTATCAGTTCCCTATGGAATATATAAATAGTTCACAACCTAGACGGACTTGGATAATCCATTGGAAAGGTTGTAATATAATCTGGTATTAGTCTATCTTGACTATAGGTTTATACTAGTACACTTTGTGTGTATTGAACAGGACAACTTGAGGTTGTTCTCTTTGTACTGACTACAAAAGAGAACAAACACCTCTGTTATTATGGATGCTTATGCTCTTAATCCAGATATAATAACAGACATGTATATGCAGTGTGCATTACTTTGACTCATAAAAGAGTGAGATTCATTATGGATCAACAACCTCTATGAATTGGGTAATAGCATTGTATGTATGATAGGCTGTTGATTGTAAAAGGAATCCATGTCCCGATACGTCGGGTTGATGATGTCCCCTTAAGGAGCTCATAAGGATTGTCATGTAAACCCTGCAGGTGGATTACATCCGACATGACAAATAAAGTTGAGTGGTACTACTTAAGGATAAAAGATGTTAATCAATATAGTTGTCAGTAACTTAATTTGATCGACGGACATTCGATATCTTAACATGGGGAGCTCAACGAGCATATAATAAAAGGAGCTCATAAATATAATTTGGGATTAGGAAGGTAGTGCAACAATAGCTCCTCAGTGGACCGAGCTATTGTTAATGGGCCTGGGTTGTGTGTTCGGGCTGAACACGGGATACCCAGATTCGTTAGGAGACCTAACCCTAATTTCTCCTCATGGTCCCTGCCGTAGCCTTATATATATCCTCTATTCTCTGGCCGTCATTTAATCATCAGAGATATAAGATTTTTCTCTAAATTCGTGATTCACGTAAGGAGAGAAAGAGAGGTCAGCCAAGGAGAAGAAAGGTTGGGAGATCGTCGCCCACACGACGTCCAACTTGAGGAAGGAATACGTGCAGAAGATCTTGGGGTCGCTGTCGTCTTCTTCTCATCGCAGGTATAATTCGTGAACCCTAGATTCCGCTATATAAGGTTAGATCACGTAGTTAATTTGTTAATCTTTTATGATCGATACGCACACCAATCCGTAGTCCTGGAAATCATCTCAGTTCCATCAGTTATCAGCCTTAAAGCGTCAGTGAATACTGATGTCCCCACTTTAATATGTTATGGATACAAGATCACGAATTGGAAGGGCTCTAGTTGAGGCGTGATCTACAAGTGAAAAGGGCAATGTTTATCTTTTACATTCATGTATACTCTGATGTAATTTATTGTATTGATGGGAACACTCGGCCTATAATATTGTGTTAATAAAAAGTTTACAATTTTTCTGTTTCTGTGTATTGCGACCAATTGAATGAAAAGGTCCTGGCTCGTGTCTCGGTTTCCTAGTATATGGAAATCGGGGCGCTACAGTAATACCCCATAATTTCTGAAAAATAAAAATATATAATATTATAGGAGAGAGAAAGTGTGGACAAAGGAGGCCCACGGTTGAAGTGAAAAAGACACAGCACGTTTGTGTTGTGTTGTGTTGTGTGAGAAGGTGACGATGACATCACGTTGGGGGGGGGGTCCACCTGGGTTCTCATTTGTGAAGACAAAGGTGTGCTGTTTTCTGTGTGGCTTTGATGACGTGGCACTTGTATGTGCGCATGGGATTCAAGGGGAGTAGGTTGAGTTTATCCCATACCAGGAGTATATAGTAAAATAATTTAATATAAATACAAATGTCTATGATCAAGAGTCACCTAATAGGTTAACCACCTTTTAAGAGGCAGCCTGTGATGGGTAGTTGTACTATAAGTATTAATTTATCTTCTAAAAATAATAAAAATTATCTGAGTATTGGGGCGGGGCGTTACATCAGCCACTGCTCAGCCTCAAGTGGCATCTCAGTACCAACGAACTTATCACGGTGAAGTCTCATGAAGTCCGCAACGGTACCCGGACGAAGGGGCAAAACTACCGGGGCAGGCACAACAGGGGCGGAACAACATTCCGGTTAGCAGCCTCCAATGCGGCCTTAACCAGTTCGCTGTGCTTCTGCTGCATCTGAGCAATCTGCTAGAGCACCTGAGTAACAGCTGCTACTGTTACTATTATCCTTACTGTTACTGTTACTGTTACTGTTATTTACACTGTTTATCTATTGTTCCCTGTTATCTGTAGACTGTCTCCATTGTTGCTTATCTCCATGTCAGTACTTCCTATTTTTGTTTCATTTTCTCCTTTCCTTTTCCTGCTTATACTACTTGCGGCCCGGAACTTGCAACTAATGGGCATTATGTTTTCCTATCTTCCGATTTTCCTGTAATTGTTATATGAGCAGGTTTTGGTGTTCATTTGCTTACTGGAGTTGGTGAGCAAAAGTTTTGAGATGTGCATTGGGAATTATTGCTTAATGTTTTGTTGAGATATTTTATTCATACTACTGCATTGAGACTTGTATTGGGCTTGTAGTTCCTGAATATTGTTTTATTTCAGATCTTGTACTTGTTGGGGATATTTATTATTGTTGCAAATAAATACTGTTGATTTATAATTGTTCATGCATGTGTGGTTTGAGTATATTGCTATATTTACTGTTGTTCTGAGTCAAGTAGATCCTTACAGCTTATGGATGGTGAAAACCATTCGCTGGGCTTAGTTGCATACCGTATTTTGTATTCCTTTTAGGAAGCGGGGCGTGATACAATGGTTATGTTTTGCTTAGGGTTATTAAAGGTTAGGGGTTAGGGTTTGAGTGACCTAGTGTTGGCCATCATAGGTTATGTAACCCTAATCACCATGATTTATCTTGATTGTGATTTGATGAGATCCATTGGCCAAGAGTGTGCCATGAAGAGTTCTTCATGAAAGCACCAAGAAGCACTTGAACATTCTAGCAATATGTGTTGGCATTATAGCATTATAGCATTAGGGTGTGACTGGAGAATGGAGGGTTGGGATCAAGCCATCACCTCATCCTCATCCTAAGCTAATAGCCGGCCAACCCCTCCCATCTCTTCATTTTCCATCTTTCAAAAACATCTAACTCCAACTCCTTCTTCATTTCATTCATTCCTTCATCTCTTTCTTCTTCAAAAAGAGAGAGAGAGAGAGAGAGAGGGGGGGGGGGGGAGAGAGAGAGAGAGAGAGAGAGAGAGAGAGATAGTGAGAAGAAAAAAAGAAAGAGAGTAAGAAAGAGTGATAGAGTGTGTAAGCTTTCACCATTTACATTTTTTTTGTAGGATTTGTTCAAGGAGGTTGAAGAAACTAAGGAGGAAAGCTAAGGAGGAGAAGGAATTCTTGAAGCCTAGAAGCTTGTTCGATCAACACAAGCTTAAGGATGGGTGTTCTTCAACTTTAAATTTTTGTTTGGATATGATATTGTGTGTAGAGATGTTAGTAGAAGCTTGACTTCATGCTTGAATAGCTAGAAAATTACAATTGTATGCTTGTATACTTGTAGATATCTATACCATGCTTTATGTTGTTGTATGATGTTGAGAGTTAAAGAATTTCTAACTTGAAAATGGCTTAGAGTGTACACTGAATATTTTTATGGCATGTTCTACTATGAGTCTAGAGCATACTCAAATTATTTCATAATTTCTGGGGTTCATTTAATAGCTCAATAAAATATTTCTTTTCGAAACAGAGGACAGTGAGAAAACTGGATATGCCTTGTTTTCAAAGTGAATTTTAAAAATTTATATTATGGAATTGGTAAGACATCTTGATCCCAAATTTTTATTAGAGATTCTTGAATGTGTTAAAAAAAATTTCAAAATTCAAATTTTTCTGAATTTATTTGTATTTTAAAAATATATATAATTGGTCAACTGGTCCAGAGCCAAAGACTAGCTCTGTCCTGTTTCAAAAGTGAACTTCAATAAATCATAACTATTTTTTGGTATATAATATTGCAATGAAAAAAATTAGTCTGTAAAAGAAGTTTTGCACACTGCCTGAAAACAGAGAAGTTTTTCTACTGGACTCAAAAAGCTATAACTCCTTGCATATTTTGAATCTTGATGCAATTTTTGTATATGTTGAAAATTTTTATGTTTAGTTAATGAATCCAAAATTTGATAAATTTTGAAGTTGTGGTTGAACTGATATAGAATTTTTAGTTGACCATGTTCAGTTTATGTTCAGATTTAGCTAGTCTGTGAACTTGAGATATTCTGGAATTGTGTGTTTAGAATCTGATGAAATGATCAACTAGAGACTTGTGGAAGAGAATCTTGGCTTTCCAAAACATTTAGAATCATGCAATTCTAGTTTTTATATTGAAAGATATGATTTTTCTAATTCCTCGACAGAACTAGTCCTATTGGAAGTTATTATTTTTTTAAAGTAGGTCATTTTTCTCTACTCCTAAGTCTTGTACTTAAGAGTTAGTAGCATTTCTATGCTTAAAATATTTGATTCTATCATGTTTTGAGTTTGTCTAAATGTGTGTAATGGTTTGCTTTGATTTGAGTTGTTTGGGGGATCGTCTAGGGTAAGGTATTACCCTACGACTATCAACCCTTAAGCTAGAATTGAATTCTTCTGCCTCAAGAACTGGATAGTCATCCCTCGTGCACCAACAAATTCTTACCAAATGGGTAATTGATCGCTGGCCAGCATACTGGATGCGATCCGAGTCAGAGGTGGTGCTAACGATGGAGATTGGGTCGCCGGTGTTTGAGTAAAAACCAAGTCAGATCCATTTCTGACCTAGGTATTACTGAAATTAATTATGATTTGTATTTTGTTGCCCTAGGTCTGTCAACAGTTAGATATTGATGTTTGTTTATATTTGTTTTCACCCCCACTGTCGGGTGTAAGGCATCCCTTAGGCGCCTTTGTACCGCTCGCAGAGGGACACGGGCCAGGAATTTGGTCAAGGGCCAATGAATATCGACTCTCCAGGCTATTTATTTCTGACAGACATATTGGGGCTTAATCTAGCGTAAGTTGAACGACTAGCAAGTTGATTTGGGCTTTTGGTTGTTGGGTGCATTGATGCACTGTGTGCGTGTTATGTTGCGACCTGGCAGGACAAGAGACATGGGCGGTGCCTTCTCACGAGTTGGGAACACGGGTTGCATATCTCGCTTTGTAAATTCCTGGGGGTGGCAAACGGTTTGCAGGGACTGGACCTTAGTTATCTAGGGGCAGAAGACGGGCCAAAGGGACCAGATAAGACTGGGGATGGCAAACATTCTGCCGAGACTCGATCTTATTTATCCAGGGGCAGAAGACAGGCCACAGGGACCAGATAAGACTGGGGGTGGCAAACATTCTACAGGGATTGGATTTTATTTATCCAGGGGTAGAAGACGGGCCACATGGACCGATAAGACTGTGGGTGGCAAATAATCTACCGGGACTAGATTTTATTTATCCAGGGGCAGAAGACAGACCACAGTGACCAGATAAGACTGGGGGTGGTAAACATTCTACCAGGTCTGGATCTTATTTATCCAGGGGCAAAAGACGGGCCATAGGGACTAGATAAGACTGGGGGTGGCAAACACTCTACCGGGACTGGATCTTATTTATCCAGTGGCAGAAGACGGGCCACAGGGACCAGATGAGACTGAAGGCCGAAAAACGGACCTCAGAAATTTAGTAAGCTATTAATTAAACCTTGTACTTGGCTTGAGATATATGTAGTATGGGATGCATATATCTCCAAATCAAGTATATAGTAGAACAAGATCATTAATGTGCTTGACTAGAAAATTATGTAGTGTGGGATGCATACTTTCCGAATCAAGTTGCATTAGAACGAGTGCCTCTTATGCATTGTGTGTGCATTAGACCTAGGTCATGGCATACACGGACACTTGAAATTTAGGATGCACGCTTTCCTTTCTATCATGATTAATTTGTACAAGTTGAAGATCGCTGTTTTCATCAGCATTGCGTCAGTATACGTACTGACGTGCCCACTCAATTAGGTGATGGATGCCGGATCGTAAATACAGGATGACTCAAGGTCAGAAGAGTATCCAAGTGGAATAACCAATATACCTCTCCACTAATTAAGCAGTTGCAGAAGAATCAGAGTAGCGTAGCGGAAGACTCGAGCCATGGGCACATCTCAGGAAAGCAGGATAACCACTCAGTGGATCTCTAGAGGTGATTGGTTGACTACCGTGCTAGGTTACAGATGGTAACTGTTACAAACTAATATCAAAGCTTGGGTTAGACAAGATGGCTTTACAAATTCGGAAATGTGATCGGGAGCATCGTTTTGAAGGGCAGACGATAGTTGTTACTCAGTAGAAATTGTAATAAATGGTTGTAATTTGTATTCCTTGTTTAAGAACAAGATAATGCTTGTAATTGTTGATGTAATAACTTTATTGGCAATATAAATTTTTTAAATTTCCGTATTGTTACTGTGTTGAGATGCATTCGAAGGAAAAGATTCTGGTTTGTGTCACGGACTTCCGGGAGCAGGGTATGGGGTGCTACAGAAGTGGTATCAGAGCTGACTTCAAATTGTAATCTAATATGGTAGGAAATTAACACTTAATTGCCTGTATATTTGGGTATAGTTCGGGTTACAGGATGATCAAGATCATATTGTGCACTTTTTCCACTTATGTCTATGATCTTCCCTCCATCCAGAACTAACCCTGTGTGTTTCCTTTCTATTCAGGATGTTCGGAAGAACCAGAAACAACCACCCTGGGATAGCTGAAGGCAAGGGCAGTAGGTCCAACAACACCGACATCAATGTAGAAGCGGAATTTACCCGTGTATACCTGATGATTGGAGATTTCGTCTAAGTAAGTAGGAATTCTAGACCACAACAGGGTGTTTGAAGAAGGAGCCAAGAGATTAATGAAGGAGACCCAGTCAAAATGGTGGAATCTTTTAAGAAGATGAAGCCACCTGTCTTCGAAGGCCAGGCAGACCCAGATGCGACTGACAATTGGATTCGTCAAGTAGAGACAGTGTTCAAAGTTATAATGACACCAGACGACTGTAAGGTTCGATTAGCCATGGTTTTCTAGAGAAGGATGCTGGGGTCTGGTGGCAATCTGTGAAACGAAGTATGGGAAGAGCCATAGCAAATTCTAAAAACTAACCATTATTTTAAAAATATGAAATTACGATAGTACAGTGGTAGAAATTGCATATTTTACAATCTATGAGTCGGACTGAGGATCCGTCATATATTCTGGAAACTAGACAGAGTGAGCAACAATTTCTATTTAATAAGTTTTAGGTAATATCATCAGCAACTATGTCGAATTCTCGTTCCAATCTGGAGCAGACAGCAATCCAGAACATATAACGACTTCGAAATCTCATCCAAACTCGATCAAATCTCTCATAATTATTATTTAAACACTTGTATAAACACTTCTATACGTATGCTAAGGTCCCCCCACCCTAACACACAAAGCCACATGCGAAACCCCCTAAAAAACGGTGCAAAACAACCCCAAAACAGACTTAAACAGCAACTGCTACAGTACCCGGGTTGAACAGTAACCCTCGTGTTACTATTCACCCGAGACCTAGCAGCCCCAAACCTAGGGTTTGGCCTCCAAACCCTAGCCCCCATATGTGTTTGATGTATTTTCATGTTTATATTTTCCATATTTGCAATTGTATGCATAATTGATTAGTGTTTATCACCAAAAAATTATATTTTGATTAAACAACAAATTAACAATTAAAATCCAACTTTTTAATCTCCCAATCGCTGAATTTGTGAGTTTTCAATGGTCTATAAATTATCATAACAAATACCCATCAACTATCACAAACTCATCATCATAACAAGTATTAAAACAAATTTTTTCATGCATCACCAATTTCTAACATTAATAATTAATTTATACATGATAATCACATCTCAGTTAGGGTCTTATTCATAAAGACATTATTTCACTACTTTTTCATTAAGATTTACCTTTAAAAAATCTACATCAAGTTTTATAATCATGCAAGATATATCATATTTGAACAATCATTATCATATCATATAGGCATATAACAAATCAAGAGATGAGAAGAACCACCCACCTCAAAGAAGATCATCTTGAAGAACAATAGTAGTAATAAAGAAAAGCATTCTCCTCCTTCTTGCGAAAATCCAAGATCCAACTCCAAGAAAAATATTGAACATAAATGTTTTTGGGTTCACAATAGTAGGGCAGCAGCTGCCCCTACTATAGGTCGGGATTTGGTCTTCTAGGATTTCACAAAGTATAAAAAATTACCCCTCAGGAAAATTATTTATTTACATATATTGATTCTTCCAATTATTAGTTAATCAAATAAATTTATTATAAAATTAAATTAAATCCCCTAACTCTCCTGATTTGGTCGACCAACACGTGCAACCCAGAATTTGAAATTTTGGATTTTTACCACCAAGTGGAAATCTTACATAAAAGTCTTCTCCTTGTAATATTTGCAAACAAGCCATAAAATATTCGTAAAAATTCAAAAAAGTTAAAATTATTATCTGCAAATAAATATTATATTTTCCAAATAAATTTTATAACTTTAACTCTCAAGGAAGAATATTTACAATAAAATCTTCAACAATCTCAAAATTGCGTAATTATATATTTATTCAATTAAATCAATTAAATCAATCAAATCAATCAAATATGGATATAATCTAATTATTTAGAGCCTTATACTGAACAACCGGCCCTAAATGCAGCCAAACAAATTTTAAGTTCAATTTTCACCCCTAAACGACTTTTTACAAAAAAAAATCCCATTCTTTCAAAAATTTACAAAAGTAGTTTTTTTTATTCAGAAAAATCACAAAAATTCTGATATACCTAATAACAAGTAATAGAATTTGTTCATCAACTCATAATTCTAAATCCGCACTTCAAAAATATTTGCACGTGTTGCACGTGTGAAAATGTCAATTTTACGAAAATTCAAAAATATTATATAAAATTATTTTAAAATTATTTTTTTAATTCCAAATATTATATTAAAAATTACAGGGCGATACATCACACCCCCATTAGAATAGTTCTGTTCTGAAAACTATCCTTAGTAAGACGAAAACAAACAAAAAAAATACAAAACTCACACAACGGTTTCAGAAAATCATTTTATCTTTATTTTCTAATTACATTGAGTTGCTAACTAAAGAAAATAACGTATAGTAAGAACAGTAAGGTAAATAAGAAAAACGACAGATGAACAAGTATAAGCAAAAATTCATAAAGCATAAAACTAATCACAAGAAGATATATAAAATTGTATTAAAAAATATAAACTATGCAACAACTTGTCGAAAATAGTTAGGTAGTCAATTAATGCATACGAATTTCTACAGCGTAATCATGGTAACTAATATAGATTAGTCAATAATACTTTAAAGCACACAAAGGAATCAAAAGCTTCCTTAAAACTTCAATACGCTATAAATACAAGGCACTACAAATTTAAGAATTAATGAAAATATGCAACGTACGTAACACAAAACTCAGACAAGAATATGAGTAAAAGAAAACTGTCTAAAGTAACAAATAACAATAAGTTTAGTCAGTAAAACAAAATATTAAGCACTCCAAAGATCGTTAAAACATTTGTATAAAACCATGAAATGCAAAATAGATATATGAACAAATCATCCAAAAAAAAAAAGATTACTGAGCAAATAACATCGTAAAAGATCATTATAGTAAGAAGATAATAATGCCAACCATACAATATAAGAAGCAGAAAGAAATAGTTAAGAACATGAATAATGGAAAAAGTAAATAATAATAAAAGTAACACAAAGAATACAAACTTAAAGATGATAAAAAAAAAATACATATACATATATAGAATAGTCAATCAAAGACACATCGTAATACCAACGAATTTAGCTAAGCCAAAATAATAATAATGATGATGATAATAATCTGAAATATAAAATAAAAACGAAAACATGAGTGTCGAATTTTGTTAAAAGTATAAGATAATTATAATAGTACTAGTAATGATGTATATATAAAAACAAGCAAAATAAATTAATTTGCAAAAGCAAGATAATAACCATATATTCAATTTAAAAATTAAATATATAGAATACTGATTATTATATCAAATATTTGTAAATTGTCAAGTATAGTAAGAAAACTAACTTATGATATGGTATATGCAAACAAGGGTTTGGAATATATGATAAAACCAACAATACTATAACATAAAAATTATAAGTAGTTGTAGTAGTGAAACAAGTATAATAATAGTAAATGAAATAATGATATAATATTGGAATAATATATAATATCAATTATTTAAAAATGAAAATAATAAATAACTATGAATAATAAAAATCACATTATATAACTAGCAAACAAATATAAGATTGGACAGGAAAATGAAATGGTATGAAATTACAAAAATACTAACATATGTAATGATAAAGTATATATATATATATACAAAATGACAATACTAGGATATCAAAAAATAGTTAATAGCAAACCTTAATAATATAGGGTGAAAAATAAAATAACGCATATAAGACATATAGGAAAACAAGTATAAATAATAAGGTAATTAAATGTGTATATAAGTGTTACTAGATTATGAATAACAAAGTTGAAGTAGCATATGCTAAGTTTTAAAATCTTATAAAATGGTATGAACAAGTATAAAAGAATAGGATAGTGATAAGTAATATATATATAAAACTAAATGTGGGGGTTATTAGAGTAGAAAATTTTCTTTGTTGTGGGTTCGTCTCAATGATGTCTAGCTATAAACTTTCCTCCTTGACATCAAGTTGCAGAATGCCTCCACGACATCAGGTTGTAGGTTGCCGTATGGATATTCGGTTGCAGTTTTTGCCTTCCGACATCCAGATGTAAGTTTGCCTCCTATTGACGTCTAGTTGCATATTTGCCTTCTCGATATCCGGTTGCAACAAAACGATGAATGGAATGATGTAATCTTCCATATGTACTGGGATATTGGATGTTTAATTTAAGTATGATATTACGTTTTGAGATTCGTGATATAAAAATAGAAGCAAAAGCAGGTAATTGAGTAGAAAGTCACACGATGGAATATTAAAATAGATGTACAGATCATAAAGATCAAACATAAATAGTAGGAATTAGTAGTAGTGAAAATTGATTTATAAAAGTAAGGAGAAAGACGAAATGAAATACGTGCATAAGCTTAAATGTAATTACGAATGAGAGATAACTATGTAGCATAAATAATCATATGTCATAAATATACAATAAACAGTAGACAGTGTATGTAGTAAGAAAATAACAAGGAGGGTAAAAATCATAATATTAAGGTAACAAGCGACAATAGTATATTATAGCAGTAAAAGTATAAAAATAATAAAATAAGGTAATACAATAAGTAGCTATAAACAGTGAAAAGAAAATATAACAAAGGTAGTAAACAATAAGTAATAATAAAGGTATTGAATATAAGGTGTAAAAACAAGATTAATAATAAAAATAAAAATTTCAATGTGCAGAGGTATATCATATTTTTATGAGTTAAAGTATTACAATCAAGTGTAAATACACCGAAAAAATAAGACAATACAAAATAATGGAAAATATAGTATCGAAAAATCAAAGTATATATAAATGAATGTGAATAAAAATAAAATAGGAATAATAATAAATGAAATTAATAATTCAATAACTAGGAATTAAAACTAATATAATGCGTAACAGTGATAGCAAGATAAATGAGTAAACATGAAAGTGCATAAAATATGATGGACAGAATTTTAAGAAAGGAAAATAAAAATTGTAATATCCCGGACGGATATTACCTCGTATAAATTACTATTTTATTATTATTTTATTATTATTTTGTTTTAAATTTCAAAATCAAATTATTTTGGTAATTTTCGCCGGTTTGTCCACAAACATTGTCTGCGCGCATATATTAGTCGGTGTACATCCGAAGTACATCAAATTGGTAGCGCGATCCTCCGAATTGATAATAAAACTTATTTTATTATTATTTTCAAATTATTTTATGAGGATTATATAAGAATTTTGGTATACACATACATATACATATACATACATTTGTATTATACTTGGTACATCATACAAAATATGTAGTATGTACTATTGGACAATGTACTCAGTCTTGTCATGACAACCTAATTAGATGGTTAGGGTTTGATTAGGAGGCTTAATCTAAGATTTTTGTATGCATGAGGAGATTTAGTAAAAACCCCTTCTAGAAACCTTATCCCTTTACCATGCTTCCACCTCATTTCTAGGCCATACCCTACACCTCACCCCTACCCTCCTACAAGCATGGCCGGTTGCTTCTTCTTGGGGGGTTTTGTGCATATTGTTGAGTGCAATTTTGCACTCTCCACCCTTTCCCTCCTCCTATAAATACCCCCTCCTTCTCCACTTGTCTCATTTTTACAAAACAAAAGAAAGGAAAGGAAAACAAAGAGAGAACCTCATTCTAACTTGAGAGTTTTTCTTGTAGGTTTTTTCTAGGAGTTCTAAGAGCTTAGGGGAAGGAGAAGTTTAAGCTAGCAAGTTCTTCCAACAAAGGAAACTAGGTGGGGGTTCTCCACTTGTTCTTTTGTTTGTTGAGCTGTTGATTTTTTTGGCTTCTTCTTCTTCTTATCTTCCTTGTTTTGTTTTCTTTGGTTCTTTTTGGAATGGTTTGTTGTGATAGTATTGTTGTATGTGATCCTTATTTGGTATGTTTGTAAATGTTAAAGGTAATAATCACATAAAATAAAATGGAAACAATGGAAGTGCTAAATAGACATAAAGATTAAATCTTTAGAGTTGTAATTGTTGTTTTAGTGTTATGGATTGGACTAAAATGAATACATACACATGAACTTGGCATATACAACCATTTTTGGTTGTAGGACTTGAATGAGGACTCATACATAATCATATGACATAGTGCATACACCACTTTGTGGTTGTAGAACATAAACTTGAACTTGGACTAGAAAGAATGCATATGGTTAGTTGAACTAAATGAAGGTTCTTATTTTATTTTTATTATTGTTATTTTCTTTTATAATCTTAAGTAAGAAAGAACTCATTGTAGATATGAAAAAGAAACTAATCTAAGATCACTAGTTGTAGAATGGTTAAAAAGATCTCTTTTATGATCACTAGCAATAATAAGAAATCGATGCTAATAAAGATTAGTAGATATTTAAGTAGTAGTATGTTTAAATAAAGTAGTAGTAGTATGTATTAAAATAAAGTAGTAGTAGTAGTAGATGATTAAAAGAAGTAGTTGTAGATGTTTTATGTTCATATTAAAATAAAGTAGCAGTAGTAGTAGATGATTAAAAGAAGTAGTTGTAGATGCTTTAGGTTATGTTCATGGTTAAAATAAAGTAGTAGTAGTAGATGATTAAAAGAAGTAGTTGTAGATGCTTTATGTTATGTTCATGGTTAAAATAAAGTAGTAGTAGTAGTAGATAGTTGTAGATGTTTTATGTTATGTTCATGGTTAAAATAAAGTAGTAGTAGTAGTAGTAAAATGTTGTAGGATTCATGCTAAAATTATCTATCATGTTTAGGAATGATATACATATTATAGGATTCATGCTAAAATCATCTATCATGTTTAGGAATGATATACATGTTGTAGGATTCATGCCAAAATTATCTATCATGTTTAGGAATGACATACATGCTTAGAATGTTGTAGGATAAATGCTAAAATTACTTACCATGTTTAGAAGTATATATATATACTTAGGAATGTTGTATGTTCATACTAGTAGTTTTCTATGCTTAGTAAGATATTCATGCTTAGTTGTTATTCATGCTTAATAAGATTCATGCTTAGATGATAGTAGGAAGGTTGTATACCATGCTAGATTAATTTATCTAAGTTTAGATAGTTGTAGGAAGGTGGATGTCATGCTAGATTAATTTATCCATGCTTACATGCTAGTAGGAAGGTTGTATACCATGCTAGATTAAGTTATCTATGTTTAGATAGTTGTAGGAAAGTGGATATCATGCTAGATTAATTTATCCATGCTTACATGCTAGTAGGAAGGTTGTATACCATGCTAGATTAATTTATCTATGTTAGATAGTTGTAGGAAAGTGAATATCGTGCTAGATTAATTTATCCATGCTTACATGCTAGTAGAAAGGTTGTATACCATGCTATATTAAATTATCTATGTTTAGATAGTTGTAGGAAAGTGGATATCGTGCTAGATTAATTTATCCATGCTTACATGCTAGTAGGAAGGTTGTATACCATGCTAGATTAAATTATCTATGTTTAGATAGTTGTAGGAAAGTGGATATCATGCTAATGATTGTTTATGTTAAGTTAGTAGATGATCATGCTTAATCATTGTTCTTTCTAAGTTAGTAGATGTCATGCTAATAATTGTTTATGTTATGTTAGTAGATGACCATGCTAATGATTGTTTATGTTATGTTAGTAGATGACCATGCTAATGATTGTTCATGATAAGTTAGTAGATGATCACGCTTAATCATTATTCATGTTAAGTTAGTAGATGTCATACTTAATTGTTGTTCATGCTAAGTTAGTAGCTGATCATGCTTAGATGATATCTATGCTTAAATAGTGTATGTCCATGCCTAAATATTGTTCAAGAACAAGCTAGAACATACTCATGTTTAACAAATGCCATGTTAGATTAAGGTAGGGATTAATCTACCATGCTTAGAATGTGTAGGAGTTATAATTCATGCTTAGGAATATTCTAGGTTAATACTAATTATATATCTATGCTTGGGTGGTGATGATTAATCGTGTTAAGTAATGAAGATCCATGCTTAAGGTGGTAGTAGAGATATATATACTCTAAGTAGTAAGTATTCACGCCCAGTTGTAGCTTATGCTTGACTATAGTAAACTTCATGTTTAGATCATAGTGATAATTCATGCTTAAGCTTGATATAAGCACATGCTTAAATCATATTCGTACTTAGAAGTATTCTGGTGGGTGGTTATGTTATGTACCATAATTAGATCGTAGTAAGTAGATGCTTGCAATTGTATGCCATGCTTAAAGTGCTATAGGTTAAGCAATAAGGAAAGAATCATGTCATAATTGTAATGACAACTACCTTTTGTAGTTAATGATAGTAGGGAGCCCACACATGCTTGAAGAGTATAGTGTAGCATCCTAGTGGAATATTGAATGAATGTAGGTTCCATATTGTTCTAGCCGTTGTGAAAGGAAACCGTGAGTTCTAGTGTGTGAGGTTCAAATTAGAATTAGACCCTATCATGGGGACATTCCTCATCCATAGGGGTAATAAGGATTGGAAAGACCACTAGTAATAGTTAGTTGATAAAGGTTGTTATGTCGCCTTCGGTTTTTCATTGGGTAGCATACCGATCATAGACTATTAGTAGATTCTTCTGTTGCTTCTAATAATAGAAGATCAAGTTTGCTAGTAAGCACGTTTGGTTGCTTCTAGGTTGATTACCTGTATGGTTGTTTGCATATGGTTGTGCTCGTACGTGGCTCGACTAGCCCGTATGTAGCTGTGGGTCTCATACGTAGTTTATTTGGCTCGTATGTAGGTTGTTGTCTCGTACGCGGCTCGACTAGCCCGTGTGTAGCTATTGGTCTCATACGCGGCTTATTTGGCTGGTATGTACGTTGTTATCTCCTACGAGGCCCGCCTGGCTTGTATGTAGCTATTGTATCATACGTAGCTTATTGGCTCGTATGTGGTTAGTTACCGTGTGTAGCTTATTAGCTAGTACACAGTTGTTGTGCTCATCTAGGATAATATTACTACCCTAGGGCTATCGACCATCAGGACATGTGGTTTCTTACCCTAAGGAACTGTGGAGGAGTCACTCCTCGGGTACCATCGGATCTTAACCTGTGTAGGTTGATCGAGGACCGGAGTATAGACGGAATCCAAGTTCAGGGTAGTGGCATGCATATATATGCGCATTGCCGAGGTCTTGGATCGATAAGCCACGAACCGGATCCTCAAGGGTTCTGGTAAGTCTAGGTTGAGCAGCCTAGCAGAGTTGTCTTGCGAAGTCTAAATTAAGGTCTAGCATGTTATGTTTATAATATTATCGTCCCTAGGATTGTCGAGTCAGGGACATTATTAGGGTAGTGACTTATAAAGATCATTACTTAAACCCTTTTGCCGGGAGAGAGGAGTCGGTTGTAGGGGGCCCCTTACAACTAACTCGTCCCTTGAGGCAGATCATAGGTGGTGTATTGGGTTGCGCCTTCCTGTCAAAGGGATACGTACGGTGCCGTCTCACAAGTTGGGAGCACGGGTTGCGTATCTCGCGCTGTTAATTCCTGAAGTACCGTGGCTTGGGGTGCCACAGGATGCATTGGGCAGTCCTGCGCTTGCGAGACCCCAGGGGTGCCACAGGGTAGGCTTCGCGCTACCCTGCGCTTGCGAGACCCTATGATTTTGGTTTACACTGGGTTCGTCTGGTTTTGAGTGACGTCCGGTTAGTCGGGTAGCAGTGGCGAACATAGACACCACTGGCGGACTGCATTAGTGGGACTTGACCACGTCTGCAACCTCATCAGTCACGTGTATGTGTCAGGAACAGGTTGTGTACAATTAGAATTCATAACGCGGGTTCAAATCCCTATATATGGAGAATCGGCTTGAGATGGAGTCGCATGTAGTATGGGCTGCATGTTGCTTCGGAGACTCGCTGACATTAGAATAGGAAGCATCCTAGTTCTAGTTAAATATCGCATTAGAGTCTAGTCATAGCACTCACGAACACTTAAACTACACCAACACCATTGCCATGTTTTGTATGTTGTTTGGGAGATTCGCTGCTTTGATATCAGCCTTTAAGCGTCAGTGAATCTGACGTCCCCACTTCCATAGGTACTGGATCGCCGAAGTACAAGGGCGAGATTCAGGAGGACTCATGGCAAGGAAAGCAAGGAGTCAATGTCTTATTTAGTTCCGCTGTAATATGTGTGTTGTTATCCCAAGTGAGAGTGACCAATTGTTGTTCTTCATTCCTTGTACTCTGATGTAAGATGTTGAAAATTTTAATACTTGGAAATGTAAAGGTAATATTGTAACTCTATTGTAATGTATTGCAGTTGTATAATGTTCAGACTTGTAATACATTGAGTGTTGAATAAAAAGTTTTAAATTCTCATGTTTTTCTGTGTATTGTGACTAATTGAAGAAAAGGTCTTGGCTCGTGTCTCGGTTTTCCCAGTATTGGAAATCGGGGTGCTACAAAAATATAAAATATAAAAGAGAAGGAAAAAGGTAGTCTACATACGAAAACATAATATATTCAAAGCAGTAATCGAAAGAAAACAAAATATAAGTAAATGTTGTTAATTATAATGTAATTATTGTGGTATCCGTCACTCAAAAGAGACAAAACAAAAATCAAACATTACGTCATTCAAAACTATAAACTGCCAGCACCAATAGAAAAAGAAAAAGTTATATTCGCCACATTCCAAACTTCAATAACAAAACTTGTTTCCATAAAACACAAAACTTATACAACAAATGGGCTAAAATTAGCAAAACATACTGTATAATTATAATTAGAATTGTACAAAAATAGATAAGTCATCAACTAACAAAATTATCCCAATTTAATGTTAGTAATAATAAAAATAATTAAAAGGTAATTGCAACAGCAAGAGAAAACAAATCATTCATCTTCTATTTATGCGAAAACAATCAACCTACTTACGATAAAGAAATTTTTAGTCGAATCTAGGCATGCAAATAATTCAATTTTCACTACAAGCATTCATGATTAAAACAACAAACTCACACATCTAATGTCCACCCTAATAACTGAAACTCACACATCTAATGTCCACCCTAGGTACTCACACCTCTAATGTCCTCCCTAATTTTGTTTCCCTATGTAGCGCCCCGATTTCCAATATTGGGAAAACGGAGACACGAGCCAAGACCTTTTCTTCAATTAGTCACAATACACAGAAAAACAGGAGAATTTAAAACTTTTTATTCAACACCCAATGTATTACAAGTATGAATATTATATAATTGCAATACATTACAATAGAGTTACAATATTACCTTTACATTTTCAAGTATTACAACCTTCAACATCTTACATCAGAGTACAAGGAATGAAGAAAAACACTTGGTAACTCTCACTTGAGTACTTCTCAACTAATAGATAATCCACATACATGTTACAGCGGAACTAAACATGACCTTGACTCCTTACTTTCCTTGCCTTGAGTCCTCCTGAATCTCGTCTTGTACTTCGGCGATCCAGTACCTATGGAAGTGGGGACGTCAGTATTCACTGACTTAAAGGCTAATAACAAAGCAGCGAATCTCCCAAACAACATACAAAACATGGCAATGGTGTTGGTGTAGTTTAAGTGTTCGTGAGTGCTATGACTAGACTCTAATGCGATATTTAACTAGAACTAGGATGCTTCCTATTCTAATGTCAGCGAGTCTTCGAAGCAACATGCAGCCCATACTACATGCGACCCCATCTCAAGCCATTTCTCCATATATAGGGATTTGAAACCGCGTTATGAATTCTAATTGTACACAACCTATTCCTGACAGATACAACGTGACTAATGAGGTTGCAAACGTGGTCAAGTCCCACTAATGCAGTCCACCAGTGGTGTCCATGTTTGCCACTGCTACCCGGCTAACCGGACCTCACTCAAAAACCAGACGAACCCAATGTATCGGACTTCGTTCCAAAATCCAAAATCATAGGGTCTTGCAAGCGGAGGGTAGCGCGAAGCCTACCCTGTGGCACCCCTGGGGTCTCGCAAGCGCAGGACTGCACAATGCATCCTGTGGCACCCCCAGCCACGGTACTTCAGGAATTAATAGCGCGAGATACGCAACCCGTGTTCCCAACTTGTGAGACGCCACCGTACGTATCCCTTTGACGGGAAGGTACAACCCAACATTACCACCTAAGTCCTACCTCAAGGGACAAGTTGGTCGTAAGGCGCCCCCTACAACCAACTCCTCTCTTTCCGGCAAGGGTCTAAGTAAAATGATCTTTATAAGTCACTACCTTAATGATGTCCCTGACTCGAACAATCCTAGGGATGACAATATTATAAACAGAACAAGCTAGGCCTTAAACTAGACTTCGCAAGACAACTCTACTAGGCTGCTCAACCTAGGCTTACCAGAACTCTTCAGGATCCGGTTCTTGGCCCATCGATCCAAGACCTCGGCCGTGCGAACATACATGCATGCCGCTACCCCGAACTTGGATTCCGTCTACACTCTGGTCCTCGATCAACCTACACTGGTTAAGATCGATGGTACACAAGGAGTGACTCCTCCACAGTTTCTTAGGGGTAAGAAAAAATATGTCTTGATGGTCGATAGCCCCTAGGGTGGTAATATCACTCTAGACGAGCACAACGAACTGCGTACTAGCTAACAAGCTATATACGAGTAACAACCACATATGAGCCAATAAGCTACGTATGAAACAATAGCTACCTACGAGCCAGGTGGGCCTCGTAGGAGATAACAACGTACATACCAGCCAAATAAGCCGTGTATGAGACCAACAGCTACGCACGGGCCGGTCGAGCCGCGTACGAGACAACAACCTACATATGAGCCAAATAAACTACGTATGAGACCCACAGCTACATACGGGCCAGTCGAGCCACGTACGAGCACAACCATATGCAAACAACCATACAGGTAATCAACCTAGAAGCAACCAAACGTGCTTACTAGCAACTTGATCTTCCATTATTAGAAGCAACAGAATAATCTACTAATAGTCTATGATCGGTATTCTACCAATGAAAAACCAAAGGCGACATAACAACCTTTATCAAACTAACTATTACTAGTGATCTTCCTGATCCTTATTACCCCTACGGATGAGGAATGTCCCCATGATAGGGTCTAATTCTAATTTGAACCTCACACACTAGAACTCACGGTTTCCTTTCAAAACGAACTAGAACAACATAGAACCTACGTTCGTTCAATATTCCACTAGGATGCTACACTATACTCTTCAAGCATGTGTGGGCTCCCTACTAACATTAACTACAACAAGGTAGTTGTCATTATAATTTCAACATGATTCTTTCCTTATTACTTCAACCTATAGCACTTTAAGCATGGCATACAATTGCAAGCATCTACCTACGACAATCTAATTATGGTACATAACATAACCACCCACCACAATACTCCTAAGTACGAATATGATTTAAGCATGTGCTTATATCAAGCTTAAGCATGAATAATCACTATGATCTAAACATGAAGTTTACCATAGTCAAGCATAAGTTACAACTTGAGCGTGAATACTTACTACTTAGAGTATATATCTCTACTACCACCTTAAGCATGGATCTTCATTACTTAACATGATTAATCATCACAACCCAAGCATGGATATTAACCTACAATATTCCTAAGCATGAATTATAATTCCTACAATATTCTAAGCATGAATTATAACTCCTACTCATTCTAAGCATGGTAGATTAATTCCTACCTTAATCTAAACATGGCATTTGTTAAACATGAGTATCTTCTAGCTCGATCTTGAACAATATTTAGGCGTGAACATACACTATTTAAGCATGGATATCATCTAAGCATGATCATCTACTAACTTAGCTTGAACAACAATTAAGTATGACATCTACTAACTTAGCATGAACAATGATTAAGCATGTCGTCTACTAACTTAGGATGAACAATAATTAGCATGACATCTACTAACTTGGCATGAATAATGACTAAGCATGATCATCCACTAACTTAGCATGAACAATCATTAGCATGGTCATCTACTAACTTAGCATGAACAATCATTAGCATGGTCATCTACTAACTTAACATAAACAATAATTAGCATGACATCTACTATCTTAGCATGAATAATGATTAAGCATGATCATCTACTAGCTTAGCATGAACATATACTTATCTAAGCATGGATATCATCTAAGCATGAATGTCTACTAACTAAGCATGAATATTTAGCATGAAAGTCTACTATGAATGACATTTAGTATGAACATATACTTATCTAAGCATGGATATCATCTAAGCATGAATATTTATTTAATCTAGCATAGTATACAACTTTCCTACAATCATCTAAGTATAGATAAATTAATCTAGCATGGTATACAACTTTCCTACAACCATCTAAGTGTAGATAAATTAATCTAGCATGGAATACAACTTTCCTACAATCATCTAAGATAAATTAATCTAGCATGGTATACAACTTTCCTACAATCATCTAAGTGTAAATAAATTAATCTAGCATGGTATACAACTTTCCTACAATCATCTAAGTGTAGATAAATTAATCTATCATGGTATATAACTTTCCTACAATCATCTAAGTGTAGATAAATTAATCTAGCATGGTATATAACTTTCCTACAATCATCTAAGTGTAGATAAATTAATCTATCATGGTATATAACTTTCCTACAATCATCTAAGTGTAGATAAATTAATCTAGCATGGTATACAACTTTCCTACAATCATCTAAGTGTATATAAAAATCTATCATGGTATATAACTTTCCTACAATCATCTAAGTGTAGATAAATTAATCTAGCATAGTATACAACTTTCGTACAATCATCTAAGTGTAGATAAATTAATCTATCATGGTATATAACTTTCCTACAATCATCTAAGTGTAGATAAATTAATCTAGCATGGTATACAACTTTCCTACAATCATCTAAGTGTAGATAAATTAATCTAGCATGGTATATAACTTTCCTACAATCATCTAAGTGTAGATACTTACTTCAATATAAGCATATCTATCCATTTAATATTCATATGCATCTACTACAATTTAATTAAACACAACATCTACTACAACATAACATCTACTACTAAAACTTCTACTAAAATCTTTATCTAAACATAAACATCTACTACTAAACTACTTTATTTTAACACATAAGCATCTACTACTACTTTTATAGAAATGTAAACATTCCTACAATTTTGTGTAGACATCTACTACAACTATTTTATTTGGAACATACACATCTACTACTACTACTTTATTTTAACCATAAGCATCTACCAAAATTTTACATAACATCTACAACTACTTCATTTTAACATCCACTACTACTACTTTATTTGAAACATACACATCTACTACGACTACTTTATTTAAACATAAAACATCTACTACTTAAATATCTACTAAATCTTTATTAGCATCTATTTCTTATTATTACTAGTGATCATAAAAAGAGATCTTTTTAATCATTCTACAACTAGTGATTTAGATTAGTTTCTTTTTCATAATTAGAATTAACATCTACAATGGGTTCTTTCTTACTTAAGATTATAAAAGACAATAAACAATAATAAAATAAAGTAAGAACCCTCCATTTTGGTTCAACCAACCATATGCATTCTTTCTAGTCCAAGTTCAAGTTTATGTTCTACAACCCAAAATGGTTGTATACAAGGTCCATATGCTTTATGTATAAGTCCATATTCAAGTCCTACAACCCCAAATGGTTGTATGTACAAGTCCATATGCATATGTTCATTTTAGTCCAATTAACCATACAAGAATAATAACTACAACTATAAAGATTTAATCTTTATGTGTTTAGTTGGCACTACCACTAATTACTTTCTTTTACCCATATTAAACCACAACATACACAACAACAACACAACCCATCACAAAAACAACCCCCAAAACAAAAGAAAAACAAAACAAGGAAGATAAGGAGAAGAAGAAACCCAAAAACACAATTCAAACAAACAAAAGAGAAGGTGGAGAACCCCCACCTTAATCTCTTTTTGATGGAAGAACTAGACTAGCTCTTCTCCTTCCTTTAGCTCCTAGGAACTCCTATGGATCCCACAATGGAAAACTCTCAAGTTAGTATGGGGTTCTCTCTTTCTTTTCCTTTCTTTCTTTTTGTCTTTCTAAAATGAGACAAAGCTGGAGGGAGGGGGTATTTATAGGTGGGAAAAAGGGTGGAGAGTGCAAATATGCATGCACAAAATGCACACAAGCCCTCCCACAAAAGGGGGCCGGTTTTGCCTAGGGGAGGCATGGTGTGGTGGAGGTATGGTGTGGTGGAGGTGCTAGTGAGGTAGAGGAGAGAAGGTTTCTAGAAGAATACCTCCTAATTCTCTTATGCATACATCTTAATCCTATGTTTAATTCTCCTATAATCTTAACTATCTAATTAGAATTGTCATGACAAGGAGAACAATTTTATCCATAAAATACATACCACATACCTTGTACAATGTACTAATCGACATACTACACGTATGTGCACATATATGTATGTATACCGAAAATCTTCGCATAATCCATATAAAAATAATTTAATCTCGGAAATAATAATAAAATAAATTCTAGTATTAGTTCGGAAGATTACGGTATCAATTTGATACAATACGGATGTATACTGACCGGTATCTGGGTATAGATAATGTCTATGAACAAACCGGGTGAAAATCACCAAAATATTTCAATTTTGGAATTAAAACAAAATATAATAAAATAATAATAAAATAATAATTTATACAAGGTAATATCCGTCCGGGATATTACACCCTATACTATGTTTAGTATTACTAATTGAAGTTTACTCTGATACCAACTTTGTAACACCCCGAATTTTCAATAAATAAAATTAGCAATACGTGGCACAAATTCCATAATCAACTTCAATTGCAATTATAAACATAAAACATAACACACGGAAAATTAAAAGCAATTTATTACATCAACTCTTTACAACACAATGGAATTCTAACACTTTAAATTACAATTCTTTACAACATGATGTATTACAATTTTCAGTTAACTCCAAGCTTTTTCTTAATTCAACTTTACCCCTAACTGTAAACCTGCAAAATCTGTATGAAAAGTGGGCACGTCAGTTAAATGTAACTAACGTCAACTATAATAATAGTGATACTTCAAGATCTCACAATCACAAACTTGATGCGTATAATATAACAGTAATGAATGATGCATAACAATAATAAGTAGAACAACAAGTGAAACATATTAACGTAGTAATAATAGATCGAACATGAAACAATGATGAATGAAATGTAAAGTAAGAAGTGAAGCTAGGCTAAGTGTCAAGTGTATGAGATGAAACAGAAAAACAAGCATGCATAAAATAAGTCAAGAAACACAAATGCTTATAATGATTTCTAATGCATACTTATCGGATTCTATGCATCCCATTCTACATAGGTCCGGTGCAAACCTTTATCGTTCTCCATTTTATAGAATTCAATCCCACGTTATGCAACTAATCCTACTACGGTGATTACTTTAAAATCTAGAGTATTCTGTGAGTAACTAGTGCCATGTCCCGATCATTCTTGAGAATCAACTTCCCACCACAAGTGATTTTGGGTACACTTCCTCACAACCCGATCATTCTGGAAATTGAAACCCACACTGCAAGCCAAATGGTACATCATCACACGAATATCCCATGAGCGTCATCTTGATCCCGATAATTCTAAAGATGCATCCCACACCGCAAGTGATTACACCCTGATCATTATTGAGACCACCTTCCATCGTACGATCATATGAGACCCTCGTACCCATGTTTGCTCTTATTTCATCACTGTAATGCCCTAATTTTTCAATTTATGAAAAATTATTTATTTTGCACGTAGTGTGCACGTGCAATATTTTTGGTTAATATTTTCATCAAGAGAGTAAAGATATTTCAATTTTAATTATTTTGTACAAAAGCCTTATTTTAAATGGATGAAAAGCCTTTTCTTTTAAAAAGCCTTTTCTTTTAAAAAGCCCAAAATGTAATTTATTTATTTTACTTTAAAATAACTATTTTGGCCCATAAATTAAAGCCCATGGACTATATTTTTATACAACTTGTCATGTAGAATACAATTTAAAAGACTATTTTATTTTTATACAAAATTAAATGTACAAATTTTGGTCCTAGTTGCATGCACGTGCACTCCACGTACACGTGCAAGTGCACTTCCTTATGCATGGCCGGGAATACTTCTTTTGGAGGGAGATTTAAAAATTGTAATGGTGATCATGGTGGTGGTTACTTAGATGTGGGTAGTTATTGCAACTCCTACTCTCATCCGAGCCTTCCATCCTACAACCAACCAACTAATCCTAGCCCTCCATTCTATGTGATTTTTAGTATCAATACCCCCTCCCATGGCTAGTTATTTTGTGCTTAATATTCCCTTCCAAATCTATATTCTAATAGCATTACCTAGTAGTAGATTGTGAGTTAAAAAAGATTGAGTTGTGAGTGGGATTGTGCTTGCATTCTACCAAGGAGGAGAAGGGCTGGCTATTCAAGGAGGAACTCGGGTTGGTGCTTTTTGGAGCTTGTGTGCGCGGGTCTAGGAGGAGGTGCATTCATTTGCAAAGGACTTTGTTGCTATTGTGTTTGTTTCTCTCCATACAAGGTGGGTTAATTTTCATTATTTCTAATTAGGAATTATGCTAGTATTATATTGAGTAATGATGCATGAAAAATATTACTAAGAATACATTTTAATTGGAAAGTTAGTCTATGAATTGATCGGAATGTTAATGAATAACTTGTATGTGGTTTTATTATTAAATTTGAGTTGTGGGTAAAATTTTCCCTATTTCTAAAGTAGGATTGCATGCTAGTTTAATTAGAAAAATTGAAGCATGAAAATGATTAAGAAGAGCACACTTTAATTGTGAAAAATGACTTCTTGAATGATTGAGATGTGAACATGCAAATTGATATGAGGTTCGATAAATTGTGATATATGTGAATTGATTAGAAGCATGGATTGATTAATGAAACCACATTTATTACTATCAAGAACTACACACAAAGTTAGTAGTTTGAGTTTTACCATTTCATGTGTTAAATAAATCCTTTGTGTTGATATGGGTATGAATAAATTCAAATATGAGTTGTATGTAGATAAATGATTAAAATCAGTGGATTAATGTGAAATGTATTGACAAAAAAATTAGAATACTACAATGCGAAGAGACATCAAAAAGAGAAGAATTGTAGTGTTAGAATGTATAATTTGAATTAATGATTTGAAAATATGTTTTGATTATTACAAAAATTATTTTTCTCATACTGATATATAAATTTATGTGAGGGAGAATTAATCTGGAGTTATACAGTATATTTTGAAGAGAGCAAAATGAAACGAAAGCTAGTTGAAGATCGAAATGTTCTAAATAACAGAGAGCATAAGTTAAATGGAATTGAAATTATATTCATGACAACTGAGCGCGTAGCTCAAGTGGTCATATGGTGCGGTTGGGTTCTCTGTGTTGATCAGTTCGAATCCCTGTGGCCGCATATATTATTTCACATTTTTGTAAACATAAAAATTACCGACCGAGAGTATCAAATACCCTATGTCCCCTCTTATAGTGCTTAGCACATATGGCGTAGCGGCTGGTGCTGTCGGCTGTGTTCTTGGGGTGCTGGGTTCGATTCTTGCTATCGGCAAGATTGAAAAATTATTTTTTTGGGGGTTTTTAAGTGTCCAAAAATTGTGAAAAAATATGGTTATTCTCCTAAAAATATAAGGGACTTTATAAAAATGATTTGGGTATGATTTGAATAAAATAAACTATGATATGTGGCATAAATAGTACTATGGTTCTAGATATATACCTTGTGAAAAATTACAACTTGCAAGAATAAAGTGAAATGAAGGATTAGAAGATTATTTGGCAAAAAGAAACTTTATTGTGTGATATAATGCAATTTATTCCCATTTGAGAATAATGTGGAAAAAATATGAAATGTGAATATTCATTAGTAATGTGAATTTCAAATGCAAAATTATTAATTGATGAAGTGTATGAATTCATGTATGATTATGGATTAATGAATAAATTAGAGATCATGTTAATGAAAAAGAAATCCGTTGGTTATGAATATGAATTTTATGAGTTATAAGTGCTCAATGTGGAAATTGTGAATTTGAATTAAAATAAAAGAGTAGCTAAGTCTCCCCCAGCATTTCGAAAGAAAGGAAATGAATTATTGAAATGAAAGACCAAGGTTGGTCATGTTTGTATAAATGAATAAGTCCGGTTTTAGTGGAGAGGCTAACTTTAGAACTTTGATTTTATTCATGATTCTATTAAAATAAGGACTAGTAGATAGTGAAGATGTGATGAAAGTAAGAAAAAAACATAGAGTATGAGGGCCATTGGGTAGCGGCGAGAGCGTATCCCATGAATTCCCATGATGAGTCTGGGTGAGGATGCTGCTCCAGAGTACCGTCCCGGTGGTGATGCTCGTGGGATGTTTGAAGACTACGGGTGGTGTCATGTCTATGGTGAGAACTGAATTACCACAGGATGTTTACATGATGAGTCATATCAGCGATGGGATTCCCTCTAGCGTGCCTAGACATGAGTTCGTAGGTCAGAAAACATCTAGGATACTTACCGTAATTACAGTAGTAGATTAAGTCATAACGAGGGATTGAACCCTATAAAGATGAAGAACGATTAAGGGCTTGCCCTCGGACCTATGTAGTATGGGATGCATAGAATCCGAACAAGTGTGCATTAGTATCATGTAACATAAATAATTGCATTAAGGACTAAGTGCACAAACACAACACGACATCAATAGGGTAGTCCCTTTAGTTGTAATGTGATAAGTTTGTGTTTGCTAAATATGGAAAATTAAGTTATACTATTTCCAGCATAGAGAGGATGGCCGTGTATAATGATAGTCGGTTGAATAAACTGACGTACCCACAGTCTTATATGCAGGTAAATGATATGTTAAAAATTAAAGAGGAATGGATGCCTAAAGATTATACCATGTTGTTGTACATTTGTTTCATTGTTGTAAATTTTACTTCCGCTGTGCAATGTAAAGTGTAATATTGATGTAAACTCTGATGTAAAGTGAAAAGTTTAAATTTCCTTGTAAAATTGTACTAAAGGAAGCAAAAAGATCCTATAGAACATCTCGAATTCAGTGAATTTGGGATTCGGGGCATTACAGAGTGGTATCAGAGTCACGCCTTCTACGCTTTCCACACTTGTACAAGTTTATAAGGAATGACACCCTAGAAGTGGACATTAGAGTGTGTGTTTGAGTCTAGAGATTTAAATGTAAGTGACTTACATTTGTGTTGCTCTATGACTTATGCTTCTTCCTCCCTATTTCTAAGATGGCTGATCACTTCGACCCTACTGGAGACGACGACTGGCATATCATTGAGGAAGAGTATCATCCTGGATAGGCAGATTCTGAGGACGAGTACTACCCAGAGCAAGCAGATTCTGACGGAGAAGAATGGCCTGAATCCCGAGAGATCACCCCACCTCCGGATTCATCTGATGACTCTTCTTCTGACAAAGAAGAAGAACCAGTTCCAAATAGTCTTGTGACTTCTCTTCAGAGGCAGGTAGAAACACTGCGAGAGAGAGTCGGATTATTGGAGGCTCAGCTGGAAAAGCAAAAGGATGACTATTCTGTTCTCAGTCATCGTATATGGGAACTCGAGAAGAGGAAGAATCTGACTGATGTGCTGAAGGATGAAGTTGATGAACTACGGAGAGAACTTCGAGAAGCGAAGAGGAACCGTAGGAGTTAGACTGTTGTAGCTTCTACTATCTTTCATTCTGATGTCAAGAAATGTTTTTCAATTCGAATGTATAAAGTTTGGAATTCAATGAAATGCAAGTTGATTTAAAATTCTTGTCTTATACATCGAATTTAATGGATCTTTTGCATCAGAATATGTCGAGAAGAGGAGTTAGAAATGGTGAAGGGTTGGATCTGGAGACGGAACTTGCGAGGGTCTACCAGACGCTCAATGCAGTGGCTATGAACCAAGGAAGGGGACCTGCGAATCCGGTGCCCGAGGCGATTAAACTAGTGGAATCGTTCAAACGAATGAAACCACTTGTATTCGAGGGAAAGTCAGACCCGGATGCGACTGACAACTGGATTCGTCAAGTGGAGACAATCTTTGAAGTGTTGGAGACCCCTGAGGGCAGTAAGGTCAAGTTGACAACTCTGCAACTTGAGAAGGACGCGGATGTGTTGTGGCAGTCGATGAAGAGGACCATGGGAGGTATAGTGCTTGGCTGGGAGGAATTTCTGGAAGAATTTCGCAGTCACTATTTCCCCTCCGATGATCAAGAGAAGAAGGCTATGGAGTTTCTATCGCTACAGCAAGGCAGCACGTCAGTGAGAGAGTACGAGACAAAATTTACTCAACTCTCTAGGTATGCGCCTGAACTGGTGATGGATGAGGCTAAGAAGGCTCGTAAGTTCGAGCATGGACTGAGACCGAGCTTGAGGTCCCGGATGATACCTCTTGGTATCAGAAGATTTGACAAGTTGGTGAAGAGGGCAGCAGCGACGGAAGCAGACATGGAGCAGTTCCATGTTGTTCAGAACCGGAGGAACAACTGGCAGTCTGGGAAGAGGCCTGCACATTCTGGGAGTTTCAAGGGGCAACCATCTGCACAAAGGTTCAAACCGACAGGGGTGAACGCAGTTAGTGTAGCTGGAAAACCTGGGAACAATGTGGTGAGACCTCCTGCGGTGACTTGCTTCAACTGTGGTGAGCCGGGACATTTCATGTCTCAATGCTCCAAGCCGCGAAATGTCATCCGTGGGGGATCAACTCAGCAGAATGGGAAGAGACCGTACCAACCAGGGCGAGTATTTGCCTTGATGGAGGCTGATGCTGATGAAGCAGATCAGGTCATCACTGGTACGAGGGCTGATGTCTAGAAGTTTTGTCATTTCCTTTTCCCGCTTATATTGTGAAACTGTTACGTAATGGTGTGTATTATGTAACAGGCGAACTTTATCTTAATGGAATGAAAGCTGTTGTGCTGTTCGATACTGGATCCTCTCATACTTTTGTGTCTCCTAAATTTGCTAAAGTGTTGGGAGTTGAACCGAAGATTTTTCCAGGCAAGATCTTAGCAGTAGCTACTCCATCAGGGGAAACTTTAACCACTGATCGGTATTATGCTGATTGCGAGATTGTGATTGGAGATCGAATCTTTGGCATTGATTTGATCGAGTTGACTATCTTGGGAGTCGATGTTATCATTGGCATTGATTGGATGTCGGTGTACAGTGCAAGCATCGAGTGCAAGACCAAGATGGTAACAGTGAAGGCTGCAGGTGGACCTGAAGTCACTTTCCAAGGGAAGAAGAAGTGTTCTAAGCTGGTGGCAACTATCCGCAAGGAAGAGACTCATGTGGAAGTGCAAGGGATTCCTGTAGTTCTGGACTATCCGACTGTGTTCTTGGAAGATTTTCCTGGGTTACCCCCGCATCGTGATGTAGAGTTCAGCATCACTGTTCAACCGGAAAGTGCACCCATTTCTAAGGCACCATATAGGATGGCTCCAGTGGAACAGGATGAGGTGAAACGGCAGATTGAGGAACTGTTGGAGAAAGGCTTTATTCAACCTAGTGCGTGACCTTGGGGAGCACCAGTGCTTTTGGTAAAGAAGAAGGATGGATCGATGAGAATGTGTATCGATTACCGGGAGCTGCATAAGGTCACTGTTCAGAATAAGTATCCTATTCCTCGAATTGATGATTTGTTCGATCGTCTACAAGGAGCAGCTGTTTTCTCCAAAATAGATCTTCGATCAGGATATCACCAAGTTCGAGTGAAAGCTGAAGATGTGCACAAAACTGCATTTAGAACTCGACATGGGCATTACGAATTCTTAGTTATGCCATTTGGAGTGACGAATGCACCCGCAATCTTCCTGGATTTGATGAATAGAGTTCTGAGGCCGTTCATTGATTCTTTCGTCGTGGTGTTTATCGACGACATTCTCGTGTACACCAAGTCAGAGGAGGAGCACACCGAGCATCTGGCAGCAGTTTTGAAGAAGTTGGAAGAGCAGAAGTTGTATGCCAAGTTATCCAAGTGTGATTTCTGGAAATCTGATGTGGCATTCCTAGGTCACATCCTTTCTAAGGAGGGAGTTGTAACTGACCCTCAGAAGATAGAGGCAGTGAGAGATTGGGCTAGGCCTACTATAATGAAGGAAGTCAGAAGTTTTCTTGGGATGACTGGATACTACAGGAGATTCATTCAAGGTTATGCTCAGATAGCTGTACCACTTACTGGACTGACCAAGAAGAATGTGAGCTTCAAGTGGACTGAGCAATGTGAGGCAAGCTTTCAGGAGTTGAAAGAGAAGCTGACTAGTGCACCTATTTTGGCCTTGCCTAGAGCAGGTGTTGAGTATGATGTTTACAATGATGCTTCACATCGTGGGCTTGGTTGTGTCTTAATGCAAGAAGGAAGTGTAATCGCTTATGGGTCTAGGCAACTACGACCGCATGAGAAGAATTATCCGACTCATGATCTGGAGTTGGCTGTGATTATCTTTGCCCTGAAGCAATGGAGGCACTACGTGTACGGTGAAAAGTTGAACATGTACATGGACCACAAGAGCTTGAAGTATATATATCAGCAGAGGGATCTGAATCTAAGGCAGCAGAGATGGTTGGAAGTGCTCGAGGATATGCGACCTAAGATCAAGTATCATCCTGGGAAAGCTAATGTTGTTGCTAATGCACTTAGTCGCAAGAGCAGTTTGGCCAATTTGATTACAACTCAGAAGCATCTGATTGAGGAATTGGATCGAGCAGGTATCGAGGTTGTCTTGCAAGGATTGGGAGCATCTTTGGCTCAGTTAAGGCTTCAGCCTACACTGAATGGAAGGATCATTGCAAGTCAGGAGGTTGATGCTGATATTTTGGAGATGAAG
This sequence comes from Hemerocallis citrina, assembly GCA_017893485.1. Classification (NCBI taxonomy): domain Eukaryota; kingdom Viridiplantae; phylum Streptophyta; class Magnoliopsida; order Asparagales; family Asphodelaceae; genus Hemerocallis; species Hemerocallis citrina. The sequence continues at coordinate 217,552,008 of CM030362.1, forward strand.
GAGCAGGTTGGTGCTGGCAGGTTTCCCAGATTTCAAATCAGGGATGGAGTGCTGTGGTTCGGAGATAGGCTATGTGTTCCAAATCAGGCGGACCTGATAGAGAGTATTCTTCAGGAGGCGCATGCTACTCTTTTGACGGTACATCCTGGGAGTACTAAGATGTACAAAGACATCAAACTGCATTTCTGGTGGTCAGGTTTGAAGCGGGATGTGGCTGAATTTTTGGCGAAGTGTGAGGTTTGTCAGCAAGTCAAAACCAAAAATCAGAGACCCGGAGGTCTATTACAGGCGTTACCTATTCCGGAATGGAAGTAGGATAACATCAGTATGGATTTCATTACGGGATTGCCTAAGAGTTCTAAGGGTAATGATGCGATTTGGGTTATAGTCGATCGACTAACCAAGTCACTACTTCGATGGACAAATTGGCTGAGTTGTATGTTGGCGAGATTGTCCGGCTTCATGGTGTTCCGTCAACTATTGTGTCTAATCGAGATGCGCGGTTTACTTCGCATTTCTGGAGGAGTCTTCAGACAGCTTTGGGTACCAAGACAGATTTCAGCACTGCTTTTCATCCGCAAATCGATGGGCAGACCGAGAGAGTCAACTGTATTCTTGAGGATATGCTCCGGTGTTGTATACTAGACTTTGGAGGCAGTTGGGAAAGGCATTTACCTTTGGTAGAGTTTGCCTACAACAACAGTTTTCAGGCTAGCTTTGGGATGGCGCCGTACGAAGCTCTGTATGGCAGGAAGTGCAGGACACCTGTTTGTTGGTTTGAAGTTGGGGAGCGTCAGTTGTTTGGTCCTGAGCTTGTGCAGCAGACCTCTGAGAAGATTGTTCTGATCAGGAAAAGTTTGGTAGAAGCTCAGAGCAGGCAGAAAAGCTATGCAGACAACCGGAGAAGGGACCTTGAGTTTGAGGTGGGTGACTTCGTCTTTCTGAAGGTATCACCCAGTAAATGTGTGGTTCGATTTGGCAAAGGCGGGAAGTTAGCCCCGAGGTTTATAGGCCCGTATAAGATATTGAAAAGGATCGGAAAAACTACTTACTGGCTTGAATTACCGGAAGAGTTATCTCAGGTGCACAATGTCTTTCATGTGTCTATGCTGAGAGGTTACATTCCAGATCCGAGTCATCATTTGCCTGAAGTGCCGGAAGGTTTGCAATTGGATCTGAATTACATCGAGTCTCCTGTCGAGATTGTTGATCGTCGAGAGAAAGTCTTGAGGAATAAGACGATACCGATGGTCAAGGTAGTCTGGAGAAACCATTTGGTTGAAGAGGCTACTTCGGAGTCTGAGGAGAGGATGTTGAAAGACTATCCTGAGCTTTTTGCTTGATTGTATCTTTGTATCTTTTTATTCTTGTGTGAGTTTTGTATTTTTGTTTCTCTCACTCTTGACTGTAGTTCCGGGGACGGAACTATTCTAAGGAGGGAGTGTTGTAAGGCCCTAATTTTTCAATTTATGAAAATTTATTTATTTTGCACGTAGTGTGCACGTGCAATATTTTTGGTTAATATTTTCATCAATATGAGTAAAGATATTTCAATTTTAATTATTTTGTACAAAAGCCTTCTTTTAAATGGATGAAAAGCCCTTTCTTTTAAAAAGCATTTTCTTTTAAAAAGCCTTTTCTTTTAAAAATCCCAAAATGTAATTTATTTATTTTACTTTAAAATAACTAATTTGGCCCATAAACTAAAGTCCATGGACTATATTTTTATACAACTTGTCATGTAGAATACAATTTAAAAGACTATTTTATTTTTATACAAAATTAAATGCACAAATTTTGGTCCTAGTTGCATGCACGTGCACTACACGTACACGTGCAAGTGCACTTCCTTATGCATGGCCGGGAATACTTCTTTTGGAGGGAGATTTAAAATTTGTAATGGTGATCATGGTGGTGGTTACTTAGATGTGGGTAGTTATTGCAACTCCTACTCTCATCCTAACCTTCCATCCTACAACCAACCAACTAATCCTAGCCCTCCATTCTATGTGATTTTTAGTATAAATACCCCCTCCCATGGCTAGTTATTTTGTGCTTAATATTCCCTTCCAAATCTATAGTCTAATAGCATTATCTAGTAGTAGTTTGTGAGTTAAAAAAGATTGAGTTGTGAGTGGGATTGTGCTTGCATTCTACCAAGGAGGAGAAGGGCCGGCTATTCAAGGAGGAGCTCGGGTTGGTGCTTTTTGGAGCTTGTGTGCGCGCGTCTAGGAGGAGGTGCATTCATTTGCAAAGGACTTTGTTGCTATTGTGTTATTTTCTCTCCATACAAGGTGGGTTAATTTTCCTTATTTCTAATTAGGAATTATGCTAGTATTATATTGAGTAATGATGCATGAAAAATATTAATAAGAATACATTTTAATTGGAAAGTTAGTCTATGAATTGATCGGAATGTTAATGAATAACTTGTATGTGGTTTTATTATTAAGTTTGAGTTGTGGGTAAAATTTTTCCTATTTCTAAAGTAGGATTGCATGCTAGTTTAATTAGAAAAATTGAAGCATGAAAATGATTAAGAAGAGCACACTTTAATTGTGAAAAATGACCTCTTGAATGATTGAGATGTGAACATGTAAATTGATATGTGGTTCTATAAATTGTGATGTATGTGAATTGATTAGAAGCATGGATTGATTAATGAAACCGCATTTATTACTATCAAGAACTACACACAAAGTTAGTAGTTTGAGTTTTACCATTTCATATGTTAAATAGATCATTTGTGTTGATATGGGTATGAATAAATTCAAATATGAGTTGTATGTAGATAAATGATTAAAATCAGTGGATTAATGTGAAATGTATTGACAAAAAGATTAGAATACTACAATGCGAAGAGACATCAAAAAGAGAAGAATTGTAGTGTTAGAATGTATAATTTGAATTAATGGTTTGAAAATATGTTTTAATTATTACAAAAATTATTTTGCTCACACTGATATATAAATTTATGTGAGAGAAAATTAATCTGGAGTTATACAGTATATTTTGATGAGAGCAAAATGAAACGAAAGTTAGTTGAACATCGAAATGTTCTAAATAACAGAGAGCATAAGTTAAATGGAATTGAAATTATATTCATGAAAACTGAGCGCGTAGCTCAAGTGGTCATATGGTGCGGTTGGGTTCTCTGTGTTAATCAGTTCGAATCCCTGTGGCCGCATATATTATTTCACATTTTTGTAAACATAAAAATTACCGACCGAAAGTATCAAATACCCTATGTCCCCTCTTTATAGCGCTTAGCGCATATGGCCTAGCGGCTGGTGCTGTCGGCTGTGTTCTTGGGGTGCTGGGTTCGATTCTTGCTATGGGCAAGATTGAAAAATTATTTTTTTGGGGTTTTTAAGTGTCCAAAAATTGTGAAAAAAATATGGTTATTCTCCTAAAAATATAAGGGACTTTATAAAAATGATTTGGGGATTATTTGAATAAAATAAACTATGATTTGTGGCATAAATAGAACTATGGTTCTAGATATATACCTTGTGAAAAATTACAACTTGCAAGAATAAAGTGAAATGACGGATTAGAAGATTATTTGGCAAAAAGAAACTTTATTGTGTGATATAATGCAATTTATTTCCATTTGAGAATAATGTGGAAAAAATATGAAATGTGAATATTCATTAGTGATGTGAATTTCAAATGCGAAATTATTAATTGATGAAGTGTATGAATTCATGTATGATTATGGATTAATGAATAAATTAGAGATCATGTTAATGAAAAAGAAATCCGTTGGTTATGAATATGAATTTTGTGAGTTATAAGTGCTCAATGTGGAAATTGTGAATTTGAATTAAAATGAAAGAGTAGCTAAGTCTCCCCCGGCATTTGGAAAGAAAGGAAATGAATTATTGAAATGAAAGACCAAGGTTGGTCATGTTTGTATAAATGAATAAGTCCGGTTTTAGTGGAAAGGCTAACTCTAGAACTTTGATTTTATTCATGATTCTATTAAAATAAGGACTAGTAGATAGTGAAGATGTGATGAAAGTAAGAGAAAAATATTGAGTATGAGGGCCATTAGGTAGCGGCGAGAGCGTATCCCAGGAATTCCCATGATGAGTCTGGGTGAGGATGCTGCTCTAGAGTACCGTCCCGGTGGCGACGCTCGTGGGATGTTTGAAGACTACGGGTGGTGTCATGTCTATGGTGAGAGCTGAATTACCACAAGATGTCTGCATGATGAGTCATGTCAGCGATGGGATTCCCTCTAGAGTGCCTAGACATGAGTTTGTTGGTTAGAAAACATCTAGGATACTTACCGTAATTACAGTAGTAGATTAAGTCATAACGAGGGATTGAACCTTATAAAGATGAAGAACGATTAAGGGCTTGCCCTCGGACCTATGTAGTATGGGATGCATAGAATCCGAACAAGTGTGCATTAGTGTCATATAACATAAATAATTGCATTAAGGACTAAGTGCACAAACACAACACGACATCAATAGGGTAGTCTCTTTAGTTGTAATGTGACATGTTTTTGTTTGCTAAATATGGAAAATTAAGTTATACTATTTCCGGCATAGAGAGGATGGCCGTGTATAATGTTCGTCGGTTGAATAAACTGACGTACCCACAGTCTTATATGCAGGTAAATGACATGTTAGAGATTAAAGAGGAATGGATGCCTAAAGATTATACCATGTTGTTGTACATTTGTTTCATTGTTGTAAATTTTACTTCCGCTGTGCAATGTAAAGTGTAATATTGATGTAAACTCTGTTGTAAAGTGAAAAATTTAAATTTCCTTGTAAAATTGTACTAAAGGAAGCGAAAAGATCCTGTAGAACATCTCGAATTCAGTGTATTTGGGATTCGGGGCATTACAATCACAACTCCAACTAGTGCATGTCCTTAGGTTTATTATTGTTATTGGTTAAATCACAATTCCCTTTAGAGTTGGTGTGACCTTTCGGACTTCATCAACTAACTCAACAATAAGGCCCCACTGGCCAAAATATCCACAATGTCTCAACCTGCCGGCATGTTAGGGTCCTACTCAACCTCTAGGGTCTCAAAACTCAAAATATTGTCAACAATCTTTCTAGGGTCAACATCATAGCCCCAAGCCTCAAATTCAAAACCCAACTTTGTTTAATTATACCAACTGATATGGCTAAAAATGGGGTTAAATTGGAATCATTCAAAGTGGGCATGAATCTCAAAATCCTAGGTATAAGACGGTAATTTCACCTACAGATGGATCCGAATTGGGAACTAGGTCCCTCCGCTTAGACCCGCTAACCCATGAACAGATCTATTTAGTTGAGAACGGGCCCCATCCCGTTAAGGGCCAGCTCAACAAGATTGGAGGAAATCCTGGCCTGCCCTGATCTTGAGGAGGTGGTTATAACCACCCCTATCCAGCCTTACCGAGAATTAGGGATTCACCCTTATCCTGAAAGAGATCCCCATGGTGACTATAAATACCTCCTACCTCCTACTGTCACAGGTGATCACTCATTGTGCACTCAAGCTCTTTTCTCTTTACTTTTTCTGGTATTGACAAGAGCACCGGAGGGTTCATCGCCGGGATCCATCCCGGTGTTTCGAACGTTTGTGCAGGTCAGTGGGAGCGCCAAGGAGTCAACTTCTCGCCAAGGAAGAAGGAGATCTAGCCTGTTCGAGTTCCTCACGAACCTACAAATCTCATCTATTGCTCCCACACCGGAATCCAGCGGCAATAGATTGGCATCGTCTGTGGTAAGATCTCGACAAAGAAATCCAACCTTCCTTCTTCCACCAAAGCCACTCCTAGCAATGCCTCCCAAGAAGAGACCCGCAAACTCCAATCGAAGAACAGCCTCTTCTCATCCTCCTCCTCCTCCTCCGTAGGGGGATCTCCCCCTCCTAATCAACCGCCCCAGCAACTCGATCCCCAGGCTCCGCAGTCCATTCAGCAGCCTCTGGGACCCCAGGTCGCCGTGGGGGAACCCTCTCAACGAAGCCGCCGCAAGCAACCTATGCATCAGGTTCGGGTTTCCATCCACAATGCCGACACCGACTCTATGGCTTCCTATACTCCTCTAACTCCCAAGGATCTGCAGCATGTGCTTAATAATCGGTAGACAGAGCGTGGACCCGACCTTCGTACCCATCTGGTTGAGAGGCGGACCCACGATGCGAACCCTCACCGGTCGCCACATCGATCCGACCGAGGGAGTTCCCACTCTCCCCGGAAGCAGAGGGAGTCGCCCCAGCGTCGCCCAAGACGGAGCTGCTCCCCACAGGCCGTCCTGCCCCTCGAGCCCAGCAGGAGCAGAGGCCCCCATTACGTGGACAGAATTTCAGCAATTCCAGGAAGCAGTCCTTCGGGCACTCAACGCTGCCCCCAACAATTACCATCGGGCCCCCAACCCTCCGCCAGTTCCTCACCAACCTCATCGCTCTCGAAGTCCTAGGCCGGCTGCGAGCCATCACCGCCCTTCTCCCGAACACCGCCGCCGCTCCAGGAGTCTGCAACCCACTCCGATTCATCTTCGTCATTCCATCAGCCCACCTCCTACTCAGAGCCACTGCTGTTGCAGCCCCAGCCCTCCTCGGCATGGGGATGAGTCTCGGGGCTCAGCAAGATACGATTCAAGGGAAGACTCGGTCTACTGCCATCTCCACAAGATGGAGAGGCGCCTCGGCCAGCTCGACTGAGATGAAGAACGAAGGGCCAGGGACCTCCACCCAAGCAGGCCCCCATTCTCCGACGCCATCATGGAGGCCCCAGTTCCAGACAACTTCAAGCCTCCACATTTCGAGACTTACACTGGGAAGTCGGACCCCACAGATCACATTGAGAGTTTCAAAACTCTCATGATGATCCACCATGCATCCGACGCCCTCCTTTGCAAGACCTTCCCGGCCACACTTAAGGGGTCGGCCCGGGAATGGTACTCTCGACTTGCACCAGCATCTATCTTCTCCTTCGACCAGTTCGAGGGTCTTTTCCTCACGCATTTCGTAAGCAGTCGCCGTGCCAAGAAGACAAGCGACTCCCTATTGTTCCTCAGTCAAAAGAAGGGCGAACGATTGAGGGACTATGTCAAGCGCTTCACTGCTGAAGCTAGGTCCATCGCTTCCTTGGAACCTCGGTCACCACTGTCGCCTTCCGGTTCAACGTTCTCAATGCTGACCTCAGAGCATCCCTCGCCAAGAAGCCCCCTCGGGACTTCTTAGAGCTCCTACTTCGGAGCGAGAAGTACATCCGAGCGGAAGAAGCTCTCCACCGCCCCACCTTTGAGGCCTCATCTTCCACAAACAAGCGGAAAGGCGCAGAAGAAGAAGGAGCTAAGAAGCTCCAGAAGGACAATGGGGGTCAGCAGCATCCTCCTCCTCGGTTTGAGAAATTCACTCCGCTTACGCGAATGTATCTACCATTCTGATGGAGATCAGGAACGAAGGCCTCATACCGCCTCCCCCGAAGATGAATACTCCGGGAAAGAAGAGGGACCGAAATAAGTGGTGACATTTCCAACGAGACCACAAGCACGACACAGACAAATGTCGGGCCCTCAAAGACGAGATTGAGGCCCTCATCCAGAGACGGAGCTCACTCGCTTCGTCAGAAAAGATAGAGCCGATCCGCCTCCACTGCCAAGGGGGGCTAACAGGCAAACCGAGCAGCACACGGAGACTCTGGAGGCCGAAGTAGAGGGCATCTTGCACCTGATACACGGAGGCCCAATGGGGGAAGATTGCAACTCCTCCGGAAAAGCCTTTGTAAGGGAGGTTAACTCCGTGCAGAGCCATCCTTCCCCAAAAGGCCTCGGAGTTCCGGTGACGTTCTCCGATAGGGACCTGGAGGATGTCTGGACACCCCATTGTGATGCCCTCGTCATCAATCTCCGAATGGCGAACTTCGAAGTTCGTCGGGTCTTTGTAGACAACGGAAGTTCCGTCAACATCCTTTTCTTGGAGATCTTCAAAAGCCTCCTGCTGTCGAGGGACCAGATCAAGCTCGCAGGCTACACTCTCCATGGGTTCACTGGGGTCCTGGTTACGGTCGAGGGAGTTATAACCCTCGACGTAACGGCTGGAAAGGCCCCGGTAACTTGCATGGAGCCAATGGACTTCATGGTGGTCGACGTCAATGTTGCATATAATGTTATCCTGGGTAGACCAGGTTTGGTCGCGCTTCAAGCCATCCCTTCAGTTTACCACATGAAGATGAAGTTCCCCACGCCCTCAGGAGTGGGAGAAGTGAGGGGAAGCCAAGAAGCAGCTCGGAAGTGCTATATGATCTCGATAGGGGGTCTAGTTCTCTCTTTAGAAGCGCTCGAATTCCCTCAAGAAGGCGGCCAAACTATCTCCGAGCCCATGGACGAGTTGGAGGAAGTGGCCTTCTCCGACGAAGACACCACTAAGACGTTCCGCGTCAGCAAGGCTCTCTCCCCCTCCATTAAGCAAGACATCTCCCGGTGCATACTGGAGAATCGCGACCTCTTCGCCTGGACTGCAACAGACATGCCCGGAATCTCAGAGGAGCTCCCAATGCACCGTCTGAGCATCAACCATGGGGTCAAGCCTGTCCAACAGAAGAGGTGGAAGTTTTCCCTCGAGAGGCAATAGACGATCAAGGAGGAGGTTAAGAAACTCCTCAACGCCTGCTTTATTCAGGAGGTAAACTACCCTGAGTGGCTCTCCAATGTGGTGATGGTCAAGAAGGCCAATGGGAGTTGGAGAATATGCATTGACTTCACCGATCTCAACAAGGCATTCCCGAAGGACCCTTTCCCTCTTCCCAACATCGACGCCCTGATCAATGCGACCTCCGAGCACGAACTCCTTAGTTTTATGGACGCCTTCTCAAGGTACAACCAAATCAGGATGTTCCCTCCCGACATCCCGAAGACCTCGTTCGTGACGGACCAAGGCCTCTATTGCTACCGTGTTATGCCCTTCGGCTTGAGAAATGCGGAGCTACCTATCAGCACCTGTGAACAGGGTCTTCCGAGACCAGATTGGCCGATTCATGGAGGTCTACGTCGATGACATGTTGGTCAAGAGCACCCGAGGGCAAGAGACACTCTCGACCTTTAAGAAGCCTTTGGGGTGCTCAGGAGGCACAATATGAGGCTAAACCCGAACAAGTGTGCGTTCGGTGTCTCATCGGGCAAATTTCTGGGGTTTATGGTCAGCTAGAGGGGCATAGAGGCCAACCCCAAAATGATCCATGCCATTCTCAAAATGGCTCCCCCCTACAACGTCAAAGAAGTACAGAGGCTCACGGGGCACCTCGCCGCAATTGGGTGATTCCTCTCCAAGTCCGGGGAGAAGTGTCTCTCCTTCTTTAATGCCCTCAGGGGGGCTAAAGGCTTCGAGTGGGGATAGAAACAACAGGAGTCCTTTGACAAGCTCAAAGAATATTTGGCTAACCCCCTGCTCCTAAGCAAGCTAGCACCGAGGGAGGTCCTCTACCTCTATCTCGCAGCTTCGGAGCAGACACTCAACACGGTCCTTGTAAGGGAAGAGGAGAAGATGCAGAAGCCCATTTGCTACGTGAGCAAGGTGCTTCGCGATGCCGAACTCCGTTACCTAAAGCTGGAGAAGATGGCTCTCGCCCTGGTTATGGCGGCCCGAAAGCTCAGCCCCTACTTCCAATCCCATTCGGTGGTCGTCATTACCGACCAACCACCGAAACAAGTTCTCCACAAGCTCGAGACTTTCGGGTGGCTCATGAAGTGGTCCATCGAGCTGAGTCAGCATGACATCAGCTACCAGCCCAGAATGGCAATAAAGGCCCAAGCTCTGGTCGAGTTCATCGTGAAGAACGCCATCCCCGACTCATGCGAGTCGCATGCCGACCCCTTTGTCTGGACCGTTTATGTGGACGGGTCCTCTTGCACCGATGGGAGCGGGGCTGGCATCCTCCTAACTGGCCCCAATGCTTTCGTCCTACAGTACTCCCTCCGCCTAAACTTCCCGGCATCAGATAGTAAGGCAAAGTATGAGGCCCTCATAGCGGGGCTCTGTATGGCTCGTAAGGCAAGTGCCAAGCGCGTAATGGTCTTCAGCAACTCCCAGTTAGTAGTCAACTAGGTGTTCGGGGAATACGAGGCGAGGGATGGGCGTATGGCCAGGAATTTGGCAAAGGTGAGGGAGCTTCTAGCTCTATTCGAAGATGTTCAACTCCAGCGGTTTTCTCGAAAGGAAAACGCGCAAGCGGATGCCCTCTCTAAGCTTGCCTCCTCGTCTCTCCAGGGTCTAGAATGGACCGTCTTGATAGAGGTCCTTCTTAAACCAAGCATTGACGAAGATGGCTCGGAGCCAATGGAAACCTACCCCCTAACACTTGGGGAAAACTGGGTGAAGCCCCTCCTCGAGTACCTCCGAGATGGAGTCCTTCCCGAAGATCTGAAATAAGCAAGGAGGGTCAGGACACGAGCAGAGCGGTACACACTCCTGGACGGGGTCATGTACAAACGCTCCTACACCCAGATCGATGGTCGACCCTATCTGAGGTGCCTCTCCCCAGAGGAAGCACTCCACGCCCTAAAGGAGGCCCATGATGGTCTATGTGGCATGCACTTGGGAGCGAGATCCCTTGCCCGGAAGCTCTTGAATTATGGCTACTTCTGGCCCACACTACTAAGTGACTCCGAGGAGTACGTCTGCCAGTGCGACTTCTGCCAAAAGTTTGCCCCAATCCGTCGCCTGCCCCAAGCACAACTCACTTCCTTGGCGAGTCCAATCCCCTTCGCAATGTGGGGAATGGATTTGCTCGGACCCTTCCCTCCAGCACCGGGCCAGTTGAAGTTCTTAGTGGTAGCAATAGACTACTTCTCAAAATAGATAGAAGCTGAACCTCTTTCAACAATCACCGAGCACAAGGTCCAGAAGTTCTTTTGGAAGAACATCGTCTGTCGGTTCGGGGTACCTCGCATCCTCATAACCGACAACGGGACTCAATTAACAGGATCGGCCTTTCGTGACTTTTGCACCGACCTCGGCATTCAGCAGTGTTTCTCTTTGGTAGCGCACCCCCAGTCCAATGGCCAAGCGGAAAATGTGAACCAACAAATCCTCTCTAACTTGAAGAAGAGGCTCGACAAGTCCACTAAAGGGCTATGGATCGAACAACTCCCCAATATACTTTGGAACTATCACACCACCAAAAGAACTCCAACGAGAGTCCCCTTTCAACCTCATGTACGGATCCGAAGCTCTCATCCCTTTGGAGGTAGGCTTGCCTTCACCTCGACTCATAGCTTACAATGAAGCACAAAATGCGAACCAACTTCGCAACTGCCTAGACCTCAATGACGAGGTCCGCGAGAAAGTCGCAATTCGGCAAAAGACCTACCACCGGAGCCCAGGCTTACAATAAGAGGGTGCGCCCCGCCAATCTAAAAGAAGGTGACCTAGTTCTCAGAAAGTTGTCGATCTCCGATCCAAGCAAGAGGGGCAAGTTGGCACCAAACTGGGAAGGACCATATAGGGTCTCCAGAGTTGTTCTCCCATGAGCGTATCAACTCGAAGACCCGGGGGGCAGGAAGACACCGAGGACATGGAATGCAAAGCACTTGATGAAATACCAAGAGGGTGTCTAAACACCGCTCCAAGCAACTTCCCTAAGAGCGCTCCAGAAGACATGTCTAGAGTCCTTACTTGTATTTTCTTGTTATCAAAGTGTAAAGGCGGCTCGCAATTTAGAAGCGGCCGCCGAGTTGTTCTCAATAAAAAGAAATCTCTTCTTCTCAAGTTCTCTATTTTTGAGTAGTCTAACTCTACTTAGCAAATTCTCTATTTTTTGGGTAGTCTAACTCTACTTACAAAAAAAAAATTCATTAAAACGATGTGCTCGGAGTCCAACACTTGGTTCGACTCCGCTTCAACTACTTGCTTCTAAGCGAGTATGAAACAGATCACCATTCGGAATTGCTCCTACAGCCATTGATACCTTCTAAACGACATGCTCAGAGTCCAACACTTGGTTCGACTCTGCTTCAACTACTTGCTTTTAAGCGAGTATGAGGCGAATCACCATTTGGAATTGCTCCTACAGAAGTTGATATCTTCAAAACGACGTGCTTGGATTCCAACACTTGGTTCAATTCTACTTCAACTACTTGCTTCTAAGCGAGTAAAAAAGCGGGTTACCATTCGAAATTGCTCCTACAGCCGTTGGTACCCTCTAAACAACAAGTTCGGAGTCCAACACTTGGTTTAACGCAACTTTTTGCTACTCGCGAACGAGTAAGCTGTAGCGCCCCGATTTCCGACACTGGAAAATCGTGACACGAGCCAAGACCTTTTCTTCAATTAGTCACAATACACAGAAAAACAGGAGAATTTAAAACTTTTTATTCAATACACAATGTGTTACAAGTCTGAATATTGTACAACTGTAATGCCTTACAAATAGAGTTACAATATTACCTTTACATTTCTAAGTATTACAACCTTCAACATCTTATATCAGAGTACTTCTCAACTAATACATAATCAATACATATACTGCAGCGGAACTAAACATAACACTGACTCCTTGCTTTCCTTGCCTTGAGTCCTTCTGAATCTCGCCTTGTACTTCGGCGATCCAGTACCTATGGAAGTGGGGACGTCAGTATTCACTGACGCTTAAAGGCTGATCATATAGCAGCGAATCTTCCAAACAATATACAAAATATAGCAATGGTGTTGGTGTAGTTTAAGTGTTTGTGAGTGCTATGACTAGACTCTAATGCGATATTCAAATAGAACTAGGACGCTTCCTATTCTAATGTCAGCAAGTCTCCGAAGCAACATGCAGCCCATACTACATGCGACCCCATCTCAAGCCGTTTCTCCATATATAGGGATTGGAACCCGCGTTATGAACTTCTAATTGTACTCAACCTGTTCCCGACACCTACACGTGGCTAATGAGGTTGCAGATGTGGTCAAGTCCCACTATTGCATTTCGCCAGTGGTGTCTATGTTCGCCACTGCGACCCGGCCAACCGGACCTCTCTCAAAATAGACGAACCCAATGTATCGGGCGTCACAACAAAATCAAACTATAGGGTTTCGCAAGCGCAGGGTAGCACGAAGCCTACCCTGTGGCACCCTCTGGGGTATCGCAAGCGCAGGACTGCACAATGCATCCTGTGGCACCCCCAGCCACGGCACCTCAGGAATTAACAGCGCGAGATACGCAACCCGTGTCCTCAACTTGTGAGACGGCACCGTACGTATCCCTTTGACAGGAAGGTACAACCCAGTACACCACCTACGATCTGCCTCAAGGGACGAGTTAGTGTAAGGGGCCCCCTACAACTGACTCCTCTCTCCCGGCAAAAGGGTTTAAGTAAAATAGTTCTTGTAAGTCACTATCCTAATGATGTCCCTGACTCGAACAATCCTAGGGATGACAATGTTATAAACACAACCTGCTAGGCCTTTAATTTAGGCTTCGCAAGACAACTCTACTAGGCTGCTCAACCTAGACTTACCAGAATCCCTCAGGATCCGGTTCGTGGCTCATCGATCCATGACTTTGGCCGTGCGAATATACATGCATGCCGTTACCCCAGACTTGGATTTCGTCTATACTCCGGTCCTCGATCAACCTACCCTGGTTAAGATTCGACGGTACACAAGGAGTGACTCCTCCACAGTTCCTTAGGGTGAAAAAAAACATATGTCTTGATGGTCGATAGCCCTTAGGGTGGTAACATCACCCTAGACGAGCACAACGAACTGTGTACTAGCTAACAAGCTATACACGAGTAACAACCACATACGAGCCAATAAGCTACGTATGAAACAATAACTACCTACGAGCCAGGCGGGCCTCGTAGGAGGTAACCACGTACATACCAGCCAAATAAGCCGCGTATGAGACCAACAGCTACGCACGGGCCGGTCGGGCCGCGTACGAGACAACAACCTACATACGAGCCAACTAAGCTACGTATGAGACCCACGGCTACGTACGGGCCGGTCGAGCCACGTACGAGCACAACTATGTGCAAACAACCATACAAGTAATCAATCTTAAAAGCAACCAAACGTGCTTACTAGCAAACTTAATCTTCTATTATTAGAAGCAACAGAAGAATCTACTAGTAGTCTATGATCGGTATTCTACTAAGAAAGAACCGAAGGCGACAAAACGGCCTTTATCAACTACTATTACTAGTGGTCTTCCCACTCCTTATTACTTCAACCTATAGCACCTTAAGCATGGCATACAATCGCAAGCGTCTTCCTACGACAATCTAATCATATAACACAACCACCATGATACTCCTATGTATGAATGTGATTAATGCTTGTGCTTACATCGAGCTTAAGCATGAAAATCACTACGACCTAGACATAGAGTCTACTATAGTCAAGCGAGCGTGAAAGCTTACTACTTATCTTGACTAATCACCATAACACAAACATGGATAGGTAACTAATATAACATACAACATTCCAAGGCATGGTAGGTAGTCTAACATTACTCCTACAACGTTCTAAACATGCATTTGAACTTTAGCATGGTATAGAACACAACATAAAATCACTACAACTAACCATGGGTAGTTCCTTTACTCTAAGCATGAATATCATAGTATGGATGTCATTAACTTAACATGCTCAATAATTAGCATGATACCTACTTACTTAGCATGAATCATGATCATCTACTAACATAGCATGAACAAACACTTATCTAAGCCTGGGTACCATGTAAACATGAGTATTCATATAACCTAGCATGGTATACGACTTACTCACAATCTAAACTAACATGACATACAACTTACTTGTAATTAAGCTAGCATGGCATAGATAAGACTAGCATGGTATATCACTTACCTACAATTTAAGCTAACATGGTATATCACATACCTACAATCAAACTAGCATGGTATGCAACTCACTTGTAATTAATCTAGCATGGCATAGATAAAACTAGCATGGTATATCACTTACCTACAATTTAAGCTAACATGGTATATCACATACCTACAATCAACTAGCATGGCAGGTAATTTTATTATGGATCTTACAACATCCTAAGCATAATGAAATTAATCCAAGCATGGTAGGAAACTCTTAGATTGCATCCTACAACATTCTAAGCATAAATAGATTAATCTAAGCATGGTAGGAATTTTAGAATTAATCCTACAACATTTCAAGTATAAAAGCATGATAGGATATTTTTAGAAACAATCCTACAACATTCTAAACATAAAGCATGGTAGGATATTTTTAGAAACAATCCTACAATATTCCAAACATAAAGCATGATGGGATATTTTTATAAAACATCCTACAACATTCTAAACATAAAGCATGGTAGGATATTTTTAGAAACAATCCTACAATATTCCAAACATAAAGCATGATGGGATATTTTTATAAAACATCCTACAACATTCTAAACATAAAGCATGGTAAGATATTTTTAGAAACAATCCTACAATATTCCAAACATAAAGCATGATGGGATATTTTTATAAAACATCCTACAACATTCTAAACATAAAGTATGATAGGGTATTTTTATAAAACATCCTACAACATTCTAAACATAAAGCATGGTAGGATATTTTTATAAAACATCCTACAACATTCTAAACATAAAGCATGGTAGGATATTTTTAGAAACAATCCTACAATATTCCAAACATAAAGCATGATGGGATATTTTTATAAAATATCCTACAACATTCTAAACATAAAGCATGATAGGATATTTTTATAAAACATCCTACAACTAATTAAGCATAAAAACATGGTAGGATATTTTTATTAGGCATCCTACAACATTTGAAGCATGGGTATTGCTTCTAAACATTTTTAGAAGTGATCCTACAACATTTGTAGCATGAATATGGCTTCCAAATATTTTTAGAAATGATCCTACAACATTTGTAGCATGAATATGGCTTCCAAATATTTTTAGAAATGATCCTACAACATTTTAAGCATGAATATGGCTTCTAAACATTTTTAGAAATGATCCTACAACATTTGTAGCATGAATATGGCTTCTAAATATTTTTAGAAATGATCCTACAACATTTGTAGCATGAATATCGCTTCCAAATATTTTTAGAAATGATCCTACAACATTTGAAGCATGAATATGGCTTCTAAACATTTTTAGAAATGATCCTACAATATTTGTAGCATGAATATGGCTTCTAAATATTTTTAGAAATGATTCTACAACATTTGTAGCATGAATATGGCTTCTAAACATTTTTAGAAATGATCCTACAACATTTGTAGCATGAATATGGCTTCTAAATATTTTTAGAAATGATCCTACAACATTTGTAGCATGAATATTGCTTCTAAATATTTTTAGAAGTGATCCTACAATATTTTACTACTACTACTACTCCTATTTTAATCAAAACATAACACACAATTATCTACTACTACTCCTACCTCATTCTTATCAAGAACATAACATACAACTTACTACTACTACTTTATGGACATAAACATCTATACTACTTACTACCACTTCTTCCTTTAATCAACATACTAATACTTTATATCAACCATACTACTACTTTATTTAATCACCCATACTACTACTACCTTATTAATCAACATAAATGCTACTACTACCTCATTTGATCACATACTACCACTTTATATTTTAGCATGCTACTACTTAGTTGCATACTAATCTTTATTATTACTAGTGATAAAAGAAAAGATCATTTTTATTTTATTTTACTCTACAACTAGTAAATATGAAAGAAAAAGATCTCTTTTTATTATTTCTACAACTAGTGATTAAAAGAAAGGACCTTTTTAATATTTCTACAACTAGTGATTAAAAGAAAGGTCTTTTTAATAGCTACAACTAGTGATTAATAAAAAGAGAAGATCTTTTTAATCTACAACTAGTGATCAATAAAAAGAAAAGATCTTTTTAATCTACAACTAGTGTTTAGTGAAAAAAAGAAAGATCTTTTTAATTTTCTACAACTAGTGGTTAACAAAAGATCTTTTTATTACAATAAACATACACTTATTATTATTAGTCCAATGTTTAATCAAAGTCCTACAACCCACAATGGTTGTAAAATGTGTTCATATGCTTATGTGTAGTTCTCATCCGAGTCCTACAACCTTTAGTGGTTGTATGTTCAAGATTATATGCCATATGTGAATTTTTTTGTCCAATAACAACATAAACAACACTACAAATTTAAAGGTGTGATCTTTATATGTTTTAGTAGGTTCTACTACTACTTTATTTCTTTTATTCATCATTCACAACCACAACATCACACTCA